>JANFCV010000208.1:0-600000 GCA_024500475.1 Phthorimaea operculella
AGAATATTGAATTCTATTTAAGAGGAAAGATTTCTTTGTACGATTTAATTAATAGCCTTCGAAACTACTTGACCAATTTAGGAAAGTCCTTTTATCGTTAGAAATAGCACGAAAATTGAGATTTGACCTAGACATTTAAAATTACTACCTATGTTGGAATTGTTGGACCTTTCGTAGTAGGTTTGGACCTTAAGGTATATGCAAGCTATAGAGTGCGCCTAAAAAGTTAGAACGGGTGGCAGCAGTATGAACACATCAACTCTGTCCATCGAGTCGTTGAACGACTCGGTATCCACACGAAGAGAGAGAGAGAAAGAGAGTAGCAAAACGCCAGTGACAACACTAGTGAGCCCATAGACTTATACAGGGAGTAACGGAAAGGGTATATAACAAGCTGAAAAGAGGTCAAGATAATCATGAAACTGAACAACTTTCCCGATGGAACATGATGGGTCGAAGTATGGAAAAAAAATTTGGACCTCCCATACAAAATTGCCGATCAGCTGATTGATTTACTATGAGAGGTCAATTTTTTTTTATATTTCAACCCATGTTCCATAGGGAAAGTTGTTCAGTTTCATGAGTATCTTGACCTCCTTTCGGCTTGTTATACCCTTTCTGTTACTCCCGGTATATTGAACCTCTATTACTTCTCTCTCATACATACCTACATTGGACGTAGTTATCTATGAAGCTACTGCTTGAGTTTGACAATACGGGCACGGGACGATAAGCGCAAGCTATAGCTTGTTTATATAAACCTATACTTGTTTTGGACATTTTTTCCAAGATGTCGCTCAAAAGAGTCCCAGGATTGGCTCAGCAAAGACAGACATCGTGAAATAGAGAATAATATTTAGTATAATAATGATTTATAAAACATGATTCAAGTCTTTCGTAAATATATTAAACCTAGCGAATCAAACCTACACGCAAAAAACGTTTTTGTTTCAGTGATACTCCATCGCCTACGAACCACACGAAGGCCTACGAAGACTTCGTAGCATTTACTACGACGGCTGCGAGCGAGAAGATGCCCTACGACAGCCACTGCGGAGTGGCTCCTGTGGTGTTCCATGATGACTGTCAAGTGATAGAACACAGAGACAGTGTGGTCAAAGGCCTGCAGGAGATCAGGAATAGGAAGAAAAGATTCGTTCCTCATATTTCGCCACATGTAAGTTCAGTACATAGATATCGTTTTATCAAAGTTAAGACAATCTTAGCTTCTGCGTCGCTCTTGGGAATAAAATACGGGGTGTAATGGACGGTGTACCGAAATCTTTGAAGGCATGATCAGACCATGAAACTGAACAACTTTTACTATGGAGACATGGTAGGAAACGAGAAATCCGACCTTCCATACAAAGTCAGTCAGCTGATCGCGAATTTTGTATGGAAGGTCGGAAAAAAATTCTCGATTCCCACCATTGGTTCCATAGTAAAAGTTGTTCAGTTTCATGGTCTGATCACGCCTGCAAAGTTTTGGGTACACACACCGTCCCTTACACCCTGTATAACACTGACTTGAACTAGTGAAGTAAGAAGATTATCATCGATTGATGGTAATGAAAAATATATAAATATTTTGTAACACGTTGTATAAATTCTTATTTTATCTCACCATTTGGGAATACTTAGAACGGGTTCAAAAGCAAATAGATAGTCACTTTCAGATTCTTTAATAAAAAAAAATATGTAATTTAATTAAAAATTAAGATTTTAAAATCAAAGTTTTCAAAAGGCAAATGTTTTGATCTTAATTAGTTATAGAAGGTACTTATTCAGTTATAAAATGTTCCCTTGCTAGGCAAGAGGATATACCTGGCTATTAAACTTGAAAAAAATATTTAACTACTATAAAGTTACAGCAACAACAACTCTACTATAGCAGTACACTTAACAGGTACCTATCCTGGGAGAACCATACCATACCACCATAACAGCTACAACAGTCCACTGCTGGACATCGTAGACAACGACAACGTCTACTGTCAAACTGTCTCATAAGGTCCTAATGAAAATGGGCATCAAAAAGCATATCGCTACAGATTTAAATTAGTGGACTATCCATACTTCACCTGCGATGCGAAAGAGGAAACCGTTTGACAATCCTATTTGAATGCCCAAAATATGGTTTAAAACGACATGAATGCGAGTGCAGAATGGAATATTCTCTAACAGAACAAAACCTGCATGCAAGAGATAATGTCTGAGGACAAAGGACTCATTTTCTTTGTTTTGCTGAAGAGTAATTTCTAAAGGCGACAAAATCAAATGGCGCCACCACGTTTAAATAAGCGTTTTGTCGCAGTTTACTTACTGTAATAAACTAATACAGGGTGTTATACCATAGCTTCAGGATAGGTTAAGTATTGATTAAAAATACCGTAAAAAAATTTAAACAAAATCAGCCAAATTGTTTTTCAGATTTAGGCAAAACTTTTTTTTATTCAAGTTTTGACACTGTTGTTGTTTAGAGAGTGCCCATACAAGTACTTTCGTCTAAATAACTATGAGTTTGAACGAATTTGGGCTGAAATATAGATAGGCATTTGAATCAAATGTCAGCCAAGCACAAAAAAAATTTTACGGCATCCTTTTTTCAATATTTTTTACGGCATCCTTTATCGATACTAAACCTACCCCTGAAGCTATGGCACGGATTTAATAGTAGGTTGTTGACGAGGACGGGAAATAAGACTTTGACTGACGAGTAGAGTTTGAAGTCCGAGCCGCAGGCGAGGACTAAAATACGAGTCTGGCAAAGTCATTTTCCAGACTTACATAGTGCTTTTCTCAAAAATGCTAGGAAATTATAAAGATTTTAATTTATTTTATATTAATTTGATATAAAAAGTTGTTTTACTGATTACTAAGTCAAGATGTGGATTAGGAGTTATTCTTTTTTTATTTTGTAATTTCTGAACGATTTCGATATCGCGCCAGAAAAGTTGTATTGGAATCCATTGCTGGTGTGTAAAAAAGAAATCATTCAGAAATTACAAAATCACAGACAATGTCAAACTTTCTGGATTATTTTCTTGAAAGAAATTGTCATATTTCCTAGCATGTTTGAGAAAATTAACATACTCGCACGAATAATTTTAGTCACAGTTTTTTAACTAACCAAAGATAATTCACAGGGAGGGGATTTAGTCCGTAGGTCGCTGGGCCACCTTCCCAGCGAAGCCGGGCATGCAATAGCGCCCGGGCCTATCTATGATGATTTCCCCCTACCTACGCAAAAAACATACTTCTTTTCACTAGTGTCACAAGTGTGTGTCTCAAACAGGCCTTGTCGCTCCCATGTAAGGTCCATTCTTTCGATCCCTATCCACCGCTCCGACTTCTACAGTTATTCTTTCACTGTACATGCAGCCAGATTGTGGAACTCCCTCCCGCACACAGTGCGTGACAGCCCTTCCCTCTCAGTGTTCAAGAAGAGAGTAAAAGAGCATTATCTTTCACTGTGTAAATAGTTTGTATATAAGTAGGTTTATATATATATATATCGACGCTTGAAAGGCAAAATTATCTAAGCGACATCAGAGTAACTTTACAGGAGAGCAGTTTAAAGTTTGGATTTTCAGAAAAAAAATCGTATAAATTTTTGTGATAGTCCTAGAAGCCTAGTTTTTACATATTTGTTTTGTTATTTTGTTACCTAAATTTTAGTATACATATCAATAAAGAATAATGCTTAGTTTTAGAGTTAGTTTCGCTTAGTCAAAAATTACCTAAAAATAAATACAGGCAAATTTGACTAACCGACAAGCTGGGAATGACAAAGGTACAGTAAAATTTTGATAAACACCTTTTAAGACTTTACGACAGAGTAAAGTTGCTAACTAACATCAAAAATACTTCAATTTGAGGCAAAACTACTTAGGTTACAATTTTATACTAAATTCTTCCCGGCAATTTGACTTAAATAACATTTGTTACAGAAAATTTACATAATTATTTAATTCAAGTGTTATATCAATAATATTATAATATTGTTATTAGGTCGTTGAAATAGCCTATAGCAGTCCACTGCTGGATGCTGCCTCCCCCAGGGTACGCCACAAAGCACGATCATCCGTATTAGCCATCCATTTGCTATCAGCCGGTCTTTTTCATCGCCATCGGTCCATCTGGCCCGTGGGCGCCCAAAGCTATGCTTGCTGAGGCTTGGCTTACACTCGAAAACCCGATTACAACATCGTCTATCGTTTCGACAGCAAATGTGACCAACCTACTGGACATTTAGTTAGAACCATTAGCGAGATCTCTAACATAGACCTTTTCGTCGGTCTTTGAGTGATACATAGCCGGTGGGCCAATTTATTTGTCAGATTTCACGTCTCGTCTCTGTTAGTCATCACTGTACATGATAAGACACTCCGATTCGATCCGAAACATCTTAGTCTAGAGGCATGGTGACAAAGGTGGCTCCAGAATAAGACGCAACTTCCAAAATGCTACCCAGCACAGCTTCACTCTTTTGATGATTTCATCCTTGACGTACGTTCTTCCTAACTGCAATGATTGCCGAAGGTATTCATACTTCTGAACAACTTCAAGGTCTACCTACGTCCTACACCTACCACGGATATTGGCTCAGGAACGACTTCATGTTCATTCAAAATTATCTTGCTCTTGACCAAGGTCATCCTGAATTCAACATGCTTCGAGACCGTATATAAACAGGACAGCATTTTTGCAGATCCTGAAGCAATTTGGCCATTATGACTATGGCGTCGGCAAAGCGGATATACATAAAATATTCGCCGTTGACTTTGATGCCCAACCCATCACACTGTCAGGTTTTGAAGACATCCCATGGCATTTTAGTGAAAAGTTTTAAGGATAAAACGTCATCCTGTTTTACATCTCGGTGTAATAGGTTGGACCTTGTTTTGTGGTTTTGTACTTGAACGGGGGTCTTCGCCAATAGGCTTCTCCGCACCTCTACATACAGCCATTCGACTAGGCCCGGCTGCAAGGACACCAGAACAGCCCAGGTTTCTCTCGAGTCAAAAGCTTTCTCGTGGGCTACAAAAGCCATACGCAACGGTTGCTTGAACTCTTCTGACTTCTGTATTTTAGGATGTGGTCTATTTGTACTAAAGCCTTTACGATACCCTGCCCGTCACAGTGGTTGTAAGGCGTCAAATATTAGTCGTTTTACGATCTCGAGAAAAGTCTATAAGACGTAGCTAGTGTCTATAAGACGCAGTAGTGTGATCATCATCATCATCAACCATTCAGGGTTGTCCTTGTCCCATTTGCTATTACGGAGATAAAATTGTCTTTTTAACTCATCACATCCAGGTTTTTCACTAGCCATTAGCCATTCCTACAAACGCCTAAGAAATTTCGTCTGCCCCATCCGAAAGCCCATTACTATTTCTGAGCCACTGTCATAAACTTTTTTCGAGAGTTGCTTTGAATGGTCTGGCATCAATATTTGACGGTTTCTAGCTACTGGCACATTCATGCTGTACAGAAGGTTTTACAGAAATCAGAATAGTATGACCAACTGCTTTGTGTGGCTTTTGTGGATCAAGCAAGCCTTCGACTTCATCGAAACCTGGGCTGTTCTTGAGTTTTTGCAACGACGCCAAGTCGACTATCGATATCCCCACTCCACAGATACTGAGAAGCCTGTAATTGATAGCAACGATATGCGTTCCAGTATATAGCCATTCAAAGTAACTGTTTAGTTTTCGTATAAAATGGGCGCGCGATGCTGGCAACACTGCTCTGTCATTGTCTCGTCCTCTGCCGTCGCCCGCATCGTTGATGCGAATTTTAATTATAAATGGTGTAATTTAGTGTGCTTTCGGTTTTCTCGTGTGGTTTTCCTGTTCGGTGGGAAGTGAACCAAGTGATTTTGGTTCCGGCGCTTTGATTGAGAGTCACGCGACCGGCAAAATATAACCTCACTTTCGTTGGCTCGCGTCGTGGCTGCCGATAGCTACGTATTTTAATTATAAATGATTGAGGCCAACGGGCCGATTTCTCCGGAGAGAAATCTTTAGTTATTTTGTGTTAAAAACATTATGTGATGTCGAACTGTGAACTATAGTGCAAATTGGAGGAAAGGAGTTCGAGAACGAGCGGATGTTCCGGTGCCGAGTTTAGGTTATTCCTATTCTGTGCTCCTCAAATATCCTGAATACCTGATTCCTGTCATACTTAAACTCACAAAGAAACGGCGTCATCGTTCGCTCGGTAAGCAATTCGTTGCTGGGCCCTGTTTAAGTAGATTTTGGAAACAAGAATTTCTCGGCCGGAAACTTTCCGGAACAAAATTCTCTCATTAAATTTATTTTATTTAGCTATAGTAAAGAGCACTACGAATCGTAGTCAAATGTTGTTCCGAGGCTGATCGACCATTTAGTTTTAGATTTTAAGATAACTTTAATTTGCTTCCACTGCGCTAAGATCAGCTTCGGAATCAAACATTTTTGGTAGCAGAGCGTGGTTGCTTTATTGCAACATAGTTAGCCGTAATTTAGTATTAAGCGTGTTTTATATTACCCACATATATTTTATTAATTTTGGAAAATATTGTTTCGGTTTTTTTGTGACTGTATTGTTTGCCTAGTGAACGGTATCTTATCGGTAAGGTCTGGCCAACTAACATTTATTTTGTGGTATTTGTTTATTGGTTTTTCGTTTTTATTAAGTCGAGTGTGTAAAGTTGGTACCATGGCTCCTCTGATCGCCAGGTATAAGGCTGCTATAAAGACAGAATTAAGGTGGTTTACTACCACAGCGGCAATGATCGGCCGCGAGGACCGAGAGGACGCGCTCTTGAAAAGTGCACAGGCAGATGAACGGTTCGGGTTGTGTCGGAACACCTCACAGAGTGCCTCATGCTCTGAGGAAGCTCCTAACCCTGAAGATAAGGAGCTGGTTGAGGGCGATGTAAGCCAGTGCTTGGAGCTGGCACAGGACACTGCGCAGGCAGCTGCGGACATATCTAGGCGACGTGACGGAAAGGAAAAGCCATTCCGTGGTAAAGTGGGACAAGGATTACAGGTGCCTCTTCCGCCTGTTACGGTTCCAGTCTTTGCAGGCGATTACGCCGACTGGCCGGCGTTTGAGGACCTGTATAGCAGTGTGGTCCACACACGGACGGACATAACGCCGGCGTACAAGATGGCTCAGCTGATGTCCAGGCTACATGGAGAGCTCTCATGAATTGCTGACGCATTTGGCTGTCTCGGATAATTATGAGGTGGCGTGGAAGATCCTTACCGACCGGTATCGAAACAAGCGCCTGATTGTAGACAGGCTGTTAGACCAGTGGCTGTCAATACCAACCATAACGCGAGGTACGGACCTCCGCGAGAAAATCTTCCACCCAGTCAGTGTCGCGGTCAGCGCACTAGAGCGACAGGGTTTGCCAGTGGCGGGCTACGGTTATATCTTGGTCCACACAGTGCTTCGCCGCCTGCCGAGCGAAATGGTCGCTCGATTCGAGCAGCTCCATTGGGGCAAGTCCTCGGACCACCTCCCGACCTACGAGGATCTGAAGTCGTTCCTCGAGGCCGAAAGCAGGCGAGTGGACGTCCAGGCTGGTGAAGCCCACGCAAGGAGACCTCTGCCCTCGCCACCCGGAACGGCCGGGTGCACCGGCGCGAGGCAACAGTAGCAACCCAGGCGGTACAACACCGCATTGGAATCAGGTGTGCCTACTGCAGGGAGACAGGCCACGGGGTGGCAGCGTGTCAGGAGTTTGCTGCGCAGCGGGTTCAGAGGAGACGGGTGTGGCACAGCAGAGGCGTTGGTGTTTTCGGTGCCTGGGGCCGCATCAGGTGCGAGAGTGCCCTTCAAGCACCAACTGTAGGTACCAGGGTGCACACCATCCGCTGCTTTGCATGAATCGCTCCAGAGACGCCGGGGCAGCGCTGGATCGGATCAGCGAAGGAGCCTGCCCACCAAGGAGGGAGCGCCCACCCTCCAAGGAGGAGCCCACCTCCGCATCGGTCACAGGACAGGCAGGGGACGTCAACAGACGGAGCCCACTTACCCAAGGGACGGGGACGATCCCCACCACGCAGCAGGTGCCGGATTGGGAAGAACGGCACAGGAACGTGGCCAAGGACACCCATCCCAGGTACGGGATCAAGGCGGGTGTCAGAGCACTAGGCAGCCACCAGGGTACATGCAGTATTCTGCGGGCTTGAGCCACCTGGTTGGGTCTCAAGACCCACGCATGCCTGCCTATGCCTGAGTACCCGCGGCTACAGGCGCAACCTCGATACGGACGTTTGCCGTCGGGGTACTATAGAACTCCAGCCATGGCCTTTATGGGCAGACCTCCCTACCAGCAGGAGTGGGACCCATATACAGGTTTGGGTAGCGAGGATACCCTGCGGGACGCGGCCTCACCGCGTTTAGATTCCCGCTAGGTAATCGCCGCCTACTCATCAGCTTCGGCTCCCGTCCAATCACGGTACTTTGCCAACGGCTAAGATTTGGGTATGGGATACGGTGGCCGGACCATTCAAGTAAGAGCCCTACTGGATACAGGGGCTCAGGGATGTATTGTATCGAGTAAGCTGGTGAGTAGGTTAGCCTAAATGTACGCCAAGTGCGGATGAAGCTGTAGGCATCGGGGGCCTAAATGTGCCTGACATTCGGGGTCAGACGAACTTTGAGTTCACATTAGGTAGCACATGTACAGGGTCAGCTATCAAGTCTCAGCCGTGGTGCTGGATGAAGTGGTTGGGAAACCTCAGGTTAGGTTACCACCAACGGTACGAGGGCTAACCACAGGGTTGGAGTTAGCTGATCCTGA
The DNA here is from genome assembly GCA_024500475.1 of Phthorimaea operculella. Taxonomy (NCBI): domain Eukaryota; kingdom Metazoa; phylum Arthropoda; class Insecta; order Lepidoptera; family Gelechiidae; genus Phthorimaea; species Phthorimaea operculella. Next base: position 8,801 of record JANFCV010000208.1, read on the forward strand.
TTTTGATACTCCTGGTACGGTGGACGTACTTCTCGGGTCAGACGTCCTCGGAGATTATGGTGCGGTAGGAAGAAGGTACTCCAGGAAGCTGGTTTGGTGGCCGTAGATACCACAGGGGTATGTTGTTTTCGGCCCAGTTTGAGACCCCAGGACCTACCAGAAGGGGATCCGGTCCTCTATGGTAGTGTGCTGTCAGAGGTGCTGCAGAGGTTTTGGGAGTTCAAGAGGCCCCACGGCGGACAGACGGAAGCCAGAGGATGACGAGTGCGAGTTGTTCTATCAATACAACACTGCGAGATGCCCGTCAGGCAGATTCGTGACCAGGCTACTTTTCTCCCAAACCGCCCTGCTTTAGGTAGTTCGCGACAGCTCGCGGAACGGAGACTACTCGGAATGGAGCGGAAGATGAGGCGAGACCCAGCACTTCGGCAGAAGTATATAGAATTCATGCGGGAATATATTCAATTGGGCCACATGTCGGTGTCCAGCCTGGATTGGAGGTGTGTCGAGCATTATTACATTCCACACCTGGCTGTCTTGAAGTCACCTGAGGCGAAAATACGGGTGGTGTTTGACGGTTCTGCTCCTACCTCGAATGGTGTGTCTCTGAACCAATGTTTGCACGCGGGTCCTAAATTGAACCGGGACATTGTGGACATTCTCACAGACTTTCGGTTACACCAGGTAGCGTTCGTCGCAGACGTCAAAATGATGTTTCGCCAAACCATGATACATCCGGATGACCGTCGGTATCAGCTGATTTTGTGGCGTGAGAGCCCAGATGAGCCGATGGTCACATACGAACTTAACACGGTGACGTATGGACTTAAGCCAAGTCCGTATTTGGCAGTACGTACGCTGCGAGAGTTGGCCGCACAGGAAAGGGTAAGATATCCTCGAGCCGCAGCAGTACTGGATCGCGACGTCTACGTGGACGATATCTGCACGGGTGCTGATAGCGTGGAGCAGGCGCTAATTCTACGAGACGAGCTGATCGCGATCATGGGTTCAGGAGGTTACGAGTTGCGGAAATGGTTGTCCAGTTGCCCAGAGCTCCTGGCTGGTTTGCCAGGCGAGTTCCATCAGGACCCGCACCTCTTTGAGAACCCGGACAATCCAAATACGTTGGGCATCCTCGGGGTGCAATATAGGCCAACGCATGACGTATTCACGTACAAGATCGAGCCCGACCTTTGGGAGAAAACTTGGACTAAGCGGTCGGTACTGTCGACAATCGCTAGAACGTTCGATCCTAGCGGATGGATCGCCCCGGTTACGTTCATGGCGAAGTGCTTTTCCAAAGGTTGTGGCTAGCCAACTTAGGATGGGACGACCAACTCTCCGGAGAGTTGTTGAAGGATTGGCTCAAGTTTGTGACCACCTTACCAGGGATTGTGCACATCGCGATACCCCGCAAGTTAGTCCCATCGGTGGGATGTAAGGCTACCCTACATGGGTTTTGTGACGCCTCGGAGCGAGGGTACGCGGCAGCTGTATACCTTCGGACAGCAAGTTCAACGGGAACTGTGCACGTGCGTCTGGTTATGGCCAAAAGTAAGGTGGCACCAGTCAGAACTAGATGGACCATCCCCAAATTGGAATTGGCAGGGGCAGCTCTTCTAGCGCGCTTGCTAAATCATGTAACCTGCAATCTGCGTGGTACCATCAACTTGGATGAAACGGTGTACGCGTGGACTGACAGTCGGATAGTTCTGTGCTGGTTGCAGACGTCGGTACATACACTTGAGGTTTTCGTGGCAAATCGGGTGTCACAGATTACGGGGTCGGAAACTCCGTTAGTGTGGAGGCACGTACCGGGAGAATGGAACCCAGCGGACTGCGCTTCGCGCGGGTGCAGGGCACCTGATTTGGTGAGTCACCCACTGTGGTGGGGACCTCAATGGCTGACTGAGTCGCCGCAGGAATGGCCATTCAACGAGTGCAGGGCGCCGCTTGGGCCACCTGATCGAGGTTTGCGAGTGAACGTGGGGCAACTCGTACCGAAGCCTAACCCAGCTTTCTTGCTGGAACGGTATAGCCCTCGACAAACTTCTTGGGGTGACAGGTTGGATCAAGCGGTTCGTGAACAACTGCAGGAAGCCTCAAGCAGAACGGAACTTTACACCTGTCCTCTCGCCTGCGGAGCGGAATGCGGCTCTATGCTCATTGGTTAGAGTCGTCCAGGCGGAACATTTTGAAGAGGAGGTCAGGCTGCTCAGGGATGGACGTGGAAAGCTGAAGGAGGAATTGTGCGCCTCAACCCATTCCTGGATGAGCAAGGTATGCTCAGGGTTGGAGGCAGACTTCGAACGCTAGCCTGCCCTTTTCGGCTCGGCATCCACTGTTACTTCCAAAAGGGGACCCTTAGTTGAGCTCTTAGTCAGGGATCGTCATGAGAAAACTCGCACGCGGGCTGTAATGCGCTATTGGCCATCCTACAGCGCGAGTTCTGGATCTTATCGGGACGACGAACGGTACGTAGCGTTGTGTTTAGGTGCTTGCCTTGTTACCGCTTGAAGGCAGCCACAATGCAGCCACAGATGGGAGATCTCCCACCGGACCGGGTGACGGAGGCCTGGACGTTTGCAGGTGTGGGAACGGATTTTGCAGGCCCTTTCATGGTAAAGGCATCACGCCTACGGAACGCAAAGTCTATCAAGGCGTACTTGTGCGTGTTCGTGTGCTAGCCACCAAGGCCGTCCACTTGGAGCTCGTGGCCGACCTATCTACGGAGGCCTTTTTGGCAGCGCTGGAGAGATTTACGTCGCGACGAGGGCGACCAGCGCTGATCAGGTCGGATTGTGGTACCAACTTTAGGGATCGGTGTATGAAGGAAATTGTAACGTTCTTAAGGGAGAACGAAGAAGCCATCAGCACGGGCCTCTCCCGTCAGGGCATTACCTGGGTGTTCGATCCACCAGCGTGCCCTCACTGGGGTGGTATTTTTGAAGCGGTTGTAAAGTCCGCTAAGACGCATTTGTTGCGCGTTGTAGGGTTAACAATTTTGACTTTCGAGGAGCTGGCGACCGTGTTTTGTAAAATTGAGGCTGTACTCAATTCGCGTCCTTTGTGTCCGCTCAGCTCAGACCCAAATGATTTAGAGGCCCTGACGCCAGGGCATTTCTTAATTGGCCGCCCACTTAACGCCTTGCCGGAATATCCCTATACGGAGGTGAATAGCAATCGTTTGTCGCGTTATCAGCTGTTGCAGCAAATGACTCAAAACTTTTGGAAGCGTTGGTCGCTTGAGTACTTGCACATTCTGCAGCAACGCCTTAAGTGGACGGACAGGACTGAACCCCCCTGCATTGGGGATCTCGTTCTGGTTAAGGATGCCAACCTACCGCCACTGCGTTGGCGCCGGGGGCGCATTCTCAACCTGTTTCCGGGTAGTGATGGCACTCCTCGAGTTGCAGAAGTTCAGGTGGGGATTCAGTCCTTGCGAGCAGTAGCTACATTATCACGCCTGCCATGCATAGAGCGGACCGATGGGTCGGTCCGGGGGTGAATGTTTAGTTTTCGTATAAAATGGGCGCGCGGTGCTGGCAACACTGCTCTGTCATTGTCACGTCCTCTGCCGTCGCCCGCATCGTTGATGCGAATATTAATTATAAATGGTGTAATTTAATGTGCCTTCGGTTTTCTCGTGTGGTTTTCCCTGTTCGGTGGGGAAGTGAACCAAGTGATTTTGGTTCCGGCGCTTTGATTGAGAGTCACGCGACCGCCGGCAGAATATAACCTCACTTTTCGTTGGCTCGCGTCGTGGCTGCCGATAGCTACGTATTTTAATTATAAATGATTGAGGCCAACGGGGCCGATTTCTCATTCGGAGAGAAATCTTTTAGTTATTTGTGTTAAAAAACATTATGTGATGTCGAACTGTGAACTATAGTGCAGATTGGAGGAAAGGAGTTCGAGAACGAGCGGATGTTCCAGTGCCGTGAGTTTAGGTCATTCCCTATTCCTGTGCTCCTCACAATATCCTGAATACCTGATTCCTGTCATACTTAAACTCACAAAGAAACGGCGTCATCGTTCGCTCGGTAAGCAATTCGTTGCTGGGCCCTGTTTAAGTAGATTTTGGAAACAAGAATTTCTCGGCCGGAAACTTTCCGGAACAAAATTCTCTCATTAAATTTATTTTATTTAGCTATAGTAAAGAGCACTACGAATCGTAGTCAAATGTTGTTCCGAGGCTGATCGACCATTTAGTTTTAGATTTTAAGATAACTTTAATTTGCTTCCACTGCGCTAAGATCAGCTTCGGAATCAAACAAACTAAGAAATTGGAATTCAATAGATAAGGTATTAAATAATTGAAAATGCTATCGTCAAGTACCTATAATCATTGCCACAACGTCAAATAGAACATAGTATAGTAGAATAGAACTATTTATCTACCGATTTCTTTGTATTACCTACTTGCTGAACAGAAACTTCATTCCAACTTCTAAAGAGGCGTCCAAAGTTCTTCAAAGCGCTCTAGCGATTATATCGACAGCCAACATCTGTTGCTCACTCAAAGTCGGACTGATCACAGAGAGATCTGACCGCACTGAAGTTGGGAAAAGTTTTAATAAGGGTTCCAACTTTGTTTTCTATTCTGCTTCTTGTACTTATTTATATAGAGGTTTTTGTGTTGCCATGCTTTGTAAAGTGGAAATACTGGGTTTACCACTTAGAGTGTAAATAAACAAGCTATAGAGTGCGCCTAAAAAGTTAGAACTGGTGGCAGTAGTAAGAACACAACCTCTCTGTCGATCAGTAACAAAACGTCAGTGACAACAATATTAAACCTCTATATCTTCTCGTATATTTGACGAAGGTTTTTATGGAACAACTGCTTTTGTTTTGACAGTGCTTCTGTATTGCTTTATGTATACCTACTCTAAGCCCTAGCATCGTTTCGCCACCATAGTGTGTGGTGTACCCATGGTAAGTCTACTATCTGAACTGAAAGCCGTAAAATTACGGGTTTCGTGTTACAAATAGCCGACTGTTTGGTGGCTTCTGGTTAATAATGTCACCGGCAACTGATTATGTTGTAAGCTGTGTGTGGTACAAAAAAAATTTTAAAGTCCGTTTGTGCACCGTTTGTTCGATTTTCCACCTTATTTTTATATGAATACGGTTTACGGACTGTCCCGATGGCGTAGTGGATAGTACACCTGCCTTCTACGCCGAGGGTCGTGGGTTCGATTCCCGCTGGACATAAATAATTGTGTTACACGACAAGCTTTTATATCGTATAAATTATGAAGACGTAGATTTAATGCCATTATAAGTAACAAGTTAAAGTTTAAGTAAATTGATTATTTTATGCTTTTTAGCGCATCCAAATAAAAGCTTGTTTTAAAAATGTTTTTTACTTATAATTTATTAATATTTACCTACATTACAGAATTCAAATACCTATTTAGTTTATTTTTTACTGGCTATTTTAATAAACAGAGTAACAAATCAAACACCACAAACTTAATTGCCTTTCTCAACTCCATAATTGGCAAAGTAGATCTCATTACTCGCTCGCAACGACGTGACAGAATTAATTAAACCTCATGCAATTTCATCTACTCATGAATAGTTTCAGTTAGTTTATTATGTAGAGATTTAGCAATGTAAAACTGTTATCTTCATTTGTTATATCCAGATAATAGGCCGCAATACTTTTATTTTTTGCAGTGAGATTACAGCTCGCCTCTGTGACTAATTTTGTAGATATCTTTACAGAATTACCCACGGGAATTAATATAAAACACACCATGTATACTCAGGTCTATGTCTCATAAAAAATAAAAAAAAGTAACACAATAAACTCATCCGACGTGTGCTTGTCGAGTGTTAATTAAAAACGACGACACAAAAGGCTCGGGTTCACGTGTAGTCGTGTCGTGTCACACACAATGGGCCTATCTTTGGACCCACAAATATAGACACAATGAGTACCTGGTTGACCGAGATTAGGTACTCTGTTTTTCAACAGATGGCGTTGTTAGTTTACAAGAAAACAGGAAAAATAACGGTGTAGCAAATTTTTTTTGAAAATGAAACCTATCCGTTTCCGAGATCCCGATTAACAATTCTTACTCGCTTAAAGGTGTAAAAGCTAATACAATAAACTCATCTGTCCAGTGCTTGTCGAGTGTTAATTAAAAACGACGGCACAAAAAGCTCCTGTTCACGTGTAGTCGTGTCGTGTCACACACAATGGGCCTATCTTTGGACCCAGAAATATAGACACAAATACCTACACAATGAGTACCTGGTTGACCGAGATTAGGTACTCTGTTTTTCAACAGATGGCGTTGTTAGTTTACAAGAAAACAGGAAAATAAGGGTGTAGCAAACATTTTTGAAAATGAAACCTATCCGTTTCCGTGATCCCAATTAACAATTCTTGCTCGCTTAAAGGTATAAAAGATAACACAATAAACTCATCCGTCGAGTGTTAATTAAAAACGACGACACAAAAGGCTCGGGTTCACGTGTCGCCGTGTCACACACAATGGGCCTATCTTTGGACCCACAACACATATAGACACAATGGTATATGGGAGCTTTGTTAGAACCACAGACAGATCAACTTTAGACGCGTTTTACTTGCTGAAAAATTTGTCTTCGCAAAACGTTCGGCTCGTGTTTGATGCCGTGTGGTTCTGGCTTCGAATAGCATCACCCCATATCTTTCCCGTGGGTCTCGTAAGAAGCTACTCAGGGATATAAGAGTGGATATGTATTGCAATTTTAGGCGACAGGCTCACAGCTTGTCGCTTTGGCGATACAAATTCTGGCTGTTTTTGCACCGTCTATCCTGCAAGGGATATAAGCGTGATATAGGTATATTATGTGTTTTATTAAAGCCGTCTTGACTTCAAAATATGGATATAGCGTAGCATTTGACACTTAATTTGACGTGACGATTTGTCAGCAACAAAAAAAAACAGTTTATTACAGTGTGTTCGATTGGATCGGGAATGGTTGAAAATGAATACCTAACCGTAAACCAAATGAAACAAAAAATAATCTGAAACCAGTATTCGGATTACTAAGTCATTGGTAACAAAACAAGCTGGCGGATATGTTTACAATGCTCACGATTGATGCGTTCCATTCAATAGTTTTGGTATTTGCCATTGACATTTATCATAGTTTAAATAAACATAATCGATACTTAGTATTCTGTCCTTTTTGGGCACCTTATTGGGAGGAGGCTATTGCCAAAATATTTAAGGTGGTTCATAATGTCCTTATTTTATGTATTTTATGTTTTCCGTATTTTATGTATGCGTTAAGAGTTAGGACAATACGAATTTCCACCGAATGCAAATACGGTTAATGACAAACGGTTTGACAGACCTATCCGTCGATGTAGCGTTGTGCAATACGCAGCGCTAGCGGATGAGTCTGTCGAACCATTTTACATAAACCGTATTTGTATAAAAATAAGGCGTAATGCAGCGCTAAAATAGCGGACCAACATTGGGACCAACGGACATTACATGTGATTCCCAACTAAAATTAGGTACCTATGTTTTACTTTGAAGAAAATTGATAGTTATATTTTAAGCACACACACACATGACATGGCATGGCATGTAACCGAAATAGCACTAAAACATTTCTATCGGTAAATTACGTCGCGTTAAATTTCCGCTTGGTGTGGTCTGACAACTTAAAAGCAAAATATTATACCAAACAAAGGAAACCATATTGTAATGCTGTCAATTTCAGAACGTTGTTCGCTACTTTGTAAAGCTTTGAGCCTTTCTTAAAAGGAAACATGGATGAAAAGAGAAAATGGAAAATATCGGAAAATAATTTTGTTCATAGATAATAAGCCTAATTAAAACAAAAACCCGAGTGCAGTAATTTCAAAGTTACTTCCGTATAAAATCCGCCATTTTGAATTAATAAAATTTTGATATAGCCAGTGTCACTCGCGCTGCTGAGATGAATCTAGTCAACATCCGTGCCAGGCTACCTATACTCGTATGTAGCCCATGAAAAGAATTTACTTTTCCACATAGGTACCTACATGTCATCCATAAAAACATGACTTTCCTGAGCTTCCTCCCCTGGCAGTCGGGTAATTAACAATTCGCAAAGTGGGATGAAGAGTACCTGAACAAACCCTTTTTCTTTATTTCGATTCTACCCGTGGGTGTCGTAAAAAGCGACTAAGGGATAATTATCCAGGGAATGGGCAGCAGCGTTCCCTGTGAATTAAACATCTTGCACTGCGCTCGCCAATCCGCCTGCCAAGCGTGGTGAGTAAGGCAATACCCCCTAATATAGGGGAGGCCCATGTCCAGCAGTGGACTGTTGTGGCTGTTAAGGTTTTAAGGTTAGGAAAAACTATAAAAAAAATTATGGTGGCCTAAAGAAAACAAAATAAAAAAAAATTAACTTGTCCCAGTGGAGTATCATTATAAAATTTAGCTTTATCTAAAGTAAGGAACTCTTGGTGGGCGAGTCCAACTTGCACTTGACCGTTTTTTTTTCACAACCATTTACCCTCTGCCTGCCCCGCAAAGGATATGTATGTAACAACTTGTTATTTTTATTCTTGAATCCACTGTTTTATTCAGAATGTTGAATGTAAAGAAAAGATACGCGAGTGACTACCCCAGGGAGTTGTAGTGGGGCCACTTTGCATAAATCTATTCATGAAATAAATCCTTCAGCTCAAACGAATCTCTCTCTATCATGGATTATCTTATGAAAAGTAAATTCCGTTTTAGTTTTTCAATTTGAATAATTTAGTATGATCGCCTCTAGTTCATTCTTTGAAACCGATAGACGAGCTAGTTTCAATGAAAATGGCGTGTATGACTTGTATAACGATTTATCATAAAGAATTAAGGTCTAAAATATAAAAAAAGTACAAAATGAATTCCTTAGATTAAAATTTTGAAGATTGATGATAATGCGGGCAAAAATAGTAATGAAATAAATATTAAATGTGAGGATTTGACTACTGATAGAGATGAATGGAAGAAAAAAGATATGTTGCGCCGACCCCAAATAGGGCAGGCAGATGATGATGATGATGATGCTGATTAAAAGTACTTAATGAATTTTCTCATTATTTAATTTACATAATGAAATATAGGTACATGTGTTGCTATTAACTGCATGTACTGTACCTACTTATGAAAAGGATGGTTAGTTGGATAACACTTTTGCAATATTTTGAGTAGCAGAAAATACATCGCTCCCACGGAAACCTCATACTTGTAGGAAATACCTAATTAGTAAGCAATAATATTGCATAACATCATAGGTTGTGCATCTATTGTTATTATTAGTACAGTCGTTGTTTAATAAACTCAGAGGAGGAACACTCGTTATGTATTTGTAGGTGTATTAATAAAATTATTGATGCTAATACTTAAAACATATATGGCCTGGTTAAAACGAACTACTTATCTATACTCAAAAACTCAAATCTCATATCTGATGATCTATCCGCAGATTAAGAAGCTATTAAAGAACTGGCGGCCCGTAAGCGGTTTCACCCGCTGCAACTCATTTTCCCGTTGGAAAAGGCATTTTCCGGCATTTGTATAAACCTTCCTATTGAATCACTCTATAATTCAAAAATCGCATCAAAATCCGTTGTGTGGTCGAGGAGGGGCTAGCGAATTCCACGACAGACAGACATATAAACGCAAAAAGCGACTTCATTTTATACCATGTACCTATTGAAGATGTATCTAGTTTTATATGCCGGTTTTATACCACTTAACAAAACGATGTAGAGAGAGACGAAATCTAATTTGTCGTGTCGGCGCGAGCCGCACTTTCACTTGAGCAAACTCTAAGTGTCGAGCCACACCAGCGGCATTCTTCGCTACGAATGGTTCGGCTTGAAACGCTGGCAGATTTTTGGTAAGAAATTAGCCGTTAATCAAAGCACTTCACAGCATCACGTAAACCAAACTTTTCCCGAAAAAATCGCGTTCAGCCACAGAATTCTAGGATAGATAGAATCAGAGCATGTGAGAAAAACGTGCAGAAAATGTAATATTGATGTCATAATATACCCCTGCCGTGTAATGCCGGCTTAGAATAGCATCACCCCAACTCTACCTGTGAGGTAGTGAAAAGTGACTAGGGCGATCATCCAGAGAATGGTCAGCAGCGTTCCCTGTTAATGCAACATCTTTCACTGCGCCAATCCGCCTGCCAAGCGTGGTTAGTATGGTAATACCCCCCGAATGGGGTAATCCATGTCCAGCAGTGGTCTGTTCTGACTGTTATGGATATGGGTTATTGTGTATACCTATTCTAACAATTTACTACACGCAGCAGGTGTATCTGCTCTATATTGCCGCAGGCTGCTAAATTCTCGCCAAGAGCCTTTATTATACCACTTCAGCTTCAATTAAGTTTGGAGAAAGGCTTCGAAGACTTGATTGATGGTGAAAATGCGTTAGTCAGCTAACATTGCGGTTGTCATGCGAACCTTGCATGCGAGCTCGACATTGAACCACAGGCCTTTTACTTTTAGTCTAATATAGCCTTCATATTAAATAGAATGTAATTGATAAATAATTGTAGCACCTAGAGGTATTACTTTAGGGATCAATCTTAACTGGTTTTTCATAGTAATTCCATTGATATCCAGTTTTAACTGATCCCTTGAATTGGTAGTTCCAAGTGTTTCTATTAGAACACGTTAGCTCCGAAATGCTGTAGTGAATAACCTCTCCATTTGTAGAGCTTTTCACTTACGTCACAAATATGTAGAGTATTACATGCAAAAAAACTGATCTGAAGGGTCAGAATAGGCGTGGATTGTCAAAATTCATCTGAATATTATCTTGATAGAGCGTGGCTCTATGAAAATGTATGGAAGTAGACGCGGGCGCATCAAAATAGCAATTTCTACGGCTTCTAGCAAGTCCATAGTAAATTATTTCAATAATCTCCTACGGCAGTATGCTGCCCTGGTACTTTTCCTTAATAAATATTACTAAATATTTCGTTATTTGAACGAAATTACTTTGGATTTCGATTCAATACTTACTTCCTAGGCGCTAATGCGATCCTGGTACTTGAAGCAGGGCAAAAGGCATTAAAAATGATAAGGCTGTATAGCTGAATTGCCTTTGCGCATCGCTTTTATTCTTTAAAAAGTATGGGACGGGGCTCGGCTCGAGGCTCGGCTAGACGAACGTGTTCGAAATTTGAAATATTGTTTTGCAGAAATTATGGCTGTATAATTCGGAAAGCCTTTGCTTTCCTCATTAAAAAGAATAAAGGCAACCCTATATAAGCCATACAATCGATTTGGCGGGAATTCATTCTAGCTTTAGCTCTCTCTCGATAGACACGTACCTTTATTAGCTTGGGGCAAAATTCCTTCGATCGAAATAATATTTTTGTTTTTGATAAAATTTGTGGAACGTCAGCAGGCTGGTACCTAGTACGGGCTGAGCTGTCTTCACAAGTTTTGGTTAGGAATAGCTTTGCAAACGTCCTTGGCTGGATTATAAAATATTTAGTTGAGACTTTTGCAAATCTAAATAAGGTTAAAGTTAGTTGTTTCGGTCAGCGACTGGGCAGACGAAAGAAAACCTAGTCCCGCATCGAATCGCTAGCTTGAAATAAGGGAAATTATTGTGAGATTCATTCGATTGGCGGGGTGGATTAAAAAAACCTGGTCTAGATGAGTTGCGCAATAATTTTCTAAATAAATATTGGGATTTTTGGATTTTGGAGGGATTGGACGTGTTTGTCATAGGATTCGGATGCATTGTTTTGTGGGTTTGCGTATCAAAAATCACGATACAGTAAACTCTATGAATAATGTGTTTGAATATTTAGGGAAAGTAGGGCTCTAGGGGCACTAGGTAGTTCTAGGAAATCGGACTTTGCCACTCCGTATTCCCATTTTAGATTAGGTCGATCATTGCACAAACGATCGACGTAATTTGACGCCATACAAACTGACAGACAATTTTATTGACTTCAATATCGTAGATTAGTAAAATCTTGGGCAATGAACTAGGTAAACCTTTCTAGGATTTATTTTACAAAAATCACAATCATGGGAACTTCTAATATTTAAAGTTTTATAATATTTCGCGCGGGAAAAGTAAAATTTAGCTTGAAGTTTTCCACAAAACGTATGATGAGCTAGGTAAACCCATCTAGGACCTATTTTGTAAAAACACACAATCGTGGGAACTTCCATATTTAAAGTTTCGTAACATTTTGCGCGGGAAAAGTAAATTCTGTTGGAAGTTTTTGACAAAATGTTTTTATCAAAGTCTAGAGCAGGGCGGGTATTAGGCTAAAATTGAGCCAAATCGTCATGAAAAATTATTTCTAAAAGTTACAAAATATCAACAAATTTTGTACAAAACGGGAAAGTTCGATCCTTTCTCGTTGTAAGATTTCAAAAGAAAATATTTTAGGCGGCTAAACGTTTTTTAAGCAATTTACTTAAAGAAACTTACTATTCCGGAAATATTTTGTTTGTTTGACTAGATTCATTTTTATCGGAAAGTAAATTGAAGTAGCATAGGTCTGAGTAATTTACAAAAACAATTTCAGTAAACTTTTCGGGTTTTTGGTAGTAAAGTCTTCTGAACGTTCTGGAATATCAAATCTTTTGAACAGATTCGAGAAAGTTCGATACGTTCGTGTTGCTAGATTTTTAAAATATTTCAGGCGGATTAATGTTTGAAAAGCATTTTTCCTAAAAGGAAAACTCTCAATTTGCAGAAATATTTTGTTTGTTTGAGAATATTTATTTTTATCAAAAGTCGATTGGAAGTAGCGTAGATATTTACAAAATCAATTTCAACTTTGGAGGGAAAACTAAGAAAATTTTCAACTAGATTTCATAGAACAACTTCTGGGGATTTATGCGAACTTGGTACTTCCATTCACTTTGATAGCAAATTATTTCGGGGTTTTTACTGCACTCGCCATTCCGCAAGTCAGGAGTGCTTCAAAATTAACTAGAATGGCAGCTGGGAAGGCCTTGTCCAACAGTGGATTGATGTAGTAGCTAAATACAATAGCTTGATCGCGTTTCTAACTTGCTTCAAATACCTAGATTTCTTTCTTGTACAATCCAAATCGCAGAATCGGTTTGAGTTGTAGAAATTTAAACGTTTTCCGTCGGGTCATAAATATTGATAATTTCTTAAAGGAAAATCACATTTCTTTAAAAATATTCCTTTTGCAAGATTTATTTGTATCGAAAATAAAATTGCAAGTAGGCCGTCTAAATCAAAATCAATAATTTTTCCAGCAATCGGGAAAAGTTTGAAATATTTTCGTGTAGAACTAATTCACGGAACCATCGAAAGCCGATCATTTCTATGAGATTTGTATGAGGCCTAGAAAATGTTTAGCTCTTATGGTATTCTGCTATCCTGGTACCTCAATACAAATAATTTCAGTTTAAATTGAATAAATACTTAAATAACTCTATGGGATTTGTATGGGGGCTAGTAAGGGCCAATCTCCTAGGGACTACTGCTCTCCTGGTACTTTCAGTGGATGAGATTTTGAAATATTTTGATTTTTATAGACAATTTCTACTGCGCTCGCCAATCCGAAAGACGGGTATAGATAGAGTGGCATTGGGAAAGCGATGTCCAGCAGTGGACGGACTCTAGCTGTTAGTTAGACTTCAAAATTTCGAATTTTGCTTCTAGCCATACATTTTGTATTAAAATATTTTCAGAGTCGGATCGGTTCAATTTTCTGAAAAATCTCTCAAATAGTCTAAATGAACTTTTCTTGTTGAAACCGTCTCAGATCGATATCAGATTTTTGAAAACTTTCTTTTAAGGCATATTACGTTCTCGTATTGATTTTCTATTGCAAAATGCAAATCGCAAGTAAGACTAGCGAGCGCCGTAGCGTAGCGTAGGTCTTAGCAAATCGTAGTAGATTTTTCAGCGCTTGCAAAATATTGACTGGATATTAATTCCTTAGTCTTCCTAGGCGATTTTGAGATGTAGATAATATTTTTAAATTTTGAGATTCTTCGTCACTTGCGAAACATTGACTGGATTTTATCCGTAGTCTTTATGTAGCATCTTACGAGTTGTAAGAAATATTATTTTTGTTTTCCGAGAACATTTGAAACTTTGACTGAATTTTATCCTTTAGTCCTTTTGAAGGAACTTTGTAAGAAACAATAGTTTTATTTATCGAGATTTTATAGATTCGAAACATTGATTGAATTTTATCCTTAATCTTTCTGGGACAACTTTGAGTTGTAGGAAAATATTTTTAATTTCGGTCGTCTTCAGATTCGAAATAATGTCTGGATTTCATCCCTTAATATTCTTGGGGCAATTTTGAATTGTAAATATTACTTTTGTTTTCCGAGATTCTTAACATCCGCTTGAAAATTATTTTTCTTTCTAGTAACTTTGAAATGTTTATCGTAGTGAAGTTCTAGATCAGACCACTACTAAATAAAGTATTGCTGAACATTTTAAATTAGAACTTAAACAAAAAGATATTTTGAACGTTGTTAATGGCTGGATGTTGGACTAAATATAATCCTTTTCAGTCATATTTGTACACCTTTTTTATCAGTAATAATTTGAAAATATTAACTATGGGAATTTATAGTTTGGGAAAAACCTAATAGAGTTTTCTTGAACTTTTGTATTTTTGCTCGATTAAAACTTAAATAGAGTTAATTGATAAAAATGTGGATTCTTATAATTATAATAGAGTTCCACTTTACAAATTTCTCTTGATTTATCAAATTGAATTCATTTGCTTTAAAAATTTGAAACATTTTTGAAGTTCCTTATTAGATGGACGATTTGTTTCATGGTAAAGTTTTCTACCTTTGAAAGTAAATAGTTTGAAAAAAATATACATTTATGTATTTACTTTTATCACAAAACAATTTTGATATTTATTATCAGCCTTCTGGTTCTACAGCCATTTAGAAATTAAAGTAATAGAATTATTTGCATAGTACTAAAGACAAAAGTATTATTGCTTTCAATTTCTTGTAAGTATGTTAAGATTCAGATGCTTACTAGAATGTAATGTTGAAATTGATTAAACTTTGGCCAAGAAGTCAGTGCCTCTATAGCTATTCTAAAAAATAAAAATGGAATGCTATCAGAAAGTTTGGTTATATTTTACCATTACCTTTTATGGACACATAGTTTGTTTTATAAATAACATTTGTCAGTCATAAATATAGACTGGAAGGTTGTAAATAAATACCTATTTTTGGCAGTGAACTACTGATGTGAGGAAAAGATGACTCAGTAGTAAATTCTTCCAAATTCAAAATTTTATGCATAAACTGCACACCTTTGGCTTTATTATTATAAAATCCTGGAGTGGTCAGGAAAGGTTCGAGGGGTTTTATTTACGGTGGTGGAACCTCGGTATTCCCTTGGGAATACCGTCATTGTTAAGAGCTTCTCACTCACAAAAGTAGTACATTACAGAGTTAGTCCAAGTCAAAATAAATTCAATAAGACTTAGCCATGAAGCAATCTTTCCAACCTTCGTTGTTCTATCGAATTAAGTGCTAGAAATCGACTATTCAGATCGACTCTACATTTATTTACAGTATTATTCTCATTTTATACTAATAAACAAAACGAAATCAAAATATTTAAAGTTCCAATTCAGGTTATAAAGTTCAAACTAAGCTGCTTTTCATGATCCTTTTAATATGTTTAGCATTTTGTTGACGTATTTTGTTTTGGGAATTTTTAGAGTAGGGAAATCGGATTAGGTATAATATTAGTAGCTAGAGTTAATGAGACTGCTTTCCTTCATTCTATTCTGGGTTATCGCAACGTAGGTTCCTAACTGCTCTGACGTTTTCACTGGCCATTTCTGAGATTAGTAGGACGCGATAGGTAGAGTTTTCTGAACATTACATTCTTCTGATTATTAGGTCGACGGTTTTAGGGTCAGCAGGCTTGTCGTATAGTTAGTTATGAGATTAGTTGTAGGTTGGATATAGAGTCTTTGTAGTACTTTCGTAGTAAGGGTTATTTTTAAGCTTAGGACTCTTCGGCGGTGCGTAGCTGCATAGGTTCTTTAGGGTGCATAGGTTAGGGTCGTTACAATTTGGTGGTGCCGCGATCCAGGATAAAGGCTGGGTTACTACGGAGGGTTTTCAGATTTCACAGATAAATTATTTATAGTGGGTAGGGTTATTTAGCTAAGGATTCATCGGTGGTCATAGCCTCCTAGCTATGATCACAATTTGGTAACCGTGAAATGGATCGTTGGAGGGAAAGCAGTTCTGATTTAGCGTAGAATGGGATAGTTAGTTAAGGGAATTTTAGTCCTGGGGCTGTTTTATTTCTAGATTCTTTGATATAATTTTGCGATATAGGGTAATTAGAATGGAAATAGTTTCTCTAGGCAAAAGTCGTATAATTTGGGGGCTGTTTTAAGTAAATAATTGTCAAACTGTATAATAAAGTTGAGAAAATCTATGAAAAGTATTCAAATGGGCATAGTTTTCAAAGAAATATTAAAGTTTTTCGCATTTATAATATGGGTGACAATATAAACAAACAAGATTGATTTTAATTTACCTTAATATTTTATTTAAAACAAGTTACTTAGTAAAGCGCAAGGTTTAACCTACGAAAATGTATTTTATCAACAGTTTTCTATTTGATCGGAAGGGTTTGAAATCAAGTCTAAGATAGTTAAAATTCGATACTTATGCAATAGCTAGAACATTTTGGAATACAATACAAAACAATAAGTTCCAAAATCAGTTCAAGATTTCATTTAGAAGTAGTAGGTAGAGTCTTTGAGATAGATTTTGTTATTTTCTTTTGGGGTATAGGTAAGTTTTAACAAATAAGTCATAAGACGAGATCTTGTTTCTCAAAGTTTTAAAATAAGCCAACCTACAGAGAGTAAATATTTGTAAAGAGAGATTGAGTAAAATAGTCCGGGTTAAAGAAAATCATTACTTAGTAGTAAAAATTACTTAAATTATTATTACGAAGAATTGGTAGGGTAATGTAAGGAAATAATACAATCCATCGTTATTTTAAAACGTTTTAGTAACCGAGTTAACTTACCTAATCAGAATTTTTGTAAGATAACTGAAGAAGAAGTAGTAAAAACAATTATTTTTAAATTTTGAAACGTCATAAATGCTTTTTTAGCTTGTCTTAATTTTAAATATTGCGAGGAATAACGCAAATGTTGGGTTAGGGTTAGAGCAGGTACAAATTATTCTAATGGGAAATACAATTAAAAAAGTGGTACTTTTAGCAATAATAAAGCCTTGCAATATCATTCTTTATTACTATTTTAGCTAGCGAACCGGGAAAAAAATGCCGAAATAAGCTCAACCTTCTTAAAATTTCGCTAAGTCGAGACATAAAATGAAAGCTTAAATAATTGTTAATAGTCATGCTATTTAGACAAGAAAGTGTTTATGTTATCCTTTAAATTTTGCACTCGTAAATGTTTCATAAAGTTACAAATTTTGCATCACGCTTATACCATTTTGTTTAATTTCGATATTTTTAACAAAATTTTCTTAAATGGTTTTTCTGGGGTATTTGTTTAAGTTACTATCATCAAACTTGGGGTTTTAATATGAATAAAAGCAATTAAAGTAAATCGCGATATACCACACTTTGGTTAAAAAGTATACAAAACTAATTTCACTAAATAGGTCGTGTAACCATTTTGCTACGCCGTAGCATTCGTAGCATTTTTCGTAGAGGTTAATAATTACGTAACAAATATTTCACAAAACAAAAGGTATTTAAAATCTAACATTTTAGTTGATAAAACTATAACGATTTAGAATAATCTTAGTAAGATTCAGAACAGGAGATTACGAACGGGGAAACTTAGGCAACATTCTTGTAGTTTAGGTGACTAGTTATTCCGCGATTTATTCGAGGGTTATAGGAAGTGATAAAGAATTTTATCTTCCAGACTATTGAATACTTAGATGATCTAATTTAAAAATGATATTTCATTATGCAGAAGTAAATAAATGTATTAACTTTTATTGTTTTTATAGTGAATATAATCTTTTAAGAAGATTAAGGTTAGGACGGGAATTTATAGGGATTGTACGAATAGGTTTCGTTAGGCTGGGCTGAATTTGATATTGGAGCTTGTTTCACAATTTACGTATAGATACTTGTGCGCAGATAGATAGAGATAGAATGCAAGGTGGGTAATTGTGTGAATATTGATACGTGGGCTGTCATGCCATGTGGCGATGGTTTTCGATGTGTACAAAAGGTTACTTCTCGCAAATGCGGTTCCTTTAAGTTTCTTTAAAAATAAAATTTCCGTTAACCTCGATTCTGTGAAAAAATAGGGTTTACTTTTTCAATAACCAGTTGCTTTTTCATTTAAAATGAGTAGTTAGTTTCTCAAATTGGACTAGTAGTTTTAGAAGTAATCGATTGTTTTCTTGCAGGGAAAAGGGGTCTCTGTTTCTCCTTGTCTGAGTTTTATCTCGGTACTTTATTCAAAATTTTAAAAAGGTAAATTTAGGGTTAGTTAGCATTGGTAATGTTGGCATCAGCGTTTGAAATTACGTTTTGATCTATCAAGGTTCTACTAAATCTTCTATGTTTCACCTATTTGAAGGTTGTTAGAGATCATAGAGTATGATCATAGGGTTTATAGTACATAGAAATTTTCTTGTTAGTTGTTTGATATGGCCTTGTTTAGGTCTCTTTTATGTGTGGTATAGGGTTATCTTGCGTATTGTCTAATTTTATGATCTTCGAATGTCGAGTAGAATCCAAACCGTCGTAATTCATTAAGCCTTCTTGTGTCAAATTAGTAAACTCAAAATTCTTTACAGGAAATCTATTTGTCGATTTGGGGTTGCCGTGTTTAGTAATTAGAGTAGGTAGAATGTGCATCTTTTAAACCAAAAAAGTACCCATAATAGATTTTGTAAGATGTTAAGATCAACTACATTTCTGAATTTCAGTAAGGTAAGTTTAGCAAAAGTTTGACATTAGAAAAAAATAGTATTAAAAACCATCTGGATTGACAACAGTAGCTTGTTTACTTTTTAGTAACAAATAGGGGTGTCCAAACTAATGTTCAGGTACAAAATAAAACAATGACGCAGGGTTACCTTGGGTCTGGGGGCTGTATTGACTGAAAAAAAAAAGAATATCACGTGATGAAATATTCAAAGTCAGGTCTCGGTGGTTAGTTATGCTAGGTTTCCCGAGTTTTCATTAAGACTACAATAGTACAGATATAAGACATACTTAGGTTTTCGCAATTTTCTAATGGGGAATTTAGATATTTTATTAGTTCTTTGTTTTGACTCGTTAAATTAATTTAACAAGTTCTGAGATTGTGGGTCAAAATTTAGAAAAGCAAATATTATTTAGTTTGAATGAGCTAGGCGGCGCTATTAAATAGTAGCTTGGGCGCTTAGTTTTGTAAAAAAAAAAATATTCACTTTCTATCATCAATAACCGAATGCACGTGTACGTGTTTGTGAAGCCATTTTCATGTTAGGCTCAGAAAATCTGTAACATTAACTTTCGATGAAGTTTAAACTTAATCGTGCAAATAGAGTAGAATTGAATTTATCGGTTCGCGTTCGATTACTGAAGTTAAACAACAAACTAAGTCTTAAATGACTCAATGAATATGCGTTTCCGTTAATCAATACGTAGCGAAGGAAAATATTATTTATTACTGAAATTATTCCGTTCTCTATATAATAGACGACAACGAGACTAGATAGACCAGTTTTATTACACGTTTTTTCTGTAGACGATTCGATGTCTCACACGAAAAGAAGAAGAATTAGTTAGTTTACGGCATAGTTGAAATATTATCTAATATTTTATAGTGATTGAAGGAAGTTTTCAAACCAATTTCATTTAGATACTTTAGTTGAAAATCGGAATTTTAGCATTAGGTTTCCATTGCGGTGGTCGAAAACTTATCTGTTTTGGGGTGCGTAGAGAAAAAAGAGTAGAAAGCGCGTGTATGATTTGGGGCATCTAAAGTATTTCTAAATTCATGGGGTAGTATTTTGAATCTCAAACTTTGATTTGGCGGGGTTGCGCGTTACTTTTAATTCCAAGCTTAAGATAAATTTAGGAAAAAATAAAAGCATTATATCATTTGAAAAATTGTACCTCATTGAGTAGGTCGGGGTTAGGAAAAATCGCGTGGGTGGATTCGTTTCCTACTTGCTTATCTGGGATATTTATGAATTAAATTATTTTTAAACAAAATCAACTGTTGTTTCAATTTTAAAGTCATAGGTTGAACATACAAATTGATGGGATACTTTACGTGGGGAATCTAAATATAGCTGAGCTTTTCCTATTCTCGAACAGTTTATCGGGTCTTTAAAGTTTTAATCACTTGTAAAACTAATTACTAATTTCGATTATCGGTATAGTAGTTATGTGAAAAATAATTTTACTTCAGCAGAATTTTTGAGTCAAAATAAGAGTTCTCTAAGGAATAAACCTTCTCATTCATTTGTATTTTCAATCTAGGTACTTGTAGCGTAAATAAGGCGTAGTTCTTTTGCAATTATGCGTAGCGCGTAAATTCAATTACTAATTGTATGTATTTCCGGGTTTCATTAAAATTACAAGCAGATAAACAGTTTTCTTTGGGCTTAATGATTTGCATAAATAAGTTGAATTTCTGTCAAAAACAAAATAAGGAAACTCGACTTTTCTCTTTTGCGCTTTGTAAATTTTCATTGGCATAAAATCATAATATTACCTTATTGCAGTGGCGTAGATTATTTAAAAATAAATACAAAGATTTATTTGCATAATTGATAAAGTTGCAATTCATAAACGTAATTTTGCAATTGGCGAAGGTTTATGGAGCATTTTGGCGTAACTTTGTAGAAAACGTAGTTAGCCAATTTAAATAATTTCAAGGTACGGGAAGAACATATTTGAATCAAGCGATTCGTATTTTCTT
The DNA here is from genome assembly GCA_024500475.1 of Phthorimaea operculella. Classification (NCBI taxonomy): domain Eukaryota; kingdom Metazoa; phylum Arthropoda; class Insecta; order Lepidoptera; family Gelechiidae; genus Phthorimaea; species Phthorimaea operculella. The sequence continues at coordinate 29,750 of JANFCV010000208.1, forward strand.
CTTAATCGGTAAACGGTAAAAAAAAAGGTATTTAAACGATTAAATGCTCATATCGAGGAAAAGGTATATTTTATGTTTTATTTCATATCCAAAGCATAGATACCTCCTCGAATTTCTTTATATTTGGAGAATGTTTGCTAACGAACATTTTAATTCGCTATTTAAAAATTAATTTCAAAAGCGCGAAATAGTAAATTTGGTTTAAATTTTTTACTGAAAATCACAATAGAGCCTTGAGATTCGTGTGTGGCAGGATGATTCTGAGATTGAGGAAGTATGAACGGTAGTTTGAAGTTTAAACACAATTTATACAACAGTATTTATTTCATGGGGCATATTATATTTATATTTTCAATCAAACGGTGAGGGTCACTCAGAATTTCATAAGCAATCTATTCGTGAATGCAGATATTTCGTTTCCATTCAAAAGACATTATACTTGCAATCGAATTGATATGAAAATTAGATGTTGAGGAGTAGGACAGCTGTCACTTCTGTTTTTATGTAACAGATGTTTCATATCAATTTCAGTCTCACATGTAGCTCTCAGGCTGAATGCTGAAAGGGCTAAGCTATTTTCCCCACACAGCGCTTATAGTATAAAGTTTTATAAGTGACTCACCTTAGCTGAGTTTAAATCTTATAGAATGACTATCGTAAGCAACATACATTAGGCTGGGTTTTGGTTTAAATAAAGACGACTTGGGATTCAGAGAGGCAATTTTGAACTATGCACAATTAGATATCTGGCAATAGGGTTATGGTGGTTTTGGAGTAGAGCGATTTTCCTGGATCATTTTACAAATCATGATAAATCGAGTATTGACTTGATGCGGGAATGTTGTGTCCTTCTGACTGAGAGAACTCACAACTCTCTTTTCTGCGCAAAACTTCGATTTAACCCGTTGGATAGATTTTTGTTCATTTTCTTAAAATTGTTGATGACTTTGGATTTCATGGCGGATTTATGGAAGCTGAAAATTTAGCTTAGCTCCACACCACATAAAATACGTTTTTGAATGGAAGTGTAATATCTTCTTTTAACATATTTGTGACATAAATTTTATTGGATATTGATAACAATATTCTCCATTTATATTGACATTTCGAACATTGTTGGGGGCTGAATGTAGTGAATAACCTCTCCATTTGTAGAGCTTTTCACTTACGTCACAAATATGTAGAGTATTACATGCAAAAAAACTGATCTGAAGGGTCAGAATAGGCGTGGATTGTCAAAATTCATCTGAATATTATCTTGATAGAGCGTGGCTCTATGAAAATGTATGGAAGTAGACGCGGGCGCATCAAAATAGCAATTTCTACGGCTTCTAGCAAGTCCATAGTAAATTATTTCAATAATCTCCTACGGCAGTATGCTGCCCTGGTACTTTTCCTTAATAAATATTACTAAATATTTCGTTATTTGAACGAAATTACTTTGGATTTCGATTCAATACTTACTTCCTAGGCGCTAATGCGATCCTGGTACTTGAAGCAGGGCAAAAGGCATTAAAAATGATAAGGCTGTATAGCTGAATTGCCTTTGCGCATCGCTTTTATTCTTTAAAAAGTATGGGACGGGGCTCGGCTCGAGGCTCGGCTAGACGAACGTGTTCGAAATTTGAAATATTGTTTTGCAGAAATTATGGCTGTATAATTCGGAAAGCCTTTGCTTTCCTCATTAAAAAGAATAAAGGCAACCCTATATAAGCCATACAATCGATTTGGCGGGAATTCATTCTAGCTTTAGCTCTCTCTCGATAGACACGTACCTTTATTAGCTTGGGGCAAAATTCCTTCGATCGAAATAATATTTTGTTTTGATAAAATTTGTGGAACGTCAGCAGGCTGGTACCTAGTACGGGCTGAGCTGTCTTCACAAGTTTTGGTTAGGAATAGCTTTGCAAACGTCCTTGGCTGGATTATAAAATATTTAGTTGAGACTTTTGCAAATCTAAATAAGGTTAAAGTTAGTTGTTTCGGTCAGCGACTGGGCAGACGAAAGAAAACCTAGTCCCGCATCGAATCGCTAGCTTGAAATAAGGAAATTATTGTGAGATTCATTCGATTGGCGGGGTGGATTAAAAACCTGGTCTAGATGAGTTGCGCAATAATTTTCTAAATAAATATTGGGATTTTTGGATTTTGGAGGGATTGGACGTGTTTGTCATAGGATTCGGATGCATTGTTTTGTGGGTTTGCGTATCAAAAATCACGATACAGTAAACTCTATGAATAATGTGTTTGAATATTTAGGGAAAGTAGGGCTCTAGGGGCACTAGGTAGTTCTAGGAAATCGGACTTTGCCACTCCGTATTCCCATTTTTAGATTAGGGTCGATCATTGCACAAACGATCGACGTAATTTGACGCCATACAAACTGACAGACAATTTTATTGACTTCAATATCGTAGATTAGTAAAATCTTGGGCAATGAACTAGGTAAACCTTTCTAGGATTTATTTTACAAAAATCACAATCATGGGAACTTCTAATATTTAAAGTTTTATAATATTTCGCGCGGGAAAAGTAAAATTTAGCTTGAAGTTTTCCACAAAACGTATGATGAGCTAGGTAAACCCATCTAGGACCTATTTTGTAAAAACACACAATCGTGGGAACTTCCATATTTAAAGTTTCGTAACATTTTGCGCGGGAAAAGTAAATTCTGTTGGAAGTTTTTGACAAAATGTTTTTATCAAAGTCTAGAGCAGGGCGGGTATTAGGCTAAAATTGAGCCAAATCGTCATGAAAAATTATTTCTAAAAGTTACAAAATATCAACAAATTTTGTACAAAACGGGAAAGTTCGATCCTTTCTCGTTGTAAGATTTCAAAAGAAAATATTTTAGGCGGCTAAACGTTTTTTAAGCAATTTACTTAAAGAAACTTACTATTCCGGAAATATTTTGTTTGTTTGACTAGATTCATTTTTATCGGAAAGTAAATTGGAAGTAGCATAGGTCTGAGTAATTTACAAAAAACAATTTCAGTAAACTTTTCGGGTTTTTGGTAGTAAAGTCTTCTGAACGTTCTGGAATATCAAATCTTTTGAACAGATTCGAGAAAGTTCGATACGTTCGTGTTGCTAGATTTTTAAAATATTTCAGGCGGATTAATGTTTGAAAAGCATTTTTCCTAAAAGGAAAACTCTCAATTTGCAGAAATATTTTGTTTGTTTGAGAATATTTATTTTTATCAAAAGTCGATTGGAAGTAGCGTAGATATTTACAAAATCAATTTCAACTTTGGAGGGAAAACTAAGAAAATTTTCAACTAGATTTCATAGAACAACTTCTGGGGATTTATGCGAACTTGGTACTTCCATTCACTTTGATAGCAAATTATTTCGGGGTTTTTACTGCACTCGCCATTCCGCAAGTCAGGAGTGCTTCAAAATTAACTAGAATGGCAGCTGGGAAGGCCTTGTCCAACAGTGGATTGATGTAGTAGCTAAATACAATAGCTTGATCGCGTTTCTAACTTGCTTCAAATACCTAGATTTCTTTCTTGTACAATCCAAATCGCAGAATCGGTTTGAGTTGTAGAAATTTAAACGTTTTCCGTCGGGTCATAAATATTGATAATTTCTTAAAGGAAAATCACATTTCTTTAAAAATATTCCTTTTGCAAGATTTATTTGTATCGAAAATAAAATTGCAAGTAGGCCGTCTAAATCAAAATCAATAATTTTTCCAGCAATCGGGAAAAGTTTGAAATATTTTCGTGTAGAACTAATTCACGGAACCATCGAAAGCCGATCATTTCTATGAGATTTGTATGAGGCCTAGAAAATGTTTAGCTCTTATGGTATTCTGCTATCCTGGTACCTCAATACAAATAATTTCAGTTTAAATTGAATAAATACTTAAATAACTCTATGGGATTTGTATGGGGGCTAGTAAGGGCCAATCTCCTAGGGACTACTGCTCTCCTGGTACTTTCAGTGGATGAGATTTTGAAATATTTTGATTTTTATAGACAATTTCTACTGCGTTCGCCAATCCGAAAGACGGGTATAGATAGAGTGGCATTGGGAAAGCGATGTCCAGCAGTGGACGGACTCTAGCTGTTAGTTAGACTTCAAAATTTCGAATTTTGCTTCTAGCCATACATTTTGTATTAAAATATTTTCAGAGTCGGATCGGTTCAATTTTCTGAAAAATCTCTCAAATAGTCTAAATGAACTTTTCTTGTTGAAACCGTCTCAGATCGATATCAGATTTTTGAAAACTTTCTTTTAAGGCATATTACGTTCTCGTATTGATTTTCTATTGCAAAATGCAAATCGCAAGTAAGACTAGCGAGCGCCGTAGCGTAGCGTAGGTCTTAGCAAATCGTAGTAGATTTTTCAGCGCTTGCAAAATATTGACTGGATATTAATTCCTTAGTCTTCCTAGGCGATTTTGAGATGTAGATAATATTTTTAAATTTTGAGATTCTTCGTCACTTGCGAAACATTGACTGGATTTTATCCCGTAGTCTTTATGTAGCATCTTACGAGTTGTAAGAAATATTATTTTTGTTTTCCGAGAACATTTGAAACTTTGACTGAATTTTATCCTTTAGTCCTTTTGAAGGAACTTTGTAAGAAACAATAGTTTTATTTATCGAGATTTTATAGATTCGAAACATTGATTGAATTTTATCCTTAATCTTTCTGGGACAACTTTGAGTTGTAGGAAAAATATTTTTAATTTCGGTCGTCTTCAGATTCGAAATAATGTCTGGATTTCATCCCTTAATATTCTTGGGGCAATTTTGAATTGTAAATATTACTTTTGTTTTCCGAGATTCTTAACATCCGCTTGAAAATTATTTTTCTTTCTAGTAACTTTGAAATGTTTATCGTAGTGAAGTTCTAGATCAGACCACTACTAAATAAAGTATTGCTGAACATTTTAAATTAGAACTTAAACAAAAAGATATTTTGAACGTTGTTAATGGCTGGATGTTGGACTAAATATAATCCTTTTCAGTCATATTTGTACACCTTTTTTATCAGTAATAATTTGAAAATATTAACTATGGGAATTTATAGTTTGGGAAAAACCTAATAGAGTTTTCTTGAACTTTTGTATTTTTGCTCGATTAAAACTTAAATAGAGTTAATTGATAAAAATGTGGATTCTTATAATTATAATAGAGTTCCACTTTACAAATTTCTCTTGATTTATCAAATTGAATTCATTTGCTTTAAAAATTTGAAACATTTTTGAAGTTCCTTATTAGATGGACGATTTGTTTCATGGTAAAGTTTTCTACCTTTGAAAGTAAATAGTTTGAAAAAAATATACATTTATGTATTTACTTTTATCACAAAACAATTTTGATATTTATTATCAGCCTTCTGGTTCTACAGCCATTTAGAAATTAAAGTAATAGAATTATTTGCATAGTACTAAAGACAAAAAGTATTATTGCTTTCAATTTCTTGTAAGTATGTTAAGATTCAGATGCTTACTAGAATGTAATGTTGAAATTGATTAAACTTTGGCCAAGAAGTCAGTGCCTCTATAGCTATTCTAAAAAATAAAAATGGAATGCTATCAGAAAGTTTGGTTATATTTTACCATTACCTTTTATGGACACATAGTTTGTTTTATAAATAACATTTGTCAGTCATAAATATAGACTGGAAGGTTGTAAATAAATACCTATTTTTGGCAGTGAACTACTGATGTGAGGAAAAGATGACTCAGTAGTAAATTCTTCCAAATTCAAAATTTTATGCATAAACTGCACACCTTTGGCTTTATTATTATAAAATCCTGGAGTGGTCAGGAAAGGTTCGAGGGTTTTATTTACGGTGGTGGAACCTCGGTATTCCCTTGGGAATACCGTCATTGTTAAGAGCTTCTCACTCACAAAAGTAGTACATTACAGAGTTAGTCCAAGTCAAAATAAATTCAATAAGACTTAGCCATGAAGCAATCTTTCCAACCTTCGTTGTTCTATCGAATTAAGTGCTAGAAATCGACTATTCAGATCGACTCTACATTTATTTACAGTATTATTCTCATTTTATACTAATAAACAAAACGAAATCAAAATATTTAAAGTTCCAATTCAGGTTATAAAGTTCAAACTAAGCTGCTTTTCATGATCCTTTTAATATGTTTAGCATTTTGTTGACGTATTTTGTTTTGGGAATTTTTAGAGTAGGGAAATCGGATTAGGTATAATATTAGTAGCTAGAGTTAATGAGACTGCTTTCCTTCATTCTATTCTGGGTTATCGCAACGTAGGTTCCTAACTGCTCTGACGTTTTCACTGGCCATTTCTGAGATTAGTAGGACGCGATAGGTAGAGTTTTCTGAACATTACATTCTTCTGATTATTAGGTCGACGGTTTTAGGGTCAGCAGGCTTGTCGTATAGTTAGTTATGAGATTAGTTGTAGGTTGGATATAGAGTCTTTGTAGTACTTTCGTAGTAAGGGTTATTTTTAAGCTTAGGACTCTTCGGCGGTGCGTAGCTGCATAGGTTCTTTAGGGTGCATAGGTTAGGGTCGTTACAATGCTCATTAGTGTAGCAATAAATTACATGATCGCAAGCACCGAGCCGTGACCACCGGTTACTGACGATCTTACGCGTGCAGACGGCAACTTTCACATTTTTGCAGCCAACGTGCAGCCGGCGTGCGGTCCGCCGATCCCGGCTGCCCCCATAAAACAACCAACCTCAATGGACGCGACACTCATTCATAAAACAAACAAAAACAACCGGCGCAATCCGGACAAAACAACACACCTCCTGGCTGATCGGTATCCCTCCAGATTTGCTAGGGTTATCCTCAGATTGGTCACAAAACACTACGACACTTCACTGTCACTCGCGTCGCGTGGTTTTGTTGTGCGTGTCGTGGAAGGCACGTGCGGTTCGCTTGCCGGCTGTGGGGAGACTGGCGAACAAGACTCGCAACCGATGCCGGCTCGAATCAAGGCCATGCAAAACTCTGTACCCATTTCCCCCAGTGGAAAGTGTCTGCATCCGTGATCCGTGGTCTGTGCCCCTTTTGGTCAGGTGTGGGAGAAAGCACCCGAAGATTTGAAGGTGTGACTCATGCGAGGTATTAATAACTGGTGCTGCTTGGCCGGAGGAAAGTGAAAAATCCGGTTTTCGGTGGCGCCAAATCGAGAGATCATCTATGTAGGCTCGGCGTCTTAAAGTTGTCTATACATTTTGGTGAACTTACTAAAACCTGATTCAAATTCGATTTCCATCGCATGTTATTTGTTGAAGTAGGTTTGTGGACCGATGCAAGTCGACTGCGCGTTAGATCGGATAAGGGGCGAAACCGCGGAAGATACTTGTGTATGGTTCAGTCATGGAATTTTCTAACATTGTTTTTTACGCACGGGTTTTCATATAAGTACCTACTTATGTACTTACTTGTTACTAAAACCTCTCAACCAACTGAGCTATTCAATTTCGATCCTAAATAGAAATGTAGAGTTTAATAAATGTCCTTTTATACAACCTTGTATATGTTAGCAATGAATAAATGAAATGAAATAAATGTCTGTTATTGTAGCATGTCCAATATAATATTGAAATTAAATAAAAAAGAGCGCCATACAGGGGAAAATGCAGCGAGTGTTCGTGTGAATTATTATGCATTCTGTGCGCGCGCGATCTGATGGCAGCCACAAGTCATACCTCTATATTGTTCTCGCTTTCGAATGTCATCAGATCGCGAGCGCACTCAGGTACCTACGCTACATGCAGTATAGGCGCGCGAGTTCATGACCATCCTGAAATATGCGCCACCTTGTCAAACTAGTCGTGCGTGAGACACATTTCAGGATGGTCATAAACTCGCACGCGTACTGTAGGCAAGTAGCTACGTAGTACTTAGGTAGGTAATTCGTAACAATTTCAAAAGCGAGACTAAAAACAATGTCAGGAACAAACAATTTTACTAAGAGCTTTTTGACGCCGCGGACAGGAACGTTGGCGGAACAAACACTTCATTTTAATAGCACTGAAAATATGAAATAATTTCAAAGTCCAATTTGCAAAGAGTTGTTTTTCAAATTTAGGATAAGTAGGTACACTTTCTACTTCAACCACAATTAACATAAAAAGGTTTTTGTATTTATAATTATAAATGCAATACCTAACAAACCTCTAAGTTAATTTAAGCATGAAATAATCGAATTTAACACTTTGATAAACCCAAATCAGTATCACAATGTTAGGCGACAAGCTGACGACCTATCACTATAGTGATACATGTTTTTCTCAAATATCTGTTAAACGTGGCGACTACGCGTGATATGTGTATGTGTTGACCACAGATGTGTGTATGACAAACCCAACCTAATCTGCCAAATATCCGGCTGATGGCAATCGGTAGACTCGAAAGTGGTTTCCTTAGTTGGTGGTCACGAAGACAGATCAAGCTTGCCAATGACTTGGGTACCTATAATCATTGCCAGTTTAACCTCTAGGAATGCCAGGATAAATCTAAAGGTTTAGGTACCTACTGCTTAAAGCTGACCCTACTGTGTGCCAAAACGTCACACGTGAGACGCGCGTCACGTCGTTGATGGCTGACGATCACTTGTCTGACTGTCTGACAGTCATTTTACGTCTCATATCTTCATCACTTACGTCGCACCTATGGGATCTCGGCAACTGTTCAATGAAAAATGAAAATATCAAATGAAATGAAATCGGAATCATTCATAACAAGGTGATGTGAGCGGAGCCGCGGAGCGGACGTCACAGCAAGGTCAATTTCACGTAGATTCAATGGCCAGTCCAACCTCCAGGATAAACCCAAACCTTAACCCAGTAACTGGAGAACGGTCATTGAAAGCGGATTTATATAAACAGTGACGTCGCAGCGAGGTCAAGTTTACTAGAAGGGGAGAAATTGCCAAAAGGAAGAATGAATGCTATTTCATACAATGATAATGACAGAAACAATCAGAATAACTTTCAGAGTATCCCTTGGATCGCTCGATGATCCCAAACCAGCTTATTTTCACACATCCCGAAGCCGGTTATTGAATGGCCGATTTATAATAAGTGACATGACGTGCAGAGACTTCACCTAAGCTACATAAGCTGGAACAACATTGAACTGAATGACAATACAAAATGAGCCTAAAACGTTGGATTTCATACCAACAATAATTTCACAGGGAGGGTGTTTTGGTCCGTAGGTCGCCTGAGGGTAACCCAGCGGAGTCGGGCATGCCATAAACGCCCGGGCCTTATGGTATCCGGGTCAATATTTGAAAACCGTTCTTCGGGTCCCTTGACTGGCGAATTTTTTATTTTCGTTTTATGGTTATTTTAATATTGCATAATTATTAAGACTTTAATTCAAAGTTATTAGTGAAAAATCACTTAAATCGAACCACACGTTTGGTCAAAATTCAATTTTGAAATTTGAGGTGCCAGTCAACGGGACATTTTGCGCCAGTCAAGGGACAAAATGAGTTGAAACTCTTAAAATTTGTTTTTAACTAACTAGAATTGAAATAAAAGACGCCGCTGTCAATCAGACACACAACAGAGACACCACGAGGCTACCTGAAACATGACGAGCCAGCTTGAGATATGGCGCAGCCAGCCTAAGAGACCAATAGGAGAGGCCTGCCTGAGAGGCAAAGCAGTGAGCCGGAGAGACGATGTAATCATCCTGAGATATGACACGGCTAGCCTGCTACATGACACGGCCAGCCCGAGATACGATGTGGACAGCCTTAGAAATCACGCAGACAGCCACAGCCACGAAGCCATCAGTCTGAGACAAGACGCCAGCCCGAGTGGCCTGTACCTGTAATGCAACGCAGTCAGTCCGAATGAGTCATGACACGGTCAGCCTGAGATACGACGCGGTCAGTCTGAGACACGACGCGGCCAGCCTGAGGTAAGATGCGAACAGCTTGAGAAACGATGCAGCCAGCCTGAAACACAATAAAGTGCGCTTGTGATAAGAAGCAGCCATTTTGAGTGACTACTAGGCATCCTGTGACACAGCGCTGTCAGTGAGACATATCGAGGCTAGCCTGAGACAAGAATTAGCCAGCCTGAGACATGAAGGAGACAGCTGAAACACAATGAAGCGTATAATGACTGTAGGTTTTGTGCAAAACTAGAGCAATCAAATGCAGAAATTTCATCGTAATAATGCAGTGTATAGTCAGTCAGTTATACATGAAGAAACGTCTTGCTAGCAAGCACACGTGTAATTCTGTAACTATGGTGATTTGACTAAAGTTGTGCAGCTCTACATAGGTAAAACCATACATTAGTAGGTACAACGAGCACCAAAATGAAGCCAGCCCAAGTGACTACTAGGCTGTCTGAGACACGACGTAGTCTGTCTGAGAGACGATGCAATCAGCCTAAGACACGACGCGGCCAGCCTGAGACACGACGAAGTCAGCTTGAAAGACGACACATACAGCTTAAGAGACGATGCAATCAGCCCGAGACATAGCGCGGTCAGCCTGAGACATGACGCAATGAGCCTGAGACTCGACGCAGTCAGTCTAATCTAAAGATACGACGTGGTCAGCCTAAGAGGCGATGTAATCAGATTAAGATATGATGCAGCCAGTCCAAGACAACACTAGGCAGCCTGAGACATGACACAATAAGCCGGAGACACAGCGTAGTCAGTCTGAAAGACGATGCAATGAGCCTGAAACACGACACAGCCAGCCTGAGATACGACGATGTCAGCTTAAAAGATGACACATTCACCCTGAGAGACAATTCAATCAGCCTGAGACATAACGCAGCCAGCCTAAGCAACTAACCAAACACATGAGAATTGATGAGTGACTCAGGCTATCAACACGGCAAACGGTGCTGTAGAAATGAAAACTCACAAAATCCGATTTCGTAGTTTTATTCAACTCCACAGATCTAACACTTCACACACTTGGTAACACTATAACTTTACACTGTAAACAATTCAATACCATCACCACAGTCTGTGGTCAACCTTCGACTAGCCCCTCCACCAGCCTTCCGACAGTATATATTAACTTGGGGGTAGGGGCGAGTTGACGTCAAGCCACCCAGCGGCGGCGCCACTATCAAAATACCCGTACTCATGACCATCGTCCGTATTCATGACTCTTATGAATAATCTAAATAGTAAATGTAAATAACTAATAATAATATATAAATTATCTTAATAAATTACAAAACACTACATCTCTCCTTTGTTTTTTTTTTTTTGTTTTTAACATTGATTAGCAAAACTAAAATCACAACTTTTCATATAAACTACGGAAAACCTTAACGTGGCTAACTTTACCAACTATTGACTTTCATTAGTTAACATATTATATTTACTTATATTACATAAACAGAATCTTGTACGGCCTTACTATGAATACTACCTTATATTATAAATTCTTAAGTAACGTTATGACAAACTATCATTAGATGTAGACGCTAGGTCCGTTTGAGATGTAGTTTGATTTCTAACAGCCCATTGTCCACCAATTCTTTTAAGGTGAACAACATTACGCCGGAATTCTTGCCCAGTATTTTCATTTTGTACTAATACATCTGCTGAACCTGCTGCTGCTTTAGTCACAGTATGGGGAACATCTGAAAAATTAGAAGACAGTTTATTTTCTTTTACAAATGTTTTAACAAATACCTGATCTCCTTCTTGTATGTCATGTTCAGTTGCCTTCCTTTTACGATCTGCATACTCTTTACCCTTTTCTTTTTGAATTTTATCCTTATCTTTAATCTCCATATCTACATCTATATTCTCCATATCCTTATAATAAGGTAATTTGTCCCTAAACTGGCGCCTGTAAAATAATTCTGAAGGACTTTTGCCCGTAGTCGAATGAGGTGTACTATTGTACATCATTAAATAACTGTAAAGGTCGTCTTTCCAATTACGTTTCTCTATCTGACTTATGCGTAATCGTTTTAAAATGCTTCTGTTCTGGCGCTCTACTTCACCATTTTGCTGTGGCCAATATGGAATACTGTGAAACATTTTTATTCCACATTCATCAAAATATCTTTTTAGCTCCTCGCTCGTGAATTGTTTACCATTATCGGCTGTCACTGAGGCTGGAAAACCTAGGCGAGAAAAAATTTCTTTTAGTAATTTTATAATTTCAGGTGCCGAAATATTTTTTGTTATCTTTAGCTCTTTATAGCGACTAAAGTAATCAATCAAGACAAATATATATTCTCCAGACGGCAACGGTCCAAGGAGATCCATTGCAACATCTGTCCATGGCTCAGTAGGAAGTTCCCTTCGCTTCATCGGGTTTGGTGGGTTTGGCGCAGACACTAAGGTACAACCTTTGCAATTTTTTACTATTTTTTCTGCGTCTTGATCAATCTTTGGCCACCATACCTTTGTTCGAAGTCTTGATTTCATGCAGACAATTCCTGGGTGCCCCTCATGTGTAGCATCTAAAATCTTCTGCCGTAGATTTCTAGGAATTACTATCCGGTTCCCTCTGAGCAAAATGTTTTCGAAAAAACATAGTTCTGACGAAAATACCTTATAATTGTTGACAGCAGAATCCCACTCATTGTCATAAAGACCTCGTCGAACTCTTGATATTTCCTCATCCTGTGCGGAGTGTTCATCAATTTCTCTGAGAGAAACCGCAGCAGGTCTTGCAAAGTCCACAATTTGATTTATATAACTGCTTACTTTATTGGCGCTTGGTGGGATTGTACACAATCGCGAAAGAGGATCGGCAATATTTGTCTTACCTGGTCTGTAAATAACTTTGTAATCAAAAGACTGAAGGCGAAGTACCCATCTCTCAATGCGAGCACATGGTTTTGATTTCCGTCCGAAGATCATTTCCAAAGGTTTGTGATCACTTATGAGCTCAAATTCCTTACCGTACAGAAACATTCTAAAATGTTCCACTGCCCACACCAAAGCAAGCGCTTCCTTTTCAGTCTGACAGTACCTTTTTTCGCAGTCCGTCAAACTTTTACTGCCGTAAGCTATAACTCGAGGTCCACTAGAATCAATTTGGATGAGAACTGCACCGAGACCTACTGGGCTTGCATCAGCCACAACTTGTGTTTTATCAGCTGGATCATAATATCCGAGAGTTTCAATCTTTGCCAGGGATTCTTTCAGTTTTTGAAACGCCTGTTCTTGCTCATTAGTCCAGGAATCTCCAAATTGACTTTTCTTACCTTTTTCGGTTCGTAGTAGCTTTCGCAATGGATCAGTAAGCGTAGCAAGATCAGGAATCCATTTTCCCACAAAATTGACCAGACCTAAAAAACTCTGAAGCTCTTCTTTTGTTGTAGGGGCTCGGAAGCTTGCAATAGTGTCCAGGTATTTGTCTAGTGGCTTGATTCCGTCTGGAGATAACTCATGACCAAGAAACTGTATTTTTTGAATTTTATAGACACACTTATCAGCATTAAGAAGAACATTGTTTTCTTTTAGCACATTCAGTGCATGCTCCAATCGCCGATCATGCTCTTCCTCCGTGGAACCATAAATAACAATATCATCAATAAAGTTCACTGTACCTTCACACTGCAGCAGGATTCTTTCTAGAGTTTTTTGGAAAATTTCAGGAGCACAGGAGATCCCAAACATCAACCTTTTATAACGGTACATACCCTTGCTGGTGATGAATGTTGTTATGTGCCGGGAATCTGGATGAATCTCCAACTGATGAAAGGCATCTTTTATATCTAGACGTGAGAAGTACTTGGCTTTTTTAAACTTAGGTAGTAGTTGATCCATTGTGGGAAGTGGGTGATTTTCCCGGATTATAGCAGCATTAGCCCTTCTCATATCTATACACAATCGTACCTCTCCATTTTCTTTTAATAGCGGGACAGTTGGAGATACCCACCTGGACGATCCCTTGACTTCTTCAATGATATCAGCTTTAAGTAATTCATCGATTTTCTCATTAACTTTTCCTTCTAATGGTATTGGCACTCTCCTATAGGGTTGACATACTGGTTTAACAGTGTCATCAATAGGTATTTCTATTAATACATCTCGAAATTTGGGAAAACATTGTTCAGTTCTTACCTCAGCAACTAATCCAACCCGCAACACGCCCAGCTCTAAAGCCGTCTCTTTTCCAAGAAGGTCTCTAGTACCGTTCTTGATTACATAAAAAACTGCATCAGTTTGTTTATCCTGAATTTGGACTGAAGCCTTAAACGATCCTAATACTGTTAAAGGTTGTTCACTTCCATATGCAAAGAACTTTTTATTGGGACATTTATCTTGATCAAAAATTTTAACCTTGGACTGCTTCAATAATTTCCAGGTGCTTTCAGTAAGAAGATTGGATTTACTTCCAGAATCAATCAGTACGTCCGTTTTTACTCCACCAATATTGCATTCAATTGAAGTATCGTCGTCAATGTGAAAGATATATTCGGTATCCTCATCAATATTAGAAACATGCTCACCCTTTCTTGAAGTATCATGTCCAGGCTTGCGTTTGCTTTGCAAAGACGATCTTGGGGTATCTTCTTTAAACTTCTTTGCAGAGACATTATCGTCTTGCCTGAAAGCTTTGCGCTTCTGCGGTGCTGACTTGCAGAATTTTTGAAAATGACCAATCTTACCACATTTGTGACAAGTGCATTTTATTGCAGGACAATCTGACGTAGCGCGGTGACTCTGCCTCCCACAACGGCCGCACTGCTCTTTAAATGATCGATTATATTTTCTTACCTCAATTTTATTGACGGTATTGTTAGAAGATGGCGTACTTTTTTCAGCAAAGTCTTCCAGCTGCTTAGCAACGCTCTCTAAAGAGTTCGCTTCCTGAATGATGTCATCTAAAGTAAATTTGTCACCGCTTTTCAAAATCTTCTTTCTTAAATCAACTGATGAACCTTTTTCAACTATTTGATCAATTATACTTTCCTCAGTTTTGGCGAAATTACACTTTTCTGATTGTTTCCTCAGCCTTAGTAAAAATGATCCAAATTTCTCACCTGATTCTTGTTTCATCGTATGAAACACATGTCTCTCATACACGCAGCTCTGTTTCGGTGCGAAATATTCGTCCAGTTTCTGCACAGCTATCCGATATACATCGACTTCTTCCTCAAAGTCATCTTCCTCTACGTGAGCACCTGGAATGCTATAATAAATTTCCTGTAAACTCAAACCTCCCAAATGTAACAGTGTTGACCGCTTCTTTGTTGGCTCCTCAATCTCCGCTGCGTCCAAATAAATGTCCAAGCCACGCTTCCATTTTGTCCATCGGAGTCCAACATCACTTCCTTCACAATCAAAATTCCCCAACGGGGGAATATTTCTTATATCTGCCATTGTTCCTGGAATGAGATCGAAAAAAGTTCTATTTTAAAAACTAATTTAAATACCACCATTTTTAAACCATCGCACGACCAAAACAATTCTATTTATATGAATTTGTACTTATTTTAGACAAATTGGTGAATTTATTTACTGTAATATAACGGTGCGTATTTATATAGATATAGGTACATAGTGAAGGTATTCTTAACTTTGTAAAAGTTCAAGTCTACATATTTTACATGAAATAGACAAACCCTGTGTAAGTCCGTTTACGATTTGCCTCCCCCGTAAGAGATACGGGATCTTACATGCACTAGATACGTTCTTCATTACTAATAAAACATTTTCAAAAGTAGAATCTGAAATATTTTCATAAATTGAATAGCCGAGTGTCATAGTTATGAAATATCCAAAAATAAACCAACACACTGTTTTTTAGATTAAAACGAGTAGAATTCTCAATTATTGATCTAAATCTGTGATTTAGACCTTTAGTACAGCACCGTCCATCATGTGGACTGTTCATCATTGTGTGCACTAATGTGAACTTTTACTGGACCACGCAGTGCGAGCCCAGACTGTACTAAAACAGGACAACGCCTACATACCTACTACTCGCCTCCACACACGTACCAATTTTCACCAAACGAACTAATGGCTCAATAAGATACAAGCGGGAATCGGACCCACACCTCTGAGATAATCCCAGTGCACTGACCACTGTGCTATTGCATCCAAACTAATAATTCGTATGGCTGAAAAATGGAACATGTATAGTGGATCCTTTTGTTTTATGTTTAATTTAGCACTTATTTTTGGATTATTTCACTACTTTCTCTCTTCCTTTTGTTTAAAATAAAATAGATGTACTTACAGTTTTTCCTCGTTGCCAAAATGTAGAAATGAAAACTCACAAAATCCGATTTCGTAGTTTTATTCAACTCCACAGATCTAACACTTCACACACTTGGTAACACTATAACTTTACACTGTAAACAATTCAATACCATCACCACAGTCTGTGGTCAACCTTCGACTAGCCCCTCCACCAGCCTTCCGACAGTATATATTAACTTGGGGGTAGGGGCGAGTTGACGTCAAGCCACCCAGCGGCGGCGCCACTATCAAAATACCCGTACTCATGACCATCGTCCGTATTCATGACTCTTATGAATAATCTAAATAGTAAATGTAAATAACTAATAATAATATATAAATTATCTTAATAAATTACAAAACACTACAGGTGCTGCTCACCTCCTAGAAACCCTTAATATCCACGACCATTGGGCACCAGTAATATCCACAGAAACTGGGCTGACATGGGGTGATGCTATTCATCTCAAAACACGAAAGTATGCACAAAGAGTACAAAACCAATCAATTAAATAACATGTGTCCTTTGACTGGTAAGAAATGTCCATTGACTGGAGAAAATGCCAGTCAAATGGCGCCAGTCAAAGGACCGAATTTTATGTTTTTTGTGACTTATTCGTAAACCATTAAATATGATCAAAATTTGTAAACAAATCTTAAATCTCAATGAAATATGTGACATTATGTTCAAAGAATAATTTCTTTGTAATAACTCTTTCACTTAGAAAACATGCCCAGGAAAAGGACCTGACGCAAGTATAAAAATATGACCCGAAAACTGAAAACCTCCTATTTTATTTTGGGAGTGCCATGGAGCCACCTGTTTCCTCTTCTGAGATGACGAAGAGTTCCTGGCAGAAGGAGGAAACAAGACCTAGCTAATAGTTCTCTTAGTTGCAACATACGAGTCGTTTAAGACCATGCGTTCAGAAAACACAAAAACGTGTGACCAACATAAAACGACAGTTTTATCGGTGAACACAGTTAAATATTGTACTATTTATAATTTATTACAAATTTACATTATATAAGGATTATTTTAATAGGTAAAATATTCCATCATGTCCAGCTAGATAAAATTCTACACGTGTTTGAATTTTGGAACAGCTAAGTGTGACACGCGAAGAACGCGTATTTTACCCCCGATTTCAGGTTTCAAATCAAGTTTTAGTTAAATATATTTTATATATTGTGGATGGAATTTAACTTTCCAGATAGCCAATTAAACATTCTTTCATATGAAAATTAGTTAAACTCTGTAAGTCTTATAACTTTGAAACAATTAACGTGTGACCGCAAATTTTGACCTCTCAAAGATTCACCCATCCATGATGATTTCCCCTACTCACGCAAAAAAACCATACCTAACCCAACTATCTGCTACGCGTCCGTATGACAGCAATCGGTCATTGAAAGTGTTTTCATAATCGGTGACGTGCGCTGACGTACGTCACAGCGAGGTCAATTTCACACGAGCGGGGAAATACATAGAAAAGGGGCCTGAATGGAATTCAAAATTAGATTCAATAGCCAGCTTAACCTCCGGGATAAACCCAAACCTTAACCCAGTATTTGCTACGCATCCGTATGACAGCGATCGGTCATTGAAACTTCGACCAATATAAGTAGTTATGGACATGCCTTGCGCATACAAACAGGTCATTAAAAATGTGCCAAGACACAACTACATTATAAACGCACGCACACAGCTACACACGTTCTAATCACGTGAATATATGATCAGAGACAGAGATAGCGCGACGTACTTGCACAGTAGTGCGAACGCGATAGCATTATGTCCGTGACTTTCGTCTTTATGTTCGGACCCTTTTACGCACTTCACGCCAGCTTGCGCGTTTCTTATGCAAATCCATCAATAGGTCGCATACGAAAAGCGCAACCTAGCGTAAAGCGCGTGCTTGAATCGCGTTGCTGTAAAACCATCCTTCGAACTCGACATTTTGCCGACTTTATTATAAGTAATTTAAAAATACAAAATATAAATAAGTACTAACGCATGAAAACTAATTCGTGATGCTTTATTTATGTTTGTTGAATTATTGACACACTAACAAAGCTCAAGACGGCATCCTGATGTCAATTTTGGGAGCTGTAACGAACGTGTCGCGACGTGTTTCTCGTAGGCGGCGCAGAGACCGACTGAGCGTGGCGTCACTCGCCTGGGCGCACTTAGAGCGGATCAAAACAGTTGCTCGGTATGGCCCGTCCATAACTACTTATATTGGTCGAAGCATTGAAAGTGTTTTCATAATAGGTGACGTGCGCTGACGTCACAGCGAGGTCAATTTCACAAGAGCGGTAAAATACATAAAAAATGGGCCTGAATTAAATTCAAAATTAGATTCAATCGTGATTCAATGGAATCAATAGCCAGTTTCACCTCCGGGATAAACCTAAACCTTAGCCTAGTATCTGCTGTGCGTCCGCATGACAGCAATCGGTCATTAAGAGCCTTCGAGCAACACGACTACCAAAACTTGAGAGCGAATTCTTCCAATATCTGACGATAGGTGACGTGCGCTATCGTCACAGCAAGGTCAATTTCAGTTTCAATTTTCGAGAAAATTGCGAAGGCTAGTACAAAAATAAACAGATGAATGCTATTTTACAGCACAGACTGGTTTGGTTATGGCAAAATTAATCAGATTAACTTTCAGAACAGAACATCCGGTGGATGGCTCGATAAACAAAAAAAAAACCGCTTATTTTCACATGATCGGAAGCGGTCATTGATAGCCGATTTATACGTACCAATTATAAGTAACGTGACTAGCTCAAGATTTTATGACATTACACAATCAGATTCAAAGGCCAGTTTAAACTCCGGGATAAACCCAAACCTTAACCTAGTATTTGCTACGCGTCCGGATGACAGCGATCGGTCATTGAAAGTGTTTTCATAATAGGTGACGTGCGCTGACGTCACAGCGAGGGGAATTAGATTCAATATAAAGTTTAACCTCCGGGATAAACCCAACCTAGTATCTGCTGCGCGTCCGGATCAAGTCCGGATGACAGCAATCGGTCATTGAGAGCGGATTCATAATAGGTGACATGATGTCGTGGGGCAGACGTCACAGCGAGGTCAATTTCATATGAGCGGGTTTTCATAATAGGTGATGTCCGCTGACGTCACAGCGAGGAGAATTAGATTCAATAGAAAGTTTAACCTCAGGAATAAACCCAAACCTTAACCGAGTATCTGTTCCGCGTCCAGATAACAGCAATCGGTTATTGATGCCTTTTACTGTCATAAGTTGAGAACGGATTCATAATACGACGTCGTCCACATGCGCGAAAAAATTGCGAAGGCTAGTACAAAAATAAACAGATGAATGCTATTTTACAGCACAGACTGGTTTGGTTATGGCAAAATTTATCAGATTAACTTTCAGAACAGAACAGGCGGTGGATGACTCGATAAACCAAAAACAAACCCGCTTATTTTTACACGACCAGAAGCGGTCATTGATAGCCGATTCATACGTACTAAATACAGTCCAGCAAAAAAGAGTAGAAATTAAATAAAATGGAACTAAAAAAAATTCATACTAAATTGTTGCCATTCATAGTCAATGTTGCCATTTAATTTTGAACACGTCACACGTCTCATTTTTTGTCTACTCTTTTTTGCTGGACTGTAAGTAACGTGACATGAGCTGGCTCAAGATTTTATGACATTACACAATTAAATTCAAAAGCCAGTTTAAACTCCGGGATAACCCAAACCTTAAGAGAGATCTACCGGGAGTAACAGAAAGGGTATAACAAGCCGAAAGAAGTTCAAGGTACTCATGAAACTGAATAACTTTTCCTCTGGAACATGGGTCGAAATATGAAAAATATTTGGACCTCCCATAGTAAATCAATCGGCTGATCGGCAATTTTGTATGGGAGGTCCAATTTTTTTTTATTCTTTGTTCGACCCATGTTCCATAAGGAAAGGTGTTCAGTTTCATGAGTACCTTGACCTCCTTTCGGATTGTTATACCTTTTCTGTTACTCCCTGTATAGCGTTTTTTTTTTCACATCCAGATGACAGCAATCGGTCATTGAGAGCTAAGTTGACAGCAGATTCATAAGGTGACATGCGCTGACGTCACAGCAAGGTCAATTTCACACGCGCGGGGGAAATTGCGAAGGCTAGTGCGGGCGATTCCGGCTGTGTTTGTTTGCCTGCGCATCGTGTGAAACCGGGTCATTGTCGGAAATTGTGGACGAGACAAGAGATGTAGCGTTATTTTTACCCATGACGGAACGGAGACGGTATGTTCGTTTGGAGTGAGAGAATGTGTGTTTGTGCAAACCTATGTCACCAAAATATCTCCCAAACCACTGGTCCGATTTTGATGAGGTTTTCAGTGATGGATTTATATATTTTTAGTGCATGTTCTTAGATAGGTTTTACGCCAACAACTTACCAGAGGGCGCTGCAGTAAACTGTCGTGGGTATTTTCAAAATTTGAATTTTGTTTTCACTTGTTTAATGTGTGCTATTGCCATTCTATCGCGTTTCCAATGGAAAATATTTTATGTATGTGGTGTGGAGAATATTTTTAATGCCAGTCCTCGTAATATTCAGTGAAAGCAAATTCATAGGGGAAGAATCACACCTGTCAGAATGTCCACCAATTTTCAGAATGTCCAACAATTCTTATAAATAAATGTCCAAGAATTCTCAGAACGACCAACAATTCTCTAAATGTCCAACAATTTTCTAAATGTCCAATAATTCTCAGAATGACCAACAATTCTCTAAATCTCCAATAATTCTCAGAATGACCAACAATTCTCTAAATGTCCAACAATTCTCAGAATGACCAACAATTCTCAGAAAGACCAACAATTTTCAGAATTACCAACAATGACCAAAGTATTTTCTTATGGAAAGTTGTTCAGGTTCAGAGTCTAAATGCACCCTATGGGCGTTTGTGCACTACAAGAAATTTTACTGTTCGGCATTCCGATTTTTACGATCCGGTATTCAAAGAGCTGTCCGTTGCACCCCATATATTTCTGTGCGGAATCGCTGGGTCCTGTGACTCGTACCATTTGCAAATATGTTCAGTGCAGAAGGGGCGTCCCGCGAGGAACATTAATTATTTAACACCAGCACTGTGAAATGTACTGCGCTCTTGTTTGCCTCCGAGTATTATGGGTACGGATGTGACTTGAGTAATAAAAAAGCGTTTTTTTTATAATCGGTTATTTTGAGTCGAAAAAAAAACCATTAAAAATAAATCAATTTTATTTTTAAAAACATCGATCTTTGATAGAAATCGTTTTTCACCTTTCATTTCATCAAAAAATGTTAGTGCCATTCAGTTCTTGATTATTTGCAAAACATTTTACATGATTTTACTAAATCTCAAGTTACACGTAATACAAATTATTAATTTTTAAGTAATTGATTAATTCTACTCTTTAAATTAATGGATTGAACGATTTTTTCTAAAAACATCGATTATTTTTTCACATCCCTGATTATGGGTACCGACCGTATCCAGTTGGGCGGGATATGCTACCGTAACTGTTAAAAATCCCAAAGTAGGAAAATAATAAAATGGGTACATATTATAAATTAAAAGGTAAATCTCAAAAATTAAAAGGTGTTTATTTAAAATGTACAAAGAAATACAGCTCTAAAGCTGATACAACAACGTAATATGATTCTGAGCCGATTTGAATGCAAGAAATTGTCGTTCATTCGTAGTTACTCTGAGATTCCAGTTCATTCCAGTAAAGCAAGGGTCAAAATCGTCGCTAGTATTGAGTGAGCCATCTGTAAAGGCCCCGCGCGCCGTCTCCTAATTAAAGCGATCTTTAATCCCATCTCCACATACCTACATACATAAATCACGCCTTTATCCCTTGCGGGGTAGGCAAAGCTTCAACGGCCGTAAAAATACGGTCGTTATCACCACGTCTGAGAAATATTTGAGGGCCGTTTCAGCTCGCTATAGTGACAGATTGTCAGCCTGTCGCCTAAAATTGCAATACACATGAAAACCTCAAGCCCCCTAGTCGCTTCTTACGACACTCACGGGAAAGATAGTAGGTGGTGATGCTATTTTAAGTCGGCACCACACGGCCGAAGCTGATCCCGTCTCTATATGGGCAAAAAGGTTCTGTAACGAAGTCAGCAACTTAACCGGGACAATGCTGGGACATTGATAAATTAGGGTTCGCTAAATGGTGCTCGTTCTTCCAAACGCGACACGAGGACACTTCCCCTCATCAATCTCACTCGTCATTTGCTGACCGACCACAAAGAAATAAGGAGGTTTTATACGAATCTTTTTGTGTTACATTTAGGTACCAGTTCTTTTCTTACACAAATTAGGGAAACGGCGCGCTCGGTGGGGCACCTATACAGATGGCTCACTCGGTGCTAGCGATAATTTTGACGTTTACTGACTTTAACTGGAATTTGTATCAGGTTTTACCACTGGGTTTTACTTTGAGAGTGTTGACAGTAGCAACCCTGCCTGACTATGTAACACAGACAAATGAAACCTTTTTCGCGCAGCGCTACTAGACACGCCTTTTGTCAAAATTTCATACAAGACAAGCCTGTCATTTTTGAATGTTTTTAAACGAGTTTGTCATTTGAGGTGATAGCTCATTTAACCGTTCCGTACGCGTCATATTTTGAAATTTTGTATGAAATTCTATGCCACTTAGGGTGCTGTGCGTACGGTTCGGAACAGAGTGCGTTCACCCTAAAGTGTTGCCACAACCGTCTTTTCAAAATACACATATCCGTCGCCAAAACCTGAATAAAAAACCGGCCAAGAGCGTGTCAGACACGCCCACAAATAGGGTTTCGTAGTCAACGTTTAAATATCAGGTTTTTCAGCATTACAAACTTAATTTTGTTGCTGGTTTGTTAGCAGCAGTATGATGACCAACCGCAAATAGAAAAACTCAATTTTTCCTGAAACCTTTAAGGGTACGATATCCGTTATAGTTTTCATTGTAATTTCAGTTTGTAAGCTATATTCCATATTTATTTCAAATTTTTAGCGTTTATACTTTAGAAGTTACAGCTGGAACAAATTATGGGTCAAAAACGCCCTTTTTAAAAGCAAATATCTCGTGACAGAAACATTTTAGAGAATTTGTTTCAAAGAAACCTCACCTTAATTTTAAAAGACCTATTCAACGATACCCTACTCAATATTACAGAAGAAAAAAATTTTTTTTGCCCCCCTTTCACTTGTATGGGAGGGGGTCCAAAAAACATTTTAAATATTTTCTTAACATTTCTATATTTGGGTCAACACGATCTATCTTCTCACCAAATTTCATGTCGATAACTTTAAAACTGACGAAGATATGAGGGCGCGGCATACAGACAGACAGACAGACAGACAGACAGACAGACAGACAGACAGACAGACAGACAGACAGACAGACAGACAGACAGACAGACAGACATGACGAAACTATAAGGGTTTCTAGTAGACTACGAAACCCTAAAAAGGGACTGAAAATGGCCCCTTCATCCCCGTGGTCCACCTCCTGGTCCACCTCTGCCGTGTCAAAACATTAGACTGTAACTTCAAATTTCAAGTTTTGAGAACGGACACAAAAACATTTTTTTTTGTTTTTGTATGGTTTCTATATGATTTTTGAAGATATTGGAAATAAAATGAAATTATATAGATTTTACGTTACAAGATCTTTATAGCCATTAAAAAAATTATACCTAAATCGTAAAACTTATAGAGATACTTAAATAAAACTGTTTTGTTTTAACAAAAGGTAGAAAAATCTTTGCGATTTGTCACGACAAAACACTGTACTGTACATTGCAGTGTATTGACTTGACTTGACTTGACCCGACTGCGGTTGTATTTGTGGTAATAAAACACTGGTTCAAACTGTGTTCTGACCTGTACACAAGATGTACATTATATAAGATCTTTTTCTGATTGTTCACATAAAATAAAGGTCTCATCAAAACCAAACAACTTTCCCCAACAAAATGATTCTAGCATGAATAATTACCGAGATAAACAAGTTTTTAGTTTGACAGCTGTCACATAAAATGAAGGTTTCAACAAGGCCTACAACTTTCCCACACAATCTGATAGTCTAGCTTGAATGATTACCGAGACAAACGAATTTTAGTTTGACAGCTGTCTTATAAAATAAAGGTCTCAACAAGGCCTACAACTTTCCCAAACAAACTGATTTTCTAGCATGAATGATTGCCGAGATAAACTAGTTTTTAGTTTGACAGCTGTCACATAAAATACAGGTCTCATCGAGGCCTACAACTACAACTTTCCTAAATAAACTGATTGTTTAGCATAGCATGAATATATGCCGAGATAAACGAGTTTTTAGTTTGACAGATGTCACATAAAATAAGTCTCATCAAGGCCTAAAACTTTCCCAAACAAACTGATTGTCTAGCTCAACGGTCTAGCTATACAGGAAGTAAAAAAATCAACTGCAAATATTTTAAGGGGTGAATCAGCCTATGAAACTGAACAACTTTCCCCATGGAACATAGGTCGAAATATGAAAAAAGATTGGGCCTCCCATACAAATAAAATCGGCCGGCTGGTACATTTTGTATGGGAGGCCCATTTCTTTCATATTTCGACCTATGTTCCTTGGGGAAAGTTGTTCAGTTTCATGGGCTGATTCACCCCTTAAAATATTTGCAATTGATTTTTTTACACCTGATATAACTAAACACTTAGGAGAGAGCGTGATATCCTCCGCGGCGCGTGCGCGAGTTAGTCAAATCAAAACACTGTAACGGCGAGTATAGTCGCAATTATAGACCTTGACTTTATAGACATAGAGTGTGAAATTAGTTTTGCGGCTAGCGCGTGGCTTTGTCAAATCAAAACACTGCAACGGCGAGTACAGTGTTACGCTATTATAAACTTTAAGTTTTTAGACATACAGTGTTTTTTCCATACCAATATCTTGATAACTATAGTATTTAACATAAAACATTGTTCTAGGGGAACATGTAGGAGGGGAAGAGATAGCGAATTGGCTTTATAGAAACAAAACACTGTATTGGACTTTACAGTATGTTGTTTTGACACGGCAGACCTGGTGGACCACGGGGACGTTATTTTTTCCCTGTGGTCCAGGACAGGTGTCAGCTGTCACACAAAAATGTGGTTTATATCGGAAACTATGCATGCTAGACTATTAGTTTCTTTGGAAAAGTTGTAGGCCTTAACAAGATCTACATGACAGGTGTCAGCTGTCACACTAAAAAGTCGTTTAAATCAGAAACTATGCGTGCTAGACTATTAGTTTCTTTGGGAAAGTTGTAGGCCTTAACAAGATCTACATGACAGGAGTCAGCTGTCACACTAAAAAGTCGTTTAAATCAGAAACTATGCGTGCTAGACTATTAGTTTCTTTGGGAAAGTTGTAGGCCTTAACAAGGTCTTCATGACAGGTGTCAGCTGTCACACTAAAAAGTCGTTTAAATCAGAAACTATGCGTGCTAGACTATTAGTTTCTTTGGGAAAGTTGTAGGCCTTAACAAGATCTACATGACAGGTGTCAGCTGTCACACTAAAAAGTCGTTTAAATCAGAAACTATGCGTGCTAGACTATTAGTTTCTTTGGGAAAGTTGTAGGCCTCAACAAGATCTACATGACAGGTGACAGCTGTCACACTAAAAAGTGGTTTATATCGGAAACTATGCGTGCTAGACTATTAGTTTCTTTGGGAGTTTTGTAGGCTATAACGAGATCTACATGACAGGTGTCAGCTGTCAAACTAAAAAGTCGTTTATATCGGAAACTATGCGTGCTAAACTTAAATAGTTTTTCATAGTTAAAATTATTTACCTACCAGCTTGCTATTACCTACATAAAATGAAAAAATTACAAATAACACGTGGGAGACAAAAAAGGACGTCAAGTTCGAGAAATATAAGCTGGTGGCAACACTGGGAATGGCAATTCGGTAAACCAAATTGACACGCTATATTGCTCAAAGGGCGTCTCTATCGGGGACCGCGAATGTAATTTTTTTGCTCTGTGCTATGTAACAAATGAAAATGACAAACGCAAAAATCCTGAATAGGGTCGACTGAACCTTCTGTGCCAGTTATGTAAAATCTTACCTGTTAAGGGGTGGCATCGTAAAGAAAACGAGGATATTTTATACTTAGCAAATAATAAGATCTGTCAGCTCAGCAAGTAATCGAATATTCCGGTTCTAGACCCGAGATAAATGGATTCCCTCTCCAATTTCATGTCGCACGTCTATCAAGCAAATTGCCTATCACGATGTAGTCCAGTCAATTTAGATAAGAAAATGGCAAAAAGGGGTCGCTAACTGTCAACGGCTGATCTGGTGTTCAATTCCCGGTGGGTCACTCACAAAAATTTATATTTATCACTTTGAGATTTTGTTCCCAGTCTGGTTAGGACATTCCAGTCCATCTGATTGTCCGAAAAGCAACATGGTTCCGTGCTTCGGAGGGCACGTCAAGCCGTCGGTCCCGGTTGCTGGCTGTCTATAATTACTTAGGCGGCTGTCGTTACACAACCATGTCAGGCGTAGGCACGGCGTAGGTTGAAAAACTTTGACAACAGGTTTCATCGCGTCGGATTGGACGGCTCGGTGTCCCACTCTAAATAAAGAAGGTTCTAATTTTGAGACTTACCCTTATAAAACCTTATTATGCAATTTCAAATTTTCAATGTGTTCAAAAGACGAAGGCTCAAAAATGCCCCACGCCGCGCATCGACGAGACGTACCTCAAAACATTGCTAGTAAATAGTAATAAAATATGGCATACTAACTGCCCGTCAGCGGTTTCACCCGCTGCAACCTATTAATCCGCGGGATAAAAGCTTACTTACTCGCCAAGAGATGTCGCTGTTAGTTTTCGACGAAAACATTTAAAACGCGAATCGGCTCAGTCACGCCACCTATGCAAAAATATTGGAATATGCGTGATCCCGTAGGAATAAGACATTTTCCCGTGGTAAAAAGTAGCCTATGTGTTATTCTAGATACTTTTCTATATTTGTGCAAAATTTCATGTCAATCTAATCAGCCGTTTTAGCGTGATGTCGTAACAAACACACACACAAGCATCCGCCTTTATAATATTAGTAGGATATGCGTATTAAATCCTTATACGGCAACATATTTAAAAGTTGCTACGAAAATATGTTCAGGGGCTCTTCGCTCATAGAATTAACGGTTATTTATCCATTACCATGATCCATTAGGCGCAAACTCCACCAAAAAGACGAAGAGCATAGGACGTAAGAATGACAGTTGACAGACAAGTAATCGTCAAACATTCTTCTTAATTTTTGCCGCTAGCTGTCATAGATGCGACGCTTTGGCGACGCTTGTGTGTGCCTTTGTCAGTACGTTTTCATACATTTTATATGGAAACCGTTTCAAGCGTCGCCAAAGCGTCGCCAAAGCGTCGCGATATCAAACGTCAAGCGTCGTAGGGCATGTCCTATGTCCTCTCTGTGGAGCTTGGGGCTTACGGTTTAAGGAATTAGTTTGCGTTATCTTTTCAGTTTTTGTCTGTCACTTGTTCAGTTTTACAGTAAATACTATGACTTTATTTTTTCAGTTTTAGTTTTTCAGTTTAAATTTAAAATTTAAATGCTTACCTTGTAATATGCAAATATTGGTACCGGTACATACCTACATGCAAATAAAGAATATGCTTTTTTGATCAGTATGTAACGTTATCTTCAACCGTAAATTCACTGTGGTTTACTGGACTATTAACGAAACGATATATAAGATCAGTTACCGTTTTCTACGTGCCATACCCGTTAAATTGGGCAAAAAATTGCTGCATATTTGCTGTTACTGTTATTGATCTGAAAACCGTTATCGTAGCAGAGTTTTACTTCTAAAATAAAATACTTTGAAACTTTTTGTCAGGCTTGGTGTAAATGGCCGTTTTTACAGACGCACTGCCTACGCCTCAAGGGATATAGGCGTGATATGTGTATGTATAAAATAAGAGTAAACACCGCAGCAGCAAGTCGGATTCGAACCAGCGACGTTCGTTATTATTTTATTATCAGCATTCATCAGTAAGTATCAGTACAGTAGGCTTGGTGGCAGCACAAAATAGGAAATGGCGCGCGGGGCGCCTAAACAGATGGCTCACTCTGGACTAGCGACGATTTTGACGCTTACTGACTTTAACTGTAAATAACCGGAATCTCAGGGGAAGTCAATTGGATTTGGAATGGGCTCAGAATCATATGACCTTCTTTATCAGATTTTGCTATTTTGATAATGTTTATAAGAGGTTTGAGATTTTTTACAGTAACAACCCTGTCTATGTAGCAAAGCCAATCGCGAAATTCCGTAATAGGGCTGAGTGAACTTTCTGTAAACTCTCTATTGTGGTGGTGGCAGGCTTGGTAGGTAGCATTATTTTTTTAGCTTTTGAATTAGTTTCTAACTAGGTGTATCCTCTGAAGCCTGGCACGCGAACACTTGCAAAATTGAAATGTATCAAGATTACCTAAAACATGATTTATTTTCCAAGAACCCTTTTATCCTGCTACGACGTAGCCGCTTCGTAGCTAATGTCTACAAGAGACAAATAAAAATAAAAATGCCTTTCCTCGACGTTACCAGCTGATGTTTTATCCAGATCAGATAGCAAGCCAAGCCCCCTTCAAGCCCTACTCACGCCACAAGAACGTAATAAAAGCCAGCCAAGTACGAGCCAAATAAATTGATGTCTAGATTTAAAGTTTATCTTTCTAAGGTAATTAATTGTACTTGCTCGATTAAAAGGGGGAAATTACTAGTTATATTTTCTAGGGTGTCCTAGAATTTAAATAAAGTTCTCGCCCGCGACAGCTCATCTTCTATCTACCGAGAAGCTACCACCGGGTGGTGACCTTACCTTTCCTGGCCAGGCTTAAAGTCACTAAACAGACTACGGGCTGAAAAAACTGCTGGGCGGCTCGCTACTATAATAAAAGTTCTCTAAACTCCACAAAACAAAACAGACCATACAGCAGCTACCACCACTCCACTATCACTGAATATCAGCTGAGTCACCGTTATCGCAGACTGGCAATTTCCTGACCCACTTCCCTACTTCCTATCAACCTTCGCACTACAATAGGGTTTAGGAAATATTATGTGATTTATATCTGGGCATGTCTTTACTTTAAAAAAATTTGAAAATCTTTAAAAAAAATTGAAAACATTAAGCTTTGCTGTATTGCATAGAAAACGGAAAAATGCTTTTTTCATAGGATAAGATTTTCGATATACCTACATTGCGGCGTCAAATTATAGAAATGTGAATGACTAGACCGCAATGTAGATACATCAATGTTTTCTGTTTTGTTTGTAAAATACGTTTGCAGGACAAGCCTGCAAGTAGTATATTATATTATCTGTGCAGGTAGTTAGGTATTGTTATTATAACTTATGCAAGTTTGTGAAATTATCTTTATCCACGGCCGCCGTGTCCCAGTTTGGCCGTCATTACCATTTGTGTTGGTAATCATAATCAGCATACAGTTTGTTTCACATTATTAGCTATTTAGGCGTAAGTATTACATTGCAACAACCTTAGAGTATACCGGGAGTAACGGAAAGGGTATAACAAGCCGAAAGGAGGTCAAGGTACTCATGAAACTGAACAACTTTCCCCATGGAACATGGGTCGAAAAACGAAAAAAAAATTTGGGCCTCCCATACAAAATCGCTGATCAGCTAATTGATTTACTATGGGAGGTCCAATTTTTTTTTTCATATTTCGACCCATGTTCCATGGGGAAAGTTGTTCAGTTTCATGAGTACCTTGACCTCCTTTCGGCTTGTTATACCCTTTCCGTTACTCCCGGTATAAGGTCCTATTAAATTCACTGCAAATATTTTAAGGGCATGCGTAAATATGTATAAGAAAAACATCTAAGGCATTTAAAAAAATCGACACGCTGGATTTTCTTTTCATTATCAAACAAACTTTTTAATTAATTACGTGAACATCCTTTGACTGACCCGACTGACGTTCCGCCACATAGACAGGATTCATTTACACGGCACGCACACTAACAACCAACAAATAACAGCACCTTCTTTTGGCGCGTAAATTAAATTCGTTTAGTGGTGTGTTTCTAGGACAAACAGGGTGCACTTTTTTCGTTCTGTTCTTTTTTAGTTAAATGCAATTTTCTCGAAAAAATTTGCCTAGTACATGCTTATATTTTCTTTGATCTGCCCTTAAAATATTTGCAGTGAATTTAATAGGACCTTATATGTAAGCAAGTTATAGAGTGCGCCTAGAAAGTTAGAACGGTTAGCAGTTGTTAAATTTTTGACCTCCTATACAAAATCACGATCAGATGACTGTTTACTATGAGATCAAGGACCAAGATGTTAATATGGGAAGTCAAAATATTTTAATGGGAGCTTGTTGAGTTTTATCACAAAGTAAGTATTGGCTAGCGCAATTTTGTGGTTTTATGGTCTAAAATTACCTACCATATCAGTATTCGGAGAGCTGTCCTACATACACCTTGTATAATCAAATCACGACAGTAATAATCATTCTATGTAGGAGCACCATTTAAATTATTTTTAGTATCATACCTGCATACTGCATAGGTACCTACATAATATTACGCCTATACCCCTTTCGGAGTAGGCAGAGCGTACACCACGTCTGACAAAAGTTTGAGAGACATTCAGAAGACTGTGTATGACCATAGTAACAGGTTGTCAACCTGTCGCCTAAAATTGCAATACATGCATACTTTCAAATCCCTTAGTCGCTTCTTACGACACCCACGGAGCTATAGTTAGTATTCTTTGCCCACGGGAAAGATAATATGGGTGATGCTATTCTAAGCCTGAACCACACGGCATGCAGTAATCTATTAACCATAATATCAGCATAATGAATGAAGGATAAGTGGGTCTTTCTTCAGCACCAGAGAAATCACTGTCTTGGCCCAAAATTTGAACATCTTGCTGTTATAGAGAAACAGTATTTTTTAATTGGTTAGTACGGCTGTTACTGCGATTGGAGAAGCAATAAAAAATTATAGGGACATTACGCTTTTTTTATAAAAAATATATATGCCCCCCAAATTGACGCTCTCTGGCGTGTCCGAAAGCTGACTTGCTACATTCATGGGTTTATATTTCGATAACTATTTATGATACGAATTTGTGACGATGTTCACAGACCTTTTATATGTTCTAGTTTAACTACAATTAATATTTGACCATACTTATAACAGTTTAGTGAGTTACAGAATAAAATGTCTCTGTCCGCGTAAAATCCTGGGATTCTCTGGCGCGTAAAAAATATCACACACATCACTAGTCTTTGTAGGTACGCTGTCGGCATCCCGGCCGCTCAAAAGAGTCAGTAACGCCGCAGCAGCGGAGGTGTGTGCACTCGTGACTCGATGTTACATTTTGGATTCATCGAGGTAATCAAGTGTTATTCTGGTTTTGGTACACCTATACATTTGACTTCTCTGGCCAAGTTAATAATTAATTGATCAGTCATAATGTTGTGATTTTGTTAAAGAAACGTAGCTTTTTGGGTGGTGAGCTGGTTGTGTAATTACGATTATATTAGCTTTTACGGTTTAAGGGTTATTCTAAATAATCACTACTTTTTGCTTTCTCTGGCATTGATTTCTCTGGCGAAAATGCCAGAGAAGTCAAAAAATAGCCCGAAAAATCAATCAGGTCTGTGACGAGTCTGCGATCAGACAACTGCCACGCTATCCTGCCCAGTGGCTAGGTCAATTCAATTCAATTTATTCAACAAAATTACCACATGTGGTGTAGTTGTACAATTGTGATCTGTGTCGAGCCTGCGAGCATACAACAGCCACGCTAACTTGCCCCGTGGCTAGGTCTGTTGCCGCTTCTGCTCACAGCGCTGCTAGCAGACAACAGCAACGCTAGCCTGCCCGGTGGCTAGGTTTGTGGCGAGCCTGCGAACAGACAACTGCCACGCTAGCTTGCCCGGTGGCTAGGTCTGTGGCCGCTTCTACTCGCAGCGCTGCGAGCAGACAACAGCCACTCTAGCCTGCCCGGTGGCTAGATCTGTTGCCGCTTCTGCTCACAGCGCTGCGAGCAGACAACAGCCACGCTAGCCTGCCCGGTGGCTAGGTCTGTGGCCGCTTCTGCTCACAGCGCTGCGAGCAGACAACAGCCACGCTAGCCTGCCCGGTGGCTAGGTCTGTGGCGAGCCTGCGAGCAGAAAACAGCTACGCTAGCTTGCCCGGTGGCTAGGTCTGTGGCCGCTTTGCTCGCAGCGCTGCGAGCAGATAACAGCCACGCTAGCCTGCCCAGCGGCTAGGTCTGTGGCCACTTATGCTCACAGCGCTGCGAGCAGACAACAGCCACGCTAGCCTGCCTGGGGGCTAGGTCTTTGGCGAGCCTGCGAGCAGACAACAGCCATGCTAGCTTGCTCAGTGGCTAGGTCTGTGGCCGCTTCTGCTCACAGCACTGCTAGAAGACAACAGCCACGCAAGCTTGCCCGTTGGCTAGGTCTGTGGCCGCTTCTGCTCACAGCGCTGCGAGCAGACAACAGCCACGCTAGCCTGCTAGGTAGCTAGGTCTGTGGCCGCTTCTACTCGCAGCGCTGCGAGCAGACAACAGCCACGCTAGCCTGCTCGGTGGCTAGGTCTGTGGCCGCTTCTACTCGCAGCGCTGCGAGCAGACATTAGCCACGCTAGCCTGCCCGGTGGCTAGGTCTGTGGCCACTTCTGCTCACAGCGATGCGAGCAGACAACAGCCACGGTAGCCTGCTAGGTGGCTAGGTCTGTAGCCGCTTCTACTCGCAGCGCTTCAAGCAGGCAACAGCCACGCTAGCCTGCCCAGTGGCTAGGTCTGTGGCGAGCCTGCGAGCAGACAACAGCCACGCTAGCCTGCCCGGTGGCTAGGTCTGTGGCAAGCCTGCGAGCAGACAACAGCCACGATAAATAATGACTGACATTAGTAAATGATACAAATAACGAAATTAAAGTTACGAGTTTGATTTCTCTGTCCTATTTGATTGATTTCTCTGGCGGGATTTTTTTTAAACTTGTTTTTCTCTGGAACTATAAGTGAGAAACGAGGGCCAAAGGTATCATTTTTTATCTTTTGAGATATGTTTTCAATATCCATTGGTATTATATCAATTAACTCAAAATTCAAATTCGCCAGAGAAATCACGTGAATTTGCATGGTCCGGAGAAATACTCAAGTACCTGTTAAATTATTTGGAAACTTAAAACTGTCTTGGGAGACTTATGGCTGAAACATTAAAGATGTCTGTCTTGTGGCTTCCAGCCAACTAGTCTATCTGCCGACTGTATGACGCCTGGTAAATGCTTCTCATATTCCATTTCAAACATTTGCCTTCTCACTTTATGTAGGCGTGCATGGATAGATACATTCACGAATGAGAAGCGTCAACGGGTCAAAATTTTGCAAAAAATCTCATCTCCCGTGTTTTCTCATTACTTTAGTTCTCATTTCATCAAAATCCGTCCAGTATTTCTAAACTTATTGAAGTTTAAAAGTCAGCCACACTTTTAAAAGTTGTATTTACTCCGAAGTGGCACTCTATTTTCTAATTCTAAGAGATGGCAGTCATAGAAACATACTTGCCAGTGTCAGTTAAACTAATGCGTTTATTGAGACACTATAATCTGCATACTGCATAGGCAGTATTGGAAAATAGCAAAAAGGTTGTAGTTAAAACTGGAAAATAGCAAAAAATAGCTATTATACTGGCCTGCTAAAACAAAGTTCGCATAGTTGTTTGTCAAAAAGCGATTTCATTTTACTCTATTTATTGATGTATTTCAGCTGAAGCATATGGATTGTTTTCGGATAAATATCTTTTTACCATAAAACTATCTATTTGTGGTAGATTATCAATTTGTTCCCCTTTTTCGTATCTTTCTTTCATTTTACACTAATAAATATCACAAATCACATAGACTGAACAGAACTTTGGTAAAGAAATTGGAATGACACAAACAGCCACAAGCGCTTTTCTTTTTTGCTGGTTAGTAGCTACGTTCCAAAACTACCTATACAGTGCGGTCACATACCTCACTGTATTTTCCCATTGTCCCAATAAATGCGTAAATTCAACTGGCACTGGCAAATATGTCTCAATGAATGCCATACAATGTAGTATATAGAACTTAAAAAGAAAAGTGCCACTTCTGAATAAATACAACAAAATCAAATTCTGAAAGTGTAGCTGGTTTTAAAAATTCAATAACTTCGGGAAAACTGAACGGATTTTGATGAAACAAGAAATAATGTAATAAAAAATGACTGGAAAATAGCTTGTGATATATTAAAGTGCAAAATTTTGACCAATTGACACTTCTCATTTCCACTTATATGCTCTATTCTACCTCTATTGTGCTATTGCGCTCCGATAATCTAACTTTTGGCTGCCACCTGCCAAACCCATACCAGAAAAATAATGTCAATAAATATAAAGTGACATAAACATGATTTTGACAGCTGCCAAATACCTATGGCATATACGCATATACAAACGGCGATACTCTTAGGCGATACTGTAATCCCCTATAATCGCATTTCAATACTGGTTCAGTTGGTTTGGTAGTCAAAACTATGACACCAGGGTTCATCAACCCTGCTACTTGCAATAGGCGGTTGAAAAACTCTAACACCAGGTTTCATCGGGTCGTTGAACGACTCGGTGTCCAACACGAAGAGAGAGAGAGGAAGAGAGATAAAGTTGCTCTTCGATTCACTATCACTGTCACAGCATGCAAACACTCTAGTAAGTGGGATTGTATGGGGCAAGCTCCACAGAATAGACGCGCGACGCGACGCGCAACATGACATCTGTCATACAAGTGATCGACTGCCGTTCAACGATGCGAGGCGCGTGCAAGGAACATAATACTCAAATAATACTAAAGTATGGCTAACGAAACGAGATAATTAATGTAGGTAAACAACTTTTGTATGACTCGGTGACAGTTATTACAATCTGTCCTTATCTGTCATATGGTATAATGTCAGCTGTCTCTTTCAGATTTGTTTCCACTTTTTATCTCGTCTGGTTGGCCTTACTTTAACCTGGGCGCGTCTCACATGTAGGTACTTATAACTTTGACTCTTACGTTTCATACGTTTTATATAGAAACGATTTCAAGCGTCGCGATGTCGCACGTCCCACGTCTAATGTGTGTAGGGCCATATACCTACTTAAACGATCACCACTACGATCTACATACATAATATCAACAATCCCTACACTCATAATACCAACACCGAAATATCAGCAACTCATTTGAATAACACATTGGCCCTCCCAGTTCAAATGAACTGCTGTATTCCATATAAAATTCTCTTGCTACTTACTACATACATCACGCCTTATTCCCATGCGGGGTAGGCAGAGCGTAAAGGACTGTAAAATACTGCCATTTCAGCACGTCTGATAAAATGTTAGAGAGTCATTCAGATGACTGTGTAGTGTGTATTACCATAGAGATAAGTTCGCCTACAATTGCAGTTCACTTCAATTCGTAAATCCCTTAGTCTCGGGAAAAATGTGGGGTGATGCTATTCTAAGCCGGCACCACACGGATGACTACTTACTAGTTGTGTGCAATTTGCAATCGTAATCTCTGCATTGTGTCCTAACCTCTCCCGGGGTCCAATTTAAGTGAGGGTCATCTTCGAATTAGCTTGTACAGTACAGGGTCTTTTTCATAATAATAGGTGAAATATAATATGTACGTATGGCATTTATTTAGGTAGAAATAGAAACATTTGCATTTAGGTAGAAATAGAGACATGACTCTATTTTCACATATCAAAGTCATATTGGGTGGGAGTCATTTTAGGATCATTCTTTACAGACCATGGAATTTTCTACATTCCATGGCATTTTTAAATCGAAAATTAAATAATTGGCATCAAGACAGGAAATATCAACTTACCTCACTAAGGGATCAATCTAAACTTGCTTTCTTATAAACTGTATGAGTAACTAGTTTCCGGTGATCCCTTAAAGTATACCAAGTTTTACGCAAGTTGTTGAATATAATCTACAGTTTAGGCGAGAAACACTAGTAACATCCGTTTTTGCGTTATTTTAGCAAAGTGCTATCGCAAGCGTTAGGAAAATGCAATTTTTAACCTTATTTTCATGAATACGGTCTACAATAAATGCGTCTGTAAAACCGTATATCGATGGGAACAAGATCGAAATTTGTATTGTTCGAACGCATGCGTGACGAAGGGCACAAATTACGCACAAACGCACGTTATCTATCTACGTGTGTTTCTCAACTTACCTGTTTACCATAGTTGGAAAACAGGTAAAGGCGATGTCTTGGGTAAAATACTTATTAAACCTTGAATTTAATGTTTAATTTACGGAATAGGTACCTAGTCGTTAAACATTTATGGATCATGAAACATGAGAGAGCACAGGATTTTGTGACATTCGTAATTTCATAATCTTAATTAAGATCTTAAATCCAAGCTCTGTTAAATTTTAACGGTGTCGCGCCCAGCGGTTGCGGCTTTTTCGTACCTTTTCCTGGCATGTCAGTTTATTGCTTTTGCTTATACTTGTCTACAAATAAACCACCCTTGTTACTCAGTCAATCTGAAAAAAGCGTCATATCCATGGGTTAAGAGGCAAACGGACAGAGAAACGCAAAAAGCGACGTCTGATATGAGGTTTTACATGAAGGCAACAATACTGTCTTCAATCCATGATATAATACTTATTATAATGGGGCTATCTTCATACATGAGACGTGCGACGCGAGACGTAAGATGACATGTTTCAGACACTCAGACAGGTGATCGTCAGATGCCATAGAGGCGACGCGCGTCTCACGTGTATAGAGGTAGATAGGCCCTGGCCCTAACTATAGTTTTTTACTTGCCTGTCAACGATCTAAAATCCCACAACTGTGGCAAGTTCAACGAATCAGAGACCCAGTATGAATAGCCTTTATGTATAACGTCTGGTACCAGTGAATAATCAGTTGATCCTTACTGCTCGAGCGCACAGGGCCACACTGACATGAACAGCAGTTCAACAATTGATCACTGAGATACACAGAACTTTCCAGAAGACTGAAGCATCATGAAGAGACTGATTTTTGTGCTAGCTACAACCTCTATCGCCCTTGGTAAGTACACTTTTCATACACGACTTGACTGGCAGCCTTGATTAAAACATGTTATAATTATAATTTCTTATGCTGCAAATGGTATGTCTTTCATGCACTGTTTGTTTTAAGTAGTTACCTACTTATTTTGTATCAATGAATAAAATTTGGACATAAATATTTAAATCTGTAACTAAAGCTAGATAGGTATTCATTGGTTACGCTTAATGCTATGTTATGTTGCATTTTAGCATTCAACAAGAATTATTTATTTAAAGAAAAATTCTATTGAATATTTGAATGCATTATTATAATTTATTTTTAGTCTCATAGAATAATTTACATTTCAGGTATTCAGTACGATGGACTTAGAGGTAAACAAACTTTTTCATTGTTACATAATATGTAAACGTACTATTGTACTAGGTAATAGTGTCGTAAGAAGGTGTTGTGTCTATGGGATTTGAAAATTGACGTGTATAAAAATTTTAGGTGACAGGCTGACAACCTTACGCTAACCTTTCCTGTGTGAGAAGGAAGTCCAATATAGGACTCCTAATGTATGGATAACACTGATTTGACAACTGCCATCATGGCTATGGTGATTATTGGTGATACATAGTCTTCTGAATGACTCGTTTTTTCAGACGGAGTAAATGGTGTTTTACAGCCGTTTACGCTCTGCCTACCCCGCAAGGGATATGGGCATGATATATGTACGTATGTCCATATTAGGAAGGTACTAACTTGTAAAATAGTCGTATTTGTAAGTAGTTGGGTTACTTGGTTTACATACATTAGCCACAGCAGACCACTGCTGGACATGGGCCTCCCCTTATTAAAGGGTGTTGCGATACTTAACGTGCTTGGCGGGCGGCGGATTGGCGAGAGCTCAAGATGTTGCATTCACAGGGAACGTAGCTGACCATTCCTTAGTCTCTTTTTAAGGATGGAATGAGCCTTTCTAAGGGGTAAAAACAAGTAGATGTTTTAAAAACAAAAATCCGACTGCGGTAATTTTAAAGTAGTATTTTGCTGTAAAAATCCGCCACCTTGAATCTATATTTTTTTAACATAGCCAGTGTCACACGCGCTGCTAATACGAATCTAACGACACCTCATAATTAAGTATGTCAAAATCGAACTATCCGTTTGTTTTCTTGTCCACATACATACATACATACTCTCGAAAAACATTACCCTCCTTCTGTGGCAGTCGGGTAAAAATAAGTACCTATATTACTTTGACATTTCATCACAAGCTATAAACACAAACTCAAATTGTTATAAAAAAGCTTAAAAGAGAAAAATTTTGCATTAGAAATTTTCTTTTTTTTTAAGATTGTATTAGAATGTGACTTTTTTAAGAGAGTCTTGTAAATTCCTACGAAGAAATAAATGCTTTGTATTTGTATATTTGTATTTGCTACGATGCTAATTTTAAACTCACATTTCCAGTGAAATTCGGCTGGTCGGACGCCCTCGCGGATGTGGAGTATTTCTACAAGATCCCTCGCACCATCATGGAAGCGGAGGCCGCTGGCTGGAGGCGCACCACCAGACCCTCGGGGCAGCTGCCCGAGCTGAGGATGTACTGCATGGCCAACAGGGGCGTCTGCTCCTTGTACGATGTGGGGGGGTTCGTGGCTGGACTGCAGGTTTCTGTGAGTAATATCATGAGGTCGTTATGTCCATACTAACTGTGTCCAAACCCACTATTCTATACTTGATTATTACTTTAAACTCACTAGCTAAACTTTACAACACTTTTTATTTTAGAGCGTAGAAATCATCATCTGCCTGCCCTTATCCGAAATCAGTTGGTGTTGTCGAAACATGTTAGAGAACAAAATCATGTAGCATTTTTTTTGTTTTGGCAGTTTTTTTATGACCGGCCGCTTGTCTGGCGTCAACCCTCATTGGGAATGCTATCACCGCCAACATGCGGTTGACCATTAGGCGACTGATATTCAGTCGAAGTTAATATCGTAGAGCGTAGAAATATGATGATTCTATACAAACTACACGGTAAATTGTTTAAGAGTAGCGTGACTTAGGTATTTTTCAAATTGCCATCGTTGATGGTTGCTTCATTGTTGCAATTTGATGATAGATTTAGTACATTTCTTTTATTGTGCCAATTTATTCAATTTACGTTGGATCACAAACGACAACAGTCAACAATGAATGTTATGTTATAAATAAACATGAGACCAACATGAGACGCATTAATTTTGTGTACCTCGTACAACTTGTCTTCAGTTTTGACTTGTCTGACAATATATGGTGCTGTCTCCACAGGCGAGATAAAAGACATGAACGACATCGCATCGCTTGAAACCGTTTCCATACAAAATGTATGAAACAAAAGACACACCGTCTACACACGTGACAGAATAACAGATGTCATTGTTACGTCTCGCGACGCACGTCTCATCTGTCAAGATAGCCTCTAATCTTTATAGTTTTTGCACTGATACGGCTACCATACTGCAGATTGGCAACTGCCGGTCTCAGCGCACAACATAACACCAGTATAGGAGAGCTACTTTTACTTTCTATTCTGATTGAGATAGAGTTTCAAGTCTCGGATCCCTAGTTACTCGACTTATTGAAACGAATGAGATAATGCGCCCGCGCATACAAGCGCAAACACTTTCAACTCACAATGGCCAATGTTGTACAATTGACGCCTGATGTATTGCGGAAGACATTGCTTGGTTCAATGACTATATTGATGATCTTTTGTATTGCCCGTAGTACATTGGGTTAGT
The DNA here is from genome assembly GCA_024500475.1 of Phthorimaea operculella. Lineage (NCBI taxonomy): Eukaryota > Metazoa > Arthropoda > Insecta > Lepidoptera > Gelechiidae > Phthorimaea > Phthorimaea operculella. Next base: position 69,864 of record JANFCV010000208.1, read on the forward strand.
CTTCATGGGATCATCTTAAAATTAGTACATGTTGATCCCTAAAAAGTCTAGGTGATGCTGATAGCTTCTACAAGAAGAAAGCTACTTTGTGGTACTAAGATATCCATATCCATCATTCAGGATCCATGGAAAAATCCGCCTCAAATTTTGTACAAGTACGAGTACCTACTCTTGTTAAAGAGCTTTGATTATCAATTCATCACGTAACACAACAGATTTACTTAACCAAAAACGCTCAGGTCACGACTTTTGAATTTGGATTAAATGATAATCTTGAGTAGGACACTGAGTCTTCCAACGATTCTTAATGATAATGTTTTATTTCCAGTTGCCGATCGATGAATTCGAGTCTCTGGCAATCAAGCCAGAGTTGAAGTTCAATAGATGGAAAGCACCAGCAGCGTTCGGTGAACCCTCCAAGGAGTACTGGACCCTGCCACAGTTCTTTGTTTCTGAAGGTATTTTTTAATTGTCTCTATTTCATATTTATTTGATTAATAAACACATATATTGTGTTTTTAATACTACAGTCTGATCCGGTAAAGCCAACACAGAGTCAACGATGAAAACCTTTCCTAGAAGCACAAAGTGGTACTAACACACAATTTTTTAGTCTTTACAGTAAGATTTCGGAAGGTTGCAAGCAACGGCCTCTTACAGACGGAACGACCACATCTTAAGTGTGATCTTTTAGTCAGACTATTCACTCCATAAGTGTATTATAATAAAGGTACACTATGGGTCGACATGTGGGAGCCAATTGAAAGTAGGAATGACGAGGTACTTTATGCCATGGATTCGGCAAATATGCACTTTTACGAAACCCCTGTACTAAGTGGAAAAAATCTGGCACACCTCTACAGAAGATAATGAAAACCATTAATTTTATGTTATAATTATTTGCAGACTCATTAAAAGCTGGCGCTGGCCCTCAAATAGAGAATGGGGCAACACTTCAAGATGGAGGAGTCTGGGTGCATGGTCTGGACGCTCGCCTTATGAGGATCCCTACTACTGAAGCTGAGCTGAATACCACCACTTTCAAGAAGCAGAACTGTGTTCCCAACATGGGTGAGCTTAGTCATCGATCGTCATCAATGATTGCCCCGTTCGTGATTTATACGCTAATAGTGAGGCCAATAGGAATTTAAGTAGATACTATAAGTTGTGAGATGTCCTATACTGGATACTTTTTTCACAAAACGCGTATTTTAGGTGTAACTTCATCAAACTTTTACAACCTTTCAAATTAGATTAAATCTAGTAGAAGGCTGTACGCTGCGCTTTTCGTCATATCGGTCGGATCGTCACAATCTTTTTAAATCATTTTGATTTGATTCAAAAATGTGTTCCAGGCACACACTATTACTACAACATGACGCCTCAGATGAAGTGCGAGGACTTCCTGCCGTGGTTCGCGCTGGTGTCTGATGGGGAGCTGGTCGGCAGTGGCTTCCAGTTCTTCGGCAGACTTGCCAAGCAGCCCCACAGGGAGTGGTTCGAAAATCCCACGCCTGCCAAGCAGAGCGCTAAGGTAACGAAGGTGACGTAAAAGTGGCTAAGTAAGAGCATGACACCCATTAAGAGCAACATCATGGTTTTTTAATACTTAGACTCTACTTAGACTTAAACTTTTGTCACGACGACCTAAGAATATAAAATGAAGTATAGGACGAAGCTCTGTTGACGTACCAAAAGTGTAGAATGCCCTGGTTGCCTCCGCAACTCTGGCATGAGCCTATTTAGAGATACGAAACGAAGACACCATAATACACAGGCATTTTTTTCTCCCAATTAACCATTTTTCAAGCCATTTCAGCTGTTTTTTCCTAACTCAACGGCCTTAAAACAACAGTATCTTCTGCTTTTTTTGAAACGATAGCTTTGTCATATTTCCAGGATAGGAATAAAATGTATATTCTATTTTGGTTTTCCAGATAGCGATCCCCTACGGTCCGCCATGCTTGTACGAGTGGGCACAGTCGTACGGTGTGGTGTCAATCCACATCTACTACGTGGATGAACCCTGGAAGATCAAGTGCAAGTAGGTTCCTTCTTTTTGAAAACTTCTTCTTCTTCGACTGGAACAACGAGTCGTCCAACAACCCCATAAACCCTGGTGTCGAAATTTTTTAACTGCCTACTAGGTACAAGCACCATGTCAGAACATGATTTTGTAATGAGCGCCGTCTGAGTAATCTTGATCTGATCATACATAGCAACCTGGACCGACGACTTTACGCGCCCTCCGAAGCGCGATAATATCTTTCTTTTCGGACAGGTGGTCATCGTGCTGCCTTACGACTCACGTCTTTCGTCTCACGAGTGGATAGCGCCAGAAAATAATATCTGCCTTTGAAATTGTAGGTATTATTTGATATTTGAAACTGTTGCCTACGCGGGATGTAGGTAGCAAGAGCAAGGAGCATATCAAAATTAGAGGATCATTCTTCTCTGACTATGGAAAATTCTCATTTCCCTGGCAAGTTTTCTAGAAAACTTTAGTTTTTGATCTGGGTGTTTTTCTATACTTCCAGGGATGGTGACTCAATAAAACCCGCACCGGTTTTGGACAGATTGATGGTCAACGGAGCACGATACGCGACGGCAGTCTCCGATAGTATCAGAAAGATTTTCATCGGGTGATATCGTTTTTACAATAAGATTGTAGTCTGTAGAAATACAAATAAAGTATTGTAGAAATAAATATCAATTATTTAGTTATTCCAAATTAATAGTCACCAGATTTCCTCTAATAAATAAATATTATATTAGCATGCATTTCTTACATGATTAACTTGCTTTGAGTTAGACAACTGTAATTTAAATTATAGATCTTGTGAAGGACTATGAGGAACTGTCCAGGATTGGTCCTGAAATGTTATTGAAAAAATAAATTAGATGGTGCGCTCGATCATCATGTAGATATATAACGACAGAGAGCGCCATCTATATTTTTCTTTTTAACATAGTATTGCCGATAATAATAAAGTACAGCGAATTTAGGAACTTATCTACCTATCTTAATCAGGAAGCAAATATTCCTTGAATTATTTATCGATCGCATTAATTAATTAGTACCTACCTATTACTTATCAATTGCTTTAATCTAGTTTTAACGGGATATTTCTTACTCGTACAACTTCTTAGTTATCTAAGTAGAGTAGTCAATGAATGATTGTAGTTATAAAATCCTGGACCATCAATTTTACGACGGAACTTTGTTTGGGCTCTCTCTTAGGTAGACAAACATACTTTAATACCTCTCCGAGGCTGGGCACCGTGGGGGAACCACAAAGGTCAGAATTTTTGGTTATCTCAAAAACGACGCATTTGGACATGGGAATCATTTTGGCGGGAAACTGATGATGATGTAATAAAGTGTAATCCTTACCTTGGTGTTATCTCCAATCTCCAATAGACTAGCTATGATAATGATAATTTGTTGAATGATTCATGAAAAACGATAAAAAATCTGATTGAAAAATATCGTCAACAATGATAGACAATTTCGTGAACCAGTTCAATCAAACGTGTGATAAAATTAATTAAAAAAGTGTGGTGTTTAAACTAATTTCAGAAAAATGAACCCCTTTATACTAAGTTTTATGACTATCTTCGCTCTATCAACAGTTGGTAAGAAAATCAAATAGTACCTCTACATACTTATCTACCCATGGATTATCAAAATCTTTAGACAGTGCTGGTACCAAATTAAATCCTATGACCCCAATTTTTTTGGACATGACACTCCAATCGTGATGTGACCCCGAGTAAAGTCCAGGCCAGATATATTTTCACAATGCCCAACTAATGCCCAATGTCAATTTAGGTGCTATCTACGCACATGAGACATGAGACGCATGATGACAACTATGACGCCTTACGTCTCACGTGTGGAGATAGCGCCTTAGATGACGTCATATTTTGTATGGAGCTTTCTTGTCAGAGTGGCATTTAAGCGAATGGACTTTACTGTTAATGCCTTTTTATACAAATCCGGTCGCAGGTTCAATAATTTTCGTGATATCTTGGACGAGCCGAGATAGAGCCAAACCAGAGGATCCAGAAGGAACAAGTAAGTGTACCTGAGAAATGCTAGAACCACAGATCAGTCAGTAGGCTAGGCAGAATAGACAAATGTATTCAATCGTTTGTCAATTTATACCCACGTACTAGGTAATGCGCGGATACAGCTGTAACTACTTTAAATTTGAAAAGAGCCTAGTCAAAATAATATGAGTAAAATACTGATAATCTGAAATTGGAAATGCGAAGAAACGAAAGACCTAATCACTAAGTATCGAATTCAACGCAGAATGAAGACGATTAGGCGAGGCATATTTACAACAGTAGGAAATATCATGCCACAGAAAGCAAAGTACCTATCTTGGATAAGGATACTTGGATGTGTTCGATCAAAATACATTCTCTGGTAGGATTTACTTGAATCAAATATGCTGGAATACCCATCACCCCGGAGAAAAACAAAACATTCTGACAAATTCTCATCAAGCTTGTTTTTTTTTATCAAACATAATTTAAGATCACTGCAAATCAGATGGCCTTGGTAAAATGGTCGCTGGAATTATGATTTTAATAATAGGTGTTCTTTTGTTTTTCAGAATGGTCACCTGCATTACGAGGTAAGAAGCGAGACATGAAAGATAGTCTTTTAGCAAAAGATCCTTGTATTTGAATAAAGATATCCCACCCAAAACATAAATGTGAAAGGCTGCCAAGTTCGATAATATTGGAATGCTTCGCCTATAAAAGAAGTGAGATCTAAATAAGTACCAAGTTCCATACACAGACCTCAGTTAAAAATAGTTACAGGAATGCACACTTGATTTTCCGCAGTTTGGAAAGAAGATTCTGAATAAATATCATATTAAATACCTAAAATTCTAATACTTACAAAAACGCAAACCTGTTTTTTCAGCAGTTTCCTTATAACATTTTTTTTCTGTACTTTTTAATGATATAACTTGGCAAGTTTTCACACACTTTGTTATAAACCTACTAAACGCAATGAGTCAAGTATATAATTTTCTATTAAAACTTGCCAAGTTATATCATTACAAAGTACAGAAAAAAAATGTTATTAGGAAACTGCTGAAAAAACAGGTTTGCGTTTTTGTAAGTATTAGAATTTTAGGTATTTAATATGATATTTATTCAGAATCTTCTTTCCAAACTGCGGAAAATCAAGTGTGCATTCCTGTAACTATTTTTAACTGAGGTCTGTGTATGGAACTTGGTACTTATTTAGATCTCACTTCTTTTATAGGCGAAGCATTCCAATATTATCGAACTTGGCAGCCTTTCACATTTATGTTTTGGGTGGGATTTCATTTATTTTTGTAAGGTGTATTTTCTTTTTTTCTTATGATTAAGTTAGTTAAGGAAATGTCTCATTTATACTAATTTTCAGATTTTTGAATATGGACTATGCTTTTTACAAAGAAATGGACTAGTTTTTTTTTTTATTTAATTTTTCTACGTTTGCGTGGCAAAGGAAACTTTTTGTTTTGTCTTTTTGTATGCTGTCTTGTACGACTGACACGCTAGAGCGCATTGCCCATTCAATATCTTGGATTTATTTTACACGTTTTCTATTTACTGATAAGCTTGCCAAGTCAGGGCGGTATAATGTACGTAGCCGGTTATATTCAATTTTTACTTTACTTTGACTAAATTACAAACCTTCGTAACGAATTTTAGGTCGGTACGACCATTGGAAGATATAGATATTTTTTTTGTTTTAGTTCCTTAGGGGTATGAATTTACACCTTCATTATTTTCAAAACCGACTCACACTTGGCCATTTTCAGATTTTTTCCTTTACCTTGACCTAAAGACCTACCTCCATGCCAAATTTCACGTCAATACGACCATTGGAAGTGGTCTAGGTTTTTGATGAGTGAGTGAGTCAGTCAGTCAGTGAGTGTATAGTAAAAATAGCGATTTCTGACGTCAATATCTGAAGACCTACAATAGGTACATTAATGAAATTTTGTATTTTAGATAAGTAAGTAGATCTCGACAGATACTAGAAATTTCATATGCGTAGATAAAATAGATTTTGAGTTATAGGTGGGTCGAACTTGGCCCGAAATGGTTCGTGTAATATAACCCACGGCCGGTGTGTCGGTTCTTTTGCTCGAACTTGGCGGACACACTGCCGTGTGTCTAGATTACCCACTCTTTTCCAAAATACTCACACAATGTTACTTTCAGTACGATTCGGCCGAACAAATTTCGGGGAAGAATACTTCATTCCTCTGCCCATATACGCATCTGACGCGAAATACCAGGGATGGACTCAAGAGAATCGCCCTGATTACGACGTCATGCCTATTTTGACCCTGTACTGCCACGGAAGTAAGATTATCTGTGTCCTGTATGACGATACTGAGTACGTCGCTGGATTGCAAGTTGCCGTAAGTTGGAAACAATTGCACTTTCTAAAATGTACTCAACTCACTTTATTTTTTACCCACCACGGAACGGAGACGGTATATGCGTTTGGGGTGAAAGAATGTGTGTTTGTGCAAACCTATGTTACCAAATATCCTACACTACTGGTCCGATTTTGATGAGGTTTTCATAATGGATTTATATTTTTTTGGTGCATGTTCTTAGATAGGTAATACGTGAACAACTTGCCAGAGGACGCTGCAGTAAACACTTGTTTGTGTAAACCAATGTTGGATACTAATTATCTCCAAAACAACTGGTCTGATTTTGATGCGGTTTTCAGTGATAGATTAAGATTTAACTGGGAAATGTTCTAAGTAGCTAGGTGTTACGCGAACAACTCACCAGGGGGCGCTGCAGTAAATCGTCGTATCAAAATTTTTATTCTTGTTCACTTATACCTAGAAACACTGAACGCCGTCTAGTAAAAATGCGCCATAACTAAAATTCCTATGATTTAAATGTTGTGGTCTTATAGTTTCCAGAAGACGAGTTTGAAGGTGCTATTTTCAACTGGGAGATCCAGGGCTACTCCAAATGGAATGCCAGTGATGGGAAAAGCTACTGGGCTATCCAACAATACTACGCTTACGAAGGTAAAGTTCTGTACATACTAGTAATAATGAAAAAGTTCCGATGAAAAAGTTCCGATAATTTCAGATGGAAATTGAACGAGGTCAATAACCATCTGAAATTTTCGGCGCTGATATCTAACATGACTCCTAATACATGCATCCTATTTTTATGTTATTGGACTATTTAGAACAAATAGCTACAGACACTCCAGCTGAAAGTAAGTAGCACAAAACCTCTTGAGCTACTTCTAGCTGGAGTGTATGTATGTGTCGCAGCCATGTGTTTTCTAATGGGTTTAGCAGAAAACACGAAAGAGAAACCGCCTAGATAAATTGGTATTTATATTATTTATTTACATAATATGCGCAGTTGTGGCAGACATTGCAGAGAGAGACATACATGTAGAATTTCAAACAAGATTTGAAAATGCGTCAAAAGTAAAAAACATAGATGTACAAAGTATCTGACAAAAAAGTATGCTAGTCGAACACCTCCCCGTAATTTGTACATTAATTACAATTTAAAATTGAAAACAACACACAAAAATAAAAATTAACACCCTGTATGAAAAAGACTCGTTATATGAAAATACAGGTACAAGTTGACATCACTGCTTTGATAAGTTTCGTTAGTACTAACAAGTAGTTAGATAAAAGTTTGAAAATGGAACCTATCAAAATAAATAAACCACAAAGAAAACACTATAGCAAACCAAGTAACTAAAAATCGTTCGTTAAAATCTAAACTTAAAACCTAACTAATCGAAAAGTCCACCCCGAAGCATACCTGGTTCGAAGGTGCCCATCACGCCCGCGGCGTTACCGCGTTGGATGGCGAGCGAGATGTGCTGTACCAGGTACGCTCCGGAGCGGGGATCGCATCCACGCTCCCGCAAGCGTCGGCCTAGCTCCCGGATGTCAGCGAGTTAAGTCTTGCGTGCCTAATCTTGGGCAGTGGTTTTGTAAGGATGTCAGCTAGTTGTGTGTTTGAGGGGATGTAGCTAACAGTTATTTCACCATTTAGTATCGCATCACGGATGAAATGGTGACGATTGACGAATGTCAATTTGTTTAGTGCGGGCATGAAACGTGTTATTGGAAGTGAGTTTGAGTGAGCTTTGATTGTCTGAGAATATTTCTACTGGTCGGTCTATTGCAAAAAGTTCTTTAATGAGTGATTTTAGATATATGGCTTCTTTACTTGCTTCGGATAGCGCCATATATTCCGCTTCTGTCGTGGATAATGCAATTGTTCGCTGTTTGCGAGATTCCCATGAGATGGGAGCGCCACTCATTAAGAAGGTGTACCCAGTATACGACCTTCGGTCTATAAGATTACTTCCGTAATCTGCATCTGCATAGCCGGTCAGTATCGGAGTCTGCTCGCTCAACTTACGGAACGTTAATTTTAGGTTTTTGGTAGCCTTAAGGTAGCGTAGCACACGCTTAGCGGCTTTCCAATGTGCCTCCCCGTGATGTGTATTGAATTGGCTAAGGTAAGACACAGTGTGAGATATATCAGGTCTTGTGCCAATGGAAATGTACATCAATGACCCGATAAGCTGCTGATAAGGCAAATCAAAACGTTCTTCACTTGGCTCTGGAACAGTCAATTTTTGACCAGGTTCCATTGGAGTGGATACAGGAATAGCATCCTTCATTCCAAATTTTTCGATAATTTTATCGATGTAGTTTGTTTGGTCCAAACTGACGCTGTTTTTGGACTGTGTAACGCGCATGCCCAAACAATCTTTTAATTGGCCGAGGTCTTTAATCGTAAAGGTTCGGCCCAGGTCTTGTTTGAACTGTTTTTTCATATCGTCACTGTTGGACAAGAGGAAAAAATCGTCAACAAAGACTGAGACAATTAGAAATTTGTCTTTTTCCTTTTTATAATATAAACAGTGTTCTTTCGAACATTGAGTGAGAGAGAGCTTATGCATGGCTTCGCACACTTTCTTGTTCCACTGACGTGGGGCTTGCTTTAAACCGTAGAGAGATTTTTTTAGGAGGCAAACCTTCTGTTTAGGGTCTGAGGCAAAGCCTTCGGGTTGCTCCATATAAATCTCTTCCTCTAGATCTCCGTTTAAGAAAGCGGTTTCCACGTCTAAGTGTTCAAGCTGTAGACCATGGTGTGCTGCAAAGGCCATTAACATTCTAACTGTAGACAGGCGTGTCACAGGAGAAAATGTTTCATTATAGTCCACACCGTAGACTTGGGTGAAGCCTTTGGCTACTAGTCTAGCTTTAAACTTGACTATCTCTCCACTCGTGTTTCTTTTAATTTTGAAGACCCATTTGCTCTTGATGGTCTTCCGTTCGGGGGGTCTATCCACTATAGTCCAAGTCCCGTGTTTGGTTAGAGAGTTGTATTCTGCTCTCATAGCCTTTAACCATTCTTCCTTGAAGACATCTTCCACTGCTTGTTTATAGGTATCCGGTTCGTTACTGTTGGAAACCATAAATAGGCAGCAGGGATCATACCGTATAGGGGGATGTCTTTCCCTTTGAGGATATCTCGGTTCGGAAGTGGCTCCTTCAGGTATGCTAGCTTCTTCTACCGGCGATGCTGGTTCAGCGTCAATAGAAGTATCAACTGGATCAACTGATTCAGATTCGCAAGGTTCAGATGGTAAATCATTTTGCGGCTGCGGGGCTGCTGATACATCATCTGAAGCTTCGAGTAGGCTAGCTGTATCTGAAAAAGTATGGACGAGAACATTATTTTGGACTTCTTGAGGTGGATTGGAACTTGATTGTACTTCAGTTTGAGTATCATTGATACCTATTGTACAATCTTGATCAAGAGGGTTAATGGCAAGAGTCGGTTGCTGCTGAGAAGTGGTAGCTTGCTCATCTGTTGCAGTTACCTTGTTTTCTATGAAAACTACGTCTCTTGCGATGATGACCGCTCGTGGTTTGGAGGGGTCGATAAGGCGATAGCCTTTGGTCTCTGACGGATATCCAACGAAAATGCATTTCTGAGTTTTTGCGTCGAGTTTAGTGCGTTTTTCCTTAGGAATGAGCACGTGAGCTTCGCTGCCAAAAACTCTGAGGTGTGAAAGGTTGAGCTTTCTTTCAAACCATACCTCATCAGGTATTTTGAAATTTAGGGATTGAGTAGGCGTACAATTTTTTAAATAAATTGCTGTGTTCACGGCTTCGCCCCAGTACGCTTTCGGTAAGTTTGCATCGTGGAGCATTGCACGTGCCTTCTCAATAATGGTACGGTTCACGCGCTCTGCAACTCCGTTCTGTTGCGGCGTATAAGCTACAGTAGTTTGGTGGACTATACCATTTTCCCTTAGGAAAGCTGTCATGGTTTTATTCACAAATTCAGTACCGTTATCCGTCCGAAACTTTTTAATTTTGAGACCGGTTTGATTTTCAACTAGGTGTTTAAATTCCAAAAACTTAGAGAAAACTTCACTTTTGGCTTTTAAAAGATATCCAAAAGTTTTACGTGAAAAATCATCAGTAAATGTGAGCAAGTATAGTGCTCCGCCCCATGACTGCGTACTCATTGGTTCGCAAAGATCAGAGTGCACTAACTCTAGTTTGTTATGGGACCTACTTTTTGATTTTTCGAATGGTCTCTTTGCTAGTTTCCCTTGTAAGCAGGGAACGCATGTATGTATGTATGTATGTATTCACTTTATTGTACCTTAAACATTTACAGTATTATTATAAAAAAAAAAAGTATATATATGGCACAAAGGCGGACTTATCCCATTGAGGGATCTCTTCCAGTCAACCTTTGAGATACCCAGAGGATATGTTGTTTGCAGGTAAACAAAGGTACTGTAAAAATATTAAATACTTATTTGAAATCTTACTCTTAAATAATAAAATAAAACGATAAATAAACCTACTTTATAAAATACATATATAATTTTATATAAATATATATCATATGCCCTACAAATTGTCCACGTCACAATAATACGCATGTGTCTATTGACATGACACTGTCAACAAACTTTATACCCGCGTTTTTGTTTTTTAAAATATTCAGCACTTTGGCATGTGGGTGACCTAGGCGTCTATGCCATAATAGTGCATCCTCTTTTGCGTAGTTTGCCGCCAAATGAGATTGCATTTCAGGTTGGTTTAGTTTATACATGCCTTTGTAGTTAGAGGCAGTAGCGACTACAGTACCTGAAATCTTACACCCATCTCTAAGTAAGATATAGGCACCTACTTTAGAAAAAACTATTACAAATCCTTGCATCGCTAACTTGTAGACCGATAGCAAGTTTGCTGCCAGGTCGGGCACATATAGGACGTTAGGAATTGAGTTAAAGTTTTCAGAAACATTCAGTAAAACTGTACCTTTGCCTTCGCTCGCAATCTTTTCATTATTAGCAACAGTAATGTAGTGTGTATGGGGTGTAATTTCACTAAATGGTTGTTTACTGTGGCACATATGTGTTGAACAGCCAGAATCTAGAATCTAGAAGCCAAGGATCACTGGATGAATTTTGGGGTAAATTTGTAGAAAAACATGATAAAAGTGTAAGGTCTGAAGTGTAATTAGAACTAGGTACACTTTTCTTCTTGTTCTTCATTTTCTTCGCCCTGCATTCATTTCTCACATGTCCAGACTTCTTGCAGAATGAGCAATGAGGTGGTTTGGCGTGAAAGGCAGCAGCGTTATCAGCACTCGATGTTGACGTAGCTCTTCGTTGGTCTTCCTTGAGGAGTATGGCAGATACGGAGTCCGATGTAATTTCTACACCTGAGTTTTCAAATGCCATAACCAGTGGATTGTATGACTCTGGAAGTCCTGTCAGCATGATGGTGCCGATGAAACTGTCTTGTATGCTCTTTTCACCGATTTCTAGTAATTGTTGATGAATACCTCTTATTTTGCTTACGTATTCTTGCATGTTCTGATGTTGTTCAAGCTTAGAGTTGAAAAGACTTCGAAGGAGGTGAAGTTTCCGAAGTAGGCCGCTGTCAGCGTAGTTTTTCTTCAGATTCTCCCAGGTTTCTGAGGATGTCTCTGCGTTCACGACGATCGGGAATACGTGCTTTTCCAGGTTTAAGCATATTCTTGCTTTTGCCTTGGCGTCCAAGCGTTTGAAGGCTTGTTCCCCAATCTCCGCTAATTTATCTTCAGGCTTGTCCACTACGTCCCACATATCACTCACGATCAAGAGGTTCTTCATGGTGAAGCTCCATGATGAGTAATTTAGAGAGCCGTTCAGCTTCTCCACGGCAGTTAATTGGTTGCTCGAGGATGTAGCTGCAGACGATGACGTCGTAGTCGGATCCATAGCTTGAGATTTATTTCTGCACTGACTAATTATTCTAGGCAGGGCGCGGGCCCATAACCTGTGTTTTCTAATGGGTTTAGCAGAAAACACGAAAGAGAAACCGCCTAGATAAATTGGTATTTATATTATTTATTTACATAATATGCGCAGTTGTGGCAGACATTGCAGAGAGAGACATACATGTAGAATTTCAAACAAGATTTGAAAATGCGTCAAAAGTAAAAAACATAGATGTACAAAGTATCTGACAAAAAAGTATGCTAGTCGAACAAGCCAACTGGTTAAAAACGCTGTGTAGTTAAACAACTAGTTCTTTAATCAAACGTCGCCATCTAACCAAACAACTAGTTCACTGGCTGAATTTTGAAGCATTCCAAACGTTCAACACAGCGGCGGACCGAAAACCCGCTGTTTAATTGAATAAGTACGTTTTTACCCCACTGCGGCGCTAGAGTCGGTTTGTTTACAAGATGGCGTCAGCGGCACAAAAATCAAGACCGTATTTTGTTATTTTATGTTAAATAATCAGTTATTAGTGCAATCAGTGTCTAGCGTGTAAACCAAAAACACTGTATGTGCGAACACCTCAGTTTTGAGAAAATTAGCAAAAACGTTTTTTATTGAAATTTGCTTTTTTTATGAATAACCTAAAACATTTGAACTTTTTTATGACTTGAACTAATGGATATTGGTAATACCTTACTAGCCATTCCAATTTTACACAAAATGACATTAAATAAACAGAAATATAATTAAAATTCAGTAATCTGCTTCTGCGTGATGAACATACAGCATAAATATTGTTGCTTTGTAAAGCAAAAACACTGTATTGGTTCATACAGTGTATTTCTTTTACAATAATACTGTAGCGCAAAGTAGGAATGGAGTTAGCCTATCAGCAGCAGAGTGCTCTGATATGGTTGCAATGACCTCTAACATGGTTGCAGAGTCCTCTGACATGGTTGCAGCGTTCTCTGACATGTTTGTAATTACCTCTGACATGGTTGCAGGGTCCTCTGACATAGTTGCAGAGACCTCTGACATGGTTGCAATTACCTCTGACATGGTTGCAGAGTCCTCTGACATGGTTGCAATGGCATCTGACATGGTTGCAGAGTCCTCTGACATGATTGCAGCGTCCTCTGACATGATTTCAGAGTCCTCTAGCACGGTTGTACTGACCTCTAACATGGTTAGAATGACCTCTGACATGAACTCAGAGTCCTCTGACATGGTTGCAATGACATCTGACATGGTTGCAGAGTCCTCTGACATGGTTGCAGAGTCCTCTGACATGGTTGCAGCGTCCTCTGAAATGATTGCAGAGTCCTCTGAAACGGTTGTAATGACCTCTAACATGGTTAGGATGACCTCTGACATGGTTGCAGAGTCCTCTGACATGGTTGCAGAGTCCTCTGACATGGTTGCAGAGTCCTCTAACATGGTTGCAGCGTCCTCTGACATGATTGCAGAGTCTTCTGACACGGTTGTAATGACCTATGAAATGGTTGCAGCGTCCTCTGACATGGTTGCAGAGTCCTCTGTTATGGTTGCAATGACCTTTGACATGGCTGCAGAGTCCTCTGACATGATTGCAGAGACCTCTGACGTGTTTGCAATGAGTTCTGACATGGTTCCAGAGACCACTGACGTGGTTGCAATGAACTCTGACATGGTTCAGAGGCCTTTATTGTGGTGGCAGAGTCCCCTGATATAGCTGCAGAGGCCTCTGATGAATACAGAGTCCTCCAACATGGTTGCAGAGGCCTCTGACATGGTTGCAGAGACCTCTGACATGGTTGTAATGACCTCTGATATGGTAAAAATGACCTCTGACATGAATTCAGAGTCCTCTGACGTGGTTGCAGAATCCTCTGACATGGTTCCATAAACATCTGAAATGGTTCCAGAAACCTCTGACATGGTTGCAGAGTCTCTTATATGGCTAAAATGACCTCTGACAAGGTTGCAGAGGTCTCTGACATGGTTGCAGAGTCCTCTGATATGGTTTCAGAGTCCTCTGACATGGTTGCAGAGTCCTCTGACATGGTTACAGAGGCCTCTGATGTGGTGGCGCAGGCCTAAAATACGTTTCCACAGAACCCGACCATTAAGTAAGGTTACTTAGAAATAGAATCATTCGAGATTTCGCATTCGGGGCACGCGCAATATTGTAAAGGAGAAACACTGTGAGTGCGTTTACAGTGTTATGGCTTTACAAAACGTGGTTATATGCACATACAGTTTTTTTTGTTTGTCTATAACTTCAATTGTATTCACTTTTATGATGAAATATTAAGTTGAGGGTATGTATTAGAGTCTAAATAATGTAATTAACCTTATAGAGCTAAAACACTGTATGTGACACTTACAGTGTTTTTCCTTTACACGCTACTGCTGTTTCATGGTTATAAGTGATGGAGGCGCCTACGGGAGGAACGTCTGTACAAAAATTCAAACAGGTTGTTTGAAGAAACTGCGAAATTATGAAATCCAACATCAAGGTAATTTTGTTGTTATTACACGAATATTGAGCCATTAAATGTTTATTAAACTGTCACAAACCTAATAAAACATGGGTAATTCGTTACGAAATCATTCAATTTGCAGTATCTACTAATTTTAGATGAAAATAGAGTGATGTGAACGTAGGTACTTACAAAGTATAAAGCCCTATGCAAACTGCAGCGGGATTCGGATGGGTACTTGGGTAGCGTAGTGGAACTCAATCGCTTGACAATATGTACCAGTCACAATACCGCGTACCCACGTACAGAGCCGGTTCCGCTCCGGTTTGCATAGCTCATGCTCGGGGCTAGACTGTAGGGGAGACTGGGGATGCTTGCACTAGGGGGGCGGCCATACAAATTACACTTTTTCAAAATTTTCTTAGTTAAGGTGGTAGTGAAACCACCTTGAGGTGTATGAAAGGGGGCTGCCTGTAAATAGAAAAAAAAATACCCTCTCCTTTCCCCTCCACAACAAGCCTCTTTGGGGTCATATTGACCCCCCTGTTTTTTGACGGGAATGTAGGTACAGGGTTGCTCATCAGCAACAATGTTTACCTAGAACACTTTTCTCTGGAGGCCCAAAATCGGTCAGAGGCCCCCAGGGCCCCGTTAAAGGATCCCATGGACCCCTCGATTTTTTGATGGAAATGATTAGAATGGCTCATATACAATAACTTTTATCAACAAAGTTTTCATCTGGGATGCCTAGATTAGCCTGTAGGGCCCTACAATCTTAATACTGGGACTTAAAAAATAATTCGACCTGTGGGTCGCCATGATGACCTACAATTTTTTGACCGGGTATGGAAAAGGTTGCTCATCAGTAATCTAGCTAAGATTAGCTTAATCTAGGCCTTTTATGGCCCTGGTGACTACTGCCTGTTTTTGAGGCCGCATAAAAAAGTGTTCTACGCAAACGTTGTTGATGATGAGCAACCTTTTCCATTCCCGGTCAAAAATTGTAGGTCATTATGGTGACTCACAGGTCGAATTATTTTTAAGTCCCAGTATTAAAGCTGTTAGGACCTTACAGGCTAATATAGACCTCCCAGATGATAACTTTGTAGATTAAAGTTGTTGTATATGAGCCACTTTAGCTATTTCCGTCAAAAAATCGAGGGATCCATGGGATCCTTTAACGGGGCCCTGGGGGCCTCTGACCGATTTTGGGCCTCCAGAGAAAAGTGTTCTAGGTAAACATTGTTGCTGATGAGCAACCCTTTACGTTCCCGTCATAAAAAGGGGGGTCAATGTGACCCCAAGGGGGGCTATTGTGGAGGGGGAAAGGAGAGGGTATTTTTTTTCTATTTACAGGCAGCCCCCTTTCATACACCTCAACCAGTGAGAAACACTAAGAAAATTTTGAAAAAGTGTTATTTGGCCGCCCTCCTAGTGCACTCTAACCCCAGTCTCCCCTATAGTCTAGCCCTGAGCATGAGCTATGCAAACATGAGCGGAACCGGCTCTGTACGTGGATACGCGGTATTCTGACTAGTACAAATATCAACCCGCGTATGTGTGAATATGCCCTAACACACATGGCTACCCTAGCAAATTGAACGTAGCCAGTTGGCTAACCGTCATACAGCTGTAGTGTAGAACGTTATCTTCAACCACTTAGCTGATGAATGTTTAGTTGTTTGGTTAGATGGCGACGTTTGATTAAAGAACTAGTTGTTTAATTAGACAGCATTTTTAACCAGTTGGCTGCGACATATGTATAATTAAAACAACTTCAACGGATTTTAGTTGTATTTTATTTAGGATTGTAATTAACCCGACGTTTCGGACACTTTGCAGTGCCCGTGGTCACGGATGACTAAGGTGTTAGACGTCATTATTTAGAATTTAAAATTATTTTTGTTCTACCGCCATCTATTTCTTAATTGCCTAGCATAACGTTCCGGTTGTACGCAGAATGCAGACACCGTGTCTTGTGAAGTTGGTCTTGCAGTATGTTGGTTTTGGTTCTTCCGCTGTGTGATCAGTGGAGTCCAAGTTGGTGAGATGCCCCATCCAGTGTCTCGGTTGAAATTCGGATGTTTTTGAATTTCTATGGCTTCCCGTACCTTCCTAGGGACAAATCTCTTCTCTCTCGCTAGGATTGCAGCCTTGTCGAACCTGATATAATGGGTGGGATTATCCATCACATGTTCACACACTGCAGACTGTCTGTCACGACGGTTTCTCACATCGGCAATATGTTCCTTGAGACGTGTAGATACATTCCTCTTTGTTTCCCCTATGTATGAGAGTCCACAGTCACAGTCAAGTTTATAAACACCAGGATCTTGGAGAGGGATGTTGCATTTGACTGATCTAATGTACTGGCTGATCTTCCTTGGCGGCTTGAAAATGGTTTTGATTGAAGCTCGCTTCAGAATTCTGCCTATCTTGTCAGTTACACCCTTTAGGTATGGTAAGTATGCTGGTTGTCGCTCGACTGTGGATGGTTTGGCACGGTTTCTGTGACGTTGACGAGGTGGTTTCAGGTCATTTTCATAGAGTACTCGTCTCACATGTTTTAGTTCACCATCTAGGTGTTGGGGGTCACAGATGCCGCGTGCTCTCTGAAACAAAGAGGTTCCAACGGCAGCTAACTGGCTCGGATGATGGTGGGAGTTACCATTTAGGTATCTATCTGTATGGGTTGGTTTTCTATATACGGAGTGACTGATTGTACCATTTGGGTTTTTAATTATTAGAATATCTAAGAATGCTAATTGATTGTTTTGTTCTGTTTCTATTGTGAATTTTATATTAGGATGGATTGAATTTAAATGATTTAGGAAAGCAGTAACTTTGTCTTGTGGGAGGATGGTAAAGGTGTCGTCTACGTACCTCTTATACATCTTCGGCACGACCGGAGCGTGCCTCAGGGCTCGATCCTCAAAGTCCTCCATGAAGATGTCAGCTACCAAGGGGGATACTGGAGAGCCCATGGCCACGCCGTCGACTTGTACATAGAACTCATCATTCCACAATAGGTAACCAGATGTTAGGCACCATTCCAAAAGTTCTGCATATTCTATTGCCATATTATTTTCATTTAACTTTCTTTTTACTATTTCAATACAGTCCTTAACTGGAATAGCTGTAAATAGTGATTGGACATCAAAACTAACCATTGTTTCATCACTGTTTATCTGTAAGTTTTTGATATCCCCAACAAACTGATATGAGTCCTTTACATGTGCATTTGTTTGGCCCTGGAGCGGGGAGAGCACATTAGCTAGGTGCTTGGCCAGTTTGTAAGTTGGTGTATCAATCTGGCTCACTATTGGACGGAGTGGAACATCAGTTTTGTGGATTTTGGGTAGGCCATATATTTTTGGTGGTTTTGCACAAGTTGGTAGTAAGGATTTCACATCTAACTCTAACGTGTCTTTATGTTTATTTATTAATGAGGTTGTTTTCTTCATAATAGAGTTGGTGGGGTCTCTAGTAACTTTTTTGTATGTTTTTTCATCAGACAACAACAATGACATTTTGAGGTTATAATCAGATGTGTCCATCACGACAGTGGCGTTCCCTTTGTCTGCACGGAGGACGGTCAGATCTTCATTTTTGCGTAAGGTCTTCAACGCATCGAGTTCTTGCTTGGATAGATTCTTCTTTGGTAATTTACTTACAATCCTAAATAAAATACAACTAAAATCCGTTGAAGTTGTTTTAATTATGAGTGATAGTTGTACAAACAAAAGAAAATATTATGTATGTATGTAGTTATTTGTTCCAGATTAGAAGAAGATCACCCCCATTATAAAGGGTAAATAAACAAACTATATGCTTTCATCTGTTTATAGTAGTAGTATTAATTATTCAGGTTTTCTGGAAATCGACCCCCAAGAGCGTGAAAGTGGCCGGGACCCCACCCACTTGTTGCAAGCTTGGAGAAGCGTGTGGGCCCGCGGCAACTACAGAGACAGGATCGAGATCTTCCAGTGGGGCCACGAATCTGAGGAAATCAGCGGATTTACCCAGCAAGCCTGTATCCCTATGATGGGTAAGGAGACTGACACTTTATTTTTTATATAAAAATAGGTAAGCATTTGTCCGCAATCTCACCTGATGTAAAGTGACGATGCAGACGATGATGGAACATGCTCGCCCAGATAATGCCTATTCACTCTCGCCTTGAAAAGGCCCTGGTTGTAACGTTCCGGAAACAGATCCGCAGGCAGGGAGTTCCACTCTTTAGCAGTTCGCATTAAAAATGTAGATACGAAACGCTATGTGCGAATTTTCAAGATGTCTACGATATAAGGGTAGAATCCCAACCGGCGTCTCGTACACCGGAGATGGAATGGTTACGGAGGTATCAGGTCATGGAGAGACTGCGCACACTCTCCGAAATGTATCCTGTAGTATACTGACATGCAAGCTACTTTGCGAATGTGTTCGAGGCTCTGCAACTTTGCGTCAATAAGTGCCTATCTTAAGTCCTTCAAGAAGCGTAACCGCTCATGGCAGGCAAGTGCGGAGAGAGGATTGAGATCCTCCACTGAAGTCTGGAGCCTCCACACGAATCATTCAAAACGTTTGTCATTCAAAGTCCAATAAAAAGCAAGCTACTAACAGTCAAAGTCTCTGAACCTCGGAACCTTTTTTTACACCAGCCTATTTAGTAGGGAACTAGGCCACACTCCAATTCCACCTTCACTTGTAGAGCATGCGGAAAGACCTGCCGCTCCCGTATCGGATTATACAGTCATGAAGAGTCTTGTCTCAGACACTGAATGAATCGTCTGTCACAGACGTATGAAGTCAATGATGATGATGATGATGAATGAGGCCTCACTCGAAATATACTGCCTAAAATGGAAAACTAGAGCTAGAGGAGGGTGTGGTTTCGTGCGTGCATTGGCTGTGCTAAGGGCTACGTTTATTTTTCAAGTCTTCAGCATTTTGCACTTATGTAGTCTGAACTTTCTTTCTCCTTTAAAGGGAACCATTACTGGCGTCTGACCCCTGAAACGGAGTGTAACGATGAGTTGTTCCCCTGGTTCGCTCTTTATGACTCAGACAACGAGATCATCGGGACTGGTCTGCAAGCCTTCGGCAGGTTCCCGGTGGCGGAAGGGGACTGGTTCGAGAGACCCTCAAAGGAAGAAGTACAGGTATGAACTTAAATCTATTTTAACCTAAGATTTTAACCGTATCCATAAATAACCGTATCCGTGGATTGCGCTGTATTTTGAATCGGAGGCACAGAATAGACAATAGTATGTAGTATAGTACTACATACAGAACGGACACTCTCCCCCGCGCACCCGCGCTGCTTACCCGCCCCCGCCCGCGAAATGTCAAAAAATTAGTGAAGACTTAAGTGAACCAAAGTGCTAGGTATGGTGCTGGACTTGTTGCATGTTCGTTTCATCTAAGAAGGTTTCATCGTGGTTTCTTGTAGACTGAAACGAAGGAGGTGCCGGCCATATTCATGTCCACAAAAAAGGCGCGAACATTTGAATTGAGTTCGCCTTAGATTTGCAGACGGATAAAAGTATTTCATAATAAAATTGTTGGATAAAATAAAAAATGGTGCAATATTGTGCCGTGTACGGCTGTATGTCCACAAACAGAGACCCAGACAGGAGACTTTTTCGTTTTCCGCGGGAAGAAAAGAGGCAAAAACCTACCTACCTAAGAAGTAATCGGTTCGTATTCTTAACTACTTTCGACTCACAATTAATAACGTAATAGATCGATGTAGGCCCCTAAACAATGTTAAATTAGCAGCAACTAGTCGGTAGGTACATTATTTTATTTATTACATCCTCTTTGGTAGGTACTGTACGTAGTCATTAGTCGCGAACTCGCGAATCTCAACCCTGCACTCACACGCCTGTCGTCACGCACACATACTTACATAAGTAAAAATGACAGTTGTCTATAACGAGCCCGTTGTATGGAAGTGTCCGAGGTGTGTCGGAGGTCAAACTCATTTTAATTACCTAAGGTTTATTTTTCTTTGCTGACATGCTGCTATAGTATGGATTTGACATCTGTCAAATATGGGCTAATTGTACAGCAGTACTTTAGTGCACGTACCCTATGTACATAACTTTCTAAAATGCCGTCATAATAAACTTTCCATTTTCAGGCAATAGTGTCCAACGGCCCTGAATGCATACCTGACTTAGCTAAGAACCCTGGACTTGTCACCATTCATATCTACTACATCGACACACCCTGGGATGTCGTATGCTGAGCAACTTGACATGAAACAAGAACCTGCAAAAACCCAAAATACCAAAAAAGGGTTGACCAGACCTTTTCCGTATTTACGTACCCTTTTAAAGGCTGAACTATCTAGTATTTAACAAAGTACATGACTGTACTACTTAAACTAGCTAGTACCTACTTCCATTGTTATGTACCTACAATCGGTAGTATCGTCCTATCAATAGGTAGGTAGGTACCTACTATCAATAATATTCATAGTTCGATACTTACTTGCATTGTAGATAATCTGTCTTGTCTGCAAGAAGCATAATATTTGAACCTGAGCTTAACTTTATTGCGTGTTACAAAATAAGTTAATAATTAATTTAAATCTCAACGTTCTCAATAAATAGCTAATGTATCTGAAGCTGTGTTTTATTGCCAGAAAGAAGTTTATATCTTAAGCCCATTAGATTTTGATACCTATAGATAGGTAGTTGTTTTTGGTTGCTGGTGACATGAATCGATTGATTATTCTCCCTCTTCCTTTGACAGCTGTTTCCCTTTCCCTTTGAGCTGTGATGCAATTTTAGTGCGATTGCCCTTGATGCAATGGTAGTGTGACTGCCTGCGACGCAGAAGGTTTCGGGTTCTATTCCCGGTGGGGCACTCACAACACAAAGTTGATATTTTATCACTTAGTGATTTTTTTCCCAGTCCCAGCCAGGTTAGGACATTGCATTCTGAACTATCTGATTGTCCGATAGCAAGATGGTTCCGTGCTAGAGAGGGCACGTTCGATCGGTAACTGTTGTTGTCTATGATTAATAAGACGGCGTTCGTTACACAACAATGTCAGAGGCCTACTATTTGGAGTAGGTAGTTGAAAAACTCTGACACCTGTTATTGGACGATTCGGTGTCCCACTCGAAAAGAAGTTTACCCTCCCATTGTTTTTCATTGGTCCGTACCCAAAGGGTACCCAGTAGCTGATACTTCACTGTCTGCCCGTCCATCCACCTATCTATCACCAGGAGGCTGTATCTCATAAACCGTGATAGGTAGAGAGTTGAAATTTGCACATTATAGGTTTAAATGTCGTATTTCAGTTGCCGCTGTAATAACAAATACTAAAAATTGTAATAAAATAAAAAATAAGAGGGGTTGCCTGCCATACAAATATTTCTTTCATATTTGTATGGCAGCGTAGATATTTCTTGTCGCTAAAAGCGACTTTTCCGCGGTAAAAAGTATCCTAGATGTTGACCAGGTCTAGTAGCTACATATCACAAAAGATTCATCATCATCAATATAATTTTACCTACTTTTTTTCGGAGATTATCGCGCACAAACAAACATCGTGAGAGTTCAGTACGTTTAGGTATGCAGCGGGACCCTAAGCCAGAATGAAATGAAAGTTCTTGTAGGTATGGTGGTCTTGTAGGTATTAACTTTTACCTACAGAAATGTAATAAAAAAAATGTACCTCTGTAAAAAAACATCAATCCAACGGGACCCTACTTAAAATGACAGTTTAGACTCAAAGTAAGCATATATTCGGAAAGCCCTGAATTTGTACCCTCCAAATACAATTCGATCATTCTCCTGAAGCGAATAATCTAGAATACAGTCTAGAAGCTATAACCGGTTAAAATCAGCGCCAGGCCTAGCGTTGTTTGTAATTTTACGGTGACATAATAGATAGATTTGCGTCATTGACCGAAACTAATAAAATGCGTGGTTTACTGCGTTTCAACAACTTGATAAAAATTGAAGTCAGAAATAAATGCTTTTCATCCGCTCTATTTAAAAAATCACGCCCTACGCATTGGGCGCACAAAAATACCTAGGGTCAAAATAGCCCTAGGGATCAAAAGTGACAGCTAATCAATCGAAAATGTGAAACGTCGCGCGGGGCGCCAGATAGTTTTTGTCGTGGTTTTTCTCTGCAACATTTTACGCCTCATAAAAGTAGGAAGCTCATAAAACCTCTGCATCTGATTCATTTTCGGGTTACGTAAATACGACCACGTCTCACAGTTTCGCTCACAACGTCACAACTCAAGTGGCTTCCGATCCGGTATCGAAGAAATGCCCATGTTCTTCCTTGTCTCTACAATCAAAGAACGATTCAATAAAGCTATTTACTTATCCTAAATAGGATCCTTTGCTTCACTCTGGTCAAAAGCATTTATTCAGAGTTGGATACAAAAAATATCTCTTATTGATAGTCATTACAAAAATATTGATAAGTCATTGTAAAAAAGAAAATTGAATGACACAATTTTCTTTTTCTTATAACAATTTTGCGGTCCTAGTATAGACGCGGCTCGGGCGGGATAAAAAAATAAAAATAAAGGCACTGCCTCAGGGATGGCCAGGCTAACCACACGGCATGTAAATAGAATCAAATTCAGATAACATAAAATAACGAATGTTACATGCATATAATTAGCTGGACCCCCTGGACAGGAAATCCCTTTGGAAATTCTTTAAAATCCCTTGTTCTAAATACTCTAGAATCGTTCGTTCCGCTCGTGATTCTAAATAGCGATGTGAGGTGCGGGTACTACAGCAGCTTATTTGAATCAACCATGGCCATTAACAAACCAAGTTATTGTCGCTGGCTTATGGGTCTTTTTAGTTCAAAAACCAGAAACGAAGGTTTTGCACCAGAAATCAATCTTGTTTGTAATGCTCATACTGTCAGTGCGTTCAAACACCAAAACATTGAATACCAAATTGCTAAAACTTTTTCCAGTGTTAGGTATACAATTTTAGGTAAACTTGAAACATTTCAGCGCAAGCTGGATGTGAACCAGCGACCTTCGCCATCAGTACTGGCGACGCCTTTACCAACTGGGCTACAGCGGCTCACTCCAAGCCCGCGAATTAAGCAAGTGCATTTTAACCATTAGCGTGGCGAAAGTCGCTGGTTCAAATCCAGCCTGCGGTGAAAAAAAATTTGCAAGTTTTCCTAAAATACCAAAACATATCGATCAGACTAGTTCCGTATTTGTTTTCAGTTTGAAAATAAGTAGTAGGTAAATAACTTAGTTATGGTAATAATAAGTTATGTAACCATGGTCATTGTTACTATTTGCAGAAAATAAATAGGGTAAATATGCCGAATTCCGGCCCTTCGCCTAATCCCGGCCTTTTTCACAATTTTAGCTTGCATTCCCAAAATACTGGATAAACCTAAAACTTGTTCACTCTATTTACAACCTGATTATATCTGCTTCCCTAAAAAAACTTTGGTAATCCTTTAACCACCTCACACTTCGAGCAATAGACGTTAGTTGTGACCTAGGCGCTGGATCGGACATTTTGTTCGAGAAGAAGTAAGATCGAAGCTCTTCACGTCCATTCTGGGCATTGTATTTATGAAGGGAAGGAAAAGGTTTTGACAATTTTATCGCATCATATCTATTAGAAGATTGTCAAAACTATATTTTAAGTGCATTTTAAATTTATTTTATTGCTTAATTACGATTGCTGCAACAACTGATAACGCGACAAACGATTGCTATTCACCTCCATATAGGGATATTCCGGCAAGGCGTTAAGTGGGCGGCCAATTAAGAAATGCCCTGGCGTCAGGGCCTCTAAATCATTTGGGTCAGAGCTGAGCGGACACAAAGGACGCGAATTGAGTACAGCCTCAATTTTACAAAACACGGTTGCCAGCTCCTCGAAAGTCAAAATTGTTAACCCTACGACGCGCAACAAATGCGTCTTAGCGGACTTTACAACCGCTTCAAAAATACCACCCCAGTGAGGGCACGCTGGTGGATCGAACACCCAGGTAATGCCCTGACGGGAGAGGCCCGTGCTGATGGCTTCTTCGTTCTCCCTTAAGAACGTTACAATTTCTTTCATACACCGATCAGCACCCTTAAAGTTGGTACCACAATCCGACCTGATCAGCGCTGGTCGCCCTCGTCGCGACGTAAATCTCTCCAGCGCTGCCAAAAAGGCCTCCGTAGAAAGGTCGGCCACGAGCTCCAAGTGGACGGCCTTGGTGGCTAGGCACACGAACACGCACAAGTACGCCTTGATAGACTTTGCGTTCCGCAGGCGTGATGCCTTCACCATGAAAGGGCCTGCGAAATCCGTTCCCACACCTGCAAAGGTCCAGGCCTCCGTCACCCGGTCCGGTGGAAGATCGCCCATCTGTGGCTGCATTGTGGCTGCCTTCAAACGGTAGCAAGGCAAGCACCTAAACACAACGCTACGTACCGTTCGTCGTCCCGATAAGATCCAGAACTCGCGCTGTAGGATGGCCAAAAGCGCATTACAGCCCGCGTGCGAGTTTTTCTCATGACGATCCCTGACTAAGAGCTCAACTAAGGGTCCCTTTTTTGGAAGTAACAGTGGATGCCGCGCCGAAAAGGGCAGGCTAGCGTTCCGAAGTCTGCCTCCAACCCTGAGCATACCTTGCTCATCCAGGAATAGGTTAAGGCGCACAATTCCTCCCTTCAGCTTTCCACGTCCATCCCTGAGCAGCCTGACCTCCTCTTCAAAATGTTCCGCCTGGACGACTCTAACTAATGAGCATAGAGCCGCATTCCGTTCCGCAGGCGAGAGGACAGGTGCAAAGTTCCGTTCTGCTTGAGGCTTCCTGCAGTTGTTCACGAACCGTTTGATCCAACCTGTCACCCCAAGAAGTTTGTCGAGGGAGCTATACCGTTCCAGCAAGAAAGCTGGGTTAGGCTTCGGTACGAGTTGCCCCACGTTCACTCGCAAACCTCGATCAGGTGGCCCAAGCGGCGCCCTGCACTCGTTGAACGGCCATTCCTGCGGCGACTCAGTCAGCCATTGAGGTCCCCACCACAGTGGGTGACTCACCAAATCAGGGGCCCTGCACCCGCGCGATGCGCAGTCCGCTGGGTTCCATTCTCCCGGTACGTGCCTCCACACTAACGGAGTTTCCGACCCCGTAATCTGTGACACCCGATTTGCCACGAAAACCTCAAGTGTATGTACCGACGTCTGCAACCAGCACAGAACTATCCGACTGTCGGTCCACGCGTACACCGTTTCATCCAAGTTGATGGTACCACGCAGATTGCAGGTTACATGATTTAGCCAGCGCGCTAGAAGAGCTGCCCCTGCCAATTCCAACTTGGGGATGGTCCATCTAGTTCTGACTGGTGCCACCTTACTTTTGGCCATGACCAGACGCACGTCCACAGTTCCCGTTGAACTTGCTGTCCGAAGGTATACAGCTGCCGCGTATCCTCGCTCCGAGGCGTCACAAAACCCATGTAGGGTAGCCTTACATCCCGCCGATGGGACTAACTTGCGGGGTATCGCGATGTGCACAATCCCTGGTAAGGTGGTCACAAACTTGAGCCAATCCTTCAACAACTCTCCGGAGAGTTGGTCGTCCCATCCTAAATTGGCTAGCCACAACCTTTGTAAAAAGCACTTCGCCATGAACGTAACTGGGGCGATCCATCCGTTAGGATCGAACGTTCTAGCGATTGTCGACAGCACCGACCTCTTAGTCCAAGTTTTCTCCAAAAGGTCGGGCTCGATCTTGTACGTGAATACGTCATGCGTTGGCCTATATTGCACCCCGAGGATGCCCAACGTGTTTGGATTGTCCGGGTTCTCAAAGAGGTGCGGGTCCTGATGGAACTCGCCTGGCAAACCAGCCAGGAGCTCTGGGCAACTGGACAACCATTTCCGCAACTCGTAACCTCCTGAACCCATGATCGCGATCAGCTCGTCTCGTAGAATTAGCGCCTGCTCCACGCTATCAGCACCCGTGCAGATATCGTCCACGTAGACGTCGCGATCCAGTACTGCTGCGGCTCGAGGAAATCTTACCCTTTCCTGTGCGGCCAACTCTCGCAGCGTACGTACTGCCAAATACGGACTTGGCTTAAGTCCATACGTCACCGTGTTAAGTTCGTATGTGACCATCGGCTCATCTGGGCTCTCACGCCACAAAATCAGCTGATACCGACGGTCATCCGGATGTATCATGGTTTGGCGAAACATCATTTTGACGTCTGCGACGAACGCTACCTGGTGCAAACGAAAGTCTGTGAGAATGTCCACAATGTCCCGGTTCAATTTAGGACCCGCGTGCAAACATTGGTTCACAGACACACCATTCGAGGTAGGAGCAGAACCGTCAAACACCACCCGTATTTTCGCCTCAGGTGCCTTCAAGACAGCCAGGTGTGGAATGTAATAATGCTCGACACATCTCCAATCCAGGCTGGACACCGACATGTGGCCCAATTGAATATATTCCCGCATGAATTCTATATACTTCTGCCGAAGTGCTGGGTCTCGCCTCATCTTCCGCTCCATTGCGAGCAGTCTCCGTTCCACGAGCTGTCGCGAACTGCCTAAAGCGAAGCGGTTTGGGAGAAAAGGTAGCCTGGTCACGAATCTGCCTGACGGGCATCTCGCAGTGTTGTATTGATAGAACAACTCGCACTCGTCATCCTCTGGCTTCCGTCTGTCCGCCGTGGGCGGCTCTTCAGACTCCCAAAACCTCTGCAGCACCTCTGACAGCACACTACCATAGAGGACCGTATCCCCTTCTGGTAGGTCCTGAGGTCTCCAAACTGGGCCGAAAACAACATACCCCCCTGTGGTATCTACGGCCACCAAACCAGCTTCCTGGAGTACCTTCTTCCTACCGCACCATAATCTCCCGAGGACGTCTGACCCGAGAAGTACGTCCACCGTACCAGGAGTATCAAAATCAGGATCAGCTAACTCCAACCCTGTGGTTAACCCTCGTACCGTTGGTGGTAACCTAACCTGAGGGAGTTTCCCAACCACTTCATCCAGCACCACGGCTGAGACTTGATAGCTGACCCCTGTACATGTGCTACCTAATGCGAACTCAATGTTCGTCTGACCCCGAATGTCAGGCACATTTAGGCCCCCGATGCCTACAGCTTCATCCACACTTGGCTGTACATTTAGGCCTAGCCTACTCACCAGCTTACTCGATACAATACATCCCTGAGCCCCTGTATCCAGTAGGGCTCTTACTTGAATGGTCCGGCCACCGTATCCCCATACCCAAATCTTAGCCGTTGGCAAAAGTACCGTGATTGGACGGGGAGCCGAAGCTGATGAGTAGGCGGCGATTACCTAGCGGGAATCTAGACGCGGTGAGGCCGCGTCCCGCGGGGGTATCCCCTCGCTGCCCAAACCTGTGTATGGGTCCCACTCCTGCTGGTAGGGAGGTCTGCCCATAAAGGCCATGGCTGGAGCTCTATAGTACCCCAACGGCAAACGTGCGCACCGAGGTTGCGCCTGTAGCCGCGGGTACTCAGGCATAGGCGGAGGCATGCGTGGGTCTTGAGGCCCAACCAGGTGGCTCAAGCCCACAGAATACTGCATGTACCCTGGTGGCTGCCTAGTGCTCTCCTGACACCCGCCCGTTGGATCCCGTACCTGGGATGGGTGTCCTTGGCCACGTTCCTGTGCCGTTCTTCCCCAATCCGGCACCTGCTGCCGTGGTGGGGATCGTCCCCACGTCCTTGGGTAAGTGGGCTCCGTCTGTTGACGTCCCCCTGCCTGTCCCTGTGACCGATGCGGAGGTGGGCTCCTCCTTGGAGGGGGTGGGGAGCGTTGCTCCCTCCCTTGGTGGGCAGGCTCCCTTCGCTGACCCGATCCAGCGCTGCCCTCGGCGTCTCCGGAGCGATTCATGCAGAGCAGCGGATGGTGTGCGTGCACCCTGGCAGTACCTACTGATGCGGCCCCAGGCCCCGATAACACCAACTCCTCTGCTGTGCCACACCCCGTCTCCTCTGAACCCGCTGCGCAGCAAACTCCTGACACGCTGTTACCCTGTGGCCTGTCTCCCTGCAGTAGGCACACCCTGATTCCAATGCGGTGTTGTACCGCCTGGGTTGCCTACTGTTGCCTCCTCGCGCCGGTGCACCCGGCCGTTCCGGGTGGCGAGGGGCAGAGGTCTCCTTGCGTGGGGCTTCACCAGCCTGGACGTCCACTCGCCTGCTTTCGGCCTCGAGGAACGACTTCAGATCCTCGTAGGTCGGGAGGTGGTCCGAGGACTTGCCCCCATGGAGCTGCTCGAATCGAGCGACCATTTCGCTCGGCAGGCGGCGAAGCACTGTGTGGACCAAGATATAACCGTAGCCCGCCACTGGCAAACCCTGTCGCTCTAGTGCGCTGACCGCGACACTGACTGGGTGGAAGATTTTCTCGCGGAGGTCCGTACCTCGCGTTATGGTTGGTATTGACAGCCACTGGTCTAACAGCCTGTCTACAATCAGGCGCTTGTTCCGATACCGGTCGGTTAGGATCTTCCACAGCAACGCCTTAAGTGGACGGACAGGACTGAACCCCCCTGCATTGGGGATCTCGTTCTGGTTAAGGATGCCAACCTACCGCCACTGCGTTGGCGCCGGGGGCGCATTCTCAACCTGTTTCCGGGTAGTGATGGCACTCCTCGAGTTGCAGAAGTTCAGGTGGGGGATTCAGTCCTTAAGCGAGCAGTGGCTACATTATCACGCCTGCCATGCATAGAGCGGACCGATGGGTCGGTCCGGGGCGGGTGAATGTTTAGTTTCGTATCAAATGGGCGCGCGGTGCGATTTGCGTCTCGACCCATTTCTTTTTGAGCAGACGGCGCTGGCAACACTGTTTTGTCACTGTCTCGTCCTGTGGCCGTGCGCTCGCATCGTTGATGCGAATTTTAATTATAAATGGTGTAATTTAGTGTGCTTTCGGTTTTCTCGTGTGGTTTTCCCTGTTCGGTGGGGAAGTGAACCAAGTGGATTTGGTTCCGGCGCTTTGATTGACAGTCGGTTCGATACCACGCGGCCGTCGGCGATATAACCTTACTTTTAGTCACTCGCGCGTCCGGTGTTAGACACATATTTTAACAAACTCATTGCTGTCGCAACCAGTAGTGTGCGGGAGAAATCTTTGTTATTAGTGTGTTAAAACATTATTCGATGTTGAACTGTGAACTTTGGGGTGGGTGGGGTCTACCTCCTAGCGGTCCACCCCGGGCAACGTCCTCACAATACGTGTTGGCGGCTGAAGATCCCAAAAGCGGTGGTAGGCCATGAAAGGGGCCGCCTGGCTCGCTACCACCATCCCGCCGGAGTCCGGCGCCAAACAGCCTTGCTGTGTTCCGTCGGTGTGCGGGACTGCCAGTGCCATTGGGGGGTAGCAATGTAGTCAGTTGCGCTGCCGGAACCGGTCTTTGTCTTTAGGTGATGCTGTATCCGGTAACTCGTTTTGGAGGGTAGCGGGATCCGAGGCACGGTCTTAGCCGTTGGCCGACCGCAGTCAGTAGGGGGCCCGACTTGCGCGCTAGCCACGCGCAAAGGCTGCCCCGCCAACTGTGAAAAATCCCGGTATACTCCACCGTGCCAGTTGGCGGCTGGATGGGAGGACCCGGTGGAGTGTTATCGGGGGCTCGGGCGTCCCCGCAGTCTCCAAGCGAGTTCCTCTCTGATCAGTTGAACCGAAAGGTACGAGTAGGGTTTCTAAGCAGCGCCTCGACTATCTTTTCTTTCCCCACAAAAACTCTTTTAAAAACATGAAAAAGCTAAAAAGAAGAAAAGTTTGACCAACGGCAACACTTCCTCCCACTCAAAGTGCACCTCACGAACATCCGAGGTCTACACACAAACCTAGACCCGGTCCATCACCACCTGGAGACCGAGAAGCCGCACTTATTCTTCTTAACGGAGACGCAGATAGCAACACCGTTGGACGTGGCATACCTCAACTACCCTGGTTACACTCTTGAGCACAAGTTTAAGAAGCGTGCAGGGGTCTGTGTGTATGTTCGCGATGACGTTTGCTGTAAGCGTCTCCGTGGCTTTGAGAATTCAGGGTTTCCCGTGCTGTGGCTTTTGGTTGACACTGGAGTAGAGAAACTCTACGCCAGTGTTTATCGTTCGCACAGCGGAGATCAGGAGACGACTAGACTCATGGAGTACCTCTCTGAGACGGCAGATACAGCAATTCAGCGATATCCAACAGCAGAGCTTGTTTTTCTGGGGGACTTCAATGCTCACCATAAAGAGTGGCTGTTCCCATACCAGAAAACTAGCATTGGCGCTAGATCTCACCCAGCTGGTGGAACAAGCGACGCGTATACCAGATATCACAGACCACACACCCAATTGCCTGGACCTTCTGCTGACAACTGATCCGCACAGACATTCGGTTTCGGTCTCGGCTCCGCTGGGATCATCCGACCACTGTGTGGTGAAATCCGTGTCCATCTGCTCTCCTCCGGATTACACCCTAGGGGCACGAGGAGAGTATGGCGATACGAGTCAGCAGACTGGGACGAGATGCGTGCTTTCTTTGCTTCATACCCGTGGCGGCAAATGTGTTTCTCTTCGGAAGACCCTCATACGTCGCTGATGCGATCACAGCTGTAATCCGGCAGGGAATGGAATATTTCATTCCTTTCTCCGATATCCCGCTCGGTTATAAAGCCCAACCTTGGTTCAATGCGGACTGTGCTCGAGCTGAGGCTCGTAAACAGTCCGCTTACCAAGCTTGGGTAAAAGCTCGTGATCGAAAAGTGCGAGCGAGAAGAGTGCGAGCAAAGAAGAGAGCATATAATGCCGCCGCCAGGTATTGCAAACGGGTGCTACGAAAAGCTAGGTTCGACCATATTAGCCGTATTGGGGCAAAGCTTGCATCACACCCACCGGGTAGTAAGCAGTTCTGGTCCCTTTCGAAATCAGTCGAATCCAACTTCTGCCGTCCCTCACTACCTCCAATGCAGAAACCTGATGGGTCGCTTGCCCACACCGCGGCAGAGAAAGCAAATTTATTTGCCGATCTGTTTGCGAGCAACTCTCGTATAGACGCTGGCTCGAAATATCCACCCACCTTACCTCACTGCGATTCTTTGATGTCTGAGATCACAGTGCACAATAAAGAGGTCCGTAGAGCCCTTCGCAGTCTGGACGTGAACAAGGCCAGTGGTCCTGATGGCATACCAGCAAGATTGTTGAGGTATTGTGCGCCTGAGTTGTCTCCTGTACTGACACGCTTGTACCGCCTCTCTCTCGTGTCAAAAATTGTACCAAAATCTTGGAAGCTTGTCAATGTGCAACCTGTGCCCAAGAAGGGTAGCCGTGCCGACCCTAGCAACTATCGACCGATCGCCATCACTTCCGTACTCTGTAAAGTTATGGAAAGAGTTCTGAACTGCAAACTGCTTTCGTACCTCGAAGACAATGATCTTCTCAGTGATTGTCAATATGGCTTCCGCCGAGGGCGTTCCACGGGAGATCTTCTAGTGTACGTAACGCATTGCTGGGGCGAGGCCATTGAAAACCACGGCGAAGCAATAGCAGTGTCGCTGGACATTTCAAAGGCCTTCGATAGGGTGTGGCATGCGAGTCTGTTGAGCAAGCTTCCAGCGTACGGCATACCCACTGGCTTCTGTAGCTGGGTGGCTGACTTCCTGAGTGAACGGTCGATCCGAGTGGTCATAGACGGCTGCTCCTCTGACCTCAAGGCTATTGACGCCGGAGTTCCTCAGGGTCTGTACTCTCCGCGACGCTTTTCCTGCTGCACATCAATGACCTTCTATCTTCAGGAATTGTTGGGTACGCAGATGACAGTACTGTCACCGAGAAATATCTGTCCGGCGCAGGAGCCAGTGGTGATGAAATCCAAAGATTGAGAAAGGCTATGATTGAGCGTATGAGCCTGACGTTAAGTAACGTCTCCCAGTGGGGCGAAGACAATCTCGTCAGCTTCAATGCTTCAAAAACGCAGGCGTGTCTTTTCTCCGCAAAAAGGAGTCCTTTCACCTTTTCTCCTACTTTTCGGGGTACATCTGTTCCAGTGACCAACACTCTTCAACTCCTTGGCATGGAGTTGTCCTCTGACCTCAACTTCGGCACCACCATCGAGTCCAAGGCTCAAATTGCAGCTAGAAAGTTGGGCGTCCTGAATAAAGTCAAGCGGTACTTCACGCCTGAACAGCTTCTAACTCTTTATAAAGCTCAAGTCCGATCTTGCATGGAGTACTGCTGTCACCTTTGGGATGGCTCGGCTAAATACCAACTTGCTGCACTGGATTCGGTGGAACGCAGAGCCAAGAGATTAATAGGCGATAAAAAACTGGTGGCGACCAAGCTTCACAGCCTGGCTCACCGCCGCAAGGTTGCTTGCCTATCGGTCTTCTACAGATTGTACTTCGGAGAGTGTGCGCGTGAGCTGCATGAGCTCATACCACCGTCTCCTTTCTTCTATCGGACATCCAGACGCACGGCCGGCTACCATCCGTTCTTAGTTGATATACCCACATTACGCACTAAGCGCTTCAAATCATCTTTCATTATGCGCACGGCTAAAGAATGGAATTCCCTGCCTGCGTCTGTATTTCCGAGTGCATATAACCTGAATCTCTTTAAGTCTAGAGTGAATAGGCATCTTCTGGGCAAGCTCGCTCCACCGTAGATCCCATCTCTGCTCTAGGGTGAGATTGGGGTCAAGAGTAAGCCCATCATAAATAAAAAAAAAAAAAAAAAACTAGTGAATAATAGAGTGATAAACTAATGTGAAACCAAAATTGCTGAAGGGACGGAGTGCCACACGAGCTGGTGTCCGGGTGCAGTAAGTCTAGTATCTAAATCCAAATCCAAATGTCTTCCTCAAAACCTGATACCTTTTTTCCTGTCAAAAACTAGACTTACAAGGAAACGGCGGCGTCATAATTCGCACGGTAAGCAATTCGCTGCTAGGTCCTGTTTAAGTAGACTTTGGAAACAAGAATTTCTCGGCCGGAAACTTTCCGGAACAAAAATTCTCTCATTAAATTTATTTTATTTAGCTATAGTAAAGAGCACTACGAATCGTAGTCAAATGTTGTTCCGAGGCTGATCGACCATTTAGTTTTAGATTTTAAGATAACTTTAATTTGCTTCCACTGCGCTAAGATCAGCTTCGGAATCAAACACCACCTCATAATTGCTATCCGAGACAGCCAAATGCGTCAGCAATTCATGAGGCTCTCCTTGTAGCCTGGACATCAGCTGAGCCATCTTGTACGCTGGCATTATGTCCGTCCGTGTGTGGACCACGCTGCTATACAGGTCTTCAAACGCCGGCCAGTCGGCGTAATCGCCTGCAAAGACTGGAACCGTAACAGGCGGAAGAGGCACCTGTAATCCTTGTCCCACTTTACCACGGAATGGCTTTTCCTTTCCGTCACGTCGCCTAGTTATATCCGCAGCTGCCTGCTCAATGTCCTGTGCCAGCTCCAAGCACTGGCTTACATCGGCCTCGACCAGCTTCTGATCTTCAGAGTTAGGAGTTTCCTCAAGAAGCATGAGGCACTCTGTGAGGTGTTCCGACACAACCCGAACCCGTTCATCTACCTGTAGTGCACTTTTCAAGAGCGCGTCCTCCCGGTCCTCGCGGCCGATCATTGCCGCTGTGGTAGTAAACCATCTTAATTCTGTCTTTATAGCAGCCTTATACCTGGCGATCGAGGGAGCCATGGTACCAACTTTTACACACTCGACTTAATAAAAACGAAAAACCAATAAACAAATTGGGACAGCGCCTGAGAAACCAGGGTTCAGAACCCCGTGCCGAATGGTACCTGGTGCAGCGCATATCACTGGCAATACAACGCGGAAACGCAGCCAGTGTTATGGGTACATTAGCTCCTGGTACCATTCGGGGCGGCCTGTTTGACTGAGGCTGAATTTTTATAGTCAGCCGATTTGTTTGTATTGTTTTTTTGTATTTGTAATTTATAATTAAAATAAACAAATACCACAAAATAAATGTTAGTTGACTGGCCTAGACCTTACCATTAAGGTACCGTTCACTAGGCAAACAATATAGTCACAAAAAAAACGAAACAATATTTTCCAAAATTAATAGAATATGTGGGTAGTATAAAAAACACGCTTAATACTAAATCACGGTTAACTATGTTGCAATAAAGCAACCACGCTCTGCTACCAAAAAATGTTTGATTCCGAAGTTGATCTTAGCGCAGTGGAAGCAAATTAAAGTTATCTTAAAATCTAAAACTAAATGGTCGATCAGCCTCGGAACAACATTTGACTACGATTCGTAGTGCTCTTTACTATAGCTAAATAAAATAAATTTAATGAGAAAATTTTCTGTACCGAGAAATTTCTGTCCGAGAAATTTCTGTTTCCGAAGTCTGCGACGGCCCTTAATCTCCTACACGATGACTAATATTTTACCGCACTATCGCAGCTCATATCTAAAGTATATGTACCAAGTTCCGGTTGTACTAAAGGTCATCAAGGTGGTGACCTCCACGTAATGTTGCTAAATCACTGCAAATAACGTACTTATACAAAACTAACAGCGAATTGCTTACCGTTTGGCAAGTATGTCGCCGCCGTTCCCTTATGAGTCAAAGTGTGACGGGAATAGGTATCATGGAATTTTGGAGCAAATAAGGATAGGAACTTATACACTATGACTCACTGCCTCTGGATACCAGCTCGGGATCGCAATCCGCCACTCCAATATTTAACCGAAGATTTTCACAACCACTATTTTTCAGTTCGCGACAGCACTAAATGTTTACTGCACAAAACGCGAATAACAAAGGATCCACATCGAACAGGGAATTCTTCCCTGGTGGAAATTGCACACACGAAATTGATAAAGATAGTAAATAAATATATTGGTAGGCTTGATAGGATTGTATATTTTCTTGTTATTTTGTAACTCTGAATGTGTCAGTCAGTCAGTAGTGTCAGTACTACTTGATGGACATGACCACAAAGGAGGCTAGCTCCTAACATCCACCCCTGTTGGATTGGATATAATCCCAGCCATTCTCTTGAGGAGCAGAGTCCTGGGTCCATATAAAGCTTTGGTTAGCATATCGGCTATTTGCCTGGCTGCTGGCACATGGTGGATGTCGATAGCTTTGTTCTCAGAACATTCACGTATGAAGAAATGTCTGATCTGAATATGTTTCGTCCTCTGATGAAATTCTGGTGGGTTTCTTGCTATATTAATCGCAGACTCATTATCCACGCAAAGTGACGCTTGGCAGTCTTGCCCAGTTATGTCTTTTATGACTTTCTGTAGCCAGAGTATTTCTCTCGCGGCTTCACTCGCTGCTACAATCTCGGCTTCTGTGGAGGATATAGCGACGCTGTTCTGGCGCTTGCTGCTCCACGATATTGGGCCTCCAGCGTATAAGCATATGATTCCGGAAGTTGACCTACCGGTCTCCGTGCACCCACCGTGATCGGCATCACTGTAACATTCTAAGTTGAGGGCTTTATCTGGGCTATACATTATGCCTTCTTCGATAGTGCCCTTTATGTATCTCATTATCCTCTTCACGGTAACAATGTCATCTAGTGTGGGATTATCCAGGTTTCTTGACACGACACTTACAGCGTATGCTATGTCTGGTCTAGTGCCTGTCATCAGGTATGCCAGACTGCCAACTGCTTGTCTGTATGGGAATCGCTTGTCTCCATCTTGTCGGTCATTCTTTGTACCTGGTTTCAAGATTGGCGTTGATACGGGTTTGCATTTGTCCATGCCAAATTTTTCTAGTACTCGAGTAGCGTACGCCTTCTGGTGTAACAGAATGGAGCCATCGGGGTACCTTTTTATTTCCATTCCCAGGAAGTAACTTGCAGGTTTCACAGTGATCTTGAAACGAGCTCTCATTTCATCTAGGAAGTGGTTGGCCTCTTTTTCACTGCTGGATGCAATTAATCCATCGTCCACATACAATGCAAGCAGGATCTTCTGTAGGCCTCTTTTTCTCACAAATAGGCAGGATCATGCTGACTTTGCTTGAATCCGATGTTTACAATGTAGTCAGTAATACATCTGTTCCAGCACAAAGGGGCTTGTTTCAACCCGTATAAGCTCTTCTTTAGCTTAAAGACTTGTTTCCCATCAGCATAGCCTTCAGGAGGCTGCATGTAGATTTCTTCATCCAATGTGCCATATAAGAAGGCTGTGGAGACGTCGAATTGTGCCAGTTTAAGCTTCTCTTTAGCAGCTACGCCTAGTACTGCTCTAATAGTGCTTGCTCTTGCAACTGGGCTGAAGGTCTCATGAAAGTCTATGTCCTTCTTTTGTGAATATCCTTTAATAACTAGACGAGCCTTGTACTTATCAATCGTACCATCAGGGTTAGTCTTTATTTTGAATATCCACTTGCAAGGAATCGCTTTTCGACCCTTTGGTTGTTCGACGAGCTCCCATGTTTGGTTATCTCTCAGTGAATTTATTTCACTTTCAATAGCTTTTTGCCATTTGTCCTTGTCTTTACATGACATGGCTTCTTTAAAAGTCTTCGGTTCAAACATGTCATCAGATTCTAAAGCCATGATATAATCAGAGTAACGAATCGGCGGTTTCAGATTAGCTCGATTTCGCAGGACCATTCTAGTCCCTTCTTCAGGAGCAATTTCCTGCTGTTCTTCTGATTCTATTTCACAGTTAGAATTTGCTGATTCCATTTCACAGTCTGATTCCGAGGACTGCCGTTCAATTTCATCAGTGACCATCTCTGGTTGATCTTGAAACTCAGAATATTGCTGTTCCAATTCTTCGATGGCGGTCTCTTGATGACGTTCAACCTCCATCTCCATCTCACGGCTTGATGAAGAGGGTTGTTCTTGTTGCCTTTCTATCTCCGTCTCACATTGTGACGTAGAGGGTTCTTCAATAGTACTTTCTTGTGGAATTGGGAAAGCATATTGGAAAGGAGCAGGAGACGGCTTTTCTGGTTCCTCCTTCGATTTACCCAGTAGAGGTATTTCTTCAAATATAACATCTCTGGATCTAATCAATTTGTGGGTTTCTTTATCCCAGATTCTATAGCCTTCATCTCCTTCATAGCCAATCAAGATTCCCTTTTGAGCCTTTTTCTGTAGCTTCTTACGATTAGCTTTAGGAACATGGGCATAACAGTTACATCCCAGTATTCTCAAGTGTTTTATCGCAGGCTTCTTTCCGTACCACAGCTCGTGAGGAGACTTGCCAGGCACTTTAGTTGGCCCTGTGCGATTTAGCACATAAACGGTTGCATCTACTATTTCTGCCCATAGGCCATCAGGAATTTTCTCATGGGCATGCATTATTGCTCGCGCTGCTTCCACTACAGTTCTATTTTCACGCTCTACACAGCCAGCTTGTTCAGGAGTGTGGGGCATTGTGTAGCGTTGTTTCACGCCATGTTCAGTTAAGATCTTTTTGAATTCTTCGCTGACAAACTCTCCACCGTTATCACTCAACATTTCTTTGATAACATGTCCCGCAACTTCAGCTTCTTTGAGGAATATTTTAAGTTTTGAGGCTGCTTCAGACTTTTGTCGTAGAAAATAGATATGGCGATAGCGTGTGTAGTCGTCTTTGAAAAGAATGAAATATCTTAACTTTCTCCCAATTGAATACGGAAATGGTCCGCAAATGTCAGTGTGAATTAGCTCTCCAGGCTTTGTCGCTCTAGTTCTGGTGCCAAATGGTTGCTTATGAGCCTTTCCATAGACACAGCCTTCACAGATTTCTGACTGCGTGTTTTCCACTTTTAATCCGAATTCTTGTTCAATAACTTGACGAACGTGTCTCTTATTTTGATGTGCAAGCCTTTCATGGTATGTTTGCAGTGGGTTATTCAGTAACATGTTGACATGTAGATTCTGTGGGGCTACACATTTCATTTTCAATTTGTATAGTCCTCCTCTAGTTTCTCTAGTCCCAATTACTTTTGCTTCACCATTCACTTTTACAATACACTCTTTGGGCTTAGACTCAAATGTACTCGAGGGAGAATTGTCGTGTACAGAGAGAACTGAAAAAAGGTTTCTTTTAATTTTTGGGACGTACCAAACATCTTTCAGTAAAATATGTTCTATTTTGCCATTTATGTTGGCTTCTGCTCGAATATTGCCAATTCCTATGGCTTCGATGGTTTGCCCATTTGCTGCAGTAACTTTCTGTGAACCTTTGAAGTGCTCGAAGCTTTCGAAGAAGTCACCTCTGTTAGTAACGTGGCTTGTCGCTCCATTGTCAACGTACCAGTTATCTTTGTCCATTGGTAATCCATCATCAATAGCTAACACTGTCATGTTTACATTGGTTTTCTGCTTCCTGTCGTCATTCGACGGCTTTGGCGGACGTCCATCGTTAATCCATTTCTGGCACTTTCGAATTGCATGTCCAACTTGGCCACAATATTTACATTTAAAAGATTTGAAGCCTTTCTTCTTTTTTCCAGTTTGCACAGTTAGTACTTCTTCTGTATTTTCTGTACTTTTATTGGTAGTAAGCGCTTTTTCATAAGCACTGAGCTGAGAGGTGAGGTTGTCTATTGTCCGATCCTTTTTTTGTAATAAGAAGCCAGCTTGACTTGAAAGCAAAGTAGTCTCTCGGTAAGGTGCCAAGTATTTTGCAGATAAGTAAAATCTCTGGCAAATTCGTGTCGAGTTGGCCGTTTAGTTCGTGCCAAATGTTTTTCAACATAGATATATGCTTCCTTATGTCGTGCTCAGGATCCTTCTTATATTCAAAGAATTTGAGACATAGATCATAGCTTTTGTCTTCACTACTACCACTGTAGAGACGTTCTAGCTCATCCCATACCTCTTTAGCACTTTTGTATCGCATGACGTGGTCAAGGATCTCATCCGTCATGTTCGTCGTCATCAGGGTCAATACTGCACTGTCGATACTCAAGTATTGTTGTAGATCCTTTTGATATTGTGCTACAGCAGCATCATCAGTGACTCCACCTTCAATAGTTGTCGGTTCAACAGGCTTGCGTAATTTTCCAGCTAAGATTTCTTCAGCTTTTGAATTGCCCTGCAGACTGTCTCAATCCTGTACCTCCAATGCTTGTAGTTTGTACCGTTGAGATGCATTATTTGCACTTTGGATGTCTCCGCAATCGCTTTTTCCATGACGATGGTTTGACAGTTCTAGTGAAAATTTTTGCGAGAATATTTTCAGAACTATAATTATAAATTATATACTAATATTCTTTTTCTCTTGTCGGAAAAACTTTTTCGCACTTTATTTTCTACTTTTTATTTCTCTGCTACCATGATAAAGATAGTAAATAAATATATTGGTAGGCTTGATAGGATTGTATATTTTCTTGTTATTTTGTAACTCTGAATGTGTCAGTCAGTCAGTAGTGTCAGTACTACTTGATGGACATGACCACAAAGGAGGCTAGCTCCTAACAGAAATTATAAAGGAACACCCAAAAATTACATTTACAATGGCCCAACGCCGGCCGTGGGCATACGGGAACCGAGCGAGAGTAATGTGAATGAGGTTATGGCCGGCCGCGTGGTTCTCGAACGAACCGAACGAACAAAGGCAAAATGGCGTCGGCCGGGCAGCCGGCGTTCAGGCCGCGCACGGGTCGAGCGAAATGGCGCGAAACTCAAATCGCATTAGCGCGTACATGATGCGAAACTAAACACATAGAAAATACGTAGAAAATTAACTCTCCCTTTCAATCTCAAGCTCTGACATTATTTGTACTATTATGTATTCTGTGCTTTAACTGTCAATTTGTTAAATAAGTACAATTATTTCTTAAACCCGGAAAACCCATCCAAATAATATTGAAAACATATTCGATTTCTGAACCACGGTTCTAATGAAGAATACGTTGGAATTTTGGAATTGAAGAATTTGGTGGAATCTTGTCATCTAGGTACATACACGAATGTGTATGTATGTAGATGACACATGTAAATCAAATACCAAAACATTTCGGTCAGACTACCTATGTCTCTTTAGCAAATAATTTAGCTATGGTAGATAAAAAATAGGTAGGTAAGGTGTGGTCCTAATACATTGTTAACGTTGGCCAAGGTTGGCATGAGCTGCAAATTATTATATAAGAAGAGCATTTCTTTCGGAACATATGTAGTCCACCAGAGTTTGCCTGAAATCAACATGAAGCAAGTTCTATTCTTGGTATTGTCAGCTTTGGCTGTGGCCCCTGTGGCCCATGGTAAGAGCATTTTATTATTTTAAGCTTTTAATGCAAATTAAAAACTTTAAGTAACTGCTTTGAGCACATCAGGTTTTAAATAGCCACCCTGCGATGATTATGCTTTACAAGTACAAAGTAATGTCACAAAAGGGGCCCCGCGCGCCGTTTCCCTAATTTGTGGTAATGTTTTTCTGTGTATATGTGGTGTGGACTAAAATTCTCTTTACGGGCTACAGTCCAAACGGCTGGGCAGATCTCATTATGAGGTGTCGTTCGATTCGTCTCATCTCAGCAGCGCGAGTGACACTGGCAATACTAATATTTCATGATTTTAAACTGGCGAATTTTAATAACTTTGAAATTACCGCAGTCGGGTTTTTGCTTTTGATTACATCTGCGATAAAATAACACGGTAAAAGAGAGCAGTTTACCAGTTGTTAACAAAATCAAGCCATAAAGTGATTTAAGTGCCTGTTGTATTTATTTTTTCTAACGATGCTAAAATAGGTGAGCTTCATTCCTAAAGTATCTGTCAAATGTAACCTACTTCACATTGTCTGTGATCTGATTTTAAAAAATAAAATCTGTCTTCTTCCTTGGATACCTATAACAAACATCTTTTCATTTACTGAAAATATAAAACTTTATTAAAAATATTACGCTACATGGTAGCAGAGCGTTGAAATCGCTCGGAAAATAAACTATGTGACGCTAAAAACCTAAAACCAAAAGTAAAAACTAAAACCAAAAGTAAAAACTAAAAATAAAAAAGTCACATAGAAAATCATAAGGAAAAGAACTAAAACGTAATAAAAATGGAGTCGACGATAAAGTTCGAAGAGCTAACCAGCGTACAAAAACTTAGCAATGCAGAGTCATATCCCATGTGGAAGTTCCAAATAGATATCCTACTGAAAAGCTGCGGTCTATACGAGTTTGTGCAAGATGGCGATGTAAAGCGGCTTTCGCTCGGGCCAAGTGACGATTCAAAGAAAGATGCCCAAGCCCAGAGGATTATATTACAATCAATTGATAAAAAAAATATTCCGCTCATCATGACCTGCGATAATGCAAAATTAATGTATCAGAAACTGTGCAAGACGTTTGAAAAATCGACTGACCAACAGAAATGCAACCTTTTACAAGACTTTTACAAATATAATTACAATGAGAAAAATGACATGACCTTCCATATAACACACATTCAAAACCTGGCCCATCAAATCAACCTACTAGGCGAGAAAATCAACGAAAGCATGATCATTTCTAAAATTCTTTCGACAATCCCTCAGAAATACAATTACTTTGCTACTGCGTGGGAGTCTTGCCCTCTCCATGAAAGGACATTGGATAACCTCACCACCAGGCTAATCTGCGAAGAGCAGAGAAAACAGGAGGATCCAGATACCGCTCCAATAGCTTTCAAAGCAGAGCTGAATAGGAAGCTGTTTTGCTCCTTCTGCAAGAAAAATAATCATACAGAAAAGGACTGTCTTTTCAAAAACAACAATAAACCCTTCAAAATATGCAAAATTTGTAAAAAGAATAACCATGAGGCAAAAGATTGCTACTTCAAAAACAAACAAAACAAAAACAACAAACTTTTATCATTCTTGTCAGAAGCTAAGAAAACCAAAATAAAATGCACCTGCACCGAGTTCGCAGTGGACTCCGGATGCACAGTCCATATGACTAATAAAGAAGATATTCTATCGAACACTGAAATATGCAGTATCGAAATCCAAACTGCAGAAAAGGACGTAAAACTACAATCTGACTTAAAGGGATCACTGGAAACAGAAAAAGTAAAATTTGGTAATGTTTTGTTCATTCCAAACCTGAAAAAGAACTTACTATCAGTGCATCAAATAACTGATAATGATGGCGAAGTAACGTTCACAAAAGAAAAGGTCTTGATTAAGAAAGATAATGAAATAATCCTAGAAGGAACAAAAAATGAAAATGGTATCTACAATGTAGACCTAAAAATAAACTACAAAGAAAATGCTTACCTTGGAAAAACAGCTGAAGACTGGCACAAAAAATTTGGACATCCAGGTAAAGAAACACTTAAAAAAATACTAAACTCAGTGAATGGATTAAATATTAAAAAGGAAGATGTCGAAAAACTGACCTCAACCTGTGAAATCTGCCTTAAAGCCAAACAGACTAGATTACCTTTTGGTACTAGACGCAGATCTGAAAGGAAAATCCATACAATACACACTGATGTTCTTGGCCCAGTAACACCGAATACACATGATGGTAAAAGGTACGTCCTATCTCTGATAGATGATTACACAGACTATACAGAGACTTACCTGCTAAAACATAAAAGTGAAGTTTTCACTTACTTAAAACAGTACGTACAAGAAGTAGAACGAGAAACTGGCCTTCAAGTTTGCCAAATAAGATGCGATAACGGCGGCGAGTATACAAGCTCAGAACTGAAAGAGTGGTGCAAAAATAGAGGCATAAAACTAGATTACACTGTTGCATACACGCCACAACAGAATGGCAAAGCAGAGCGCTTTAACCGCACCTTGATGGAGAAAGTCAGAGCGTTGCTTTATCAATCTAAACTTGATAAAGATATGTGGGGCGAAGCCGTATACTCAGCCACCTACCTTTTAAACAGAATACCTAAAGATGGAGAACTAAAAACCCCAATTGAAAAATGGACAGGACAAAAACCTAATGTAAAAAACATAAAAATATTTGGTTCTCAAGTCTATGCAAAAATCCTAACACC
Source organism: Phthorimaea operculella (assembly GCA_024500475.1). Lineage (NCBI taxonomy): Eukaryota > Metazoa > Arthropoda > Insecta > Lepidoptera > Gelechiidae > Phthorimaea > Phthorimaea operculella. Next base: position 113,603 of record JANFCV010000208.1, read on the forward strand.
ATTAAAAAAACTTGATGCAAGAAATGAAAAACTGGTGATGGTTGGCTATGCGCCGACAGGATACAGACTCTGGGACACTGAAAAAAGAAAAATTATAACTAGAAGAGATGTTGTTTTCGTTCAACATATAAATGAAACTAAGCCCAATAATGTAAACGAAAACGAAACAATACAAATAATAACAAGTGAAAGGGATGAAATGCCAGAACAACCTGCAAATATCCATAATGTACTAGAATTAATTACAGAACCTGAAGACACTGTTACAGTACCTGAAACAATAACAGAAACTGAAACAACTACAGAACCCGAACAACCTTCAACAAGTTCAGTAACTGTAGAATCTGAAATAGAAACATCAGAACCTGAACCATACACTGAAGAACCTGTACCTACAACACAAAACCAAGTAAACAATGAACAATCTGAAAGACCCAGAAGAACAATAAGTCTACCTAAAAGATTTCAAGATTTTTTTACTTACCTGTCATACCAGGAGGCTATTAATAGTCCTGAAAAAGAAGAGTGGATTAAGGCCATCAACTCTGAAAAAGAATCTCTAGAAAAGAACAAAGTATGGGATATAGTAGATAGAAAAGAAGCCGAAGGTAGAAAGATCATATCAAATATGTGGATATTAAAAATAAAAAGTGATAGCAACAAATATAAAGCAAGATTGGTAGCTAAAGGATGCCAACAAGTCGAAGGAATCGACTATGACGAAACTTTCAGTCCAGTTATGAACAATGTTTCACTTAGAACAATCCTAGCCATTGCTGCTTCTAAAGATTATCACATAATGGCACTGGACGTCAAGACAGCCTTCCTTTATGGCCCATTACAAGAAGATATATTCATGAAAATACCTGAAGGCTATGACTTCGATCCTTCAAAGAAAGTCTGCAAACTTAAAAAGAGCTTATATGGCTTAAAACAGGCACCTATGAACTGGAATAAGAAATTTTCATCCACTATCAGAAAACATGGCTTGAAGCAACTGAACTGCGACAAATGTCTGTTCAAAAACGAAGATAGCACCATTATCATGGGTATTTACGTTGATGACGGAATAATCATCGGCAAGGATGAAGAGAAAATCCTAGAACTGATAAACAGTCTTAAAAAAGACTTTGAGATGACATACACTACAAAAGCAGATAACTACCTGGGAATGAAAGTCAAAAAAACGAATACCGGTGTAGAAATAAATCAAAATGTGCAGGCAGAAAAGATTCTGGACCTGTTTAATATGTCATCTGCAAAACCAAGCTCTACTCCCATTGATACATCTAACAATGTTGAAGAAGAAGCTAGCTCAGAAGTTAAGTTTCCTTATCGAGAAGCGATTGGACAACTTCTATACATAAGCAATAAGACAAGACCAGATCTGACCTATGCTGTCAATACAGAAAGCAGACACATGGAAAATCCTACTACTCAGGATGTGAACAATGTAAAGAAGACTCTGAGATATCTAAGAGGAAACACGACAGCCAAAATAGTTTATAAGAAGGATTCAGACTGTACGAAAATAGAAGCATACTGTGATGCTGACTATGCAAATGATAAAGCGACTAGAAGAAGTACAAGTGGTTTTGTACTAATGTACTGTGGTGGTCCCGTAAATTGGGGCACGAGAAAACAACCCATAGTTGCTTTATCCAGCTGTGAAGCCGAATATATCTCAGCTGCAGAATGCACTAAAGAAGTGTTATACCTAAAAGGACTAATCGAAGAACTGCTAGAGTTACCAGTTACATCCTCACTGTACATCGACAACCAAAGTGCCATGAAGCTTATCAATAACGGCATTTTAAATAAGAGATCGAAACACATTGATGTACGCTACAAGTTCATACTGGAGAAGGTCACAAATGGTGACATTAATATACGATACTGTCCCACTGACCAGCAGTTAGCGGATATCTTCACCAAAGGATTAAAGAAGACTAAGTTCAAAAACTTTGCTACTAAATTATTATCCTTTGAGTGAGTGTATGCTAACTAGAGTTTCATTTGTTTTAGGTATAGTGATGCCAATTTAAGTTAATGTTATGTTAATTTGTGTTATTTAAGGCAATGTTTGTAGCTTAAGGGGGTGTGTCAAATGTAACCTACTTCACATTGTCTGTGATTTGATTTTAAAAAATAAAATCTGTCTTCTTCCTTGGATACCTATAACAAACATCTTTTCATTTACTGAAAATATAAAACTTTATTAAAAATATTACGCTACAGTATCTAGGTATCTCTAAATTTAAATTGTATTACTGTTTCAGGTTTTGAATACGATGGATTAAGAGGTAAGCATCGATCCTATGTACCTAAACAATATCAACAGCACTTCAAGTTACCATAATGCAACGCAGAAAAGAGAAGTTACTCGTGTAAGCTTTACATAAGCTTACTCACCATACATAATCGTGTCTGGCGCGCATGATAAAATATCTGGTCTGTGCAAATTCCACTACTTATAGAAAATTATAGGTATAATAGTGTGAAAAAATCAACTGCATATAAGTATTTTAAAGATTGGACCTGTCCATAAAACTGTACAGCTTTGCCCAAAGGACGTAAACAGAAAAATAAAAAAAATTATAATATCCCTACAAATTGTACCATAAAATTATTCTCCACAGTGAAATTCGGCGCATTGGGATTGCTCGCCGACTGGCAATACTTCTACGACATTCCGAGGACGATCAAGGAGGCTGAGGACGCTGGATGGACAGAGTTCCCCAAGCCCGAGGGACAATACCTTCCAGAGCTGAAGATGTACTGCCTGAGCAACTTACTCGTCTGCCCTTTCTACCATGAGGAGGGATTCGTGGCCGGAATACATCTTTCCGTTAGTATCATCACATCACACATACATAACACAACAAACTACTGCTGGATGCAGGCCTCCCACCCACGGGGCACGGCATGATGTGATGAAGCGCAATCCTCCGTTTTCGTCACTCATTTCTTACCCGCTCCCCTCTTTGAGTCATCGGTCCTTTTGGCCGGCAGGCGGCCAATGCTACGCTTGCCAATTTAAGTCCTCTACTTACTCAAAAACCACTTACGCAACCGTATAACTGGTGTTACCACCAGTTTATGCTGATCTTTACGCAATTCCTATTAATTTTACAAATATTATACAGTGTAAACAACTAAGCATGCATATTCATGAAATTTTCAGGTGCCAGTCGACGAGTTTAAATCAATTTCCAACTGGACCGAGGCGAAGCTCACCAAATGGCAAGCCCCAGAAGCCTTTGATGAGCCTGCAAAAGAATATTGGTCTCTGCCACAGTTCTTCGTAACTAAAGGTAAATGAAACTCCTGTATAGCGTCACCAGATTCCAAGTTCCCAAGGAAGGGCGCGCATATTGACTTCACTGGTCTGTGGTCATACTTGAAAGCCTTCAAATACTTGTGGTAACATTACTGAAACCAGAGTTGAAATGGCACCCGCAATGTTCTTTGAGTCAATGGATTAGATTTTAGCAATCCGAACAGAATTGCTGTGACTTTCAGCTGGTAGTGAAGCGTACTTAGTATCGGGGTATGTAGGCGCACTGGGCAGAAAAAGATGGGTTCCATAGTCTGACGGGTGGGTGTCCCTTCCGGCAGCACATTATCATATCCCTGCGCTCTGCAAGGAATCAAGTTAATCTGCTTTTTCAGATAGATGTGCTGCTTGCTTATTAGTACAACATTGTCATTCGTGGAGTCACGGAAGTATCCGGGTCGGATGGCCAATAATATTGTCACATTCCCATTTACTGCCGAAGATCTTCGACCAGATGCAATAAAAGTTAGGTCTTGAGGTATAATAAGTAGGTAACGTAGTAGCTATTTTATACTATTATTATTTTGAATTTCAGAGTCACTGGAAGCTGGTGCTTATCCTAAGGCTGAGAATGGGTCGACGTTGCAAGATAAAGGAGTGTGGGTATACGACAACAACAAGGAACTCCTGAACATCCCTCTCACCGAAGCCGAAATCAACACCACTACTGCTTACACGAAATGCAACTGCATTGAAAAGATGGGTAAGTGCCCCCTAAAAGTAAAGTAAGATTGGCTGAAAGTCATCATACCTATCATTGCTACGTAGAGGTCCTGGTTGCTTCCAGTCGGGGTAGATATTTGAATTATTTTCTATTCTCTTGAAGAATCCATATCCTCTTCTTTTTTCAAACCATGTCATCTGCCTGCTATTATACCTACTTTATGGTGTCGGCCAAACAGTTTTTAAAAAATAATCATGTTTCTAACAGATATAATGCAATTTCCGCCTACCCGTCGTCAACTCTTGTTGGAAATAATATTGTGATGAATTCACCGCCCCATTTGGTTGACCATAGTCGTTGGGTATTTAAGGTTTGAAAAGCTTTACGTCGCGTACGTCGCCTTTTATGAAGAACCCTGAGTAGACTAGGCGAGCAGAATTCTTAGTCGCTACTACACACATTTTCTGTATTCCAATACTGACTAAAACATGTTTTCCAGGCTCACACTACTACTACACCATGACTCCTGATCTGAAGTGCGAGGACTTCATGCCCTGGTTCGCGGTTGTCACCGACGGGAAGCTGGTCGGCTCCGGCTTCCAGTTTTATGGCAAGCTCACTGATCACCACAACAGAGTGTGGTGGGAAGACCCCAAACCTTACAGGCAGATCGTCCATGTAAGTCGTCTAATGAGGCCGTAAGGGTCTAAGTATCCAATAAAATTCTACAGGTCGTATTTTTAAAACTAACTTCACCCTGCGGAATCATAGCCTGAGGCTTATGTAATATTCTTTTGTGCAATATAGTATATTTTCTCTTTATCTTCGAAATGCCAAAATCGGTTTAGTCCTATCTGCATATTGCCTGGTTGCCCGGATGATATAGCTACTGATTATTTAAATTTCAAATAAAGTACATATATTTTATCTTTTATCTTTATCTTTCTTTTTTCAGGATGCGATCTCTACCGGCCCTCAATGTTTGTATGACATAGCAGACGAATACGGTCTGATATCCCTGCACGTCTACTACGTGGACAAACCGTGGAGCATCAAGTGCAAGTGGGTACCTTAATTGGAATTGAAACTTAAGTACTATACAAGCAGACGATTAAAAAAACCCGACTGCGGTAATAAAGAAAGATTTATTTTGTGATAAAAATCCGCCATCTTGAAATTATGAACTTTTAATATTAGCCAGTGTCACTCCCGCTGCTGATTCTAACGACACCTCACATGTCAAGATGCGCCCAACCGTTTGGGCCCATGCAAACGAATTTCTTATCTAATACCCACTCTCGTAAAACATAGCACTCCTTCTGAGGCAGTCGGGTAATTTACAATACCAAACTTCGACATTTTGTAAAAACTTCGTTATTACTATTTTTGCTTTGGACTTTTTGGGAGGCGTTACATTACTATTGCGATCTTTGATAATTTTGATGCTTCGTGAGATGATTATTTTTCTTTTCTTTTCCAGGTCCTGGGAATGGGGTGAATCCTACTACGAGGAAAGTATATTCGGAAGACTTGGATAGGATCCAAGGACCGTTATCTGACTAGGTTTATTTTATTAGTACTGTACCTAGCCGGTTTGTAAGCATACTTGAGAATTGCGTTTCTCGCTTCCATATACAGGGTGTTAATTAAAATGCGTGCCATAGCTTCAGGGTTGGTTTAGTATCGATAAAGGATGCCGAAAAAAATATTGAAAAAATCCCAGTCACAAAAAATATTTTTTTTCTTGTCTGTCTGACATTTGATTCAAATGCCTATATCTCAGCCGAAATTCGTTCAATATCAAAGTTGTTTAGACAAAAGTACTTGTATAGGCACTCTCTGTACAACAACAGAGTCAAAAATTGATTTTTCAAAAAAATAAAGTTTTGACTAAATACGGAAAAAAGACCCCGGAAACGTTGGCGTGACGATCTTGATGCCTATAATAAGGAGTGGACCGAGCTTGCTTTGGACCGAAAGAAGTGGAAAACCGCGGGGGAGGCCTTTGCCCAGCAGTGGGATCTGGTAGGCTAGATATAATAATAATAACGGAAAAAAGAAATTTTTTTACAGGGACTTTTTGTTTCAATATTTTTTACGGCATCCTTTATCGATACTAAACCTACCCTGAAGCTATGGCATGGCACGCATTTAAATTAACACCCTGTATATACGAGTATCTGCCTTTTGGTGCAAGTAGTTTTTCGTAGCAAAGTGGTGGTGGTCTACCTACCTACTCTTCATCTACCTACGCTGCATTGTATTTTTAAATTAGCATGAAAGACCGTGCATCAAAATCTGTAGATTAGTTACTTCAAACCTCCAGACTTATGTCAGAATAGCATTTTATGTAATGTTAAGGTCAATAAGTACTACATTTATTTACACAGCTCTCATTAGATTAACGGTTTATTTTTTGCTTATATTGTAGCACATTTTAATTGTACCTAGTTATAGCTATTAAGAATCTTTCGGTAATATCGATAACTGTATCGGTTTCTACACTCGATATAGCTATAGCAGTAAATAAGTAGGTACTTAGTTTTAGAATGTACGTTCTTACTATGTTTTTACTTTTCTACAAGATCTTCACTATATGAAATGTTTAATTTTGTTGATGATTCTTGTTATCACTAAATAAAGAAATAATCAGGCTTGGATTGGGTCCCATGCTTGCATTTTACTTGTTGGTTATATTTTACCCGACTGCATCAGAAGTAGGGATATGCTTCTCGAGAGTATGTGGGTGGATTGATTGTTAGCTAATTAATTATTTTACTTGTCTCTATATTTTATTTTAGGACAAGTAGATAATGACCTTATGGCGGGTGACAGGAGGTAATGCCAGTAGGCAGAAGGGAGGTATCCAGGTGGTGTCGGGAAAAGGGTAGCTACCCGCCTGGCCGGTTGTTGTGGCCAGGGGACCGACTGGTCCTCCTGGATGGGTTTGGAAGTTGTATATGTGCGGTGCGCGGTGAACACTTCGATACCGCGTTTTAGGCCCATTGTTCTGTCACGTAGCGCCATCTTGCGGAGTGTTGAGAACTTCTGTCGCGTCTTGTTTGCTTGTGAACCACTTTGAGTGAGCTTCGTGTTGTAGCTCCCAGAGGTCGCTACAACTTGATAAACCTAGTGCTATATTTTACTACATACATAGTGATACACCCCTGGATGTGTCCCAATGATGAATGAGCGCCATCTAAGCACCCAATCATAGGCAGCGATATAATTTCGAGCACCATAGTTCTACAAAGTGTGATGCCGGCTTAGAATAGCATCACCCGATTTCTAAACGTGGGTGTCGTACAAGGCGACTAAGGGATGGGCAGCAGTCTTTCTTGCAAGCACAACACCTTGCGCTGTGCTCGCCAATCCGTCTGCTAAGCGTGGTGAGTAGGCAATAAAAATACCACCGTGGACTATTGTAGCTGGAGTAGTTAGACTTAGACTGGTATAGGCCTGCAACTTAATCAGTACCTAAGTGAGTTTTACGAGCAAGGAAAGACGTTTTGGAAATTAGGAAATGCATTTTAAAAAATCATAGACCGCACTACCTATTACTAGAACGCTAGTTTTGTAATACCTAGACCAAAAATTAGGGAAACGGCGCACGGGCGCCTTTCTAGCTAGACCTTGCGAGCGTTTGCGTGCATCTATTACTAGCCTAGCGCCATCTACCGATGATTTTACTAATTACTCAGTACTATTTATTTTTTATTAGCTGTCAAAGAAAAGGCCTCATACAAACTTTGACAAACTTCGATCGCCATCACTTCCGTACTCTGTAAGGCTATGGAAAGAGTTCTGAACTGCAAACTGCTTTCGTACCTCGAAGACAATGATCTTCCCAGTGATTGTCAATATGGCTTCCGCCGAGGGCGTTCCACGGGAGATCTTCTAGTGTACGTAACGCATTGCTGGGGCGAGGCCATTGAAAACCACGGCGAAGCAATAGCAGTGTCGCTGGACATTTCAAAGGCCTTCGATAGGGTGTGGCATGCGAGTCTGTTGAGCAAGCTTCCAGCGTACGGCATACCCACTGGCTTCTGTAGCTGGGTGGCTGACTTCCTGAGTGAACGGTCGATCCGAGTGGTCATAGACGGCTGCTCCTCTGACCTCAAGGCTATTGACGCCGGAGTTCCTCAGGGGTCTGTACTCTCCGCGACGCTTTTCCTGCTGCACATCAATGACCTTCTATCTTCAGGAATTGTTGGGTACGCAGATGACAGTACTGTCACGGAGAAATATCTGTCCGGCGCAGGAGCCAGTGGTGATGAAATCCAAAGATTGAGAAAGGCTATGATTGAGCGTACGAGCCTGACGTTAAGTAACGTCTCCCAGTGGGGCGATGACAATCTCGTCAGCTTCAATGCTTCAAAAACGCAGGCGTGTCTTTTCTCCGCAAAAGGAGTCCTTTCACCTTTTCTCCTACTTTTCGGGGTACATCTGTTCCAGTGACCAACACTCTTCAACTCCTTGGCATGGAGCTGTCCTCTGACCTCAACTTCGGCACCACCATCGAGTCCAAGGCTCAAATTGCAGCTAGAAAGTTGGGCGTCCTGAATAAAGTCAAGCGGTACTTCACGCCTGAACAGCTTCTAACTCTTTATAAAGCTCAAGTCCGATCTTGCATGGAGTACTGCTGTCACCTTTGGGATGGCTCGGCTAAATACCAACTTGCTGCACTGGATTCGGTGGAACGCAGAGCCAAGAGATTAATAGGCGATAAAAAACTGGTGGCGACCAAGCTTCACAGCCTGGCTCACCGCCGCAAGGTTGCTTGCCTATCGGTCTTCTACAGATTGTACTTCGGAGAGTGTGCGCGTGAGCTGCATGAGCTCATACCACCGTCTCCTTTCTTCCATCGGACATCCAGACGCACGGCCGGCTACCATCCGTTCTTAGTTGATATACCCACATTACGCACTAAGCGCTTCAAATCATCTTTCATTATGCGCACGGCTAAAGAATGGAATTCCCTGCCTGCGTCTGTATTTCCGAGTGCATATAACCTGAATCTCTTTAAGTCTAGAGTGAATAGGCATCTTCTGGGCAAGCTCGCTCCACCGTAGATCCCATGTCTGCTCTAGGGTAAGATTGGGGTCAAGAGTAAGCCCATCATAGATAAAAAAAAAAAAAAGACTATCCAAACAAACTGTAAACTATACTGTAAACGATAGAAAAAAATGGTCAAGAGTGTATCAGTCACGAAAGACCCATAAGTAGGGTTTCGTAGTCAACATAACATTACAGTACCTACAGGTTACCATGTTTATACCTGTAATGTTATGTAACCTGAGGTTTTTTAAGGGTTACAAAGTTAAGTTTGTTGCTAGCAAGTTTGCAGCTGTAGGTAATTTTTTCTAAGCTTGGCATTTATATTTTAAAAGTTATATAGGGTTACATTTAAATAAGTAAAAATCTCTTGAGGGTGTGATCTACTCACAAAACTGAACAACTTTTGTTTGAAACTTTTCTTCGAAATATGAATCAAAAATACAAAAATGCTTAAAAAGTGTCTCACTTAGTATGGGAGGTGCAAATTATTTTTTCATATTTCTAAGAAAAGTTTCCAACAAAAGTTGTTCAGTTTTGTGAGTAGATTACACCTTCAAGAGATTTGTACTTAATTAAATGTAACCGTATATAGCTGAAATAAATTTTAATTCAAAGAGGCCTCCTTGAAAAGCAAATATGTACTTATTTAAGAATAAAAACCCGACTGCGGTAATTTAAAAGTTTTATTATGCTATCAAAATCAGGTCGCCAGTATCACCTTGCGCTGCGCTTGATGACCAAGTCCAAAATTTAGCAATATCACCACTTGGGCGGCTTCTACGGGCAAAATACCCATGATTCAGACAAAATCTAACTTTTTTCAGGCGTTTCAAAATCACAGTAAACAATGAAAAAAACAAAAGTTTTAAGATAAGATAAAACAAGCTCTAAATTTTAATGTTTAAAATGTTATGAATCGTTAAACGACGCAAACTGCAAACGTGTCTCAGTCATTCGTCTCATTTACAGAACAAACAGGTGGGGTTCCAATTTTGTGTTTTTTTATACTCACTGAAAAGACAAAACTGCCACCTTCACAGTCATCTATTTTTTTTTATGCAAGCAATATTTTTTGGTGTTAAAACAAGAAAAACCCAGGTGTCTCGTTTTTTTTTTATGGGAAGTGCATGTATAACTTTTTTTAGTAAATATACAGTTACATTTTCTTAATAACTTTTCTTGCTGAAATTTTTGTAGGTAAATAAAACCGTTCCTTTTGTACCATCCACTTAATAAATACGTGTAATATAAATTAACATACAATAAAACCGTATTAAATAATAATATCTAGACAGTGTTTTGAAAAAAATATAACAACACATTTTTGTTGAAAAACCAAAATAATTTTATTTTTTCATTCATTTTTCAAGCGATGAAAAGGCCGGAAAAACGTCGTGATACTGGCTTCAGCAGCTTCAGTTTTGGTTGATGTTCAACTCCTTCTGTACTTTCTGGATTTTTTCCAAGACTTCAGGTGCCGATCTTGCAACCGAGTCGCTGTCACTGAAAAAAAGAAGAAAGAATAAATTTATAGAGTAATGCTTGAATTCGTGAAAAGTAAAAAGAGTCAAGCCAAAGTCTAGCATATGTCTACGGAGCAGGAAGCTTCTTCCGCTTATTCCTATGACTTTCTATTTTTTTATATTAGTTTCTAGCTTCTGAAAATCGCCATTCATCCAATGTCAAGAGGCCGAGTAACTGTCTGACTGAAACAATACAAATAATATAAAACAATGAAATCGCTTTATGCGTTTCCCTGTCTGTCTGCCGTACGTAGATAAAACGTCGTCGTACGTCATAAAACGAAGGGTAACTTACGCGCATTGGATGTTCCATGGCTCGTCGATGTAGTAGATGTGCACACCAATGACGCCGTAGTTGTCAGACCAGTCGTAGAAGCATTGAGGAGCAACTGGGGTTGCGTACTGTAACAAAAAGAGGGTTAAGGGTTGATGTTTGCCGTGTGCTGTGTTGGTATTGTATTATTATGGTGTCGAATAAGGAAAGTCACATGCGCATATCATGGAAACTCAAATATCGTGATCCAGACTAGTCTTTTTACTGCTTTCATCTCATGTGAGCTTTCATCTTCGTCTTCTGCTACATTATCGTCAATAAAATACTTCTATCTTACTTTTTAATTATGTTTTGTCTTACTTACCAAAGTGGTTTCCCTGTAGGGCCTAAGGTCTTCGAACCACTGCCTGCCACTGGGCTGCTTGTTGATCTTGCCGAACAAGAAGAAACCGTTGCCGACCAGCTCACCGTTGTTCACCAAGCCGAAGTAGGGCACGTAGTTCTCACACGCGGTCTCAGTGTTCAGCTTGTAGTGGTAGTGAGTTCCTGGACATATAGATATTTTACTTTATAAAAGTAGGTAACTGCGGGTCAATGCAGACAGTACTATATTACGTACTCAATCAATTTCATCAATCTACTCAATCAATCATTCGATACTCAATCCAGCGAAGAAGAATCAAAAGACCGTTTTTGTTGCCTCCTCTACGACACATCTTGAAACAAAATCGGAATTGTTTCAAATCAATATCAAAAATTGAAGCTGCTTGTTGCTGCTGCACCTACAGTTCCACTGATTATACTTTCTTGTTTTTACAGCTTTAATAACATCATTTTTGTCTTTGGGAACACATACCCTGGCCACGAACGCAGTTCTCCTTGGTGAAGTTGCTTTTCAGAAGCTCAGCCTCAGTGCTGGGGAACTTCAAAAGGTTGTCGTCCAGTCCATGTACCCATACTCCTCCATCTTGCAGAGTCTGTCCACTGGCGGGGCCTCCGGTAGATTTGAAAGTAGCTGCAAAAAGTACAACGATAGGTATTTTATTGATTTCACGGACTTAAACTTTAGGAAATTTGTTCAGGTATCTGAAAGGTTTGGAACAATTAAAGCTTAGATACGTTATTTTATTTGTGAAAACGTTGCACTCTTTTTGGATCTGTCGTGTTTTAAGTAATGTGGTTCAACCTACCTTCAGACGCGAAGACAATAGGACGGGTCCAGTAAATTTTGGCAGATTCTCCGAAAGCGTCAGGGGCTTGCCAGACTTTCATCCTGCTTTCCACTGTGTTGGGTGCCGGCACAAAGTCTTCATAAGGTACCTGCGAACATTCAATAGAATGAATACCGATAAACAACAAACCGACCGACACAGGTTTAGGTGTGCTGAAACTAAAAGTATTTTGAAGAGGAACCACAGTTGGACGGGGTTATCCAATCTGACACCCTAGGATGGACACCCTGGGGAGAAAGATTGGAAACGCTGGACATGCGTCACAGTCACACTGGGCTATGTTTCTACCCTAACTCAGGGTATCCATTCTGTCAGGTGACGGTGCAGAGAAATACCCTGTGCTTTCGTGATTTAGGCAACAAGTTTCGAGGTTCAAGTTTAGGACACTAACAGAAAAGATGAATTCCAGATATGAATTCTTGGAAGATGTTCCTACATTGAGCAGATCAGGAAGTTGTAGAGGCCTTGCACTTTGCTGTATTATGGCTAGATTAACATGGTCCATCCTGCCTTCTCTGCTTTGATAACGCTTTACTAGCTAAATCTATACTTAGACCGAGGATACTTAAAGAAATTTGGAGACCAGCAATGAATCCTTGGACGTTGTACAAGGCGCAGATCAAGAAGTTGTCCAAGCAGTGCATTTAGATGCCTTGCATTTTGCTGTCGTATGGCTAGATGAACATGGTCCATCCTGCCTTCTCTGCCTTTTTAAAGCTTTACTTGTTAAATCTGTCCTAAGACCCAAGGATACTTACAGAAATTTGGAGTCCAGCAATGAATCCTTGGACATTGTACAAAGAGCAGACCAAGAAGTTGTCGAGGCAGTACATGTAGAGGAGACCAGCAATGAATCCTTGGACGTTGTACAAGGAGCAGACCACGAAGTTGTCAAGGCAGTACATGTAGAGGCCTTGCACTTTGTTGTCATATGGCTAGCTGAACATGGTCCATCCTGCCTTCTCTGCCTTTATAAAGCTTTAATTGCTAAATTTGTCCTTAGAAACTTGAAGACCAGCAATGAATCCTTGGACGTTGTCCAAGGCGCAGACCAAGAACCTGTCCAAGCAGTACGTGCAGAGGCCTTGCACTTTGTTGTCGTATGGCTAGATGAACATGGTCCATCCTGCCTTTTTCGCCTTGAGAAAGTATTACTTGCTAAATCTGTCCTAAGACAGAAGGATACTTACAGAAATTTGGAGACCAGCAATGAATCCTTGGACGTTGTAAAAGGCACAGACCAGGAAATTGTCGAGGCAGTACATGTAGGTAGAGGCCTTGCACTTTGCTATATTATGGCTAGATGAACATGGTCCATTCTGCCTTCTCCGCCTTGAGAAAAGCTTTACTTGCTAAATCTGTCCTTGGACTTACAGAAATTTGGAGAGCAGCAATGAATCCTTGGACGTTGTACAAGATCAAGCAGAAGATGTAGAGGCCTTGCAATTTGCTGTCGTATCGTATAGCATAGAACATGGTCCATCTTGCCTTCTTCGTCTTGAGAAAATCTTTACTTGCTAAATCTGTCCTAAGACCCAAGGACACTTACAGCAATTTGGAGACCAGCAATGAATCCTCGGATGTTGTACAAGGCGCAGACCAAGAAGTTGTCCAAGCAGTACATGTTGTCGTGTTACCCAGGTTCCTAGAGGCACCGGCACTCAGGGAACCGAGGTAACCGCAGGTGTAACTTAGTAGCTAAGTATGGTGGAGTGGTCTCGCTAGCACGAGTGCCTGTGGCCCCTGGGGCGTGAGTGAGTAGGTGTGGGTAGCGTGTACTGTGTGTAGGCGCCCTAACAAGCCTGGTGCCCTCGCGCGTAGTGTGGGACCGCGGCAGGAAAAGATAGTAAATAAAAGAGAGGGCTTTTATATGCTTGCTAGGTGTTCGAGAATGTTCCAGTCTTTATTCTGATTTCGAATTTCAAAACCTTGAGATTTGTCAGTGGCCAGTCTTCCAGCAAGTTGCCAGTGTTGATGGTGGAGGTTTGTCGCCCTGATGATGTAGTGGTTTGTCCAGGTGACGAGGGCAGTCCGGTGGCTTCAGAGGGCTCGGAGGTCTCGTTTCCAGGAGGAGTGAAAGAGTGCCAGCGCGAGATAAATTTAGAATTAAGTACCAGGAGGTCAGAAATTGGAAAGAGGTAGTGGACTATAGTACAATAACTTTTTAATAGAGAACTACGCGGCTCTATGAGATAGCCGTCAAAGTTGAGAGGCTGACATAGATTGACATCTTGTCAATATGTAAACAAACGTGCCATGGAATGAACGAGCAAAGAAAATATCAATGATATTTCAGAAGATTTATAAGGTAAATAGCGCATAACGCTATAATGTAGAGGCCTTGCACTTTGTTGTCGTATGGCTGGATGACCATGGTCCATTCTGCCTTCTCCGCCTTGAGAAAAGCTTTACTTGCTAAATCTGTCCTTGGACTTACAGAAATTTGGAGAGCAGCAATGAATCCTTGGACGTTGTACAAGATCAAGCAGAAGATGAAGAGGCCTTGCACTTTGCTGTCGTATCGTATAGCATAGAACATGGTCCATCTTACCTTCTTCGCCTTGAGAAAATCTTTACTTGTTAAATCTGTCCTAAGACCCAAGGACACTTACAGAAATTTGGAGACCAGCAATGAATCCTCGGATGTTGTACAAGGCGCAGACCAAGAAGTTGTCCAAGCAGTACATGTAGAGATCTTGCACTTTGTTGTCGTATGGCTGGATGAACATGGTCCATCCTGCTTGCTCGGCCTCGATGCGAGAGCGCGGGATGTTATAGTAGTAGTTCTTGTCGGCACTCTCCGCCCTTGGTCCGTATTTCACTGTGTAACAAATTAGGAGTTTATTGAGTTTATTATGTGGCAATTTTGTCCATGGCCATTCCATGGCACTTGTAAGTAATGGTGGCCTTGGTCAACTTTGGCGTAAGATTTGGTGCCTTGTTTTATCTAGATGATATGAGGCAACAAGACAATGGTAATATACCTAAGCTGTAATATGTACCCTTTGAAATAAACAAAATTTCAAATTACTCTCCTCTCCAACCCTTTTAAAAAATAAAATAATCTCAGTGTTCCTAGGCGAATAAAAACAGCTTAGTGCTTACCTCTTAGTCCATTGTAGTTGGCACCTGAAATAGAAATAACTTTTTTACATTAATAGGTACTTATGTAGGTACAAATATTTTTCATATTTTCATTATTTAAACATATTTTTTCAGCAATGTAATTTTTTCAATTTTTTTTGTTAATTCGGTAAGAAAAATCTTTATCTCTTCTTCTTCTTCTTCTCCAGGCCTGTTCCCATTTTTATTTGGGGTCGGCTCTCCTAATCGTCCTTCTCCAGAGACATCGTTTCTGGGTCGTCAAGGGGTCCACTTCGTCGTTTTCGAGATGTTTCTTTATGACCGCCATCCATGTTAGTCGGGGTCGGCCGCGATTTTTTGGTCCTGACGTAAGCTGTAGTACTTTCTTTGTCATGTGGTCTTCAGGTCTGCGCATGACATGGCCGTACCATCGCAACTGCGTTTCTTTGATCTTTTCCGGCATTGGTCTTACTTTGAAGCTACCGCGGATATATTTATTTGGCACTTTATCGAGCAACGTAACTCCACCGGACCATCTGAGCATACGCATTTCGGCTACATGCATTTTATCCACGTGTTGTTTCTTGGTGGCCCAGCATTCTGCTCCGTATGTCAATGCGGGTCGTACTGCGGTTTTGTAGACTTTTCCCTTGGTGGTAATTGGCATGTGCGCGTCACACAGTACGCCTGTCAGGTCTCTCCATTTTTGCCATCCTGTTTTTACGCGGTGAGTGATGTCCGCGTCTATGTTGCCATCGCCGGATAGTACACTACCAAGGTATTTAAAATGTTCCACTGTCTTGAGCGTAGTATTTTGTAAGGCAATTGTAGGACGGATGTTACTGCCTGAGAAGTTGCAATGTAGATGTTCTGTTTTCTCCCTACTTATCCTGAGTCCTGCGGATTCTAAAGCTGTTCTCCATTTTTCCAGTGTGATTTGCAAGTTCTGCGGATTCTCATCGATCAGTACAACATCATCTGCGTAAAGGAGGTTCCAAGGTGTAGGCTGTTGTATTGTGGCTGTCAAGTAATTCATTACGATGTTGAACAGGAAGGGGCTAAGTGCCGAGCCCTGGTGCACGCCCACATTTACCTGGAACTCTCTGCTAGTCCCAGCGGGGGAACGTACTTTGGATGTAACTCCGACATACATATCTTTAACGATATTTATGTAGTGTTCGGGGATGTTTTGGGAGCGCAGTGATTGCCAGATCAATGGTCTTGGGACGCGGTCGAACGCCTTCTCTAGATCTATAAATACCATATCTAGGTCTATCTTTCTGGCTCTATACGATTCCATCAGAATTCGAATGGTGTGTATTGCGTCGGTGGTGGACTTTCCCGAAACAAACCCACACTGGTTTTCGCTTATGGTGGTCAGGTCTAGCAATCTTTTATTAATTATCCGTTCCCAAATTTTAAAGGTGTGAGATATAAGTTTTATTGCTCGGTAGTTTCCGCATTGTCGGATGTCGCCTTTATTTTTGAAGAATGGTATCAGGTAGCTTTTTCTCCACGCATCTGGAATACCTTCATGAGGAATTTTGCTGAACAGAGTATGTAGGAACTGTACGCCTACGTCTCCTAAGCTCTTCCAAAGCTCAACTGGGATATCGTCAGGTCCAGTGGCTTTATTATTGGCCATTTTCTTGATCGCTACTTTAACCTCCATCGAGAGAAAAATCTTTATCAATTTTTTTTAATTTTATTTATGGCTTCCTTAAAATAAACTAACACAGTTTACTGCAGTTTTACTCACCAAGAGCCACAGCAAGTGTGCAGAGCACAAGGAATAGCGATTGCTTCATGTTGATCACTTCAGCTGAACTACGAAATGTTCAGAAAAATGCTCGTTCTTTTATATTCATTTTGGCGCATGGTTATTAGATAATAGACAAAACATAAGGAAAAATACACCAAAATAAAAATTTACAAAGAAAATGGTCTATTTCTACAATTAGTAAATAGTGTGACCAATTAATACGTTTTGCTGTTTTTGCTGACAATGTCATGCATCATGCACATTCATCGAAGCTTTACAAAAAAGACACACCTTACAAAAATTTGAATAATATTGAAATGGGAAACAGTTAGATAGGTAGCATGTTCTGTTCGGGTAGCAACAAAATAACATTCAAGTGCATTCACATTGGAACCAAATTATCATAATATTTTTGTACGTTGCAATTTTGAGCGAGATCACCACCAAGGCACAAATTAGGGAAACAGCGCGTTTATAGATGGCTCACTCAGAATTTTCTTGTCCACATACATACATACATATATACATACATACATACATACATACATACATACATACATACATACATAACCCTCCTTCTGAGGCAGTCGGGTAAAAAACCGATTTCGGTAATTTCAACGTTTTATTTTGCGATCAAAATCCGCCGTCTTAAATTAAGTACTTTATGAATTTTTAATGTTTTTTAATTTTTAATGCTTCGCTGAGACAAATCTTGCGACACCTCTTTTATGTCAAGATCACCAAGATCTGTAAAGCCGTTTAGGCTGTAGTGTCTAGTAACTTTTCAATTTCTTATTTTCATGACGTGAATTACTTATTACGAATACAATTACAAATACAAAAAATTAAATGTGCGTTTAGAAAGTGCTTAAAATATTTTTTCATAGAAATTGACGTCAAGGACCAAAGGGTTATTGGTCCTTGACTATGTGTAACCGTGTAACTTTTTTCAAGCTTTTATGTAGTAAATATACAGAAAATTTTTTTGTAACTTTTCTTGGAGTAATTTATGCAAATAAAACCGAATTCAATAATTTAGGTACGCAGTGTTTTGAAAAAATATAACAACACATTTTTGTGTAATAACCAATTATTTTATTTTTTCAATCATTTTTTAAGCTATGAAAAGACCGGAAGAACTTCTCGATACTGGCTTCAGCAGCTTCAGTTTTGGTTGATGTTCAACTCCTTCTGTACTTTCTGGATTTTTTCTAAGACTTCAGGTGCCGATCTTGCAACCGAGTCGCTGTCACTGAAAAAAAGGAGAAAAAATAAATTTATAGAGTAATGCTTGAATTAGTGAAAAGTAAAAAAGAGGAGCACTTCTTCAGACAAAACAAGAGTCCAGCCAATGTGCAGCATAGGTCTACGGAGCAGGGAGCTTCTGCCCATGACTTCTTCTTTTTTGTTTTAGTTTCTAGCTTCTTTTTTTTTTCTTTTTTTTTTTTTCGTTTGGGACACCGAGTCGTTCAACGACCCGATGAACCCTGGTGTCAGAGTTTTTCAACCGCCTACTACAAGTAGCAGGCCTCTGACATGGTTGAGTAACGACCGCCATCATAGATAGCAACCGGGACCGACGGCTTAACGTGCCCATCCGAAGCACGGAACCATCTTACTTGCGGACAATCAGGTGGTTCAGCCTGCAATGTCCTAACCAGACTGGGAATAAATTCACAAAGTGATAAATATCAACTTTATGAGTGACCCCACCGGGAATTGAACCCGGAACCTTTGCGTGGCAGGCAGGCATACTAACCACTGCGCCACATCGGCTGTCATTTCTAGCTTCTGAAAAATCGCAATTCAGCCAATGTCAATAAGCCGAGTAAGCAACTGACTGAAGATAGTTAGATAACTTACGCGCATGAGATGTTCCATGGCTCGTCGATGTAGTAGATGTGCACACCAATGACGCCGTAGTTGTCAGACCAGTCGTAGAAGCATTGAGGAGCAACTGGGGTTGCGTACTGTAACAAAAAGAGGGTTATGGGGTGACGTATGCCGTGTACAGCACACGTATTGTGATAAGGTGCCAAATAAGTTTGAATTTGCCGTGTGATACCAGCTTAGAACAGCATCACCCCATTCCTACCCGTTTTTTACTGGCGTCACGCGTTGACGACCGTAAAAATCGTTTACGGTCGTCAACGCTCTGCCTACCACGTAAGGGATTAATGTGTGACTATTGTGTCTCGGAATCTTCAATATCGAGTTTCAGTTTTCACTGTTTTCAACTTATGTGCGCTTTGTCTTCTGCTGTATTATCGTCAATGAAATATTTCTAAATATGTTTTGTCTTACCAAAGTGGTTTCCCTGTAGGGCCTGAGGTCTTCGAACCACTGCCTGCCACTGGGCTGCTTGTTGATCTTGCCGAACAAGAAGAAACCGTTGCCGACCAGCTCACCGTTGTTCACCAAGCCGAAGTAGGGCACGTAGTTTTCACACGCGGTCTCAGTGTTTAGCTTGTAGTGGTAGTGAGTTCCTGGACATATAAATATTTTACTTTATAACAGTAGGTAACTGCGGGTCAATGCAGACAGTACTATATTACGTACTCAATCAATTTCATCAATCTACTCAATCAATCACTCAATACTCAATCCAGCGAAGAAGAATCAGAAGACCGTTTTTGTTGCCTCCTCTACGACACATCTTGAAACAAAATCGAAATTGTTTCAAATCGATATCAAAAATTGAAGCCGCTTGTTGCTGCTGCACCTACAGTTCCACTGATTGTACTTTCTTGTTTTTACAGCTTTAATAACATCATTTTGTCTTCAGGAACACATACCCTGGCCACGAACGCAGTTCTCCTTGGTGAAGTTGCTCTTCTGAAGCTCAGCCTCAGTGCTGGGGAACTTCAAAAGGTTGCCGTCCAGTCCATGTACCCATACTCCTCCATCTTGCAGAGTCTGTCCACTGGCGGGGCCTCCGGTAGATTTGAAAGTAGCTGCAAAAAGTACAATGATAGGTATTTTATTGATTTCACAGACTTAAACTTTAGGAAATTTGTTCAGGTATCTGAAAGGTTTGGTACAATTAAAGCTTAGATACGTTATTTTATTTGTAAAAACATTGCATTTTTTTGGATCTGTCGTCTTAAGTAATGTGGTTCAACCTACCTTCAGATGCGAAGACAATAGGACGGGTCCAGTAAATTTTGGCAGATTCTCCGAAAGCGTCAGGGGCTTGCCAGACTTTCATCCTGCTTTCCACTGTGTTGGGTGCCGGCACAAAGTCTTCATAAGGTACCTGCGAACATTCAAAAAATGAATACCGATTAACAATGAACCGACACAGGTTTAGGTGTGCTGGAACTAAAAGGCTTTTTAAGGAAGATTGTTGTTAATGTCCTAAGGATCACAGGTTGAACTTTAAAATCTCTTTATATTTTAAAGGTGATAATATTATGCACTTATAACTCGACTGCATACGTTTTCTGAATTCAAAACTTAGGTGACGGTACAGAAGAGAACTAACTGTACCCTCTGGTTTACCCTTGGCTTAGGCAACACGTTTAGGAAACTTGCAGGAAAGATGAAGTCCAGATATGAATCCTTGAAAGTTGTACAGTGAGCAGATCAGGAAGATGTCGAACTGGTCTATTCTGCCTTCTCCGCTTTGAGAAGGTTTTACGTCATAAATAGTTAGGACCGAAGGATACTTACAGAAACTTAGAGTCCAGCTTTAAATCCTTGGATGCTGTACAAGGGGCAGATCAAGAAGTTGTCCAATCAGTGCATTTAAAGGCCTTGCATTTTGCTGTCGTATGGCTAGAACATGGTCCATCCTGCCTTCTCTGCCGTTATAAAGCTTTACTTGTTAAATCTGTCCTAAGACCCAAGGATACTTACAGAAATTTGGAGTCCAGCAATGAATCCTTGGACGTTGTACAAAGAGCAGACCAAGAAGTTGTCGAGGCAGTACATGTAGAGGAGACCAGCAATGAATCCTTGGACGTTGTACAAGGAGCAGACCACGAAGTTGTCAAGGCAGTACATGTAGAGGCCTTGCACTTTGTTGTCGTATGGCTAGCTGAACATGGTCCATCCTGCCTTCTCCGCCTTTATAAAGCTTTAATTGCTAAATTTGTCCTTAGACCCAGGATACTTACACAAACTTGAAGACCAGCAATGAATCCTTGGACGTTGTCCAAGGCGCAGACCAAGAAGCTGTCCAAGCAGTACATGTAGAGGCCTTGCACATTGTTGTCGTATATCTAGATGAACCTGGTTCATCCTGCCTTCTTCGCCATGAGAAAGTATTACTTGCTAAATCTGTCCTAAGACCCAAGGATACTTACAGAAATTTGAAGACCAGCAATGAATCCTTGGACGTTGTACAAGGAGCAGACCAAGAAGTTGTCCAAGCAGTACATGTAGAGGCCTTGCACTTTGTTGTCGTATGGCTGGATGAACATGGTCCATCCTGCTTGCTCAGCCTCAACGCGAGAGCGCGGGATGTTGTAGTAGTAGTTCTTGTCAGCACTCTCAGCCCTCGGACCGTATTTCACTGTGTGACAAATTAGGTGTTTATGTTTTAGTGGCTAAACACAGTAAGACCAAAATTACGCGCCGGAATTTGGCGCAGTTACGCCAGCAATGTTAGTTGCATTACGGATGATACCTTTTTCGGTTCACCGTTCCGCGGCGGGCTGTGCATTCGGTTCACCGTTCCGCGGGCTGTGCATGTATTGAATTAGTTCAAAGGATTCGGTTCACCGTTCCGCGGGCTGTGCACAGGCGTCGTACTCGTACATACAAATTCTTTGCTATTGGCAATAGTCGCACCAACGCTGGTGTGCGTGTTCCAATTCGTAAATTGATGGACATATATAACACTCACTTTGTAGACATTGATGTCTGTGCACTTTCGGCGGCTAAGTTCAGGAGTAAGGTTATAATTAGTCTAACCTAACTAGGCTTGTTTTGCTTGTTTAATTTAAATTGTTTACAAACTTGTTTATGGCAAATGCCCCATCTGAGTTAATTGTGGTAAACTCACTATTTCTTACTATTATCATAGTAATCCGTGGATAAACAGGTTGGTTATACATTTATTTAAGTTCATTAAGTGTTACTGTTAAGAGTTATATACTGTATAACTGTTAATTATCCCTAATAAAATAAAATAAAATACCTACACCTAAGCCAAAAATCTGTCGCTAAAATTCCGTGGCCAAAATTACACCGGAGTGATTTTGGCTTCATTTCGGCGCTTAGGTACAATCGAAATCGCCAGAAATATTACGCTTGGGCGTCTTAGTAAAAGTTACCGTGCTTCCATACAATATTTATTTGTAGCTCACCATTTTTGAATTATTACAAAATAACAAAATTTTGGCCAGTATAAAAAATTTGAAACGGCTGCCATTTTTTTTTGTTAGTGGTCCAGCAGGGCCCCGTTTCGGCATAGCTAAAGAAAAGCCTGAAGATTAGTTTCCAAAGCAGGGCCAATCTGGAACACGCGCGGGAACTCCCGAAGTTCAAAACAGAAATTTGGCCCCCGAATTTCACTCGCGAAAGTACATAGACATAGACATAGACATTCATTCAGAAAATAAAATGATTTCTGTGTTTCTAGACGAATCAAAAACAGTTTACTATCAAAGCGCGAATAAAAGTTCTTACCTCTCAGTCCATTGTAGTTGGCACCTGAAATAGAAATAACTAAATGAATATAAAAAACTTTTTTATTGTTACATTAATATAGGTACAAGAAATTTTCATATTTTTCTCATTAAAAAGTTAAGACCCTGTGAGAAAACACATTTTTTCAGCAATGTATATTATTTCCATTTTTTTCAAATTTGAGTAAAAACATCTTTTTAAGGATTTTTTAATTTAATTTATGGCTTCCATAAAATAAACTAACACCGTTTACTGCGGTTGTACTCACCAAGAGCCACGGCAAGTGTGCAGAGCACAAGGAATAGTGATTGCTTCATGTTGATCACTTCAGCTGAACTACGAAATGTTCAGAAAAATGCTCGTTCTTATATATTCATTTTGACGCATGGTAATTATTATACACAAAACATAAGGAAAAATATTACGAAATAAAAATTTACAAAGAAAATGGTCTATTTCTACAATCAGTAAATAGTGTGACCAAAGAATACGTTTTGCTGTTTTTTCTGACAATGTTATGCACATTCATCGAAGCTTTACAAAAAAGACACACCTTACAAAAATTTGAATAATATTGAAATTGGAAACAGTTAGGTAGGTAGAATGTTCTGTTCGGGTAGCAACAAAATAACATTCAAGTGCATTCACACTAGAACCAAATTATCATAATATTTTTGTTCATTACAATGCAAATTTTGAGCGGGATCACCACCAAGGCACAAATTAGAGAAACAGCGCGTTTATAGATAGCTCACTTAGTACTAGCGTCGATTTAACGCTTACTGACCTTAAGTGGAAATAACTGGAATCTCAGAGGAACTCAAGGTAACTAAGGAGATGGTTGCCACGAACGTCATATTTCTTGAATCAGAATTGTCTCATATGACGATCTTGTATCAGATTTTGCTGTTTTGATATTCTTATACTTTGAGATTTTTGACAGTCGTAACACTGGTTATGTAACAAGTGACGATCGCGAATATCCTAAATAGGGTTACCTTTCTTGTAAATCTATTACTTAGAGTATATCTATATACATATAAGCAAGCTATAGAGTGCGCATATCGCCCCCCGCCGTACTGTCAAAGCGTAAGCAGTTGCTCCCTAGATACAGACGTCAAATGTATGAGAAGTCATAGAGGTTCAATAGTGCTGTCACTGGCTTTTTGCTACTGATATACAGAGAGGTTGTGTTCTAAGAACTGCCAACAGTTCTAACTTTTTACGCGCACTCTATCTTTTTAGTATAATTAAATGTACGTGGTCTTAAAATGCTAATTACTAAACTTGTTTCTAATGCATTGATACCTATGTAGCCGAGTGGATGGCTGCCCAAGGCCAGCTGATGAGATTTCATGGCTGAATCATCGATGAATAGGTAGGTAAGTATGGCATAAATTGCTGGTTATTTTATTGCAAAAACTTACGTTGTTTCACTTGTGTTTTTCGCCATTCGTTTGACAGACGCATCTGTCTCTGTGGTAGATAGACAAAGTAATAATATTGTTACATGTTAAAACAAATATACTGGAACCCGGGAGTAGGCTATATACTTGCACTGTGCGTGCCTCGCCCGAAAAGAAAAAGATGACGAGAAAAAAAGATGGTGGGCATTCGTTTTCTGGTCAAAGAAGGAAAAAAAATATGTTTATCGTATAAAATAGATTTAAAATGACGGTTTTGATGTTTGAGCGTATTTTTGTATTCTAAAAATGGGTCTAGGTTTGCAAAAAACTTAAAAAAGTAGATAGGTACAAAAGACCTACTATTTTAAAAACACTGCCTTTTCCGAAAGTACCAAAGGTTATAGTTTGACCGTCCAGTCAATCGTTCGGTACTTACCATGTGTCAACTCTGTAAAGTTAGGCGCCAGCTCCACTGAGGAGACGTGCAAAGTGATCGTCAGTCGTGATCCATGCGACGCGCGTCTCACGTGTGTAGTGTAGCTCTCTTTGGCTCTTCTGCTTCATACATTTTATATGGAAACGGTTTCAAGTGTCGCGATGTCCCACGTCTCAGTCTCACGTCTCATGTGTACCTATAGCTAGAGCCTAAGGTATTCTAACGACAGCGACACTCAACTCTTATTCTATTGCCACTGTGATTTTCCATTCTTAATGAAAACTGCTCGCAAAACAGGTACGAAACTACCAAAACCATCTAACTGACATGTCATCGACACACAACTGAAACGATTTTCATTTAGCAGACCACATTCGGCCACTGTTTTCATTACCATTCATAGGTAAGTAGGTACATCAGAGCCCTCAAAGCTCCAATAAATCATGACAATATAAATAAAGAGTTTTTGTGTAAGTACGCATACTCCGTAATGAATTTTGTAAGACTTTACAGGACTTTACCTTTATTAAAACAAAAGTTAGCACCTGACAATTTGTTTCACAAGAAAATCTCGCGAGTTTCTAAAAAGGAGACAGAACAGACAAGTCAACCGTCATACGCTGTAGTGATGTCCAAATTACATATCGACAACTAATGTTGTACTACGCATTTCGATTTCCTTCAGCTAACAGCTTATTTGATGCACTCTGGATGCACTCAATGAATTACAAACTTAACATCACAAAGCCAATCTTTGCTAAAGTCCATTCGCTTAGATAGTGCCGCGGTGACAATGTAATTCCTTACAAAATTTGAAATTTGACCTTATCTAAGGGAATGACATTGTCATCGCGGCACTATCTAAGCGAATGAACTTTACAGGACTGACTGACAGAACTTGCTGTAAAATTTCAGATTCAAAATGCATTAGGTATATTTAAAAGTCATCGTACACGTCCTCTAATATATACCTATCAAATTGTTTTACATTGAGCTACATGACTCGTCTTTTTAAACAATGTCAATCGAGCATGGAAAACCGGACAAGTGTTAGCCGGACTTGCCCACCGAAGGTTCTGTAACAGTTTAGTTTACTTGGATTAGTAGCTTTTATTTAAAAAACAGACAGACTTTTATTTAAAATAAACTCTGGTCGACCGACTTTATGACAATGGCTGCAGGCATTGCTGAGATCGGCTAGATTTTAAAACGAGAAAATAAACTATTATTTATCGTAACTTATTACTATACGCTTGGCTTAGATCTGTCGGTCGGTAGGAGAAAAATGAAAATAAACATATTACCATGCAGATTGGTAAATAGGTCCCTGCCCTACTTCATTATTGTACTTATAAAATTAAAATAAACTCAAACCGACAAACAAGACTACGGTCAAACAAGCAAAAAGTGATCCTCTAACGGAACTCTAAAATGGCTAAAATCTGTTCGTCACACGTTAGGTCACACTTTACACACTTGTTAATTTGTCAGTAGAGTGTTTTGTCATACGTTTATTTGTGGCTCTATTCTGCATTATTCATCTAAACAGCTGAATGTAAGTAAGGTACAGTAGGCAAATAACGTCACCTTAGGGGAAAAGTGAAAATGTTACAATATATTCTTATAACTTAGTCAGCATTTAAGCTGAAGCGATGAGTGCCGAAATACCGATTGCGAAGGGTCCTGGTTGTGCTGTGCCACCTTCATTTCTCGTTGTTGTGGACACTTCCTGTTTCTCCTTCCATATCTGATGATCCGAAATGAAGGTGAAACAACCAGGACCTTTCGCCATCGGTACTTCGGCACTCATTGCTTCAGCTTAAATGCTGACTAAGTGAATAAGGATTACACTGTAATGTGTACAAGTAGCTTACCGTAGAGGATGAAACTCACAAGAGTTGTCGCAAAACACTCGTGAGAGCGATGCCTCGCAGATTCGCATTCATAGTCCATCTGGACTATAGGTACATAACATATCCTAAAAGGTTGTCGTATGGACACTTCTATACCTGATGATCCGAAATGAAGGTCACACAACCAGGACCTTTCGCCATCGGTACTTCAGCACTCATCCCTTCAGCTTAAATGCTGGCTGACTAAGTGAATAAGTATTTTCACTGTAATGTGTACGTACAAGTAGTTGATCGTAGAGGACGAAGCTCACAAGAGTTGTCGCAAGACACTCGTGAGACCAATGCCTTGCAGATTCGCATTCATAGTCCATCTGGACTATACATGTCCTAATATTCTAAAAAATCTGTCTAGTTAGGTACTCCTGACCCTTAATAACCACGTGCAAGCAAAAGCGGCCTGTCATGCTGAACAACTTTTACTGGCAGCCGCTTTTGCTGGCACACGATCTTTGAGGGTAAGGAGTACCTAAATGAGAGCACGAAGGAGGAACAGAATAAAAAAAAGATTTTTTTCTTTGGACCGCTTAAACATCCTGTGTAAATAAGATTTCTGCGTATACGGTCTGGTATAAAACAAATACCTAGAATTATTATCCCACTGTACCTTATGAAAAGCTTAGAATGATCTGGCAAGTATTATTCTTTATTGAATTTATGTTAATTTATTGCTATTTTTTCCTGAATTTTTAGGTATATTTCTTTATTGAATTTGTGTTAATTTTTTGCAGTATTTTTCCGTAACGTTTTGACCATAGCAAATTGTCATGCGTCAAAATGAATATAAGATGGAGAATTTTCCCGAACATTTTCCAGTCTAGCTGAAGTCATCAACATGAAACAGACGCTGTTCCTTGTGCTTTCAGCACTTGCTGTGGCTCTTGGTAAGTAAAAAAAAATGCTTAGTAGGTGACATACATAAATACAATCATCACGCCTATATCCTTTGCGGGGTAGGCAGAGCGTAAACGACTGTAAAAAACGGCTATTCACACCACTACTGACAAAATTTTGAGAATCTACAGAAGACTCACTGTGTATCACATACATATAATTATTACCCCTACATCCTATGCAGGGTAGGCAGAGCGTAAAAGGCTGTAAAAACAGCCATTTACAGCACATCTGACAAAAGTTTAAGAGTCATTTAGAAGACTGCGTATCGCCATAGCGACAAGTTGTCAGCCTATTGCTTAAAATTGAAGTGCACGTCAACTCTCAAATCCCTTTGTTGCTTCTTACGACACCCACGGGAAAGGTATGGTGTGATGCATAGATATAGGAATTTAGTCATGTCGAAGGTATGATGACGTCACTGGTGGGGTAATGCTATTCTAAACCACATGGCACCCATCATCATTGTGTGAATGAGTTTCTGGTTGGGTTTGTTTGTATATTGCCTACTTGTCTGTACTGTAAGAGAGAAAGTTCCGTTTTCAAAGGACAACGTAAGCCGTCGATTGATGCAGGCGCGGATACAAGGGGGGGGGGGGGGGCATAGGGGCAATGTCCCCCCCTAAACCCTTGGCTCTCATATAATTAAATCGAGAATTTTTTATTTTTTACAAAATGTGAACTGCGTTTTTATGATTTTCTCAAAATAGCCCCCCCCTGAGCCAAATCTTGTATCCGCGCCTGGATTGATGTCAAAGGTGATGTCTATTAATGTGATGATTTTTAGACAGCGATCCTTTGGTCCTTACTTAGTTGTTAAGAGTGCAGACATAGTCACAGGGCTATTTTTCTCCACACAGGACAGGAGACGTAAGATGACACCTGTCAGACCGTCGGGCGTCGGCGATATAACGGCGTCTCTTCTGTTTTCGAGCGTCGTGATATCTCGCGTCTCATGTCTTAAGTCTTATGTCGTTGTGTAGATAGAGATTGTCTGTGTAGATTGGCACGACACGACGCCGTCAACGTGGAATGACACGTCACCGTGGCATGGCAAGGCACGTTGTCCACCGCGCAATAGAAACTTTCTATCAATTCTCGAGTGCCATGTAGAGGGTGCTGAGCACAACTGAGATAACGTTTCTTTACACGCAAAGTCTTTACCTTTATAAACTACCCTTCATTTTATTTTTTTAAATTGTTCCAAAGTTTGTAAGCAGGGCTCAAAGTAGCTTACTTTCTCATTTTTATCACAGCGCATTTTCACTTTACTGTCAGCCCTGATCCGTTAGGTACATAACATTTTTTGAATTTCACTTTCTGTTGTTTCATCTATGTAACGTCATTCCCTCAGTTCCTAATCATGATTATATCAAATCAGACCGGCCAGTAGTTTTGCCGAACTATCGATAGTTTCTATACGAAAAAGCAAATCAATAGTTTAGAAGTAAATTTATAACACAGCTTTTCTTTTTTTCAGGTGCACATGAATACAATACACTAAGAGGTAAGAACTTTAATTATAAGATCTATGTATGTAAAATCGTTCTACGGTTCTGTAGCGGCGTCAAAGCAGCGTAGTAAATGCTACAGTTTTACTACGCCACTACGGTGGCGCCGCGTAGCAACTTTGATTGAATTCTGTAAGCGTACAAAGCAAGTTTATCAATATCAAAATGCGCCAAAAAGAACTCGCTTATTAAACTCAAACCCAAATAATTATAGCAAGATGGATTGCCTTATATTGTGCATGGATTTAGGCAATACCTAAGATATTTGTCTGGTCACTTCGTGGCTAGTTTTGCAAATGGTCTCAAAAAGCTCTTTACTCCCCAGTGAAATATGGGTTCGGTGGCGCCGGCGGTGCTGACAAGGACTATTTCTACACGATCCCAAAGACACGCTCGGATGCCGAGAATGCCGGTTGGACCCAGTTCATCAAACCATACGACAGCAAGATCAACGGACTCTTCATGTACTGCCTGAACAACCTTGAGGTCTGCGGCCTGTACAACCAGAAGGGATTCGTCACGGGACTGCAAATTTCTGTGAGTAATCTAATGATGTTTTCTGTAGCAGATAATGCTAGGTCATAGTAAATAGGTCAAGTTATTAAATTTTCTTGCAAAGAATACCTCAGACATATTATTTACTAGCTGGTACCCGCGAACTTCGTTTCGTTTCATTCCTTACACCTTTGCAAAATTCTTATTTCCACACCAGCATCATAAAAATTATACTCTAGATTTAATCTATTCATCACGCTAATATTGTTGGTACTACATTTCTCAAACCATAATCGCATTGCCAACAGATGCCAGCAGATGCGTTCCATCATACTGAACAACTTTTGCTTTGGGGCCATTTCATTATCTTCTATAGTTTAGCGGGGCTCCTGTTGGTGCACCTGGTGGTGTGCATCAGGTACTACAAACCTTCGAAGTCTATTCACCAGCTGAAGTGTCCCTTCAAGCTGAACAACTTTTGCTTTGAAGCCATATCTGTATCTCCTATTGTTCATCTGGGCTCCTGTTGGTGCACCTGATGGTTTACAACAGGTACGCCAAACCTTCGATGTCTTTCCGCCAGCAGGAGCGTCCCATCAGGCTGAACAACTTTTGTTTTCGAGTCATATACAGTATGTAAAAAAATCAACTGCAAATATTTTAAGGGTTGAACCAGCCCATGAAACTGAACAACTTTCCTTAAGGAACATAGGTCGAAATATGAAAAAAAAATTTGACCTCCCATACAAATGACTCGGTCGGCTGGTACATTTTGTATGGGTGGTCCAAATTTTTTTTTTCATATTTCGACCTATGTTCCTTGGGGAAAGTTGTTCAGTTTCATGGGCTGGTCCACCCCTTAAAATATTTGCAGTTGATTTTTTTACACCTTATATGTATCTCCTATGGTTAACCTGGGCTCCTGTTGGTGCACCTGGTGGTCTACAGCAGATACTCCAAACCTTCGTTGTATATTCTCCAGCAGAAGCGTCCCATCAAGCTGAACAACTTTTGCTTTGAAGTCATATCTGAATCTATTATTGTTAGGCTGGGCTTCTGTTGGTGCACCTGGTGGTCTACATGAGATACTCCAAACCTTTGACGTCTTTTCACCAGCAGAAGAGTCCGATCAATCGGAACAACTTTTGCTTTGAAGTCATATCTGTATCTCCTATAGTTTAGCTGGGCTCCTGTTGGTGCACCTGGTGGTCTATATCAGATACTCCAAACCTTCGATGTCTATTCGTTAGCAGAAGCGTCCTATCAAGCTGAACAACTTTTGCTTTAGAGTTAAATCTGTACCTCCTATAGTTTAGCTGGGCTGGTGGTAGTGGTTCTGATGGTCTACATCAGGTGCTCCAGACCCTCAAGTGGAACCAAAAGTAGCCTATGTCCGTTCTCGGTGTATGAGCAATCTCTGTGCCAAATTTCATCAAAATCGGTTCAGTGGTTTAGGCGTGAAAGCGTAGCAGACAGACAGACAGACAGAGTTACTTTCGAATTTATAATATTATAAGTAATAAGTAATAAGTATAAGTATAAGTATAAGTATAAGTATAAGTATAAGTATAAGTATAAGTATAAGTATAAGTATAAGTATAAGTATAAGTATAAGTATAAGTATAAGTATAAGTATATAAGTATATAATATAAGATTGATGATTAATTCAGGGATTTAATTTAGTTAGGTATATCAAAAGGGATTAACGAGTCATAATCACTCATTGTCGATAGCTTTTGAAACGCTCAGTCTCGCCTCAGGGGCGTGATTGGGCTGGTTGTTTGGATAATCATACCAATACTTCTGGGTGTGCCCTCGCTCCCCAACAAGCCACCCGGCGTATTGTTTTTTATGGATCCGGGGTCAAAACTCTAGGGGATACTTAAACCACCAACGACAGTTTTGCTTAGGTGTTAGTTTGCTAAGACAAATCACCATTGATGACTTTGTAAGACAACTTTGTAAGATTATTTCATGTTACAGATCCCGCAAGACAAAATCGAGCTGGTACCCAACATGGCGGAGCTGAAGATGAAGCCGTGGCAAGGACCTGCAGCATTTGGAGAACCTGCAAAATTATACTGGACTCTGCCAATCGTCTTCGCATCTGAAGGTACGTTGCTCCAGTGGAAAACAGCTATATTTTTATAGTGTGGCGGTGCGTATGCCCTTCACTTACAAATCCTGAAACGCGGTATCGAAGTGAATCCGCCGAGTATATGGGGTGAAATTTTACTAGTGACCGATAGCGAAAACTCAGAACCGGCTGGTGATAAGGAACAACTTTACCCAAGGAACATAGGTCGAAATACGAAAAAAATATTTTGACCTCCCATAGTAACTCAAATCAGCTGATCGGCAATTTTGTATGGGAGGTCCTAAATTTTTTTCGTATTTCGACCTATGTTTCTTAGGGAAAGTTGTTCCTTACCGCCAGCCTGTTCTGAGTTTTCGCTATCGGTCACTAGTAAAATTTCACGCTATAAATACTTACAACTTCCAAATACATGTGTCACGGAACACCCGAGCCTAAGCATATTCTTTTTCATCAACCGTCGGCACTCGGGTAACTGGTCTTATCATCGCTCTTTCTAAAATAGACACTTGGTCATGTTGAGTGAGATCATCAGTCAACTAATGTCAGCAGCTCCCGTTGCATTAGCGGCGAAAACACGTACTTGGATGACTTATTTGAAAGAAAGAAAGAAAGAAAAAAATGTTTATTTGGATACAGAATATGAAAAAAATGTCCTCATTTCAACAAAGATCATATATTTTGATCAACAAATGATCTAGTATCTTTTGTGTGTAAGACAGTAAAACCTTATAACCTTAAAATTCTGTTTTGCAGCATCATTGAAATCTGGTGCTGTTCCTACAATTGAGAATGGGAAAATCCTTCAAGATGGCGGCGTCTGGGTTCACGGACTGAACAACGTCGACCTCGTCAAGCTGCCCCTCAAAGAATCTCAGCTTAAAAAGACCGCTTTCAAGAAGCAGAACTGCGTTCCTAGCCAAGGTGGGTATTTAAACTTGAAAAAATTTAAGCTACCTCTAGTGAACTACTACATTAAATTCACTACACTTTTCAACGAAATCTCAAGATAGCGCTAGAAGATTTTGAAATGTACTGAAACCGCTGCAGTAAGGCTTAAGACCTAACTAAAGACCACAAGTTTTCTAAGTAAGTAGTAGAAAAAAAGCGTCACGTTTGATTCAGATAAAATACGACATACTCAAAGAATTCGTTTTTATGAACTGGTAATATTTGTCACGATTAGATAAATACACTTTAATAAAATAAAAATAAAAAATTAAACATGACAATTTTTTTTTCAAGATTATTGTAACGATGACCAATACGATACGATGGGATGTCCCGCGCCTCACGCTACCTCCACCTCCCTACCCCTACCTAGCAAACATTCAAAATGGCATGAAATTAGATTCATGTGAAACATACTTCCAGGCACACACTGGCAATACAACATGACGCCTAAAATGAAGTGCGAGGACTTCCTGCCATTCTTCGGGCTGGTGCACGACGGCCAGCTGATTGGATCCGGGTTCATCTTCTTCGGAAAGTTCACCAAGAACCAGACTAACCGCGCGTGGTTCGAAAACCCCATACCCTACAGGAAAACCACAATCGTAAGTTATTCAGAAGTTTAGTTATTATAGGTATTAACATACATATATAATTATATCACGCCTATATCCCTTGAGGGGCAGGCAGAGCGTGAACGGCTGTAAAAACGGTCATTTACTTACACCATGTGTGACAAAAGCTTGAGATTCATTCAGAATACTGTGTATCACCACCATAGCGACAGGCTGTCGCCTATAATTGGAATACACATCGCCTATCAACTACTTTAGTCGCTTCTTACGACACGACACCCACGGAAAGATACGGAGTGATGCTACTCTAAGCCTACACCACACGGCCAGCAAGGGTTATATTATAAGTGTTAGAATATAACCCTTGCTATAACCTAATGAGACCCTTTCGAGTGACAGCTATAAAAGATTATATTAGTATTTTTTTTAATTGTCAACATTTATCTACCAAAACTCACCAAAACTTATAACTCAACGCTTGTAAAACCTGTAAACGCTTGTAAAGCCGGAACTTCTTTTAATAATTTTAGCCAATGTTAGTTTCACGTATAGCGCCTTACTTTATTTTTTTCTTTTCCATGTTTTCAATAATCCTTGTGTTTTTCAGTGGGCCAACCCTCTCGCTCCTCAATGCTACCCGGACTGGGCTGACCAATACGGCCAAATTGCTCTGCACATCTACTACATCGACGACCCATGGAACATTCAGTGCAAGTACGTATTTTTTATTACTCATAAGTGGGTTGTTTAGGCTATGAAGGAACCATGATTTGTATCAAACTTCAAAGACAATCATCTGAAATATCATAATATCTGTTCATTGAAACAATATCACGACGTCAATTGTTCAAGCTTAGATGAATGATTGCCTCGCTGCGCTCGGTAGATTGAGTCGGCGTACTTGCAAAATAAAGCAATCAAACATAAGCCGCAATCGGCTTATCTTCGTACATCTGACAGTTACCTTATTATTTTAAAAATGCACCTTGTAATGGCGATTGGGATGGTGATGGATTATATTCGGCGTTTTCGGTTGGGATGACACACTACAAGCGCCGAAATTACATATAAATCACGCCGAATTACTTCGGACTGACATTCAGCGACGAAATTTTGGCTGAAGTGTGTCATCGGTGTCATTCGTATTGCAAATAACACTGCTGGCGTAATTGCGCCGAATTCTGTCGCGTAATTTCGGTCGTAGTGTCACATTAAACGCCGAAATCACGTACAAATCACGCCGAATTACTTCGGACTGACATTTGGCGACGACGGAATTTCGGCTGAAGTGTGTCATCCGTAATGCAAATAACATTGCTGAGGTAATCGCGCCGAATTCCGTCGCGCTATTTCGATGTTTGTTTGTACCCGGCATAATTTTGACTGCTTAGCCAATGGAATAAAATATGACGTCTTTTTTTCCAGGGACAGTGACTCAGTGAGAAAAACGCCACAAAGCATCATAGACAAAATAAGGAAAGTGAATGGCGCGTAAAACGCAACTACAGCTCACCTACAAGACCACGAAGATATTCCTCGAATATTTTTCAATTAATAAATAAAATTAAATGTTATAAAACTGAATAAAATGTTTTGTTTCTACAAACCCCGGCCAACCGTCTAAGTAACGTATCTAAATACCACAAAAATAGAGAGTTTACAAAAGAATGTCACGACCCTAATTAGGATTTTCGTGATTGTCACTTGTTACATAGCCAGGGTTGTTAGATTCAATATGAGAACGAAATACAGTTCTAAATCTGGTACCAGAACGTCATAAATGATTTTGAGCTGAATTGAATAGGTACGTACAAGAAATATGACATTCGTGGTAAACCATCTTTTAGGTTACCTTGAGTTCCTCTGAGACTCCAGTTTATACATTAAATTATTTGCCAGCATTTTCAAGCTCGGGTCAATGATCTATCTTTACACATTTTGATGTCGACCAGTCGAACACTGACAAAGTTATGGGGGTGAGGCATACATACAGACAGACTTGACGAAATTATAAGAATTTTTAGTAGATTACGAAACCACAAATTAGAGAAACGGCGCGCCGGGCGCGTCTATTTTGTGACGAAACCCTGAAAATGAGTACTTATGGAAAATCTGTGGAGAGCGTGCAAAAAGCCATGCCGCTTCCGTACCGGCTTATACAGCCATGAAAAATCTTGCCTCAGACACTGAATAAATCGTCTGATATCTAGACGTATGAGGCCAACGATGGAAAATCCGTTTTATAGCTGTGAGGAAGTGGCGCTTTGGTGGCACTTTATATGTTTGACAGCTGTCAAACCCATACTAGGAAACATGTCAACAAAGAAAAATAGACCTTATGTCATAGCATTAACATGATTTTGACAGCTGTCAAATACGGCCTATTCAAAATAGCGGCTCACGCTGTCTATCTTTGTTGTCTATCACATCACATCACAGATTACTTCCTTACTTCCGCTCAGCCGCTCACCTATTGACGCAAAGAGAGAATATTGAAGGTTATACCACAAAATAGAGAGTTTACAGAAGGTTCACGCGGCTCTAATTCGGATTTTGCGATTGCCACTTGTAACATAGCCAGGGATGCTACTGTCAAAAATCTGAAATATACCTAAATATATCAAAACAGCAAAATTTGGTAAAGAACGTCATATGATTCTGAAACAATTTTCCCCGCGCGACGTTTCCCTAATTTGTGGTTATACAGAGCTCATTCAATGCAAAAATATTATACTGACAGAGCCAACTATTCTATTTGATTCTATACAACTACAATTTGTATTACTGGCTCTTTTAATATGTGCAGCGCCATCTATACAATCTTTCTTGTATCATCTCGACTAGAGGCTCGCTGAAGAACCTTTATTATCATTGACCACTAAGTAGATAAAGATTGTCTCTTTGTATCAATTTCGAGAGATGTTTGATAGATGGCGCTATTCGTAAATTAAAGCCATTGAATTTATTGTATTTTTTCATACATATTTTTTCAACAGTTTTCTATTCAGGTAATTAAATAATAGCACTTAAACTTATTAGTGAGTTTGCCTTTGCCCTTTCTCCTCACCTTCTATGTCGACTGGACAACCTATATGTTCCTTGGGGAAAGTTGTACAGTTTAATTTTTTTACGCTTTAAACAGGATAAACAAGTAGATGTGTTAAAAAACAAAAAACCCGACTGCGGGAATTTTAAAATAGTATTTTGCTGTAAAATTAAATTAAATTAAATTAAATTA
Organism: Phthorimaea operculella; assembly: GCA_024500475.1. Lineage (NCBI taxonomy): Eukaryota > Metazoa > Arthropoda > Insecta > Lepidoptera > Gelechiidae > Phthorimaea > Phthorimaea operculella. The sequence goes on from JANFCV010000208.1 coordinate 149,683, forward strand.
AAATACGTTTATTTCAGGCACAAGTCCAATATAAATAGTCACAAAGCAACATGTCATAAGTAGCATAAGTAGATTAAATTAAATAAGGTACATAACGTCATTAATAAATAAAGTACTACAATACTAGTAGATATTATTACATGACAAACATACGAATCATATTAAAGTCATTTAAGTAACATGTTTTATACAATGCTTCAACAATACAATTTTTTGAATCTGACAGTCTTTTATGAAAAGATAATTTCAGTCTATTCAATAGAACAAAAACATCAACCACTCCATTCTCAGCAAACATGCCAGTCGCACTACACCGCCAAGGTAGTCCCAGTATTGCCCTTAGGGCGTTATTGTACTGCACACGAAAAGTATTAAAAACACCCTTCGTGTAGTTGTACCATAGTTGGCTGGTATAGAACGACTGACAGTAGGCCGTGAATAACGTAATTTTCGCCTGTTTAGAGCAGTGTGCAAACCGCCTAGCTAGCATGTTAGCGCGCATCGCGAGTGCACGTCTTTGTCTTTCCAAGTCTTCATCATCCTTTAATGAGTCGGTAATAATATGACCTAAATATTTAAATTTATTTACTATAGCCAAAGGACTACCGCACAACGATATCACAGGTATACAACTGGGACCTTGCCCTGCTTTAAATATCATTACTTCCGTTTTCGCTACATTGTATGTAAGGCCGTGTGCACACGCATACCTTTCACAAATGCGTAATAGTTGACGAAGTCCGTCTGCTGAAGGAGCCAGCAGCACCATGTCATCCGCATAGCTTAGGTTGTTGGCACAGACACCGCCAACATGGCAGCCGATCCTGGCGCCGCTGAGCTCCTCCAGAAGACCATTTACGTATAAGTTAAACAGGACAGGCGAGCTTAACCCGCCCTGCCTCACCCCGCATTCCAACTTATATGATTCAGAAAGAGACCGATCCCACCTGACTTGGTTCTCTTGGTTTGTGTACCAGTACTGTAACACATTAGTGACCTTGTCAGATACTCCTGTATGTCTAAGTTTATGCCAGAGTATATCATAATTAATTGTATCAAAGGCGCGGCTTAGGTCTAAAAAACACGCATAGACAGAAGTGTTTCTAGTGACGTAGTACTTAACAGTATTTTTAAGAGAAAATATGGCTAAGTCTGTAGATAGACCTTTTCTAAAGCCAAACTGGCCAGAGTTCAGTGGGATATTAGCCTCATTAAGTTGCGTGTTTAGGAATCGTTCGAATATTTTAGATACAATAGTTGCCAGAGATATAGGACGGTAATTAGCCAGGCTAGATACGTCACCCGTTCTATTCTTTAAAATAGGTACTACAATCGTTTTCATCAATTTATCTGGTAAACAACCATTATCCATACACATATTAAAAAGACAACTTAGTTTTTCATACAATAATGAACCACCGTACAGAACGTGCTCCACGCTAAGGCCGTCATGGCCGGGTGATTTGCCGCGTTTCATACTTTTGACAATCTTAAATAGCTTATCAGCTGTGATATGCACGTGCGCTTGCGTCTTATCTCCCTGCCCTGCCGGCCCCGGCGCGGCGCCGCCCGTGTCCGACGGAACGGTTGGAAAACCTACGCTCTGTGTATGTACGGGCAGCGGGTTCGATGACTTGAATTTGTTTACAAACATTTCAGCAATTTCTTTTTGGTTACAGTTACCATTTATAGATATAGGCAAGTTTGACTTATATTTTTTATATTTAAAAAATCTGCCATCTTGAATCTATATTTTTTTTATATAGCCAGTGTCACTTGTGCTGCTGAGACGAACTTAACGACACCTTATATGTCAAAATCCAACAATCCGTTTTGGGCTGTAGCCCGTGAAAAAGAATTTTCTTGTCCACATACATACATAAATACTCTCGAAAAACATAACCCTCCTTCTGAGGCAGTCGGGTAAAAAAGGATTTTTTCCCGTTTTTTGGCTATGTCCTTGGGAGAAAGTTGTTTCTTATTACCAGCCGGTTTTGAGTTTTCGCTATCGGTCACTAGTAAAATTAAACCCTATTTCAAAATTGTAGAAGAGGAGCCCAATAGGGGATTTCTAGAAATACTTGAGCCTACTTATGCAGTTTCCCTACTAATTTCATTATTATTTGAAACGGTTCTATTCTTATATTATTACCTCCATACGTTAAGTTCTTTAGTGTTGGTAGGTCCCACAATAAATGTACATCTTATTGCATTGTATTGTATTTTTTACAGTCAAGCCAATCGTGTAAATCTTAAACTTAAATCACAATTTGTTTATAATAATCTAGAATAGGTTATACTACACGTTGTGAGACGAATTTATCTACTGGTTATGTCCCGCCGATGCCAGAAATCCATTTTCTGTAGATGCAAATACAGTATGTAATAAAATAGCAGTGAACCAGTCCATGAAACTGAACAACTTTCCCTTAGAAACAATGGTCGAAATACGAAATAATTTTTTAGCCCTCTCATACAAAAAGACCTGGCCAACACAATTTGTATGTATTTTTTTTTCGTATTACGACCTATGTTTCTTAGGGAAAGTTGTTAAAATATTTAAAGTTAATTTTTTACAACTTTTAAATTAAAATTATCACAATTTGTAGTAGAGGAGCCTAATAGGGGATTTCTCGAAATACTAAAGCTTAGTTACTTTTGTACATGAAATATTCCGTAAATTACTAATTTCATTATTATTTTAAGCTGTTCTTTTCCTGTAATATTACGTTTAATTCCTTTAAGTGTAAAATAGAGACTCTAATAATTGTATCGCATTGTAACAAGAAGTTGAAATCATATTAATTTTGGCCGGGTCTTGAACTTAGACCGTCCCGTTTTGCTCTGTTGTCACTGCTGCATTGTATTGTAAATTACATGCGCAAGAGCTTTTCAAATTTAAAGAGCTCGAGTGTTATTATTATTATTATTACCTTTTTACTACCTAACAATTATTAGATTTTTCTCGTCTACTTTAGAATACAAGAACAAGTAAATATACTTACGCTTTATAAATGTACCATAGAAACAAAACCAACAAGTTCTTAGATTAGCATAAATATAATAAATATTTTGAAAAGGGTGTCCTTGAATCCGACAATATTATTGCGAAGAAAGAACAAAATCTGTTACACCTCTATACGCACGGATTTTAAAGGTACTTACGTTATTTGTCCAAGTAATATGTAAATATTTGCTTTTTTTTTCCTGCATGTAACTGTTGGCAGGGTAGACCGGGGAGAGCTGCTGTAATAGCTCATGCATGATTTACACGTCATTCGCGGCAAATGTTCAACCTACCTGCAGGAACTGCCTTGCAATGAACTACCTGTCCACAGTTGCAATGGCAACTTCTGGAAGAAGCAATTTCATCTGAGGATGACCTAAGCGCTGGCGAGGACAGAGATCGAAAGAAAATAAAAATGCGCCAAATGTAGTAGATGTATCTATCATGATATGAGCTAACTATTTTCAATTTTTTAACAGCTTTCTATCATTATATTTTGCAATTTAGGTGTCAAAAATATTAACAAATTAGGCACAACTTTGTGTGATGAGATGACATGTCTGATCTGTTAGGTAATTATCATTGTATACGCTTTAGGTCAGTCAAATGCTAATTGAAGAGTCTTCGTCTTCTTTTCGAGTGGGACACCGAGTCGTCAACGTGCCGATGTACCCTAATGTCAGAGTTTATCAACCATCCACTGGAAGTAGCAGGGCTTTGACATGGTTGGGTAATGATCACCGTGTAAGTAATCACAGCAAACAGGACCTAGCTTAACGTGCCCTCCGAAGAACGGAGCCACCAATTGTAGAGTGAGCACTGTGCTACGAGTAGTCAAACAAACTGTTCGAACTTCCCCCGGTTCACCCTACACCATACTACGCACTGAACCTTTGATATATAAGATAGGCCTCTTCTGAAAATATTGTAGTCAAGCGGAAGCCATCATAATGAAACAAACGCTGTTTCTGGTGCTCACCACACTTGCTGTGGCTCTTGGTAAGCTATATTTGGTACTACAATTGATAAATGTTAAATTGGTACAAATATTACACGTATACTTCACAAGTTAGTAGAAATATTAGTGTAATTATACAAACTTTTATTTTTCAGGTGCCAATTACAATGGATTAAGAGGTAAGTTTCCTTTATCTGCATTCAGATCTGTAAGTATATGGAATAATAGCCAGTGCACATATTAACCGTCATCAATGCTAAATTCTTCTGAAACGTGCGCGACACATGGCGTTACCGCGTTATTTGTGCGTAGATCCTACGAAGTCCTAATCCTATGATAAAAACAATAGAAAGTTTTCTTTACAGGTGTCTTTAAATCGTACCACTACAAAAAAGAGAGTTTACAGAAGGATCACTCGACCCTATTTAGGATTTTTGCGATTGTCACTTGTTACATAACCAGGGTTGCTAGGTTCAATACCAGAACGAATTACAGCTAAATCAGATACAAGAATATAATATGTTTCCGAGCTGATTTCAATGCAAGAAATATGACGGTTTGTGACAACCATGTTCTTAGTTATAGTTACCTTGAATTCCTCTGAGATTCCAGTTTATTCCAGTAAACGTCAGCAAGCGTCCAAATAGTCGTCGTCAAAAAGCGAGAGAGCCATCTGGAAAGGCACCCTAGATGCCGTCTCCCTAATTTGTGTCTTCATTCCACAGTGAAATACGGAAGCTCTCAGGATGGTGCCGATAAAGAATACTTCTACAACATTCCGCGGACGGCCTTTGAGGCGGAGGACGCAGGATGGACCCAGTTCATCAAACCATACGACAGCAAGATCAACGGACTTTACATGTACTGCTTGAACAACTTCGCTGTCTGCCCCTTGTACAACCAAAAGGGATTCGTCGTGGGACTACAAATTTCAGTAAGTACTTATTCTACATTATATCAATGATTAATAATTGATCAAGAAATGAAGCGTGTGTATGTGAGTGTGTTGGTAGTCGTACCGTCGGAGATAGAAAACGCAATGGTGACCAAATCTTGTCTCGAGTCGGTGCCTTATCTGGCCTAGCACTGCGGGGTGTAGTCATAGTCATAGCTGTAGCCGTAGCCGTAACCGTAGCTGCTGTCGTAGCTGTAACCGTAGCCACATTGCTGCGGCCAGGCAAAAGGTGTTCATGCTAAACTAAACTACAGCCGCACCAATTGGCCATATTTGACAGCTGTCAAACCCATACATGTCAACAATGAAAAATCGACCTTATATCATGGCATTAACATTATTTTGACAGCTGTCAAATATGGCCTTTTCGAACGGCCGTACTGTACTGATTTGATTATAAAATTACTTTATGTTACGCTTACAACAATTAAGTTTATGAATTCCAGTTGCCGTACGAGGACTTTGTGGCGGCAGGTAACTCAGCAGCGTCGAAGTTCAAAATATGGCAAGCCCCTGAAGCCTTCGGACAGCCTTCGCAAATAATGTGGACCCTGCCACAGATCTTCGTATCTGAAGGTAAGTGTTTCAGAAACGGCCGCAGTTGGTTAAAATTTTGATACGATTTTGATTTCTTATTTTAATTTAGAGGGACAGTAGAACATGTCTGGCTTATATTTTGTAATAATTATTTTCTATTTCATAAAAACAAAACAATGCAGTACATTATGCTTATATTTTACGTACACTAAAAGGGCTTAAATGTAATACAGGAACAGAACTGATTGAAGTAATAATAAATTAGTAATTTACGCGAGATTTAATTTACGGAACTAATAAAGCTCAAGTATTTCGAGAAATCCCCTATTGGGCTCCTCGTCTATAAATTTACGATTATGTAAGGTGTAAAAAAATACTGCAAATATTTTAAGTCGTGAACTAATCTATGAAACTGAACAACTTTCTTAACCCGGCGCCGATGACGTGAAAAAAGTTACGCGGACGACGACATCGGGTCGTCGACAACTAATCAACTGTTTATTTACGATTCACATTATATTTTTATTAGCACGTTCGCGTACGGTACGTCATATGACGTCGAAGAAATGTCCCCCTAGATTTGCACTATATTTTTCCATACAAACTGAATGGACGTGAAGGAACGTTGTGATTACACCAAATCTCACATCTTATTAGCATGCGTCACATACGTCAATAAACGTCGACGTCATAAAACGTTGCTGCATATTGCATACATTTTAAGCTACACGTTTGTAAATAACGTGTAAAGACGTCGACGTCATGAAACGTTGCTTCATATTGCATACATTTTAAGCTAGACGTTTGTAACTAACGTTTGAAGACGTCGACGTCTATGGACGTTGTGTTGTATCCTGTAGATAAGAAACTGATACTTCGAAGCACTTACGTGAGGTCACGTAACGTTTATTAACGTTCATGGCCTTAGTATAGGTTTTACTTGCATAACATGAAACATAAACGTGAAATCACGTTGACATGTATACAATTTACACAAATTATCTGCTAGCAGACGTAGTTTTGGTTACAGTGTCTTGTACAATTTACTTGTCCCGCTTTAGAGCATAACTGCCACTTATAGAGGCACTTTTAAGACTCCTTCTTCAGTTCAGTACCATCAGCATAAGGCAGATGATCACGTTTAAGTTTGTAAAGCTGCTATGTACCTGGTGTGAAGATGGATGGCGTGGCAAGAATAAAGCAGACAAGTGCTGCCGATGCCAACTGCTTCGCTACAGTTCGCACAATTACTACAGGAAACTGGCCTGAAGGACTGCCTAGGACCACTAGATGGGTCTATTGCGTCCATCATCCAGCTAACTGCGTTTTCTGACCCATGTTTCATATATGTGCCGAGTGGTAGCGGCTAAGGATTCTGCCACCTCTATTCTACTCAGGGTGTTTCGTAGAAGGCGACGACGTCGAATTTTGAAATATCTGCCGACTATTGTCGTGTACTGTAGCATTCCCAAAGAGGGTTGTCAGGGGTGACCGGTCGTACAATGAAGCCAAATCCTTTTTTAACATGATTTTGTGTTCAAACTAAACCTGTTGCGCCGACCTAAAGTAATTGGGAAAAAGACAGTAAGATAATGATGATTTCATATACGTGGGAACAGTACCTATAAGGAAAATCCAATGAGGCAGGATCTCTTATGGTGGCCATAAACGATACGAATATCCTGACTCGGACGAAGAAGAATCAGAGGAAGCAGGAACGGCGAGTGCTCAACCTCCACCACCAAATGAACCACCAGAATCACCAGGATCAAGAAAAACCCCACCGCCAAATGCCATCCTTGGATTCATTGAAAATGTTTGGAGATCTCAGATTAATCCTTAACAGGAGAAGCCGAAACGCCAAAGGTCCTTGAGATAAAAAGCAGGCTTTCTAGATGCGGACAGAATGATCCTGATCCAGGCGATAAGGATTCTAACTGACGCCCAAGCCGCGATCTGCTCTGGAACGGGTGCAGCTAGTTTCTTTGACCCACTAGTGATAGTGACTATAGACAGCAAGATTTGTTCTGGAAACAATGCAAGTATTTTGATGAATTACGTAAAGTATCTGGAATCTTTTCAAAATTCCTTAACTTCGATACCTTTTTATTTCAGGTTTAGTTGATTTTTTATTATAAGCAAGACTTTAGAGACTCCAGGGTGGTTTAGGTTTACGATACAAACACTAAACATGTTTATTACATCAAATAATAGACGTGCGCTACATAATGGTGAGCATGGTGGAAAAATGTTTGACTTTTCATATTACAGCTGACGTCTAGAGACGTTGTTCACTATTATGTAGGTCAATAAAAATGTGTCAGTGACCTAGTATGGATGTAGCAAAATTCTATATTACGTGGCGCTAGAAGTTTAGGAGTTCGATGTGAGGTGGCGCAATGACGTAGCTAATGGAAAAAATTGAGTAAATCGACGTGTTATAACGTTCCTGCGATTTATTGGTGATTAAAAAACGACGTGATCTGACGTTGTGTCACAACGCATAGATTTTTTTTTGACGTCATATGACGTACCGTACGCGAACGTGTTAGTAATGAAAGAAAAGACCTTTATACACGTAATTTAATAAAAAATATATTAATTTAGGACTAAAAACCTATTTTTTATCCATTTTTCGTAAATACTAGAAAAACCAGCTTGAAAATCGTGACGTTTCGTAAAAAAACATTTTTGGGGGGGGGGGATATTTGCTTTACTTTCGAAAATAATCGTCTTATCTTCTACAAAAAGGCGATCTTGATGACTTAAAGCCATTTGTAACCTAAAAATATGTCATGAACACAATACACCGACAATGACGCCGGGTAGAACTTACCCGTTTTGGATTTAAACACTTGTATCTCTCTACCCGAACGGCACAAAACTGATTTCAATAATGGGCTAAATAGAGGGTTGTTGTATCACCAGCTATACTGACGGATGAGTAAGATGGACGCCAGGAAAAATAGATATTATTCTCTTTTAAAACCGCCTCGGGTAAATATTACCCGGCGTCAACGTCGCCGGGTTAAAAGAAAGCCCTCCCATGCCTACTAATTTTGTTTGGAAGGTCCAATTTGTTTTCATATTTTAACCCATGTTCCATGGGGAAAGTTGTTCTGTTTCATGAGTACCTTGACCTCCTTTCAGCTTTTATACCCTTTCCGTTAATAAGTATGTGTGTTACAGAGTCATTGAAATCCGGTGCTGGTCAAGCGATATCGAACGGTCCGACGCTGCAGGAGTCTGGCGTGTGGGTGTATGGCCTGGACGGCAACCTCATGAACATCCCCCTCACCGAGGCTGGAATCCAGGAAGCCGGCTTCAAGAGTCAAAACTGCATTCCTAATCAGGGTAAGTACCAGGAAGATCGTGTTCCTGGAGAAAAATATAATATACCGTCTCTTACTCCCACCCGAAATAAAAATAACTATAATTTTTTTTTTACCATTTGCTCCAGGTAAACACTACCAGTACAACATGACGACTGATATGGTGTGTGAGAACTTCCTGCCATGGTTCGCCTTGGTGGAAAACGGCGAGCTGGTCGGCTCCGGATTCCAGTTCTTCGGAAAACTCACCAAACCCCAGGTCAACAGGGAGTGGCTAGAGGACCCGCAACCTTACAGAATATCCACAGTGGTAAGAAACCCAGAACTAGCTGTAGGTAGGTATAGTGAAATTTCACTGGTGATAGGTACCTCCCGCAGTACCGCTATTCGGCAATTTTGAAATATACCTACTTCCAGCCTTTATCTTAGCTAACAATTATTTCTAGAGAAAGGAGAAAGAATAAAGAACTCATCAAGGGTCTTTGGAAAGTTTAGCAGTGGATTAAACAGAACAACCCTCTTTCCTGTAAACGCTAATCAACAGGTCAAACTGACAACTATCCCAAAATTAAAGGTGGGCTTAAAAACCAAGCGACAGCGACAACGACGCGCGTCGTTGCCTTTGTCAAATGACTGGTTTGTATGGGTTTGTATGGGGAACCAGAAAAACCGAGCGTCGGCGTCGTTGCGGCGCGCCACGACGCCGTCACGTTGACAGCGCGCTGAGAAGCTTAGAGTCTGTATGGGATGCGGTCGGGTTTTTCTACAAGACCGCAGCGACAACGACGCCGTCAAAATTTGACGGCGACAACGACGCGCGTCGTTGTCGCGTCGCTTGGTTTTTAAGCCTATCTAAGTCAAAAATAAATTTGAAAACGGGTATTATTTGTATAGGAGGTTATTTTATTTTTAGCCTTGGAACTTTGGTCCTGAGGGAAATTTGATTAGTTCGACCTGTTGGGCGGGAAAGTGGATCGTTCGGTACCTCACTATAATAGGTGAAGAAGAGACAGTTATTAGTTTGAGTGTTTTCAGCTTTGCCGTAGTCAAGTAAACATTGTTTTCTTTTTGTTTCAGTTGGCTACTCCTTTTGGTCCTCCGTGTTTGTATGACTGGGCCGATGAATACGGGTTCATGTCTCTGCACATCTACTACGTCGACGAACCGTGGAACATCAAGTGCAAGTAGGTTATTCTTCTTCTTATTAAGCCGATAAACTGTCATAGATTCAAAATGGCTGACATTTTTCTTTAACTGCATGATTGATCTAAGTAGGTAGGTATCTAATCTAATTTGTAATTAGCTGTTGGGGCTTTTCTTCTGAAGCATGGAGCATTTTTTTTTAATAACGAATTAATGGCCTCTATGAAAATCACGCAGTAATTTAGTTCTCTGTATTATTTTAGCAGAGGTATTTGAATGCATCGAGTTAAATTAGATTAGATTTCACAGTGTACTCCGCGCTCAGTCACTAAAAATATTCCCTACTAGGCTCCCTTACTAGAAGTTAAGATTATATGTAATCCTTTATTTCTTTTTCAGACCGGAAGACGTGATTATATCACTGCCCACCGACAGCAATGCTTAAAAGTGTCAATGTCACGTGTGTAAATATAATAATAAGTTAAGAATAAACTAATTAGTCAGTAATAGTCTTATTGCGGAGCATTGTGGAATGGAATACGAGACCTTCGATTTCTTTTTTCGTAACCCTTAGTACCAATCGTCGCATAGGTATTAACTAAGTATGCAGATTGTAAGTTTTCGCTATATTACCATTCATGATAGGTACCTACACTGTTCTGGGTCCTGGCTGTGCATTTGTTGAAAATCCGTGGACTTGTAGTGCACTGACGTCGAAGGCATCAAATGGAAGGAGCTTTCTGAACTATTTTGAATAAAATATTAAGGTTCATAGCTTATTTTATTTACTTAAATTTTGTAGGAATAACCAAGCTTTCTTGAATGCCTAAATACCTCACTGCCTTCACGCAACGCGATCCTCCGTCTCGTTCCAGCCCTTCGTCACTGCAGAAGGGGTGCTAAAATTTTGATAGATAAGACGGCATTGAGGCCGTAGGAGATGAAATGGAAAAATCTATGGGAAAAATCAGAAACAAGCCTATTGAGGCGTTTTCTGACAGCTATTAAAATTAAACATTAGTAGTTAGTAAGATCATCGATAGATGGCGCTGAATGACTTGCACTGGCCTTATTTGACATCGAGTATTTATTTTATGCATGACAATCAAATCAGTAAGTGAGTTTTCGAGCAAGGAAATGCGTTTTGGTAGTTAACAAATGCATTTTTTAAATCATAGACCCCACTTTTACTTTAACGCTAGTTTTGTTATAGACCTTGCAAGCGTTTGCGTGTATCTGTTGCCAGCGCCATCTACCCATGATTTTACGAACTAATAAATACGAGTTGTTTAGTTTCGTACCATACGCGCGCGAATACGATTTGTAGTTTCGCGCCATTTCGTCTGACGGACCGCGCGGCCTGTGACGTTGACGGTCCGGCCGGCGCCATCTTACATTCCATTCTCGTTCCCGTGTGCGCTCGCGGCATGATAGCCCATTTTAATGTAATTTTAGTGTTTTTCTTATTCGTGTGTGCTATTTCCACCAGGGAAGAGTTCCCTGTTCGGTGTGGAAGTTAAAACTAGACAATTTCGGATTTTGCGCTGGATTTCTTGTGCTGGGAGAAATCCTTTGTTATTCGCGTCTTGAACAGCGAACGTTTAAATGATATCTATTTTTGCTGTCGAACTATGAACAATAGTGAACTAAAGTGTTTGTGAAAATTGTTGGAGAGTACGATCACGAGCTGGTATCCGGACGCCGTGAGTCTAGTTTTTTAAGTTCCCATCCTCTGTGTTCCTAAGTCCAGAAACCTGTTTTTCCTGTCACACTTAGACTCACAAGGGAACGGCGGCGACATACTTACCACAAGGTGAGCAATTCGCTGGTAGTTTTGTATAAGTACTTTATTTGTAGTGATTAGCAACATTACGTGGAGGTCACCAACTTGATGACCTTTAGTACAACCGGAACTTTGGTACATTTACTTTAGATATGAGCTGTGGTAGTACAGTAAAATATTAGTCATCCTGTAGGAGATTAAGGGCCGTCGCAGACATTGGGAAACAGTTTCTCGGTACAGAAAATTTTCTCATTAAATTCATTTTATTTAGGTATAGTAAAGAGCACTACGAATCGTAGTCAAATGTTGTTCCGAGGCTGATCGACCATTTAGTTTTAGATTTTAAGATAACTTTAATTTGCTTCCACTGCGCTAAGATCAGCTTCGGAATCAAACACGAGTTTTTTTTTAAATCTGTCATAGAAAATGCTAAACTAACCTGAAGCGTAAACCACTTACTAACTTTATTGCCATTTAAAATAACATTAAAAATCAATAATTAGGTGTAGGTATAAAGGTCTTTATTATTTAATTTAAGTTATTGCATTACAAAATTCTAATGGCTTTGGAGGCTTTCAGCTGTCATTGCTCCATTTGTAAACAAACTAGCAGATCACCAAAGAGACGTTTAAAATGGCAGCACTTCTGGTTTGATCGAGTCACTTTTCCTGAAAAAAAAAAGAGAAACAACTTGAGAAAAAGAACTACCTCTACCAACTGGGCTAACGCTTCTCAATCGTAGCCTACGAAATAGTAGTGCAAGTGAATGTTGGCTAATAACGTTTGTCAAGGCTCCATCTACCGGGATAGTTTTGTAAGTAATTCCCAGCGAGTGATTCATTCTTTAATTGAATGTAGCTAAAGCAATGATAATCCGCGATAAATTGAAAACCAAATTTTAAAAACACTTCCCACGTTAGGTAAACAATTTTTAGGAAACTTAAAAATTTCACCGTAGGCAAGATTTGAACTGCGACTTTCGGCATCAGTACCACAAAATTGAGAATTAACAGAAAGACAGCTCGCCCTTTTTTTCTGATCATTTACGAAAACAGGCATCACTTAATAACTTACTCGCACGTGATAGTCCACGGTTCGTCGATGTAGTAGATGTGCATAGTCACGGTGTGGTACTGCTCAGCCCAGTCGTACAGACACGGAGGAGCTATGGGGACCCCTTGCTGAAACACAAGAACAACAACAGTGTTTAAAATCAGTCTAAATAACGGCTAAAAGGCATAGAAAATCGTATTGTCAAGAAAGATAAAGATGAAAATTCTTTATTTGCACGCCAAAGGAATCACTTTACAAATAAGTTTGAACTAGAACTAATTAGCGCACACTTATGCATGAACCGAACCATGCCATGAACACAAAAACGACCGAGTTGTTCATGTATCTACAGTCAATAAATTTGAATATTGAGTCTACTATTTATCTAATCTGCGATTACGGTTTAGAAATGAGTGATTTTATTCTTATCTGACTTCTAAATGTTTAACGTGTGATGCCAGCTAAGAATAGCATCACTCGAATTATATCCATGGGTGTCGTAAAAAGTAATTAAGGGTTAACTATCCAGGAAATGGCCAGCAGCGTTCTTTGTGAATAAAACATCTTACACTGCGCTCACATATACCTACGCCAGCCAAAAGTGGGGAGTATGGCAGGCAATAACCCCCGAGAACAGGAGGCCCGTGTCCAGCAGTAGACTGTTGGTCCTGTAAAGACAAATGTTTGCCGCCTACCTCTGTGGCTTCCCTGTAAGGTTTCTGGTCTTCAAACCAGTCCCTGTTGGGCAGCTTCTTGGTGAACTTGGCGAAGAACTGGAACGCGGTGCCGATCACCTTTCCGTTTTTCACCAGGACCAACCAGGGCAGGTTCCTCTCGCACACCATCTCAGTCGTCATGTTGTATTGGTAGTGTGTGCCTGAAAATACGTTTTTTCAATTCAATTCAATTTCTTGTTTTGTGGAAATACTGTGCTGCCTAGACCAAGCGTTCCTCTAAGTTTGCAGCCCTTTAAAATGTCTCAAACGCATGTCCCTTTATATTTTCGAAAACCTACCCATGTTAGGGATGCAGTTCTGCTTCGTGTAGAGGGTGTTTTTGACAAGCTCAGCCTCGGTGGTGGGGATATGAATAATATCGTCGTCCAGTCCATGAACGTATACACCCCCGTCTTGTAGGATTTCTCCGTTCTCTGGTGTAGGAACAGCACCGCTTTTTAATGACGCTGCAAAACAAAAATATTAGGGCATTATTATCAGGTATTTAAGGACATAAATGTAAAAGAACACACTCGGCGAACATACTAATGAAAAAGACTCCGGTGAGTCTCTTCGCAGTTACAATGGTATCCCACCTTACCTAAGCCCATACTTACTCCACCTACTCTTTGCGCAAAAATGAGAAAATCCATAAGTAGGCGCTGTACCATATCATCATAGGTATACGTCATCATATCACATCACACATTCAATCGAGAAAGTGTCAAAGATGTACCAGCAAATCTGCCTCAGTCTGTAGCGTAGCAGGCCTAATAGCTATTAAAAAGTAAATATTAGTACTTAGCAATTAGTAATATCATCGATAGATGGCGCTGAATGAGTTGCACTGGCCATTTTGACTACGATCATTTGTAAGTGAGTTTTATAAGCAAGAAAACGCGTTTTGGTATATAAGAAATACATTTTAAAAAATATAGACCACATTATTTCTAGAACGCCAGTTTTATAGACGTTGCGAGCGTTTGCGTGCATCTGGTTCTAGCGCCATCTACCGATAATTTTACTAACTACTAAGTAGGTCCTAAGATTTTTTTATTGCTGTTCATTCCTCGCTGCGAAATCGATCCTTGTTTTCTTTACCAACCCTGGCAGCAAAGAAACGCAACCTTACCTTCAGATGCAAAGACCTGAGCCAGGGTCCAGTACAATTTTGAAGGTTCTCCAAAAGCTGCAGGGGCTTGCCATAGTTTCATCTTCATCGCTGCTGTGTTTTCCGCCGCCTCAAAATCGTCGAATGGCACCTGCATTTCAAACATGGCAAGTTAAATAGAAAAAATATTTTCTAAGTATTTTATTGTAGCTATCGCTGGATGGAAGCTCCTTCACCACTGAACCACTGAAATATACTCACTCATATTTCAATTTCAACAATTTCTCAAAATGGCGCTTCTTATCAGACCAATGAACAATGATAGAAGGGTGTTCACGCTAACTGTTTAATCCTGAACCTGTCGGTCCCATTGGGTCAATGGCCACAACACCCGGCCATGTAGTTTACCTACTACCATTTTCCTGACTAAGTACTCTGTTACTTATTTAGAATTAGGTTCCTTATGTTATCTGCTATGGCTAGCGTGCGTTGGCGTATTCAGATGCAAAATGAAGAAAATAAACCACAGTATTGAACTCACAGAAACTTGTAGTCCCGTCACAAATCCTTTTTGGTTGTACAAGGGGCAGGCGCCGAAGTTGTCGAAGCAGTACATGTACAGGCCGTTGAACACTCTGTCGTATGGTTGGATGAACTGGGTCCAGCCGGCCTTCTCAGCCTCTAAGCGGGTCTTCGGGATCGAGAAGAAATATTCCTTGTCGGCTCCATCTTTAGCAGGCCCGTATCTTACTGGAAAATGATTGAGGTTAAGAAGTGGTGGACTGTGGTAGCCGTGTTTCAAATAAAAGCTTACAGAAATCATCCGGTATTCTACCAAGTACCTTAAGTACCTACTTATTCTCGCTTAAGTGGATACTAATTATTGATCAAAGTCCTTACTTTTCAGTTGATTGTAATCCCCACCTGAAAAAAGTAAAACGGCTTAGGTATATGACTATTTATTACATTGTGAAGAAAACATAAAAAAAAATACAAGCATTTTTATTTTTTGTTACCAATTCAGTGGGTAACATAATAAAATATGACCTAGTTAATAAAAGCACGGATCAATACGAGAATTTTAAATGTCTGAATTTTTTGTTACCAATCCGGTAAATCTAATTCTTACCAAGAGCCACAGCAAGTGCGGAAAGCACCAAAAACAGCGATTGCTTCATGTTGATGACTTCCGCTAGACTACAATATGTTAAGGAAAATGATCTTTTATAACATACTGACTAATTTACCAACATGTTTTGGCAAATAACGCATAAATAAGCAAATTATTGCCGAAGTGTAACGTGTGAAATTTTTAACTTTCTAGGGTTCCGTCCCCAGATGGTAAAGTTTATTAGTCTATCCGTCCGTATGTTCTTTCTTCACATTTCTTGAACAGAAAGTATTACAAAAACAATTGTTTTTTGTAGAACTTTCTTAATATTTTACTTCTATTAAATGTGTTTTACTTGCATTCATATATATCGCCTATATCCCTTGCGGGGTAGGCAGAGCGTAAACGGCCATTTACACCAAGTTTGACGAAAGATTAAGAGTCACCATAGTGAGAGGTTGTTAGCCTGTCGCCCAAAATTGCAAAGTCTTGAATCTTTTAGCCGCTTCTTACGACACCTACGGGACAGATATGGTGATGAAAGGTATGATGATGCTATTCTAAGACGGTACTACACGGCAAATTCGTAGCCGTACCACACAGACGGCACACACAACGCGCTGTTTAATCTCATAAAAATACATATTCTTTGGTTTAATTTGTCTCAGTGCAAGGATCGTCATGTGAACCATAAGTATGTCTAATTGACATTATCACTACTTGTTTATTTTGACAATCTTTTTAGGGTTTCGTAGTCTACTACAAACCCTCATTATTTCGTCAATTCTGTCTTTCTGTTTGTCGGTCTGTTTGTCTATCTGTATACCCCGCCTCAATCACTTCGTCAGTCTTAGTTCTAATGACAAAATTTTTGATTGACCCAAATTTAGAAAGGTTGGCAAAATAATAAACAAAATGTTTTTGTACTAGATGTAACTTTAACTTTATGTAAAAGAGGGGCCAAAAAATTCCTCTGCTATATTAAAAGAGCTACCATTGAATCGGTCTTCTAAAATATTAAGGTGAGTTTTCTGTGAATCAAAATTATTAAAAGTTTCTGTCGCAAGATGTTTGATTTGAAAAGGGATATTCTTGACCCATATTTTTTTTCAGTTGCAACTCATAAACTAAATATAAATGCTAACAAGTAGATGTGTTAAAAAGCAAATACCCGACTGCGGTAATTTTAAAGTAGTAGTTTGCTGTAAAAATCCGCCATCTTGAATCTATAATTGTTTTAATGTAGCCAGTACCTACATGAAAGGCGATTTACCGATATCCCTTAAGCGCAAAATCATGGACATGTGTATTCTTTCGATTCTTACATATAGGGCACAGACATAGTCTTTGACAAAAGCTCAGAAGTCCCGTCACAAAGTTTGCCAGCGAGCAATGGAGCGCAGTATACTAGGTTTAAAGCTCATAGACCGATCCAGAAACACTACACTGCGTTCCAAAATTCAAATAGCCGATGTAGCTTATGCAGCCGCAAAGCTCAAATGGGATTGGACCGGTCATGTCTGCCGCATGCCAAACCAGTTATCGGCTAATACTACCACCAACTGGAAGCCAAGAACCGACAGAAGTCGTCGTGGGCGACCCAGACGCAGATGGCGAGAAGAACTGGACGGATTTTCAAAAAATGTGCATGTGTAGGCACAGGATAGAGATCAGTGGAAGAAAGGGAGGGAGGCTTTGGCTTTTGCCCAGCAGTGGAATCCAGATGGCTCAATAAGAAGAAGCCAGTGTCACTCGCGCTGCTAAGATGAATCTAACGACACCTCATATGTCAAAATCCGACTATCTATTTGGGCTGTAGCCCTTGAAAAAGAATTTTCTTGTCCACATAAATACTCTCGAAAAACATAACCCTCCTTCTGATTCAGTCGGGTAAAAACAAGAAGAAACGTTTTGTGGTTGGTAAGCGTACAGCTACGAACAAAATAACCTGTTTTGCTAATAATGTTTATGAATTAGGATAAGGGCAGGCAGATAATCATGAATGTTTACGTAATGTTACGTTAATTACGAAACCCTGTAAGTGAGCTGATCTGACACGCTCTTGGCCAGTTTTTTCTTGTTGTTATGCGCTGTTGTCAAGCTGTTGTTGTTTTATTTCATTATTGTTTTTACAGGTTTTATAGCATCGAGGGTTCTCTACCCTTTACTTATTTATTATTCCCGCATGTGGCATGGTCCAGTGTAACTCTAGGTATACCTATGTAGCTGTCTCCGTCTCTCCAGCCTGGATGCAATTTCTATGGTATAGTATAGGCACAGAGAGATCATGAAAACCCATTAGCTGGCCTCAAGGGACACAGATTATAAAATATATTCTAGCGTAAGTATAGGCCGTAGGAAATGAGGATAATGGGTAATGTCGAAAAAATACAAATATTCAGAAGCGTAAACAGTTTATTGATAAAACAACACTAATATTAGGTACAGGTAAGTATAGTACCGGGAAAGTTGCTTACTCCCTGATGGGAACCATTTTCCCGGCAATGACAAGGGCTAGACCAATTTTTCGACGGAGCTTTCTTTAAACTATTTCTTTATTAATTAAAAATTGCGCACTGTTGGTCTTCAGTTGTGTTATCATTCCATTATATTAGCCTATTAGATAGCGAAGTGGATTAATGGACTAACGCTTAACGTCTCGTCGGCGCAACTGGTGCAAGATCTGGTCTGATCGAGTCACTCTCCCTGAAAAAATAAGAATAAGAACATTAGAAGAATCCCCAAACTACTTGTGAGGACGTTCATGTTACAGGGCGCAGGCTGGATAAACCTTTCGTTATATTTCGATTAATGGTTAAAACATTGCTCGCTGAACTACCTGATTGTCAAGAAAGATAGTTCCGTGCAACGTAACACAACCATGTCAGAGGCCAGCTACTTGTAATAAATGTAAGAACTTGGTCAGACACCAGGATTCATCAGGTCCTTGTCGACCCAGTGTTCCACACGAAAAGAAGGAGATAATGCTGTACCAATATCTAAATATATTACACCACTAACCGAATTTTTTGCCGACCCATTGAAAAAAAGCAGAATAACTTACTCGCACGTTATTGTCCACGGTTCATCGATGTAGTAGATGTGCATAGATATGACGTTGTACTGCTCAGCCCAGTCATACAAACATGAAGGAGCAACAGGGGTCGCTTGCTGAAACACAAAAACAGTTCTATAAAGTCTGGCAAAAGGATAAAGATGCGTGAAAATAATACCACGACTTCGTCTTTCTTCTTGCGACGTGTTGAGAGTGCAACTGTTACGCATGATACTCGAGACGATGAGTTATTATTCTGAATTTCTATATAAGTATTACTAGGTCAACCACTATAGTCCCCCTAAGCGAAAGGCAACTGGCAACAGGCTTGGTAAAAGGGTTGACGACCGCGTTGTAAGATGATGATGGATGATTCGCAGATAACGATGATGGCTATTTCTCGACCTATCACGACACTATGGAGGTGGATTATGGTGGTCCTTGTCCAACACCACACGGTACTTTTTCTAAATTTTTACCTGTGTGGATTGCCTGTAAGGTTGTGGGTCTTCAAACCAAGGTCTGTTGTGCTGCTTCTCGGTGAACTTGGCGAAGAATTGGAACCCGGAGCCGATCACCTTTCCGTTTTTCACCAAGACAAACCAGGGTAGATAATTCTCGCACACCAGCTCGCTCGTCATGTTGTATTGGTAGTGTGTGCCTGGAATCGGGTTTGTCTTTTAGCACTCTACACAGTAATTTTAAGGGTTAGCGCAAAACGAAAAAGTAAGAAAAGCTCAGTTTTAATGACGCAAAAACGTTACCACTTGCACATATCTATATCACCTATTGAGCCAGGCAAGTTTGCAGCTTGCTACTCCAGTTCTGTTTACTTAATAAAAATTCACGACAACAAAAGGGGAACAAAATTAAATGTAGAAGACTATGAGGTAAGTCTTGTTCCTTCAAATTTCACAATCTCATCTCAGATCTTAGGAACACCAACCCATGTTAGGAACGCAGTTCTGCTTCGTGAAGAGGGTGTTCTTGGCAAGCTCAGCCTCGGTGGTGGGGATCTGAATGATATTATCGTCCAGTCCATGAACGTATACGCCTCCGTCTTGCAGAATTTGCCCATTCTCTGCTGTAGGAACAGCACCGCTCCTCAATGACGCTGCAAAACAAAATTATTTTTGAATAAGTGTGCAAGGACATAAATGTCAAATAACTATTGCAGGACTCCATCGCCGCCGCAATGGATCGGGTTCGTGGACGTGGAATCAATTCAAAGCAACCTTACCTTGAGATACGTAGACCTGAGGCAGGGTCCAGTACAATTTTGAAGGTTCTCCGAAAGCTGCAGGGGATTGCCATAGTTTCATCTTCATAGCTGCTGTGTTTTCACCCGCCACAAAGCTGTCGTATGGCAACTGGAATTCAAACATGCAGAATAAGGATTGACCCCCTAGAATTTCCTTTACTACGCTCACGCTCACTTAAAGGTGGTTCACAAGCAGAGCGAGGTGCAAGGAAGGTCTCATATTCATATTCTCAAGATGGCGCGATGGCGGCGCTAGTAATCAGAACAAAAAACTGAAATTCGAAGCCATAGCGCTAAAACTTTATTTTCCAGTCCTGCCAACACCCAGGGTATCTGACAACATTCATTCTGCCACCTAGAATTACCTCATGTTACCTGCACAACTCTGTTACAGCTTTGGGATTCTGTCATAATGAGTAGCGCGCCCGCTAATGCTTAATTTTGTGGAAAAAGAAACTTAATTTGTTCATAGCTCTGGTTTAAGAGGCGTTCGTACCGAACAGACATATATAAAATTAAAAAATTAAAATATAAAATTAACAAACAAGCATTGAATACAGTTTCCCTACTATAAAGTTTAATAAACTACAAAGTGACAACAAAAATTCTCACAAACACTCACAAAGTACTCACAAAGTTTTTTTTTTTTGGAAACCTTCCAAAATTTCACCGCAGGCAGGATTTGAACCTGCGACCTTCGGCATCAGTACTGCCGACGCCCTAACCAACTGGGCTACCGCGGTTCTAATCGAGCCCGCGAAATTATGGAAGTGTATCTTGTCCACTATCGCGTGGATAGTGGACAAGATACTCACAAAGTACTCACAAAAACTTGTAGTCCCGTCACAAATCCTTTTTGATTGTACAAAGGGCAGACACCGAAGTTGTCGAAGCAGTACATGTACAGTCCGTAGATCTTGCTGTCGTATGGTTGGATGAACTGGGTCCAGCCGGCCTGCTCTGCCTCCAAACGGGTCTTTGGGATTGTGTAGAAATAGTCCTTGTCGGCGCCATCTTTTGCTGGCCCGTATTTTACTGTAAGGCAATAGAAGGTTAAGCGTGGTAGCGGCTAAGAATGCTGCTACCCCTACTAATCCACTCAGGGTATTTCGTAAAATATGGTGTAGAGTTTTTAACCTCGGCTGAATATCTATCGACTATAGTCAACCTACCCTCGCCTATGGCTCAGACTTCAAACTCTACTCGTCCAGCAAATCCTTATTTTTCTGGCCTCGACAACCATGTATTATATTATGGACTCATTCATTTGCAGCTGGTCTGTTGTAGCCGTTGTTCAAACAAAGAGAAGCTTCCAGAAATCAGCTGCAGTATTCTTTCTCAAATATTGAATTACGTAATAATTATAATATTCATGCTCACCTTTCAGTTGATTATAATCCCCACCTGAAAAAGTGAGATAGTTTATTAGATTGAGAAAAAACATAATACCTTCTAAATAAAAGCTCGGATCATATTCAATTTATTTTTCTGAATTTTTGTTACCAATCCAGTATTATCTTACCAAGAGCCACAGCAAGTGCGGAAAGCACCAAGAACAGCGATTGCTTCATGTTGATGACTTCAGCTAGACTACAATATGTTCAGGAATTGTATTCTTTTTATATCATAATTTTTATATCGTTCATCTATTGTCTTAGAAAATACCTCGCATTTTTAGTGAGTTACTGACGTAGTGTGACGTGTGAAATATTACCTAATCTGTCTAGGGTTCCGTACTCAGATGGTAACATTTGGCTGTCTGTCCGTAGATACTTTTGAATAGATAGGACAAATTTCATGAACTGAAAATATTACAAATATGTTTATCTATAGAACTTTCAACTTCATGAGACTGATTCTATCTCCGTTTATTTAATTCGAATATTTAAGTTTAATTAAATATTTTTTCGTGGATATAAGATGTTTAAAACTTTTGTCAATGTGAAATGAATTAATTTATTATTTGTTTTAATATAGGTACAGATGAAAATCATAAATTTGATAATTTTAGTACAAATAAATCTGTACAAAACTGATATCATAAAATATATAATTAAATGTACGTACCTACACAAAAATAAAATACACGGACTAATATTTTCTTTTTCACACGTACGTGGTTGAAATTTGTCTCGGTACTAGGATCCTACGTCATTAGATAAGTATGTCTAATTGACATACCTGTTTCAATTTCGAAAATCTATTTCCTGTTGTTCTCACTATTGTTTATTGTTTTTAACTTTTTACACATAGTCTAGTAACTAACGTCACAGCTATTCGGATTGATCCATGAAGCTGAAAATCGGCATGTAGGTACTTCTTGACCTCCTGATCAAAATTATACATGGAGCCCAGCGGGCACCACCCCCCTTAACCATTTACTCCCCCCCCCCCACCTCTTTTACAAGGCGTAACTTTTGAAGTAATTGACTTGGAGGGTAGTTTTATTTTGTATCGTGCGTGACATCTCACTTGAAGCTTATTGTGCCCTCAAAATTACCCTTGCAAAAAACCTAATATACCTATAAATAATATTTACCTTTAGGGCTCTATCGATCGTTAAAGTGTTGTGACTACGAAACCAACATATTTTTGTTTTTTTAATGTTCGGCAAAGCCCTAAAGATAAATATTATTTAAAGATATGTTAGGTTTTTTGCAATCTGTGTCTAATTCCGCAACTTTTGATACCGCTCGGGGATCGATAGCTTTAAAATAAGAAAATCTCATACAAGGATGGGACACCCCACTTTTGGGGCTTTTGGGCCCCCCGGGGGGCCTAAAGGGTAATTTTGAGGGCACAATAAGCTTCAAGTGAGATGTCACGCACGATATAAAATAAAAACTACCCTCCAAGTCAATTACTTCAAAAGTTGCGCCTTGTAAAGGAGGGGGCGGTAAAAGGTTAAGGGGGGTGGTGACTGCTGGGCTCCATGTCTAATTTTGATCAGGAGGTCAAGAAGTACCTACATGCCGATTTTCAGGTTCATGGGTCAATCCGGATAGTTATAACCAGCTATTGACGTTAGTTACTAAACTAACATTAGGATACAGCACTAAGGGTTCCATATCTGAATTACCACCGGAAAACTAATAACTGTTATGCTAACCACACCATGGGTTACTTCACTCTCAATAATCTACCTACTGAGTGCTTGAAAAATCATCTTAAATCTTGAACATATATAATTTATAATTTATTGTTTGCCTTACTAATTGCAAAAGCCAAAGTTATTTTTTTTAAAGAGTCTTATTTATTCGTGCTTCACATTTTGTTACTGAACATAATTAATTTATGATATAAGTTCTGGAATTATTGAACGTTAAAGTTGGGTATTGAAATAGACAAAAGTGTTGAAGTTTGTTCTCTATCGTGTATTTCGGTCTTGTTATGAGCGGTAAGTAGTGTAGAAAATGTTTACATCTCAGTAAAATGTTTAGTGAAATTAGCTACATTTAGAAAAAAAAATAGTTTTCCTGTTTTGGCTATGCTTCTTAAAAATTTTGTCGATATTATATATTATTGCTTTTAGTTTTGTTTTGTGAGGCACGACATTTTTTAGACCAGGAATGGTCATTTTCCTTTAACTATTAAATGCTTAATGCCAGTGTGACATAAAAACGATTCTATTTTAACAGTTCGATTTGCAGTCTGTAGCACAATTATTATGGAAATAGCTAGTTACTGCTATAGCCTACAGGAGCGCAGCCTTAGGAGGCCTCAGTAGGAGATGGCAGAATCAGAATCCCTGCCTGCGGATCTGTTTCCGGAACGTTATAACCTGGGCCTTTTCAAGGCGAGAGTGAATAGGCATTATCTGGGCGAGCATGTTCCATCATCGTCTGCATCGTCGCTTAACATCAGGTGAGATTGCGGACAAATGCTTACCAATTGTTTATAAAAAAAAGAATAAAAAATACAAATTACTTGAAGCGTAAACAATTCACTTTATTGTCAATTAAAAGTAACACTAAAACGATACTTAGGTATAAGTAGGTACTAGCAGCAAAGTTACATGCTCAAGGAAATATTATGAACCTTTACCTTGGCAACGCAAATGGCTAGACCAGTTTTTCCACGGAACTTTATTTAAGCTTCTTTATTATTTTAGTAAACAGACGTTTTACTATTCTGCCGCACCTGGTGCAAGATCTGGTCTGATCGAGTCACTGTCCCTGAAAAAATAAGAATAAGAGCATTAGGAAAATCCACAGAGTTGAAATTCTTTTTAATTGGCAGCGTAGTTAAGATATTCTTGGACTCCCTGTACATAATAATATAGTAGGTAGGTACTCATGGGTTCGATCGATTAGCGAGGTTAACCGTACACTAAAATGTATATACTTAACATCTTACAAGAACCAAAAATACTACACATCTATGATATTATACATAAGTCTAGCTATAGCTACTTACATGATACGAAAAATGTAGCAAGAACCAAGAACCAAGAATTATAGAGTTCTAATAATTTATTTGTTGCCTTATATTGCACGCTGGACATTGATTGTCTCAAAAGTGGGATGCTTCATGTAATAGGGTGCAGGCAGGTATATGTGTTGTGTTGCCATGTCCAAAGTAAAAATTAATCTCTCTGTTTAACACCATACATGGATACAGTCTTTTTTGAACCATAAAAAAGAAAAAAACAACGTACTCGCAAGTGATACTCCATGGTTCATCAATGTAGTAGATGTGCAAAGATACGATGTGGTACTCGTCAGCCCAGTCGTACAAACATTGAGGAGCGATAGGGACCCCTTGCTGAAACACAAAAACAATAAGTGTTTAAAATCAGTCTAAAAAAAGCCTAAAAAGTCATGAAAATCGTATTGCCAAGACCTGATTCGCGATATACACGTGCACGACATAAATATCGCGAATCAGGTCTTTCTTTCTTCTTGCGGCGCGTAGAGGGTGCTAGTGTCATGAATGATGCATCGAGTCCTTTGAGTTACAGTTACATACTTACTTCTGAATATCTCCACTAAATACTGAACAAAGATTTTCTCATACTTCTAAGGACGTAAGGACTATTACGCTTAGAATGACACCGTTGTTCGTTCATGTACCGACTTATTCTGCCGATTCCCCGGAATATCTCAGTCGCTTTATCTACTCCTAAGATACCTATGGCCCTATGGGTACAAATGAGGGTATTTCGTTCTTATCCGACATCACGTTGTTTTTTTATGTTTACCATTGTAGCTGTCCTGTAGGGTTGTGGGTCCTCAAACCAGGGTCTGTTGCGCTGCTTGTCGGTCAACTTGGCGAAGAATTGGAACCCGGAGCCGATCACCTTCCCTTCTTTCACCAAGACGAACCAGGGGAAATAATTCTCGCACTCCAGCTCAGTCGTCATGTTGTACTGGTAGTGCGTGCCTGAAAACACGTTTCTATTTTACCACTTTAAAACAGTAATTTTAAGGTTCAGTGCAAGAAGGTAAAGTAAGAGAACCGCACGCTTTAATGGCGCAAATACGACTAGACTATATCCCTATCATCTGGTTAGCTAAGGTTACAGTTACTACACAGAAAATTGGCTGCCCAAGTTCTGTGTTCCATATAAAATTCAGAAAAGTAAATAGAAAATTGTAGAAGACTAAGGTAAGTCTTGTTCCCTCATCATTTCAGTCACATTTAAAGAAAGAAGAAAGAAAGAAAGAAAAATGTTTATTTGTTACCAAATATTCCAGACACAGTAAACTTAGAACATAAATACAACACATACATAGGTAACAAAAAGGTGTCCACTCAGCAAAAGCTTTAAAAGTATACACTCTCAAAGCGCTGGTCTTCCGTGGAACCAGAAACATGGCGACAGAAATAACAATAGAGTAACAATAGAATTTCTTAGAGTAACAATAGAATTTAACATCTTTAAAACACCAACCCATGTTAGGAACGCAGTTCTGTTTCGTGTAGAGAGTGTTCTTGGCAAGCTCAGCCTCGGTGGTGGGGATCTGAATGATATTGTCGTCCAGTCCATGAACGTATACGCCTCCGTCTTGCAGAATTTGCCCATTTTCTGCTGTAGGAACAGCACCGCTCCTTAATGAGGCTGCAAAACAAAATTAATTTAAATATGCCGTTCTTTGAGCGCATGACAGCGCATCAATGCGTATTAACACATGTCTAGGTAAGCTTAGTATCTAAGGACATAAATTCTAAATAGCATACTAATAATAAGAACGATGGGACACCATCGATGGGCGCAATCAATAGCAAACCCAGAAGATGGCGCGGTACCATATCATAGACTCAATCAAAGAAGGTGACAAAGTTAAACAGTAAATCCGTATGGGTCTGTGCCGGAGCACGACGCGAGATCATGAAAGCGGAATCAATCCTTAAAAATCTTTAAAATTCAAATGATGACACCAACATGATAAATGACTAAGATGAGAGGATGATTGGTAAGTTTCCGTAACTTATTATATTCTTTCGAAGGAGCAGGTTGCGAGCATCGAAATCTTACCTTGAGATACGTAGACCTGAGGCAGGGTCCAGTACAGTTTTGAAGGTTCTCCGAAAGCTGCAGGGGCTTGCCATAGCTTCATCTTCATCGCTGCTGTGTTACCCGGCGCTACGAACTCATCGTATGGCACCTGGAGAACATGCATTAGGGTTAGAATAAGGATGGACATGGACAGTTTACCTCAATTATTACACTCTTTGGTTTACCTGCCCAGTATCCAACAATAAAATATTAACGATTGCTCTGCTTTGGTACTCCGCAGTAAGAAATAAGCACCTTATTTGTATGGCTCTGGCATGCATATCTACATTTTCTCAGTGATTCTACTCCTGATAAACAAAATTGCTACTGGGTATTGTACTCACAGAAACTTGGAGTCCCGTCACGAATCCTTTTTGGTTGTACAAGGGGCACACACCGAAGTTGTCAAGGCAGTACATGTACAGGCCGGTAATCTTGCTGTCGTACGGTTGGATGAATTGGGTCCAGCCGGCCTGCTCTGCCTCCAAACGGGTCTTTGGGATGGTGAAGAAATAGTCCTTATCGGCACCATCTTTAGCTGGCCCGTATTTTACTGTGGAATGATTGAGGTTAAGTATTTAAAGCTGAACCATTTTAAGCTAAGGTTCAAACAAATAAAAGCTTATAGAAATTAACTCCAGTTTTCCTGCTTAGACATTGATCAAAAGTGCTCACCTTTCAGTGTATTCAGTTGATTATAATCAACAGCTGAAAAAAATAAGATCATCAATAAAACATAATGAAAATTTTGCCTACATAATGCAAATTTAAATTTATTTTTCTAAACTTTTGTTACTAACCCACTCGGTAATATTTGAAATATTACGGGCTTAAAGAAAGCGCGGATCAATACAAGAGTATTAAATTCATTTTGGACCAACAACACAGATATAATATTTTTCTTATTTTAATTTTTTGTTACCAACCCTGTCGGTAATATTGTAAATATTACCAGTTTGAAGAAAGCGCGGATCATTACAAAAGTATTAAATTCATATTCCTAAATTTTTGTTACCGGTATCTTACCAAGGGCCACAGCAAGTGCGGAAAGCACCAAGAACAGTGATTGCTTCATGTTGGTGACTACAGCTAGACTACAATATGTTCAGGAATTATGTTCTTTTTATATCATACTTTTTATATCATTCATCTATTGTTTTAGAAAATACCGCGGAATTTTACTGAAATATTGATGAAGTGTGACGTATTGAATTTAGATTTTTTTATGGTTCCGTTCCGTCCCAGAAGATAAGATTTTTCTGTATTTTTTCTGGACTTAGAAAATCGGCCTTAAACTTTTGCGTCAGATATTTTAGAAAGAAGTAAAACCAGAGCGTATTTTCAAGCACAGGAAATGTACCAGTGGAGAGGAGATCGAACAATTTAGAATACTTGCTATACCTATATTCAAAATTAAGACGTAATATTTTACTTTACTTAGCAGGTAAGGTAGATCTTGTCCATATTTATTGATCTAATTTAACTATAAGTAATTAAATATAACTTCTACAAGTTTGTTAAGTTTTATTGTTGTAAGTTTATAGAGAATGCCGTGTACACCTATAACTGGTATATACTGGGTTATTTTTTAGTCAGTGCGCAAACTCTGCAGGGCATTTCTACTCGTGATTCTGAACAACTTTTACTATGGGACCACCTGCGAATTCGCAAAAAAGATTTGGATGTTCCATAGAGAATTTCATACCTACTCGGCCCCATAGTAAAAGTTGTTCAGAATCACGAGTAGAAACATCCTGTAAAGTTTGCACACTGACAAAAAAATAACCCTGTATAAGTATTAGAATTTTGTGTTGGGAATAATTTTAAGATGGTTCAATATATTTACTGTTGGTGGTTCTAAAAATAAAGATGATCTGTCAGCCAGACAGTGAATCAGTTAGTCAGTGTAGGAGGACCCTTGGTGAGCATAATAGTTTTTCGATGGTAATTCAGATACGGAACCCTCACTACTGTGTCCTGACTCGCAAAAAGTTAAAAAGAATACAACAAAAGCTCAGAACAAGAAAAAATATTTGTGGTTAAATAAATTAGTGTTTTAATGAAATAGTCAATTAGACATACTATCAGATGATGTAAAATCTTTGTACCGAAACAAATTTAACCACGTGTATGCGTAAAAAGAAAATATGTGTTGATGTATTTTAATTTATTATAAAATATTTTATTCATAATATAAATAATGTATGGTTACATTTAATTAAGTACAAACGGGGGAGGCCCATGTCCAGCAGTGGACTGTTGTGGCTGTTAAGGAAGGAAGGAAGTACAAATCTCTTGAGGGTGTAATCTATTCACAAAACTGTACAACTTTTGTTTGCAACTTTTCTTGGAAATATGATAAAAACATTTGGCCCTCCCATAGTGACACACTTTTTCAACATTTTTGTACGGGAGGTCCAAATTTCTTTTTCATATTTCGAAGAAAAGTTTGAAACAAAGGTTGTTCAGTTTTGTGAGTAGATTAAACCCTCAAGAGATTTGTACTTAATTAAATGTAACCGTATATATTATTTTTTATACAGTTATTTCATCATTTATTTTTTAGATTCTCATCTGTATTCTCTCTCTCTTCGTGTGGGACACCAAGTCGTTCAACGACCCGATGAACCCTGGTGTCTGAGTTTTTCAACCGCCTACTACAAGTAGCAGGCCTCTGACATGGTTGTGTAACGACCGCCATCAATGCAATGTCCTAACCAGACTGGGAACAAATTCACAAAGTGATAAATAAATATCAACTTTGTGAGTGACCCCAATTGAACCCGGAACCTTTTGCGTGGCAGGTAGTCATACCATAAGAATAAATAATATTACTCTTATGGTCATACTCACTGCGCCACATCGCCTAATCTGTATCTATCTATATTATAACAACTATTAAATTCGTTTGTTACATTGCAAATTGCGATAACGTATCAAAAAGTTTTAAACGTCTGATGTGATGACCGCAAGAAAGAAAGCTTATTTCATTGAACTAAAATATTTAGTTAGAGAGATTGAATCTCACGTAGCTAAAATTTCAATAGAAAACATGATTGGTTCAGTTTAATAAATCTGCCCTATGTAGTATCAAAAGTACCTACGGGTAAATGAAAATAAGTAAATGAAAAAATGACATGCATCAACTGGGGCTCGAACCCGGGCCGCATATGTTAACGCCCCACCGTTCTGCCACTGAGCTATCGATGCACCGATCTTTGCGCACCAGATTTCAACCTCTTGATGCTCGACGTGTACAAGCAACGATTTAAATAATAAACACTTTTTAGGAGAATAATACAGGGTGCTAATTAATGCGTGCCATAGCTTTAGGGTAGGTTTAGTATCGATAAAGGATGCCGTAAAAATATTAGAAAAGTCCCAGTCACCAATTTTTCTTTTTTACTAGGTTGACATTTGATTCAAATGCCTATATCTCACCCGAAGTTAATTCAATCTCAACTATATCTCAGTCGAAGTTAGTTATTTAGACGAAAGTAAAAATTGATTTACATAAAAATTACTAAATAAAAAAAATACATTTTTGACTGTAATTTTTTTCCATATTTTTTACGGCATCCATAATCGATACTTAACCTACCCTGAAGCTATGGCACGCATTTAAATTAACACCCTGTATGACACCGTGAGTGTATTTTTCCAATACCTACGGATAGACAAAACTTACATAAAGAAAACAAAACAAAAGACTAGAATGTCGGTACATTGCAGCGTAGACGTACACATTACTCTACGAGGGTTCATCCATAAATTACGGAACGCACTTTTGGGGGGAGGGTTGCGGTTCCGTTACTAGGTACAAGTAGATAGTATTGAATTTGTTCGATTGAAAATCTGTTGTAACGCATAAATTAAACTAAAACTGAAAAAATATAGTATATGCTAGTATAAAGCACACGTTACGTAACGGAAAAGGGAGAGGGAAGGGGTTATGTTATGCCCACAGACACTCTAAGGTTATGACAGAGCGTGACGTTGCATTGGTCAAGAATTTGTGCATTTTGAATAACGCAATTTGTGGACGGCCCCTAATATGTTTTGCGAGAGCAATGGAAAACAATGTTCTTGTCGAATTTTTGGTTAGACACGCTTTAAGAGCGTTATCACACAAGCTGTTTGTGGACGGATGCGGAGCATAGCGGGTGCCCAACAAATACGCAGCGAATTCGTTGCGGATGCGTAGAAAATTCATCGCGGTCGCCCAAAACGGATGCGCAGGGATTGTGTCAAGGACGCGCGTCGGTTGTGCAGCGTGTTTGTATTTTAAACGTTGCGAATCCGCCACGCGTCCCGCTTACCGCTTGTGTGATAAGGCTCTAATGTGTAAAATGCAGAATGCTCAAAGATTGTAGACTGTCTCGTCTAACATAACCTACATTGCTTTATATGGTTTCGTGGTATTAATGTACCAACAGCATACAACCAAAGAGATTTTGTAGAGAAAATTAATAATATTTTCAAAATATACGCTTTTTATGACTTTTTTATTGTGGTCAAAGTCTAGCTGCTGAATTTTGGTAAAGCTTAGAATTTTTGCAGAAAATTTTAACAAACGAAAACACGTCGCGAAACTCGTATTTTGTAGCAAAACACTTGCATTTAAAAAAAGCAAGAAGCACGCCGATGTAAATATAAAAAATAACTCAGGTTTATTTAGGAACCTGTATTTTTCACAAAGTACCTACTTATATTTTAAGAGTAAAAAACAACTGTATTATAGTAGTAAAAAAAAACCGGCTGAGGGCATGTCAGACACGCCCACAAATAGGGTTTCGTAGTTTAATTTTATATATCAGGTTTATCAGCGTTATAATAGTAGTTTATGCAACTGCCTAATAATGAGAGGCTTTAGGATGAGAGTGTCTGATCTGATAGTGTGATAATAGTTTGACACGAGCATTCTAAAGCCTAATTATTTGCAGTTGCATACACTATTTTATCTACACTCTACAAGAAAAACTATGAAAAATAATTCTAACCTCCGCACTGCACTATGGCGATTGCAAGCCTATCTACTGAACCACCAACTGAACGACTTTTGTACATAAGTAACTTTTTAACTAAACGTTAAAATGGAGGCTCATAATAACTGAAC
The DNA here is from genome assembly GCA_024500475.1 of Phthorimaea operculella. Lineage (NCBI taxonomy): Eukaryota > Metazoa > Arthropoda > Insecta > Lepidoptera > Gelechiidae > Phthorimaea > Phthorimaea operculella. The sequence goes on from JANFCV010000208.1 coordinate 181,320, forward strand.
AACTTTTAAAATTAAATAGCATTTATCGGTGAATTTTAATTCGAAAAATGATTTGAAGCAAAGATTTAATAATAAATAAGTCCTCATAATTTCAAGTGTCGTCCCGCCGCGGGTGACACTTGTTTTTTTTTCATTCGACTTACTGATGGCCAGTGTCAAATTGGAACAAATTACAATTTGGTACGCGGGTCAATCCGTTTAATTTTTTTTCAAATACTAGGAATCGAGTTACTTTATGTAGCTGCCAGTAGTATGAAAGTTTTTTTTAAAGGCTGTATATTCGTAATGCAGTTCATTACGTTCGTACTTTCGATTCTGTAAAACGAATATTACGAACTGAGTGTAGATAAAGTTAATTTTGTTGCTGGTTTGTTTGCAGCTGTAGGTTTACTAACCGCAAATTGAAAATCTTTTTTTTAAACTTGAGTAGTACAGAATCCGTAATAGTTTTTATCTACACTCATCTCGTAATATTCGTTTTACAGAATAGAAATTAATAACGTAATGAACTGCATTAAGAAGTATGCAGCCTTAAAAAATAAGTTCCTTCCTAAATAAAAAAAAATGAATCGTAATGGAACGTAATGTCTTGTATTTTAAAAAAACGAAACGAATATGCCGCTTTTTATTTCCTGAAATATGTTAAAAAGTTACATAAGTACAAAAGTCGTTCAGTTGCTGGTTCAGTAGATAGGCATGCAATCGCCATAGTGGAGTGCGGAGGTTTGAATTACTATTTTTCATAGTTTTTCTTGTAGAGTGTAGATAAAATAGTGTATGCAACTGCATATAATTATGCTTTAGGATGCTCGTGTCAAACTATTATCACATACTAAAGCTTCTCCTTTTAAGGCAATTGCATAAACTACTATTATAGTAACTTTAGATTAAGAACTGTATTCTTATATGTATTATTTAAAAAAATGCGTTAATACTTTAGAAGTTACAACTGGAACAAATTATGGCTCAAAAACGCCCTTTTTAAAAGCAAATATCTCGAGACAGAAACAATTAAGTGACTTTGCTTTACAGAAACCTCCCTTAAGTTTTAAAAGACCTATTCAGCTACGAGTATGTAACGATATTCATTAAATATAGCAGGAGGAAAGACAATTTTGTCCCCCCCATCACATGTGGGAGGTGATTCAAAAATCACTTCTTCCCGACATTTTTAAATTTGGGTTAACACGATCTATCTTCACACAAAATTTGATGTCTCCATCGGTCTAAAACTGGCGAAGTTTTGAGGGCGAGGCATATAGCCAGACAGAGAGACTTGACAAAATGATAAGGATAAGTAGACTACAAAAATTAAAAAAAGAAAACGATTTATTTGAAAATTGGCAAATTGTTCATGATACATAAAATAATTGCCCAAAAATTTAGCGGGCTTTTTATCTCATTCATTTTCTGCAGTGTTTTTCATTGCTAAATATGCGTAGACGTCTAGATCATGAAAATCGTTCATAATAATATGAGCTGGTGTTGGGAAGCGAAAAATCGATGGTGCAGATGGGCAATTCTACAAACTTAGGAATTCTGGTGCTTGTGGATTACAAATATTTACTTTAATTAGGTATTTTTGTCTAAAAAGTTAATATCACCACATTATACTCCACACGCTCAGCAGGCGGATTAGCGAGCGCAGTGCAAGAAGGGACGTTACTCGCCCATTCTCTGGATGATTATCGCTTAGTCCCTTTTAACGACACCCACGGGTACAAATGGGTGATGCTATTCTGATTTTGGATGATGATGATGACCGAATAAAAATGTACAAGAATTTTATACTTTTACTAGCTGCCCGACAGCGGTGTCACCCGCTGCAACCTATTATTCCGCGGGAAAAAAGCATTATTCGCCAAGAGATGTCGCTGTTAGTTTTCGGTGAAAAAGTTTAAAACGCGAATCGGCTCAGTCACGCCACCTATTTCAAAAATATTGGAAAATGCGTGATCCCGTGGGAATGAGACATTTTTCCGTGGTAAAAAGTATCCTATGTGTTATTCCAGATGCCTTTTTATACTTCTGCAAAGTTTCATGTCAATCTAATCAGCCGTTTTTGCGTGATGTCGTAACAAACACACACACAAACATCCGCCTTTATAATATTAGTAGGAAGTAGGATAGGATTAGTAGGATTCCTCTGTTTGTAGATCTACCCTGATACTACACGTGACAAACGCTTGACACGTGAAAATAAACAATATGAGGAAAATGGAGTTAATAAAATAAATGAATAGAAAAATACCCTATCTGCTTCCTACATTTTCTAGACGTTTTGTTAAAAGTTAATCATGCGTGCAAAAACATCAAAAACAATAATGTTGGTCACACTTTTTTAAAATCATTGTAGTGGAACGTTTGTTGCTTTATTCTAATATGTTAATAATTTAGAAATTTAATAATTATAATAACCATAATTAAGAGTTGGTTGACGCATTCCACGCGCGTGACGTACGTACCACGTACTAGACGATATACGTATATAATAGTAGTTTATGCAACTGCCTAATAATGAGAGGCTTTAGGATGTGAGTGTCTGTTTATCACACGAGGCGCAGCCGAGTGTGATAATAGTTTGACACGAGCATTCTAAAGCCTAATTATATGCAGTTGCATACACTATTTTATCTACACTCTACAAGAAAAACTATGAAAATAATTCAATCCTCCGCACTGCACTATGGCGATTGCAAGCCTATCTACTGAACCACCAACTGAACGACTTTTGTACATAAGTAACTTTTTAACTAAACGTTAAAATGGAGGCTCATAAAAACTGAACAAATTTAAAAATTATAAAGCATTTATCGGTGAATTTTAATTCGAAAAATGATTTGAAGCAAAGATTTAATAATAAATAAGTCCTCATAATTTCAAGTGTCGTCCCGTCCGGGTGACACTTGTTTTTTTTTCATTTGACTTACTGTTGGCCAGTGTCAAATTGGAACAGATTACAATTTGGTACGCTGGTCAATTCGTTTTTTTTTCAAATACTAGAAATCGAGTTACTTTATGTAGCTGCCAGTAGTATGAAAGTTTTTTTTTTAAAGGCTGTGTATTCGTAATGCAGTTCATTACGTTCGTACTTTCGATTCTGTAAAACGAATATTACGAAATGAGTGTAGATAAAAGATTATTTTTTTTGACATATTGTAGTTCAGCTGAAGTGATTGATCAACATGAAGCAAACACTATTTTTGGTGCTTTGCACACTCGGTGTGGCTCTTGGTAAGAAAAAAAATTAGCTGACCTAATGATATAACAACGGGTCGTTAATGAAAACTTCCCATATTAAAATCCGGCCAAGTGCGTGTCAGAGTCGCCCATAAGTAGGGTTCGTAGATCTAAATTCATTTTAGATCATATTGCATAGGGATTTATACCGGGAGTAACGGAAAGGGTATAACAAGCCGAAAGGAGGTCAAGGTACTCATGAAACATAACAACTTTCCCCATGGGACATGGGTCGAAATATGAAAAAAAAAATTAGACCGCCCATAGTAAATCAATTAGCTCATCGGCGATTTTGTATGGGAGGTCCAAATTTGTTTTTCATATTTCGACCCATGTCCCATGGGGAAAGTTGTTCAGTTTCATGAGTACCTTGACCTCCTCTCGGCTTGTAATACCCTTTCTGTTACTCCCTGTAGATGGTTTTACTAGGACTTCGTACCGAAGGGACGGTTTTTAATTTTGACATAATACCTATACATGTAAATAAAACTATTCAATAAACCTGTGAGTGAGACTAATAAAATATTTGTATTTTCCAGGCGTGAACTACAACAGCCTTAAAGGTGAGCAAATGCAGATTATTTCGAGCATAACTATCAAATAATCTTGAACTTTACCTTACCTTAAAAGCCGCAACAATCCACTGCTGGACATAGACGTCCCTCTTTGGGGCACTGCCATGCCCACTAGGGCATGTGAAATCGGAAGGTCTTCAAAACCGGTTTTGATTTCCGATGTTGGAGGTCAAAACCGGAGTTCCGGTTTTGAAACTCGGAATCGGATTTTTTTATAAAAAAGTTTTGTACCAGTTTTCTAATTCGCTTCATATGAGATCTACGCATATAAATAGATTTTATTTTTTGTAATAGTACTATTTTTGGGTACATTAGTCCTTAAATTCACTTGCATTATGTACTATAGCTACATAGCAAAAAACAATCAAATAAAATATACCTAATATAAGATTAACATTTTTTTGAAAATACATGTGAATTCATGTGATAACTATTGTTAAAGGGCAGAGCCAATGGCGAAAACCCGAAACGGAGTTTAGTGGTGTCACCCCATAGTTTTTCTTATGATTCCATGTGTAAGGCCGTGATTCGAGAGAAAATGCAGAAAAGCGTTACGTCCAATTCAGTTTTTTAGCCTCTTACTGTGGTTACTGATAATTACATGACCTATAAAACTAACCTCTTTTTTGGTGGACATCTTTGGCAGATGTTTGGCAGAGGGTCAACTGGTAGACGTCAGTCATGTAGGTAACCACAAACATATGAAGAGTTTATTGAACTCTCAAGATCCGGACAGTGCAACCTTTCAAACAAAAAAAGATTTTTCCAAATTGAATATATAAAAAACCTTCGGCATAAATTGAGAACGGAGAAAACCTTCGGCATGAATTGAGAACCTCCTCCGTTTCTTTTTTCGTTGGTTAAAGAACACCGCAAGCGTAGCGAGCGAAATTTATAGTCAAAATAAGCCACAGCTATATGTTTATGGTTGCACGTCATTATGCGCGTACCGGTGGTTGCAAGGCATGGGAATGAATGAGATATAGCAAATTGCTTTGCGTTGCGTAGGGCATGTCCCACCTATAGTTTCAATCTGAAATAGAAAAGCGCAAAACATTAAGCCGAGAGGACGATTAAAATTTATTAACATCATGAAATCCAGTGATAACAATTATTCCATCTCGTGTATTTCTATTTATCGTCGGATTCATCCCCGAATAACACAAAGTGTTGTGTACCTCGACTGGCAGTTAAGTGTAGGTATCATTTTCAAAGATTTTCCCTAAAAATAATATTAAAAAAAAATGAAACAACCTGTTTTTTCTAAAACCGGTTTTAGCGATGTTTTTCCACTGAAAACCGGAGTTGAAACATCGGAAAAATCGGTCCGATGTTCCGGTTTTACGATATTCCGGAATTCCGGTTTCCATCCCCTAATGCCCACCATACTTATCAGGTGGCGGGCGGATTGGCGAGCGCAGTGCCAAATGTTTAATTCAAAGAGAACGCTGCTACCCATTCTCTGGATAATCATTCCTTAGTCGGACAAAACACTTTCATAATAATATGTAGGTATTTTCAATAAACGACATTAAACATCATTATTTGTTCAACTGCAACATCCATTTTATAGGAAGCTTCTATAATTTATAAGTATGCAAATGCTGAAATTCGTTTTTTTATACTGAACCGTTCGTTCCACAGTGAAATTCGGACAGAGCAGCGCCCGTGCCAATGTAGAATACTTCTACGACATCCCGCGTACGGCCCTCGAGGCAGAACAGAATGGATGGACCCAGTTCGTCAAACCCTACGACAGCAAAGTCGAAGGGCTCTATATGTACTGCTTGGACAACCTCAACATCTGCCCCTTGTACAACCAGAACGGATTCGTGGCTGGACTACAGATTTCTGTGAGTACATATTTAATGCGTTAAATATCAATATAATTATATTTCTATTTTCTACTTACGCACTTACATGTTAGGCTTATGACCCGAAGACGTAATTTCCCGAAGAGTAGAAAGAACTCTTTGCAGCAGTGCAGATTTTAGCTGCGTCTTCTCCCGTCTCTAATCACCGCCGCGATTTATTTTGTCTATCAAGATTTCTTCCTCTTGCGTTAGAGAAAGCAGGGTTACTAAATTAGAAAAAGGAATGAGGAAATACTGTAAATTATTTTCAGTTATATCTAGAGTCATATCATAATGTAAGCCACAGACAGATACCGCCTCACCATAATACCAATTCTATCTACCATAATACCAAAGCGAAGTACTTCTGGAGTACCATACTTGTTTCTCAATTTTGAAACTATAATTCCAGGTGCCAGTAGAGGAATTCCAGGCAGTCGGGAACACCGCAGAATTGAGGTTCAAGCAGTGGCAAGCGCCCGCAGCGTTTGGTGAACCTTCCAAGGTTTACTGGACCTTGCCCAAGCTGTTCGTGGGTCCGGGTGAGTTGTGTTGCAGTCGTAGAATATGTGGTACCAACGCAGAATAAGTGCTCGCCAAGGGTTGCTTTGAAGCACGATTTAAATTATAGATCCGCAAACAAAGCGGTAGGTAGGTCTTTTCTAACCCTTGATAACTGATCAGGTCTCTGTAAAGTCGAAATCTGGATCATATTTGAGAGCCAGCTGAAAAGCAGACTTGACTTTAGAGATCACGGAGCAGTAGACAGAGACACTTTCCACAGGGAAAACGGATAACGAACCTGTTTAACCGAACTCCAATGCCTTCTCATTGGGGTTCGGTTAAACAGGCTTCTTCAAACTTCAAACATTGTTCGAGTCTGTAGCACTGTAGATATATTTGTGGAAAACGCATTTAGATAGACAGGAAGAATTTATTAAGTAACGTCTCTTAAAAACATAGAATCAAGCAAAAGATTATTCTATTTTACAGAGTCATTGAAGTCTGGCGCTGTTCCAACGATTGAAAATGGTCAGACATTGCAAGATGGAGGTTTATGGATTCATGGATTGAACGACGAGCTACTTAAGATTCCCATCACCAAAGAAGAGCTTGACAAGAGCGTCTTCAAGATGCAGAACTGCATCCCTAACATGGGTAAGTGTTCAAATGAATCACAACCAGTTTTTTATAAGAGTCCATTATGGGATTACGGGTTCGAGTAGCTTTTAGAATTTAGATTATTGATTCCAAGTTCTTCTTGTTTATTGATTCCTCTCTCTCTCTCTCTCTCTCTTTTCGTGTGGGACACCGAGACGGACAACGACCCGATGAACCCTGGTGTCTGAGTTTTTCAGCCGCCTACTGCAAGTAGCAGGCCTCCGACATGGAGTAACGACCGCCATCATAGACAGCAACCGGGTCCGACGGCTTCCCCTTCAAACGCATCTTGATGCCTTTCTTTCCGTTCAGCTACGCTGACCCTAAAAAATTACATTTCCAGGTCTCCACTACTACCACAACATGACAACTGAGATGTTATGCGAGAACTTCCTGCCTTGGTTCGCACAGGTGCACAACGGAGAGCTGGTCGCCTCCGGATTCCAGTTCTTCGGAAAACTCACAAAAGAACAACCTGGCAGGCAGTGGTTTGAAGACCCCAGGCCCTACAGAGAAACTGCTTGGGTAAGAATAGACTGCATGTCCGATCACCAAGTAGTGTAGTGACGTAGGTAGTAGTGTCAAGCAAATCATCCATGTATCTACTTGTATGCAAAGAAGTTTGTATTGTTGCAGAAAAATACCTGTCCCTTCATTCGTAACTCAAAGACTTTTAAGCCTTTGCTTTCTGATGATAGATGATTTTCCTTATTGTTTATGCCCAATGCCCATGGTTTTGCCACCGCCGAATAAAAATATACCTCTATTTTCGTTTGTGTTTCAGTTGGCTATCCCGCTAGGACCTCAATGCTTGTACGACTGGGCCGAAGATTACGGCATCCTGTCTATGCACATCTACTACACCGATTCACCATGGACCATCACTTGCGCGTAAGTTCCTCGTTTTTCCTTCATCTTTTCCTTCTTGTATTGTATACCGGGGGGGGGTAACATAAGGGTAGGTATAACAAGCAGAAAGGAGATCAAAAACTGAACAAATTTCTCCATGTAACATGGGTCAAGATAAGAAGAAAAATATTTGGGTCTTCTATAGTAAACCAAACAGCTTGTATGGAAGGCCCAAATAGGGGATGTCAGAGTTATTAAATCGTAACTACACTTCTAACATCATTCCAAAACAAGGACTGAATGGTACATTGCATTCCATGATGAAGCACGAAATCGTTCCAATCTTGAGTCAATCAGGGAATCAGTGCAAAATGACTGTTATCCAATATTGACGGATAATCTGTTTTTTACGATATGTTTCATGAACCAACGACCTTCCACAGGCACAGAATTTACTTTCACATATTATTACAATAAATATATAATTATTTTTTACATTTCTTTTTAGGCCAGACGAAGGAGCTCAGCCAGTTCCCGGTATCGACTGGGATGTACTTATGAATGTAATGCATTAAAAAGTTGAAGAGCAAAATGAAGATTCAAGAAAAAGACAATGTTCCGGGTAAATTTCGGTAAAACGTTTAAAATAATAAACCGAGACCAGTGACGTCATCATACTCGCTCCGCCCCTCTGACTGAATTTCTTTCTCTATGATATTGAAAATAAATAAACCAAAAATAAAGTATACGCAAATATGCAAAACTTAACTAACAATTTGTTTTATTCCCTGCAAGTTTCTAATTTTTTAGCAGGTTTTTATGGTTTTAAAGCACTATCCAAAAACAATTCGTTGCCTATACCTAGGTATTTTTTTACCGCGTAGTTTTTTTTTCAACATTTCCAATAATTTTTTAAAGTTAAATTGTTCAGTAACGTGTATTTAGTAATGAATTAATTCATAAATATTTATTTTCTCTCAAAACACAATAATAGGTAGGACCTTCTTCTAAAAACTTACAACTGTGTTAAAGTGAGACTCTGGAGCCTAACTAAACTAAGCTTTCATATGCATCTTAGGCCCTACATTCAAATAAACTATATGTAATAAATAACGTCTAATAAATATCTGTGTAGAAATTCTACTATTCTTCCCCATTACAAACGATGGTCCAGGGGTTGCCTATGTAGTACTGATGCATCGACACGGTGTTGTCATCGGCTAGCCGCAAGTGGCATTCGGGCGTGTCGGGGAAATTCATCTGCAAAAAAGTAGATGTGTTATTAAAAAACAAAAACCCGACTGCGGTAATTTTAAAGTAGTATTTTGCTGTAAACATCCGCCATCTTGAATATTATATTTTTTTAATATAGCCAATGTCACTCGCGCTGCTGAGACGAATCTAACGACACCTCATATGTTAAAATCCAGCTATCCGTTTGGGCTGTGGCCCGTGAAAAAGAATTTTCTCGTCCACATACATACTCTCGAAAAACATATATAACCCTCCATCTGAGGCAGTCAGGTAAAAAAGAATACACTTGTAATGTAAGTAACGGATTTTATTTGCTCAGGGTAGGTAAGGCCCTAGTGGAAGGTTAGCGTCAAAAAAGGGTCACAGCGTTGCACATGAAGCTAGAAAGATGAAAATCGGCATAAAGGTATTTCTTGACCTACTGAATAAAACTGGGGGTGAGCGAGCACCACCTCCCTTCATTTTTCACTGATTGGCACCTAACAATATACTACCTATAAATATACTACCCGGAGCACAGGAAATTACCATCCTAAAATATAAAGCTTAAATCTGATTGATTAACGCCATCTGTTTTTATTCATCAAAATCATGGTTCCTACAGTTGGCGTTAGTAATTTCGATCTAAGCTCTTTATTTTAGGATTAATACTCCCCGTGTTATGAAAATAAAGGCTAGAAAGTGATATATTATTTATTTACTTACCCTAATCATCTTTGAAGGGGGTCTTTCAAACCGGTCTGTCCAGTCATCGACGTTATTATAAGTTCCAAAATAGGACCACAGGGTAGACACCAGCTCTCCCTGGTAGTACATGGGGAACCAGGGCAGGAGAAGGTCTGATCTGCAGACGGTGTTCGTTATATTGTAGTAGTAGTGCGTGCCTGAAAACCACGAAAAGATTTTATTCTGGAAATTAATTTAACCATTATTTGCGGCCTCAAGTTCTTCCACTACATTTAGAAAAAAGTGTTTTACAAAGCATGACTTTATTCGTGGCCTAATAATGCTAATAGTCCGATAGCTTAGTCTTCGAAGGTCCCTGGTTGGATTCATGGCTATTTTTATAGGAACCAAATTTTAATCTGTCTAGTAGGTAAGGTACTCTAGTTATTACGTTATTTAGATGATTTCTTCCTTAGTTGCTAGATCAGGCAGGAGTTAGTAGACCAGTACGCGATTTAAAAATTTTGTGAAAAAAGAGTTGATCGAGTCGTTCGTCTAATCGATGTCCTGGCCTATCCTTTCTGCCCTTATCCCAAATCATTTGGGGTAGATATGAGTGATCAAAATTTCAGTATCATATAGCTACAAATCTTTGCTTTGCGGCGTTGTTATGTTCCACTTCAGAAAATTTACAGATTGAAATACTTACCCATCCCAGAAAAACACTTTTCCTTGGCCCAAATGCTGTCCAGCCTATCCTCAGCTGTTGGAATTTCTAGTAATTCCCTGTAGAAGCTGGTCACCCAAATAGAGTCCATTTGAAGAGTTCTGGATCTATCCCTGCTAGCAATGCGGCATGCCTTGCTCTGCATGAGGAATTCTGGAAAGATTATAGACATACATGAAACTTAATTGTAAACCTGTGTGAGCTATGGAAAGGTATTTTCTGGGCATCTACTTAGAAGATGTTATCCGACAGAAGACAGTCCACAAGCTAAAGCGTCGGAAAACCGACGTATTACTGCCTGTACTATTATGTGTTCTGTGGTATTACGAAGTAAAAGGAGATCTGGCGACCATGTCTAGGAAAAAGAAGTGTAGAGCATTTTCCAGCTAGATAAGCTGATTGACTGATATGATGATATTGAACAGATAAGTATGGATCACACAGAGTCACAGATGGAGCACAATAGCCATTACATCACCCTAAGACCCAGGAACCTTAAAATGCCCATTCCAATATCGAAGATATTTCAAAGTTGGGTGTGAGATGTTCTGTTTATGTATTCAATTGTTCACTTACAAACGAACATGAAACACCTACCCTCATTGACGAAGTATTGTTGTATGGCCCAGTACTCCTCGCCGTTGACTATCCACGTCTGGTGGCCCTGAACCTCCCAGTCGAGGGTGAAGTTCGTGAACTGACTCTTTACAACCTGTTAGTAGAAAGCACCCGTTGTTAAATAAATATTCAACATAAAGGAATCAATTCTACCTAATTGTAAGATTATTAGAAATAGCAACTCTAATATCTTGTTCGTTGTGTTGGTTATATTGTATTCCGTTTCTAACGTCTATCTTTTTTCTGGGCCTCTCTGCGTACAGGCCTTTGTCCGTGCAATAATATGGAAAATACAGTTTAATTGCTCTTAAAATATTAAACCTGTCTTTCAATTAAACACCCGTTAATAAAAATGCCGTGTGATGCTATGAATAGCATCACTCCAACTCTAGCCATGGTTGTGGTAAAAAGCGACTGAGGGATAATCATCTGGTGAATGGGCATGATGCAACATCTTGCTCTGCCTAAATTAATTATTCTAGACGGAAAATTCTGAACTAAAAAATTTACTTTGGTATAGGTATTAAGGACACAAATAGGTATATTAAAATATCCCACCTCTGCGAGGCTGGGCGCCGAAGGAAGCACAAATATAGTCCCAATTTCCTGGATCTATCATGTAGACATTTCGTTTACCTACTTATAGACATCAACTAAAGGAAACAGAAGTGATTTTATCAAACTATATAAATAATAATAATTATGTTACCCCGTACAGAACTAAATTACCTTACCTACTTGGTAATTTCTGATGAGGTCGCAGGTTATGATAAAGTCTGATTTTATGAGTAGACTAAAGAAGATATAACCTAAAGAAGATAAAACCTAAGTTTTTGATCAAACGCCGGCAGATAGATAACCAAATCAAAATTAAGTACTTAATCATAAACGACCTTGTTTCTTATAAAAAACGTGACTTTATAAAAAAAACCTGTGACCTCAAATTTAATACAAGATAGATAAATGTTTTTTTCTGTTTAACTTACAGCAATTTGCGAGGCAGCGATATATCCAGTGTTGTCAAAGTAGACACAAAAGGAGTTTTCAGGGGGGCAGTACAAGACAAGTCCTGACAGGTGTATCTCGGGCTGAGGAGTCTCGGTCCAGCCCATGGCCTTGGCCTGTGAGACGTACAGGGGGGCGGGGAGGTAGTATGTGCTGCCACTGCCTCCACCCTGGCCAAAAGTAGCTAAAAATAGGACATTTCATCAATAAAATAAAAAAAAGAAATCGAAAAAATGCGACTGCGGCCGGGACTTGGACCCAGAACCATTGAGCATCATCCCATTTCACTGTCAACTGAGCTGTTGAAGTCAGTCAAGTCAAGACTGCCGCGCGACCCCTTAATGTTCTTAAAACAGTTACAGTTTTAATATTCTAATAAATATTTCAAATAATAGGGTAGTTTACGTTCTGAGTGTTTTCCACTTCAATGTAGGTACATATGGCATAAACAACTACAAGAACATTAATTAAATAGGTATCAATTAATATGCAAATTAAGAAAATAACTTACTGCGCATCCCTCGCTTTAGTTCCACAGCTGTAATGAAAAAAAAAATTAGTAACAGTTAAAAAATGGCTGAAGTTTGCTAAATGGTATCCGACATTTTAGTATGGAGCCTGGCATACCTACCAGACCAAAAAAAAGAAAATCTAAATCTCGCGACCAGAGCTGAAACATGTTGCAATCGATAAAACATAAAAATACAAACCAAAAGTGTAGTTTGATAAAAAGCCGTAATAGTTGTATTTTCGGAGATATATGGATTTAAAAGTCGGAATAAATATTTTTTTAATATTCATTTTCTTTTGCTTTCATAAGTATACTGACATAAGTATATGCTTATAAATAAAATCAATCTTATTCTAATGTAATACAAACTAAAAAGGTTTGATTGTGCTCATTTATATTCAAGACGAAAGCTGATTTGCCTGAAATGCAGTCGCCGTAATCTCTCTATGCAATCTCCTATAATTAAGGTGCTATTAAGAGCATCGCGACAGATGACAACTGCAGACGACACGTGTAGCGTCGGCAGGTAGCAGTAGGTATCTTCCTTTTGTACGGCGACGGCATGTGCAGTGTATGTCTAATCGATAAACTCCGAAACTACTGGACCGATTTCTAAAATTCTTTCACTATTAGAAAGCTACTACATCTTTGAGTAACAAAGGCTACTTTATAACATGGGAAAATTCCTCATTCCCACGGAAAAACGGTCAGCATCAGGAAAACGGGAAAATAAAGCGGATTTTACTTTAATGATCTTCGCGAGATTTGGCACTGATATTGCTAGCATATTTAAGATGGACATGGACTACTTTTTATCCACCCTTGAGGATCTGTAGTACCTGATGTAAAGCACCAGGAGAACAGCTAAACTGTATGATATACGAAAATGGCTTCATAGCAAAAGTTATTCAGCTTGATCGGCCGCTTCTGCTAGTACATGGTCATTGAGGATCTGGAGTAGGTACATGATGCGGACCACAAACATCCCATCTAAACTATAATAGATACGGTAATGGCTTCAAAGTAAATGTTGTTCAGCATGACGGGACGCTTTTGCAGGCACATGGTCATCAAGGGTCTGGAGTACCTAATGCAGACCACCAGCATCCCATCTAAACTATAAGAGATAGCGTAATGGCCTCAAAGGAAAAGTTTTTCAGCATGAAAGGCCGCTTTTGCTGGCACATGATCATAATGTAACACTTCTGCTGAAACGGAGTAATCGACTTTTTACTAGCGGTGAAACCGCAGGGCGGGCCGCTAGTCTTAAATATATATACCTAAGCACAATTTAACGTTTTTAGTCTGTATTACATTAGAATAAGTATTATTATAGACAAGCACATACTTAAAAATAGGAAAATAATATTAATATTGAAAAAGAAAAAAAATGATTTTTAAATCCATATATCTCCGAAAATACAACTATTACGACTTTTTATCAAAGTACACTTTTGCTTTGTATTTTTATGCTTAATCGATTGCAATATGTTTCAGCTCTGGTCGCGAGATATAGATTTTCTTTTTTTTTGTCCGGTAGGTATGCCAGCTATGTCGGTTGCTCTTTATGTACCTACTCAAATGCAGTGCGTTCGCCAATCCACCTGCCAAGCTTGGTGAGTATTACTGTAACCTCCTAAGAACAATAACTCAAAGCACGTAACCCCGACCGATAGGAGGTAGCCCATGACCATAAGAGGATTATTGTGGCTGTTAAGATTGAAGTTTTAAGTTTGAAATGAGAAAGTAGGTGGGTAGGGATATACCTACCTACTCAATAAAACAAAATTATTTAGGAATGCAGATTTGGCTGTAGAGAACTTGCACCTTCAATTACTATTTTTAAAATTATTTAGGTAGGGTTTGTTTAAAAATTCATGTGGATATTTTTAGGAGGCTGCTGTTTATGTACCTTCCTTGGTACTTCATTAAGTATTTACAAAAAGAATATGTTTATTCATTTTTAATAATTCAAAAACATACCGTGGGCCACGCCGATAATAAACAGCACCAAGACCAGAAATTGCTTCATCTTGAGGACATTCAGTAAAATATGGCAGAGAAAATTCCAACATTGATATTTATCGATGTTGGAATTTTCTCAACAGTCTCGATGTCGCTTCCGTCCGGAACTCACGTCTATTTGTATTGTATACCGTGTGATGCGTAACTGAGTACCTACCTAAATGTGACCTGATATTTAACTCGCGTTAAAAATGTCTTGTGACAAATGTGATATCATCATAAACGAAGTGCTTTGCTTTATCAATGCGAAGACGGATGTTATGGACGAACAGAGCATAGTGCAAATTTGTGAAAGTAACTTTACTGAGGAAGAAATTGAGAACGCCAAGTCGGTGATCTATAATCATCTCCAAACATCAAGATTGCAGTTGAGAAAGGGTGAAGGTAGAACTAAGCGTAATCTCCAGGACATAATTAAAGTTCTTAAAGATAACCCTAACAAGCTACCTACCTTGGTTGCGCAAAACCTAAACCGTCTTCCACCTATTAGCTTTGACTACATCGACGTTACGACGTTATTAAAAGACATTCTTGTGCTCAAGAAACAAGTTAGTGACATCTCGTCTTCTTATGCACCACTGACCGTTACGGAGACACTACAAACTCAAATTCAAAGCTTAAGACAAGAAATTGATCAAGTTAATCTCAGTAACGACACGATAATAAGTTCGTCTACCCTACGCAACAGTGTGAATCAAAACACGCATTCACCGGTTCGCCAGCCTGTCGATAAGCAGCAGGTATCAGCTGAGAGCTACGTAAAGGCGCTCGGGCGAGCGCCCCCCCCGCCTCCGCCGCCGACTGCACCTCGTAGCAAAACCGGCTTATTACCTACGAAACAAGCCGCTACCGATAAGGGTCTACGTAGTCGTAAGAAAAATAACTTCGTTGAATTAGCGGGAACACAACAGCAATATCGACCAATTCAACCATCTCTCGTACGAGAGTCGGAGCGAGTTGGTGAGATAGAGGACGAAGAAAAGTTTACGACTGTTATAAACCGTAAGAAAAAGAGGAAGATTGTGAAGAACAGCTGCGGCCAGGCTGCATTAACTTCTGATAAAATTAAAGTAGCGCCGAGGTATTCTTATATATACGTATCACGATTTGACAAAAGTACCGCTACCAGCGATCTTGAAAATTTTATTATTGACTCGGGAGAGGGTGTCGTCTCTGTTGAATCGCTCAAACAATTTAAACCGACTACTTTTTCCTCATTTAAACTAACAATCCTGAAAGAAAAAGAAGAAGTATTTTTAAAGTCCGACTTCTGGCCTATTGGCATAGAATATAGAAAATTCACGCAGAAACGTTCTACTTTTACCGTTTCCAGCCCCGGCAAGGGAGAATCAAGAAATGACAACTGATAAAATTACTATGGTATCGTTCAACTGTAAATCTATCAAGCGATCAGTTGATAATATCCGTTCTATGTGCAAACAACATCAGATAATTGCATTACAAGAGACTTGGCTTTTTTCTCACGATTTGAGCTATCTGAACGGTATTGATGACAAATTTGGTTCGTATGGAGTTTCCGCGATGGACACCAGTGCCGGTATAATTAAGGGTCGACCGTACGGAGGGGTGGCCATCCTGTGGGATAAATCTGTTTTTCCGGAAGTCGAATTAGTACCATGTGATAACAGCCGAATCCTTGCGGTGCGCTTGAGCGGTAAATACAATGCACTTGTATTCAGCGTGTACATGCCTACAGACTGTCATGATAATCTACCTGAGTTTATTCAGTGCCTAGGTAATATAAGTGCTATTGTCGAAAGCGTTGCCGTTGAAAATGTGTTTATCTTAGGTGACTTTAACGCTCACCCGTGTACTCTGTTCGCCCGTGAGCTACTGAGTTATTGTTCTGAGCAACAATTAGAGTGTAAGGATATATCTTTTCTAGGTAGTGGTTCGGATACCTACACGTTTATCAGTGACGCGAACGGAGCGTGTACCTGGCTCGATCACTGCCTTGTGTCGGAAGCCGCGTCGAGCATAGTTAGTAATGTGTATGTTATCTATGACGTCAAGTGGTCAGACCATTTGCCACTGGTAATTGTTTGTGATATTGACAAAATTATCTGTGATAAAGTAGACTGTGATACTAGTAACTTACATTTGAAAAATATTATTTGGGGCTCTAGAGAGCAAAGTCAGATAACGGAATATAGTAATTATTGTGAAAGTGAATTGTTTGAATTAACTTTAGAATATAATGTAAATAATTTTAATTTGACTAATTATGAACATATTATGCAGTACATAACAGACTTATACACAAAACTAATTAATATATTGCAAAATAGTGCAAAACTTACCTGTTCAGTAAAGAACCCGTTTAACAAGAAAATTGTTGGGTGGAATTTTCATGTTAAGAATAACCATGATAAGGCTAAGCTTATGTTTCAGCAATGGAATATGGTCGGTAGACCAACTTCTGGATATTACTACGAGCAGATGAGAATTACGCGTAAGGAATTCAAAACTAGTTTAAAATATGTCCAAAACAATCAAGAAAAAATAAAGTTGAATGTACTTGCGAAACATAAGTTTAATAAAAACTTTAAAGCATTTTGGAAGGACACAAAGAAATTTAGTAATAAAATATCGCTGCCAGTTAGCATAGAAAAAGAGAGTGACAAAGCGAAAATAGCTAACTTGTTTAAAGATAAGTTTTGTATGCCTTCGACGGCCAAATGTGATTATGTGGAAGGTGAGGTCAGGGTGACCCGGAGCCTATTCAATTTTCAGAAGAGGAAGTATGTAATGTTCTCATGAAAATGAAACGTGGAAAGTCGCCGGGTCACGATGGCCTAAGCCTGGAACACCTGCAATACGCAGGAACACACATCTGTAAAATATTGGCGCATCTCTTCAGTTTGTGTATTAGATATGGATATTTACCCCCTAGTCTGATCCAAACTGTCGTGGTACCGGTAGTAAAAAATAAAACTGGTGACTTATCTAGCATAAATAATTATAGACCGATTTCATTGGCCACTGTTGTGGCCAAGGTGCTGAAAGATTAATGCAAAAGAAACTAACCCCGTGCCTTAAGCTTGATGACGCGCAGTTTGGGTTTAGACCGGGGCTGTCAACTGACACGGCTATTTTTTCCCTAAAACAAATAGTTAACACGTATCGTGACAGAAATACGTCAGTATACGGATGTTTTTTGGACCTCAGCCGTGCATTTGACACCCTCGATCATAACACTCTGTGGAACAAGTTACGTCAGGCTCAGGCTCCCAGTAGCGTTGTGGATTTGTTGGCTTATTGGTATAAGCATCAGACCAATAACGTGCGCTGGGCTAACACGCTTTCTGAGAGTTTTGGTCTATCGTGCGGGGTAAGACAGGGCGGATTGACCTCACCAGATCTTTTTAACATCTACGTAAACGACCTGATTGTGAGACTGAGCAGCACTAATGTTGGGCTTAAAATCGATAATAGATATCTCAATAATTTGAGTTATGCGGATGACATGGTGCTGCTCAGTCCCTCAGTCAGGGGTTTACAGAAACTATTAGCGATATGCGAAGACTATGCTAACAGTCATGGCCTCGTATACAATTCAAAGAAAACTGAAATAGTTGTCTTTAGATCTGGTCGTGGTCCTGAAACCATTCCTGCTGTCTCACTCAAAGGTGAGCCGATCAAAGTCGTGGAGTCCTTCAAGTACCTTGGCCACATCGTGACGTCTACTCTGAAAGATGATGTGGATATGGAGCGACAGCGAAGGGGGCTTTCCATAGTCGGTAATATGCTGGCTAGGAGGTTTAGTAAGTGTGAAAATGATGTGAAGGTCTTATTGTTCAAGACCTTCTGTCAGTCACTGTATACTTGCCAGTTATGGACTAATTATACAAAAAAGTCTCATGACAGCATTAGGGTACAGTACAATAACTGTTTTAGGTACCTGATGGGCCTAAAAAGGTATTGCAGCGCCTCTGGCATGTTCTTTGAGGCTCGCGTCAACACATTCAATGCTGTGGTGAGGCATAGGATAGCCTCCTTTCTGAATACACTCCGTCACTCTCATAACTCAATAGTTATAGGGCTATGCGAAAGACTGTACAGCAGTAGCTGTTATAGACAATGGCTACATTTAGTAGTCTAGTGATTATTTTACTTTTAATCTTGTATTGTATGTTTTTTTAGTATATAAGATATTTTATTTCTATAGTATGTACTGTTTCTTGTGGATCCTGTGTCTGAAAATAAATGATTATTATTATTATTATTATTATTATTATACAGCACAATAATGTACGATTATAGGTATTCAAATGACATACATGCAACTGTGCGAATAAATAATAATTGTAGGTAAATATTTAAACATATAAATAAAAAACTGAAACAATAATAACAAATACATAAATAAAAAAGTTACAATAATATACCTACCTACCTACGTGTGATGTTGTTTATAGTGCATCTTATTAAACAAATATACAATAAAGAGTATCAATCACAGAACACTATTAATCAATGTTAAGGCTAAACGTCAGACTAGTGGCGCCCCCAAACAGGAAAAAAATCCCTGGCCGAACACGCTGGTCATCTGGAGCCCAATTTATGAATTGCCGACAATAACTAACCACAAAGAATAAATAAATCTAATAAAATGTATAAAAATTGGTATCCATGCACAGTTTTCCCAAGGTTTTACTGATTCTAAAAATTCTTTGTTGTTAGTTATTGTCGGTAATTCATAATGTGGTTTCTCAATCACTTGCGTATTCATTTAGTGAATTTTTTTCACTGAGTGGCGCTAGTGTCGCTAGCGTTGAGCCTTAAGGCTAAACGTTAGACTAGTGGCACCCCCAAACAGGAAAATATTCCTGGCTGATCACGCTGATCATCTAGAAACCAATGTACCAATTAACGACAATAATTACCCACAAAGATTATTTCATACTAATGGCAACTTTTTTAGCAAATTAGACATAGGTACTTAAAAAACAAAAGTGCGCGGCAAGGTTTTATTGATTCAAAGTACCTACCTATATTCTTCGTTACTATTGGATGACGTTAATTCTTAATGCGATATCCCAATCAACTTCGTTCATATTCAGTTACTAGTAAAAGGCACAGCTTTCCATCGCTTGGCACTACTCTCAGTTTTGATCAGTTGGGCAAGAAGTACTTTCAAGCCGGATAATACAACTTTTTAGCTCTATTTGCAAAGTTGTGGCTCTATTTTGACGCTAACCTCCCTACTAGCACCAATGGGGAACTGTCAGGACTACGTTTTTTAAATAGTGTATAGATGGCGCGTTGCATAGATAAGTACTAAGAAGCAGGTTATGTAGGTTAAACTTTTTAGTTAGGTATGAACTTTTTGACTATGGGCCGGTCAAAGAGTTTGTTTAGGTACATTGTAATAATACCTACCTAAGAATTTGTGAATCAAATAGATAAGTATATAACTACGAGTGTATGAGGGCATCCAATCTCATCTGATTGGACATTTACAAACAGTAGGCGTACAATAAGTACATCGAATTTCACATTGTTTATCTTTGAAACTTTCGAGTATCTATGCAACGCGCCATCTATAAAAAACGTAGTCCTGACAGTTCCTCATTAGAGAAACAGCGCGCGAGGCGCTACTAGGCTAGTAGTACTAGTCTGTATCCGACATGTCGCATGGGAGCAACTTTACAGACAACGCGCAGGCAGCAAATGCACAAAATACAGTTTACAGAAGGATCAGCCTATTAAGGATTTTCGTGATTTTCACTTGTTACATAACCAGGGATGCTACTATAAAAAATTCAATGTTTAAGAATATTATCATCTTCGCCTGCCCTTGCCCCAATTACTTGCGGTCAGAGCAACATGTTTTGTTTGAACACAAAATCATATTGCAAAAGGATTTGGCTTAATTTTACGACCAGCCGCCTGCCTGTCAACCCTCTTTGGGAATGCTATCGTAGGTGGTATTACCACATTACCACCACCATTTAAATTTGACCATGGTCGGCAGATATTGTAGTCATGGTCAAAAACTCTACGTCGCCTGTAACGAAACACCCTGAGTAGAATAGGGGTGGTAGAATTCTTTGCCGCTACCACTCGGCGCACTCAAAGCAGGTAGGTATAAGAATATGACGACAACAAAATCTGATAGATAGGTACATGATGATCGGTTTTCTAAAACGCGGTATAGAAGTGTTTTTTGAAATCTATAAATGATTCCCGTACCCCGACCATTTACGATTTTATTATATGTATAGATATAGATATGTATTGATATGTAGTGTATATGTATTAAATATTATGTAGGTCTATATTATTATTTATCGTATATATTATTAATGTAATGTGATAATTATTTTTTAAACCTGTTTTTAAGTGTTTTTTATCACTGCACCCACTTTGACTTTCTCAGTTTACCTTTTGGTTGACCGGTAGAGAATGCCGCGTGGCATTAGGCCAGCCCTTTGTACTTCTCTGTGCAATAAAGTTTAATAAATAAATGAATAAATGAACGTCATATGATTCTGAGCCAATTTTATTCCAAGAAAAACCGGCCAAGAACGTGTCAGACACGCCCACGTATAGGGTTTCGTAGTCAACGTCTACAAGTTTTTCAGCGTTACAATTACAAAGTTAATTTTATTGCTGGTTTGTTTCCAGCTGTATGGATACATTACAACAAATTGAAAAACTTTTATTTTTTTGAAATCTTAAGTGGTATTTCATATTGTAAACTACCTATATTCAATATTATTTAAAAAAAATTACCGTTTATATTTTAGAAGTTACAGCTGGAACAAATGATGGGTCAAAAACGCCACTTTTAAAAGCAAATATCTCGAGACAGAAACATTTTAGTGAATTTGTTATAAACAAACCTCCCCTTAGTTTGAAAAGACCTATTCAACGATACTCTACTCAATATCACAGGAAAAAATAATTTTTTTGCCCCTCTTTCACTTGTATTGGAGGGGGTCCAAAAAACATTTTATATATTTTTTTTCTCAACGTTTCTATATTCGGGTCAACACGATCTATCTTCACACCAAATTTCATGCCGATAGCTCTAAAACTGACGAAGATATGAGGGCGCGGCATACAGACAGACAGGCTTGACGAAATGTTAAGGGTTTCTAGTAGACTACGAAACCCACCCTAAAAATGACGTTCGTGGCAACCATCTTCTTAGTTACCTTGAGTTGCTTTGATATTCTAGGCGATTCTACTTAGTTATTTCCAGTTAAAGTCAGTAGGCGTCAAAATCGTCGCAAATCTGTAGGTTTCCATAATTCGTGGCACGTTTAACCATCAACAAACAATCAGTTACGCTTGTATTAGGTATTTTGACCAGCATTAGGTAACTACTTTACGTAAAAGAAATTAAAAATTCAAATTTTTGTCCTAAAGGGAAAAACACAACTCATCTCATCGAATAGTCTGACAAAACGGATTTGGTACTCGTTAAATTATATCAAATAATAAATGTGTTTTTTAAGACACGCAAAAGTAGAAAAACAGCTACCTTTAGCCTATAGAACAAACAAAATATGACCAAATTTTTTTTACATAGTATCACGGTAAACTGATGCCAGCACTTTGATTCGGGTACTTTTAGACATACTTTTTACAGATGAAAAATTATCAAGAAATATCGATTGTTTCCATTTTTCAGCAGAATTGGCTCTGCCAGTCCTACGTCTTTCGACTTGTTTACGTGTCAGTTAACGTTCTAAAGTAAGTCTATCTATTGTGGTACCTGATGATATAGGCATTTCTGCAGTCGGCTCTTCCATTATACTAATCAATGTGGGTATCTATCTATATACCTAGTAGAGAACAGAACAGTAGAGAAAGTAGTTTTCATGTTTTTTGGTAT
The DNA here is from genome assembly GCA_024500475.1 of Phthorimaea operculella. NCBI lineage: Eukaryota > Metazoa > Arthropoda > Insecta > Lepidoptera > Gelechiidae > Phthorimaea > Phthorimaea operculella. Next base: position 203,671 of record JANFCV010000208.1, read on the forward strand.
AGGTAAATCCTTGGTCGTTGGCTACTTAGCCTAGTTAGTTATGCCAATGATAATTGAATGAACATCATAATAACTAGTGTTCTCATTGTTGTCTGAAATCTAGCTTAAGACTAATATAATATATAAAAGTACAAATATAAATAGTTTTCATAAACAACTTTACTATAATTGTAATTTAATTAACAGCTCAAGTTGGTAAAACAGCGTATACGCTACCAACACCACAAAACGTCTAGAACAATACCTTGGATGATAACATTTGCCATGGTATCCTTTCATGCCTCATTTACGCTTTTCTTTCAGCATAAATTGTTCTTGGTTTAGCTGACAGTAGCTGGGGAGCTAATTAGGAGATTTTTCATATAAATCGAGCGCACAGAATAGTACAAGGGATGTCCTTGCATCATAGTATCAAACTGAGATGGAATCTTTACAACATAATGTAAACCGTTTTATTACAATATACAGGGTGTTAATATAAATGCGTGCCATAGCTCCAGGGTAGGTATAGTATCGGTAAAGTATGCCGTAAAAAATATTGGAAAAAATCCCAGTAACAAAAATTGTTTTTTACTTTGCTGACCTTTGATTCAAATGCCTATATCTCAGCCGAAATTCGTTCAATCTCAAAGTTGTTTAGACGAAAGCAATTGTATGGGAACTCTCTAAACAACAACGGGGTCAAAAATTTATATATGAAAAAAGTTATGACTAAATAAGAAAAAAAAATGTTTTTGACTGGTATTTTTTCAATAATTTTTACGGCATCCTTAATCGATTCTTAACCTACCCTGAAGCTATGGCACGCATTTAAATTAACATCCTGTATAACAGAGTGGCCCAATTAGTGTCGTCCAAAGACACCGTATCACCCTCATGTATTTCACGCGGCTTTTGTAGTTTCTGGGTTTCTTTCAACTTTCAAACCTGTATGAAAAATAAATGGGCTAGCATACAAGCATACCTGCAAGTATAAATCATGAAAATTATGCTACAAAATTAACTGATTGAAAAATGTTATTATACAGAAGCAAAAAGAAGAAAAAATATATACCGGTCAAATTTTTCCAATACAACTCTAAAAGTTGAGTAACTCACTACAAAAAATCCGAAACATACATGCGGGTGATTCAAATAACACTCAATATAAGAGATTTACCTATATTTTGTGTTTGGACGTCAATAATAGGGCCCTGTGTATAAGTATTGATAAAATATACCTAAAATAATGATAAAGTAATATAACGAAAAACAATACCATAAACAGACGTGGCTCAAGTAACTACACAGTTGGCTTTTCACGCTCCCCTACTTGTATGTATAAAATTTCCATTATGAGAAGAAATTATTTTTGGAAATAAAGTATTATGAATTGATTAAAACAAAATATCATAGGATGGTCTAGGACTAATATCTTACTTACATACCTAAACATATCACGCCTATATCCCTTGTGGGGTAGATAGAGCGTAAACGGGTGTAAAAACGGCCATTTTATACCACGTCTGACAAAAGTTTGAGAGTTATTCAGACGACACACAGCACTCGCGATTAGATATCTTTCACACATAAAGTTTACTGTGTGGTACCGGATTAGAATAGCATCACTCCATATCTTGCCCGTGAGTGTCGTAAGAAGCGACTAAGGGATTTGAGAGCTGATGTGTACCTATTGCAATTTTAGGCGACAAGCCGACAACCTGTCACTATGGTCTTACACAGTATTCTGAATGACTTTCAAACTTTTGTGAGACATGGTGTAAATGGCTGTTTTTACAGGCGTGATCTATGTATGTACATACGTATGTAGTTTTAAGTAAGTATACCTACAGTTTTTGTATATTTGTAGTAAGCTACGCCTTCATTTAGGTAGGGTCAAGTGGGGTAAAAATGAGACACCCAATATTTTGGGTAAAAATAAGACACTTGAAAATCTCAATTAAAATTAATCATTAATTTGTTTCTTTTCATACAAAAACAAGCCTTAGTGTTTATACAAGAAGGTACAAAATTTATATTACATTATCTCATTATTATGTATAAATTTTATGAGATTTTATTTTTGCTTGCAATTTTTGGCGCGAAAACTTTCGTTTAAGGTCAACAAACTTTTGACCTTGTACCTCGACGGTGCGTCATGTGCGCGCTACCTACCTTCCGGCGCTCGCGGCTGGGATGATACTCCCACGTTCGCGCCGCCATTTCTGTCTCGTATGCGCTAGAGCACGGAACGGACGTTTCAAATTTTAGGGAAAATATGAGACGCCCCTTCGGGAAAATATAAGTCACCTCACAGTGTAAAAATAAGACAGACTAGTGAAACGAATTTATCATAATACCTCGGAATTAAGTAAAGAAACCGGTAGTTGCTCTCGAATTTGGAATCGGTGATTTCATTCTTGTGGTTTATACAATTAAAAAGAAACAAAACTATTATATAACATGAATAGAAAGATCAGATGATGAAGAAAATTTGAAAATTATTTACTTGAAGCAAACAAAAAGATCTTCTTCGTCTATCCTGATAATCACATTATTTATTCAGCACACAAAGACGAAATCGTCATGAAGTTGCCATCACCGATGCAAAAAAATAAAAGAGATGCCCTAATGTTCGACTTAGACCTTGAAAAGTATAATATAAAATAGATTTTTAATGTCTTATAATTGACCGCATTTGGAAAATTTTGATTTTATAAAAACTTTCTTGTCAATTTTCTAGTTCCGATTAATAAATTGTGACCTCAATAACGTAGTCGTATATGTATCTGGTTTGTTATTTTTTATAATATTCTATTTCCTAAAAATTGCATTTCAAAGACTTATAAAGAATTAAGCATAATGTTCAAGTTTTGATTTTTGAAAAACAAAAAATTTATAGTAAAAGATATTTGAAACTTACTTATACACATTGTATCATTTTTTCCCACTCTGTCTTAAATTTACCCAGCCGCTTTAAAAATGTTTAAACTATAGAAGTTGTTCGCTGTCTTATTTTTAAACTCAAGTGTCTCATTTTTTCCCCACAGAGGTGGAAAAAAATGAGACACACATTTTGTGGACAAACTATATTAATTAGTGCGCATAGTGACAAACTGACAGTAATTCCAGATAGATAGTGCGGCATTTCATAATACGAATGCTTTTGCAGATGTATAAAGACGCTTTATTTTATTTAAATTTGTAAAGTTCATATTTTTGTTTCATAATTACCCCGCCTGACCCTACCTAACTAGTTAAGGCGAGGATCCACGCAGCAAAATACGATTTCAGAAGAAGGGCTTAGGGGGTGTGAGATGCGGGTGGCGGGCGGCGCGGGAGGTCATCGGGAGGCTGGTTTCACCGCGGAGACCGTTCAAAATTCTGGAAAAACTTGATTTGTTGAATTCAAATTAGTTACATACATACGTACATACATACATCACGCCTTTATCCCTTGCGGGTAGGCAGAGCGTCAACGGCCGTAAAAGTACGGTCGTTATCGCCACGTCTGACACATATTTGAGAGCCGTTTTAGCTATTGTCGTGTATCGCTATAGTGACAGGTTGCCAGCCTGTCGCCTAAAATTGCAATACACATGATACCCTCGAGTCCTTTAGTCGCTTCTTACGACACCCACAGGAAAGAAATGGGGTGATGCTATTCGAAGCCGGCATCACACGACCAAATTAGTTTATCCGCTAAAATCTATTAGTAATAGCGCTCAAGAATTAAAAGAGGAATATTGTACTACAAAAAACTAAAGGAAAATAGTAGTAAATGTTAAAAAAATCTTGAAACAAAGTCTGTTATTTTTGCTGTTTATTGTGATTTTTTAATAAAAACATATCAATCAAACCTAGAAAAAAATTGTATTAGCTCTAGATTTTTTTTGGGTACGTCATACATTTTATGAGGTCTAGGTAACCACAGTAGGTAAGGGGCTTAAAAACTTAATCGAACGTAACGCTTTTCATCATTTTCTCTCGAATCCCGGCCTTAAGTATCCTATATTTAGCAACATTGACGTAATATAAACTATACATGATTGACGTAATGTACCTACCTACATTCATTAAATCATTTTGTCATGTAAACTACCTAATTTGACACGATACAAATATATTGACACAATGAAAAGATTGGCTCGCGCCAATCTATTTTGTTTAGATTAAGTATACAACTACTAGGTATGCAAATACTTCGTTTGGTACTGAAAAGTTCTCATAATTATCGTACCTATATTTAAATTTTTTGACTATCTTGTGACCAAATTGTATTTGCTACCTAAGTATTTAATATGCGTTACTAATGGTTATTTTAAATGCTTGTTAACTTGATCATAATACGAGACCCCCAACCTATTAGACCGACTGGGTCTAAATGTTACTTTGACTGGGTCGTAAATAAAATACAAAGAGTACGAGTACGGCTGTCAGAAAAGGCCATATTTGACAGCTGCTAAAATCATGTTAAGGCTTCGAGATAAGGTCTATTTTTCTATGTTAACAATGCTAGAATGGGTTGTTTATCAAATAGGTCTAACAATTATGGAATATAAGTATCGTCCAAAATACTACAGACTTTATTTATTGTTCTTTTTTTCAACATATTAAAAGTTAGACTTATTTAACTGAAAAATAATTTATATAAGTTAGTAATTTGACGCCATCCAAAATACTGAAATATGACGTCATATTTCAATATTTTCATACACAATTTGGTTTTTAAAAGTTTGTCAGTCATATTCATATACTTAGTACCTAGATTAGAATTGGAAACTTTCTAATAACAGTTCTGAGCCAGTGTGTTAATGTCACACCCTGAGGGCGTAGTGCTAAGTTGTGACTTGACGTTATACTTATACAACGTGTTACAAATCAACCCATAAAAACTCCCATACAAATTGAGTCCAATTTTTTTTTCCATTTTTCGACCCATGTTCCATGGGGAAAGTTGTTCAGTTTTACGAGTACCTTGACCTCCTTTCAGCTTTATTGGTTGTTTTGAAACACCCAGTATACCTACTAATCAGGAAAATTCAATCCCACCAAAAACATTCTGTAAAAAACTAGCCAGGTCTCGATGGATATGCTTGTTTATCTCTAAATAGTCATGAAATCTAGACAAATTCATGCCAAGTCTAAGGTTCCTTGATGCTATTTCTTTATTATTATAGTTAAATAGGGGACTGAAAATGCGGCGAAATGGTTCCAGTAAAGGATGGTACGGCAGTGTTTGCTTCGCGCTCGACTTGGCGGGGCCACTGCCGTGATGATTGGGTTGGGTCTAATAAATAGTAGGTCTAATCATATTGTTACGGAATGTTTACCACGAGGTGGGCGTGTGCTGTGCACGACGAATGAGGGTGTCCTATACACATACAGGGAGTAGTTAATCGACGGTTAAGCAATTTGAGATTTTCTGTGCTATTCTCCTCTCTATGGCTGGTATCGATGTATTCCTTACGTGCTCTGCAGAACTCAGAACTGCCTGTTTTCGTTGTAGGAAGTGGTGCTTTTTGTCACCAAGATGTAACAAAAAGGGTGTAAAAAGCCGGAAGGAGGTTAAATTACTTACTCATGACATGACACTGAGCAACATTGATATGAAAAACCCAGCCAAGAGCGTGTCAGACACGCCCACAAATAGGGTTTCGTAGTCAACGTTTAAATATCAGGTTTTTCAGCGTTACAAAGTTAATTTTGTTGATGGTTTGTTTGCAGCTGTATGGTTACCAACCGTAAATAGAGAGAAAAAAACTGAAATCTTTAGTGCTATATAGTATCCGTTATAGTTTTCATCGCAACTGCAGATTGTAAACTATATTCCCTATTTTTAGGACTATAGTTTAGGACCCTAGACAGAAACATTTTAGTGACTTTGTTTCAACGAAACCTTCCCTTAGTTTTAAAAGACCTATTCAACGATACCCTGATATTTATCACGTTGTGAATTTGTTCCCAGTCTGGTGAGGACATTGCAGGTGGAACTACCTGATTGTCCGAAAAGCAAGATGGTTCCTTGCTTCGGATGGGCACGTTAAGCCGTCGGTCCCGGTTGCTGTCTATGATGGTGGCCGTTACACAAACATTTCAGAGGCATGCAGTAGGCGGTTGAAAAACTCTGACACCAGGGTTCATCGGGTCGTTAAACGACTCGGTGTCCCACACGAAGAGAGAGAACGATAGCCTACTCAATAGGTATTACAGGAGAAAAAAAATTGCCCCCCTTTCACTTGTATGGGGGTTCCAAAAATATTTAATTAATTTTTTTCTCAACATCTCTATAATATTTGGGTCAACACGATCTATTTTCTCACCAAATTTCATGTCGATAGCTCTAAAACTGACTAAGATATGATGGCGCGGCATACAGACAGACAGACTTGACGAAATTATAAGGGTTTCTAGTAGACTACAAAACCTTAAAACGGCCAAGAGCGTGTGTTTGATTCCGAAGCTGATCTTAGCGCAGTGGAAGCAAATTAAAGTTATCTTAAAATCTAAAACTAAATGGTCGATCAGCCTCGGAACAACATTTGACTACGATTCGTAGTGCTCTTTACTATAGCTAAATAAAATAAATTTAATGAGAAAATTTTCGTTCCGGAAAGTTTCCGGCCGAGAAATTCTGGGATCCGTCTGCAACGGCCCTTAATTTCCTACAATATGACTAATATTCTACCGCACTATCGCAGCTCATGTCTAAAGTATATGTACCAAGTTCCGGTTGTACCAAAGGTCATCAGGGTGGTGACCTCCACGTAATGTTGCTAAATCACTGCAATACAGAACCTAACAGCGAATTGCTTACCGTGCGAATTATGACGCCGTTTCTTTGTGAGTCTAGGTATGACAGGAATCAGGTATTCAGGATATTTGAGGAGCACAGGAATAGAGAATAACCTAAACTCACTGCACTGGAACATCCGCTTGTTCTCGAAATCCTTTCCTCCAATTTGCACTATAGTTCACAGTTCGACATCACATAATGTTTTTAACACAAAATAACTAAAAGATTTCTCTCCGAATGAGAAATCGGCCCCGTTGGCCCCCAATCAAGAAAACAATTAAAAATATGTGGCTATCGGCAGCCGCGACGCGAGCGACGAAAAGTGAGGTTATATTTTGCCGGCGGCCGCGTGATTCTCAATCAAAGCGCCGGAACCAAATCCACTTGGTTCACTTCCCCACCGAACAGGGAAAACCACACGAGAAAACCGAAAGCACACTAAATTACACCATTTATAATTAAAATTCGCATCAACGACGCGAGCGCACGGCAGAGGACGGGGGAAGGACAAACAGTGTTGCCAGCGCCGTCCGCTCAAAAAGAAGTGGCTCGAGACGCAAATCGCACCGCGCGTATTTGATACGAAACTAAACATTCACCCGCCCCGGACCGACCCATCGGTCCGCTCTATGCATGGCAGGCGTGATAATGTAGCTACTGCTCGCTTAAGAACTGAATCCCCCACCTGAACTTCTGCAACTCGAGGAGTGCCATCACTACCCGGAAACAGGTTGAGAATGCGCCCCCGGCGCCAACGCAGTGGCGGTAGGTTGGCATCCTTAACCAGAACGAGATCCCCAATGCAGGGGGGTTCAGTCCTGTCCGTCCACTTAAGGCGTTGCTGCAGAATGTGCAAGTACTCAAGCGACCAACGCTTCCAAAAGTTTTGAGTCATTTGCTGCAACAACTGATAACGCGACAAACGATTGCTATTCACCTCCGTATAGGGATATTCCGGCAAGGCGTTAAGTGGGCGGCCAATTAAGAAATGCCCTGGCGTCAGGGCCTCTAAATCATTTGGGTCTGAGCTGAGCGGACACAAAGGACGCGAATTGAGTACAGCCTCAATTTTACAAAACACGGTCGCCAGCTCCTCGAAAGTCAAAATTGTTAACCCTACAACGCGCAACAAATGCGTCTTAGCGGACTTTACAACCGCTTCAAAAATACCACCCCAGTGAGGGCACGCTGGTGGATCGAACACCCAGGCAATGCCCTGACGGGAGAGGCCCGTGCTGATGGCTTCTTCGTTCTCCCGTAAGAACGTTACAATTTCTTTCATACACCGATCAGCACCCTTAAAGTTGGTACCACAATCCGACCTGATCAGCGCTGGTCGCCCTCGTCGCGACGTAAATCTCTCCAGCGCTGCCAAAAGGCCTCCGTAGAAAGGTCGGCCACGAGCTCCAAGTGGACGGCCTTGGTGGCTAGGCACACGAACACGCACAAGTACGCCTTGATAGACTTTGCGTTCCGCAGGCGTGATGCCTTCACCATGAAAGGGCCTGCGAAATCCGTTCCCACACCTGCAAACGTCCAGGCCTCCGTCACCCGGTCCGGTGGAAGATCTCCCATCTGTGGCTGCATTGTGGCTGCCTTCAAGCGGTAACAAGGCAAGCACCTAAACACAACGCTACGTACCGTCCGTCGTCCCGATAAGATCCAGAACTCGCGCTGTAGGATGGCCAATAGCGCATTACAGCCCGCGTGCGAGTTTTTCTCATGACGATCCCTGACTAAGAGCTCAACTAAGGGTCCCTTTTTTGGAAGTAACAGTGGATGCCGAGCCGAAAAGGGCAGGCTAGCGTTCCGAAGTCTGCCTCCAACCCTGAGCATACCTTGCTCATCCAGGAATGGGTTGAGGCGCACAATTCCTCCCTTCAGCTTTCCACGTCCATCCCTGAGCAGCCTGACCTCCTCTTCAAAATGTTCCGCCTGGACGACTCTAACTAATGAGCGTAGAGCCGCATTCCGTTCCGCAGGCGAGAGGACAGGTGTAAAGTTCCGTTCTGCTTGAGGCTTCCTGCAGTTGTTCACGAACCGGGAGCTATACCGTTCCAGCAAGAAAGCTGGGTTAGGCTTCGGTACGAGTTGCCCCACGTTCACTCGCAAACCTCGATCAGGTGGCCCAAGCGGCGCCCTGCACTCGTTGAATGGCCATTCCTGCGGCGACTCAGTTAGCCATTAAGGTCCCCACCACAGTGGGTGACTCACCAAATCAGGTGCCCTGCACCCGCGCGAAGCGCAGTCCGCTGGGTTCCATTCTCCCGGTACGTGCCTCCACACTAACGGAGTTTCCGACCCCGTAATCTGTGACACCCGATTTGCCACGAAAACCTCAAGTGTATGTACCGACGTCTGCAACCAGCATAGAACTATCCGACTGTCAGTCCACGCGTACACCGTTTCATCCAAGTTGATGGTACCACGCAGATTGCAGGTTACATGATTTAGCAAGCGCGCTAGAAGAGCTGCCCTGCCAATTCCAATTTGGGGATGGTCCATCTAGTTCTGACTGGTGCCACCTTACTTTTGGCCATAACCAGACGCACGTGCACAGTTCCCGTTGAACTTGCTGTCCGAAGGTATACAGCTGCCGCGTACCCTCGCTCCGAGGCGTCACAAAACCCATGTAGGGTAGCCTTACATCCCACCGATGGGACTAACTTGCGGGGTATCGCGATGTGCACAATCCCTGGTAAGGTGGTCACAAACTTGAGCCAATCCTTCAACAACTCTCCGGAGAGTTGGTCGTCCCATCCTAAGTTGGCCAGCCACAACCTTTGTAAAAAGCACTTCGCCATGAACGTAACCGGGGCGATCCATCCGTTAGGATCGAACGTTCTAGCGATTGTCGACAGTACCGACCGCTTAGTCCAAGTTTTCTCCAAAAGGTCAGGCTCAATCTTGTACGTGAATACGTCATGCGTTGGCCTATATTGCACCCCGAGGATGCCCAACGTGTTTGGATTGTCCGGGTTCTCAAAGAGGTGCGGGTCCTGATGGAACTCGCCTGGCAAACCAGCCAGGAGCTCTGGGCAACTGGACAACCATTTCCGCAACTCGTAACCTCCTGAACCCATGATCGCGATCAGCTCGTCTCGTAGAATTAGCGCCTGCTCCACGCTATCAGCACCCGTGCAGATATCGTCCACGTAGACGTCGCGATCCAGTACTGCTGCGGCTCGAGGATATCTTACCCTTTCCTGTGCGGCCAACTCGCAGCGTACGTACTGCCAAATACGGACTTGGCTTAAGTTCATACGTCACCGTGTTAAGTTCGTATGTGACCATCGGCTCATCTGGGCTCTCACGCCACAAAATCAGCTGATACCGACGGTCATCCGGATGTATCATGGTTTGGCGAAACATCATTTTGACGTCTGCGACGAACGCTACCTGGTGCAAACGAAAGTCTGTGAGAATGTCCACAATGTCCCGGTTCAATTTAGGACCCGCGTGCAAACATTGGTTCACAGACACACCATTCGAGGTAGGAGCAGAACCGTCAAACACCACCCGTATTTTCGCCTCAGGTGACTTCAAGACAGCCAGGTGTGGAATGTAATAATGCTCGACACACCTCCAATTCAGGCTGGACACCGACATGTGGCCCAATTGAATATATTCCCGCATGAATTCTATATACTTCTGCCGAAGTGCTGGGTCTCGCCTCATCTTCCGCTCCATTCCGAGTAGTCTCCGTTCCGCGAGCTGTCGCGAACTACCTAAAGCGGGGCGGTTTGGGAGAAAAGGTAGCCTGGTCACGAATCTGCCTGACGGGCATCTCGCAGTGTTGTATTGATAGAACAACTCGCACTCGTCATCCTCTGGCTTCCGTCTGTCCGCCGTGGGCGGCTCTTCAGACTCCCAAAACCTCTGCAGCACCTCTGACAGCACACTACCATAGAGGACCGTATCCCTTCTGGTAGGTCCTGAGGTCTCCAAACTGGGCCGAAAACAACATACCCCTGTGGTATCTACGGCCACCAAACCAGCTTCCTGGAGTACCTTCTTCCTACCGCACCATAATCTCCGAGGACGTCTGACCCGAGAAGTACGTCCACCGTACCAGGAGTATCAAAATCAGGATCAGCTAACTCCAACCCTGTGGTTAACCCTCGTACCGTTGGTGGTAACCTAACCTGAGGAGTTTCCCAACCACTTCATCCAGCACCACGGCTGAGACTTGATAGCTGACCCCTGTACATGTGCTACCTAATGTGAACTCAAAGTTCGTCTGACCCCGAATGTCAGGCACATTAAGGCCCCCGATGCCTACAGCTTCATCCGCACTTGGCTGTACATTTAGGCCTAGCCTACTCACCAGCTTACTCGATACAATACATCCCTGAGCCCCTGTATCCAGTAGGGCTCTTACTTGAATGGTCCGGCCACCGTATCCCCATACCCAAATCTTAGCCGTTGGCAAAAGTACCGTGATTGGACGGGGAGCCGAAGCTGACGAGTAGGCGGCGATTACCTAGCGGGAATCTAAACGCGGTGAGGCCGCGTCCCGCGGGGGCATCCCCTCGCTACCCAAACCTGTGTATGGGTCCCACTCCTGCTGGTAGGGAGGTCTGCCCATAAAGGCCATGGCTGGAGCTCTATAGTACCCCAACGGCAAACGTCCGTACCGAGGTTGCGCCTGTAGCCGCGGGTACTCAGGCATAGGCGGAGGCATGCGTGGGTCTTGAGACCCAACCAGGTGGCTCAAGCCCGCAGAATACTGCATGTACCCTGGCGGCCGCCTAGTGCTCTCCTGACACCCGCCCGTTGGATCCCGTACCTGGGATGGGTGTCCTTGGCCACGTTCCTGTGCCGCTCCTCCCCAATCCGGCACCTGCTGCCGTGGTGGGGATCGTCCCCACGTCCTTGGGTAAGTGGGCTCCGTCTGTTGACGTCCCCCTGCCTGTCCCTGTGACCGATGCGGAGGTGGGCTCCTCCTTGGAGGGGGTGGGGAGCGTTGCTCCCTCCCTTGGTGGGCAGGCTCCCTTCGCTGATCCGATCCAGCGCTGCCCCCGGCGCCTCCGGAGCGATTCATGCAGAGCAGCGGATGGTGTGCACCCTGGCAGTACCTACAGTTGGTGCTTGAAGGGCACTCTCGCACCTGACGCGGCCCCAGGCACCGAAAACACCAACGCCTCTGCTGTGCCACACCCCGTCTCCTCTGAACCCGCTGCGCAGCAAACTCCTGACACGCTGTCACCCCGTGGCCTGTCTCCCTGCAGTAGGCACACCCTGATTCCAATGCAGTGTTGTACCGCCTGGGTTGCCTACTGTTGCCTCCTCGCGCCGGTGCACCCGGCCGTTCCGGGTGGCGAGGGGCAGAGGTCTCCTTGCGAGGGGCTTCACCAGCCTGGACGTCCACTCGCCTGCTTTCGGCCTCGAGGAACGACTTCAGATCCTCGTAGGTCGAGAGGTGGTCCGAGGACTTGCCCCCATGGAGCTCCTTGAATCGAGCGACCATTTCGCTCGGCAGGCGGCGAAGCACTGTGTGGACCAAGATATAACCGTAGCCCGCCACTGGCAAACCCTGTCGCTCCAGTGCGCTGACCGCGACGCTGACTGGGTGGAAGATTTTCTCGCGGAGGTCCGTACCTCGCGTTATGGTTGGTATTGACAGCCACTGGTCTAACAGCCTGTCTACAATCAGGCGCTTGTTCCGATACCGATCGGTAAGGATCTTCCACGCCACCTCATAATTGCTATCCGAGACCGCCAAATGCGTCAGCAATTCATGAGGCTCTCCCTGTAGCCTGGACATCAGCTGAGCCATCTTGTACGCTGGCATTATGTCCGTCCGTGTGTGGACCACGCTGCTATACAGGTCCTCAAACGCCGGCCAGTCGGCGTAATCGCCTGCAAAGACTGGAACCGTAACAGGCGGAAGAGGCACCTGTAATCCTTGTCCCACCTTACCACGGAATGGCTTTTCCTTTCCGTCACGTCGCCTAGTTATATCCGCAGCTGCCTGCTCAATGTCCTGTGCCAGCTCCAAGCACTGGCTTACATCGCCCTCGACCAGCTCCTTATCTTCAGGGTTAGGAGCTTCCTCAAGGAGCATGAGGCACTCTGTGAGGTGTTCCGACACAACCCGAACCCGTTCATCTGCCTGTAGTGCACTTTTCAAGAGCGCGTCCTCCCGGTCCTCGCGGCCGATCATTGCCGCTGTGGTAGTAAACCACCTCAATTCGGTCTTTATAGCAGCCTTATACCTGATACCATGATGTGCCGCTTCTGTTGGCTCATAAACTTTCCTTGGCGAAACGAAGTTCGCGGGCACCAGCTAGTACATACATATACATACCTTCATGTATATCACGCCTTCATATACAGGGTGTAAGGGACAGCCCTCCGAATACTGAAAGAGTGCATTCAGACCATAAAACTGAACAACTTCCCATAGAAATAAATTTCAGGAAACATAAAAAAAATGTTGACTTACCATAGTAAATTGAATCAGTTGATCGTGATTTTGTATGGGAAGTCGAAAAATGTTTTTCGTTTCCTGAAATTTATTTCTATGGCAAGTTGTTCAATTTCATGGTCTGAATGCACCCTTTCAGTATTCGGAGGGCTGTCCCTTACACCCCGTATATAGGCCCTTGCGGAGTAGGCAGAGCGTAAACGGCTGAACAAAAGGGCCACTTGGTTTACACCACGTCTGACAATAGTTTGAGAGTAATTCAGAAGACTATGTATCACCATAGTGACATGAAAACAGCCTGTCGCCTAATATTACAATACACATCAACTCTCAGATCCCTTAGTCGCTCCTAACGACGCGTCGCCCACGGGAAAGATATGGGGTGATGCTATTCTAAGCCGGCACTACAAGGCAAATGTGTTTCCTACTAAATTTAATGCTTGCACTGGTTGGAGGACATCCTGTAGAATTGTAGATAGTAGGTAATATTTCTATATAAATAGAACGATTTTATTTTTGGCATCATTGTAAACTAGAAACATGAAGCAAATACTTTTTTTGGTGCTGTCGACGGTCGGTGTGGCCCTTGGTAAGATTACAATATAGTTCTTCTTCTTCTTCTTTTCGAATGGAGCAACGGGTCATCCAACGACCCGATGAACCCTTGTGTCAGAGTTTTTCAAGCGCGTAGATACTACAAATAGCAGGCCTCTGACATGGTTGGGTAACGACCAATATAGTTTCCTCGCTATGAAGTTACCTAAATCTAGATATGATACCTACCTTATGACCTACCTACTACATATCCCTATCTACCTGGGGGGGTATACGAAACCCATGTATGTTCCGTGTTTTTCAGGGTGCCGCCGTACCCAAAGGGTGAAAATTAAACTCTATTATAACCCGGTTCACAAAAGAAGGGGACCCGAAATGGCAACATTATTGTTTGCGTCTTTTTCATATTAGATGACATTGGAGCAAGATGTCAACAATAATGTTGCCATTTCGGGTCCCCTTCTTTTGTGAACCAGATTATACTCAGACTTCGCTGTCTGTCCGTCTGTCACCAGGCTGTATCTCATAAACCGTAATAGTTAGAGTTGTCAAGGTAAATTTAACTTTTAATGTTGTACTGAAAATATTATTTTGTCTTACATGTTATTAATATGACGTCACTGTTTGGTCCACTCGGTATATAAAAAAATGTCACAGACGTAGTTTCCGTCGGGTTTTATGAATTGTTTACCGTACAACCTGATGAACCCATGTTTTTCGTTTCAGCTTTGGATCTCTTCGATCTAAAACAAGGAGTGCGGAGTAAGTTATTTGTAATTAACTATTATTATATTAACTACCTACAGGACAGAATCCTTTCCCTAAATGCAATACAACGAAAAACACCAAAATTTTAGGTACTGATGTGATGACCCCATTACCCACGAAAAAATCTGGACGGGCTGATGATAGATAACAAGTTTCCCCAAGATATGACCTCTCGAAATAATGTGTCCGACGCCTTTGCCGGTTATAATTAATAATTAATGGATAAAAAATAGTGTCCCTACCATTACGTAACGTGTACTATTACGTAACTCAAAAATACAAAATAAAACATTTTTGCACATTCTGTACTTTAGTCATTCATCCATCTAATCGAAAAATAATATATCTACCTACACTAGCTACATAATACTGGGTGAAATTTTAGTGCCCCGCGCGCGGTCTCTCTAATTTTGTGGCAAACTGTTCCTTTCTCTAATCTAATAATATGCAAAATTACAAAATTTCGGTAGGTTGTAAATAAAACTCATAATTTTCAGGCAAGTTCGGCTTAGGTTTCGGCAGAGGCAGTAACTACTACTACGACATCCCCATTTACACCTCAGAGGCCATATCCCAGGGATGGACTAAGGTCGCTCGTCCGGAGGGGCCCTTGCCTTCCTTGGAGCTGTATTGCCCCCCTGAATACTCTGTATGCGCGCTCTTTGACGACACCGGGTACATTGCTGGCATGCAAACTGCCGTAAGTCGTTTTTTTATCCTCTTTAATAAAGGAGGCGGTCAGAAAACCAGGTGGAGCTAAGAAAAATCCAAAAATGGAGTTGCATTATTATCTTTGAACATAAAATATTTCTATTCATTAATTCGCCTGCCAAGAAGAGTATTATAAATCACATAAGGCAGTTTCTTATTTTTCATGTGTGACCAAATTTAACGACCCTCCGATGAACACTATGTTAAAGTTTTTAAACCGTCTACTATTAGTAGAGCAGGCTTCTGATAGGCACTGCAGTTTTGTTTAATTTGTACCCAAGTGGGTACTTAATTTTGTACTTATTTATTTCCGTACAGGTACAAAAGGACAAATTCAAAAATGCGACACTAGACTGGACCATTCAGGGTTACAAAACATGGAATGTCAACGGTGTGGAGTTTTGGGCCATACAAGAGTACTTTGTCAATGAAGGTAAACTTATAATTTTGTCTTTTAATCTTTACGTACTAAGTACATTAGTTACTCTCTTTGTGTGTGTATGTTTTTTCTTCTTTTTACAAAAAGTTGAGTTACCTGTGGTGCATTACGCTCATCATGTTTATGACGTTATTCCAGAATTCTTGAAGAAAAGCCCCGAAGAGCGCATATCCTCCAGGGACAACAGCACCACTCTCCAGCTGGACTCAATGTGGGTCACCATCTACAACGGAGAACTTCTTGAGATTCCAAAGGATGAGAAGAAGGTTGACCCCATATGGGCCAAGCAGACGTGTTTCCCTGGAATGGGTAAGTGATTGAATATGTCATCATCACGTTACATTTGCCTATAGAAGTCCACTGCTGGACGTTGGTAGCCTTCCTTCAGTATATGTCATCATAAGGCACGACCTCCAGTTTTCGCTATCCAGACTGAATAGCGGGTGTAACAAAAGTAAGAGGAGGGTTTTAATTAATCGGGTTTTTGAAGAACCTAAAAATTGCTTGAATATATTTCGAACATTAATTTAATATTTGTTAGTTAAGTCCCATTGTAACTAGTTGAATCAGAATCTTAATACGAGTAGGTATGGGAATTTGGAGAAATCGAGAGTTTTCTTGAGATTAATATTTCCTGGCAAAATTGAAATCAAGCATGCATATGTGCAATTTATTTATTTGTGGTAGCTTATAATTGGCTCATACTTACTATTATGCTGTCTATTGTGTAAATTATGCTGTTAGCTCCCCGAAAACAATAAAATAAAATAAAAAATTAAATAAATTATAATTATTAAATCCTGCTTGTGTGTTTCAGGCCAACACTATTACTACGATCTGGAAAAAGATCCGAGCAAGGATAAGTGCGCGTCAGACCAGATCCTGCCCTGGTTCATCATCTACTACCAGGGAGAGCTTGTGGCTACTCTGTGGTCTACCTACGGAATCTACCCGGTGGAAGATGGCGAGAGAGACTGGTTCGAGCGGCCCAGCAGAACACAAATTGCGGTAAATACCTATTTAAATACAGTACCATAAGCACCTTAGAGTAGGAATGTTCAGAATTTAATTATAAAAAAGGTCTATCGCGATAAAATTAAGGTAAATATTTACAGAAGGTGAACTCGACCCTATTTAGGATTTTTGCGTTTGTCACTTGTTACATCGCCAGGGTTGCTTGCTTTGCTACTGTCAAAAATCTCAAAATATAAGAGTATCAAAACAGCAAAAGGTGATTGCCCATTTTTGGTCTAAGAAATTGTCTTGCCTCAAAACGAAAATTAAAGCATTATGTAATATCCCTCATTCTAATGAAGAATAGCTACGGCAATTGTTGTACAAAACAGGGAAACTAACTTAACTGTTAAAGGTCTTTCTACCGTTAGGTATTTTTCTCAAAGATTTGACTGTGGTGTGAACCTTTTTTGCACTGTTTACTTCGGTATAGCTAACGATAACGATTTAAGAACGAAATACTCGATATATAGCCAAACTTCAGAACTTTTGTCTCTTCCGATACCCTACTTTAACATTCAATAACTTCAGAACTCCTGTAATAATTAAATTATTTTCAGTTACAAAATGTTAAGCAATAATTAGACTTCATAATTATTTAACTTTGGCTTTGATGCGAGGCCTGCAAGTAGTGAGGCAAGCGATAGACGAACATCCATAATAGACTGGGCATGATTCTTTGACACAAGAACGTGATAATATGACTCTCAGCCAATTTTAATCCAAGAAACATGACGTTCGTGACAACCATATTCTTAGTTACCTCGAGTTCCTCTGAGATGGTAGTTCATTCCAGTAAGTGTTAGTAAGCGTAAAAATCGTCGCTAGTAATGAGTGAGCCATTGGTAAAGGCACTCTTTCTCTCCCTGTCTCTTTTTGCCTCCCTAACCGTACCTACCTATTATGTAAGTAATCGTCGCGCGCCGTCTTTCTCCCGTATTAATTACCCCTCTTTTATCTTATTTACAGTTTAACTTCCCCGACTCGCCTGAATGCCACAAGGTGCTGACTGAGCACACAGTCGCTACACACATCTGGTTCATTGAGAACCCCCAGGACACCGTCTGTGTAGACTTGCCTATCACTAAAATAGGTAAAATTATTGGGTAGTTTCAGTCAATCAGAAAATCTATTCTAATTGCAAGCTATAATGTACCTGTTACTAAAGAAAGATCATGAAATGTAATCTTTAATAAATAAAAAATACTAAACAAACGTAAATACAAGTTTTTAATTTATTCTCCTTATAGATTGATTTCATTGTTGTGGTTATTTCATTGTGGTGGTGGTATTTTATTATCCTGTTGGATAAATTTTATTTATTTATTACTAGCTGCCCGTCAGCGGTTTCACCCGCTGCAACCTATTATTTCGCGGGATAAAAGCATTATTCGCCAAGAGATGTCGCTGTTAGTTTTCGGCGAAAACGTTTAAAACGCGAATCGGCTCAGTCACGCCACCTATTTCAAAAATATTGGAAAATGCGTGATCCCGTGGGAATGAGACATTTTTCCGTGGTAAAAAGTTTCCTATGTGTTATTCCAGATGCCCTTTTATATTTCTGCAAAGTTTCATGTCAATCTAATCAGCCGTTTTTGCGTGATGTCGTAACAAACACACACACAAACATCCGCCTTTATAATATTAGTAGGATATATATTTTCCTATGGTTAAATTTATATCAAGCAAATTTTCTTCTTACCTACTTATACATTATTTTTATTGACATTATTTTTGTGTTGTGATACTGTTGAGTGCATAAAAGAACAATAAATAATAAATAAATTTATAAACAAAAAGAATTTCAAATAAATCACGCCTTAAGCTTAGTTCTTCTCACCCGTTACTTAATTAAAACCCCCAATTAATATTATAATAATAAGCTTTAAAAATAGCAGACCTCTGCTGACAGCCTGCTACATACTTATGTTCTAAGGATCCTAGTTTTACGCACTTGAATAGAAAAGCAATAAAAGTATTCTACTTGTTATCATCATCAATCAATACATAGTATAAAGTCCTTTCCCGTGTCTGTATGTATGTTTCCTTATATCTTTAAAACCCCTCAACGGATTTTGATGCGGTTTTTTTCACTATATAGATAGAGTAAGTTAAGGGGCAGGTTTTAAAATATACTTTACCTTCACCAAAAAAGGGGTAAAAAAGGGATTAAAAGTTTGTATGGGAAATCATGATTTTTAAATGTGATCTGTTTCAAAATTTGCCATTACATGAAAAAGCTAAAATAATTAAACACGTGTTTCAGGGATTTCCAATTTTTAACCCCTAAAGGGGTAAAAGATGGGTTGCAGCGGGTGAAACCGCTGACGGGCAGCTAGTATTATTATATAACTGAACGAACAAGTAGGTGGTCTACCAATCGCCAAATTCGCTTTGTTATAACAATTTACGTGTATTCAAATTGTGTAAGTAATGTATTTACGTCGACAATTTTATCTCACTTTAAAAAAAGGAGGAGGATCTGGTATTTTATGCTTAAAAGTGTAGCTCATGTGGGATTCTAGTGAAATAGAGAGAACTCTTCAGATTCTTAACAATACAATTGATGTCGGTTCTGAAAGGTTTTTTTAACTTAGGTGATATTTTCGGAGATGCGCTCATTATTTGAATGTTACACAACAATAGTGAAAAGATCTTAGTATTCAATTAACATAAGAATACAGCAAGATGTTTCAGTATACCTAAATATTATTAAGATATGCGTGACATTCTCATATAAGTAAAAAAATCTGTATTTTCGTTCATATTGTTTAGTGTAACAATAGCAACATGAAGGAAATATTGTTTTTGGTGCTCTCGACGATTGGTGTGGCCTTTGGTATGAGTGAATTTGATTATTTATTAATTTTGTAAATTGTAGTGCTTAAATCAATGACACTTGCTAAAATTATTGTAATTATTGTTATTGTAATAAAATAAGTTACAAAAATTCAATTATGTTTTCAGTTCTGGCCGACTTTGACCTGCCGCAAGGAATAAGATGTATGTACTTATTTTATTAGATTTAAGTATTAACAAAACATGATCTATCATAGTAGGTACCTACCTATATACTTACCTACAATCCTTGCCTACAATTCAGCTGTTGATTGACATGAAAAATGTTTAAGTATTTAGATAGAGTTTGAACTTTACATGTTAATGTAAATAAAAGTTGCAAAACCTTATTAGCGACCTTATTTGAAGATTCCCTCGATTTATTCAGTCAGGCCCATCATATCCACTGGTTACAATGAACACTTGCCCAGGGCCCTGCGACCGATGGGGCCCCCATTTGTAGCCTTTCAGTAAGAACCTTCTGTGTTTCTACTCGTTCTCAGTATTAAAAATCGAGCTCTTATTTCGGGCGATAAATCAAATTATATCTATGGCCTATTCCAATTATAGATATCGCGTTTATTTTCTTATTTTTTGCTACTCTTAAGATGAAGAATTTCTAGTTCCTAGATATTTTCCGCTTAGCTTACACTTCAAAATCCTAGATTGGAAATATCAATAAGACTGAAAGGGTGGAATCCGCCTCTGTCAATAGGGCTATCCTAATATGCCCAGGGCCTCTATATTAGATTACAGACGGACCTCGTTATCAGATCCTAACTGTAATATAAACCATACGGCTAGCACATATAATTTTTTCACTATACCTTAATAAGTACTGTTGTGTGATGGTTTAAATATCTACTTCTGTTTCCAGCCACGTTCGGCCAGGGCATAGGTAGAGGCAAGAACTACTACTACCCCATCCCCCTGTACGTGAGACAGGCCAAAGCCCAGGGCTGGACTAAGCAGGCTCGCCCGGAGGGGCCCCTGCCTTCCCTAGTGATGTACTGCGCCCCTTCGCTGGAAATGTGTGGCCTTTACGACGACACCGGATTCATCGCTGGCTCGCAAGTCGCTGTAAGTTTTTTGTTTAGCTAGAGTGGTACCATGTATTGTAATATACCAGCCTAATTTATCATCAGTGATTTAATATGCCTACGTTTAGACAGATATAAGTCTTATACCAATGGCGCATAAATGCTTGTGTAGCGTATAAGAGAAACCAATTTTTTTACCTCTGTTGGAAAATCCAAACAGTTTATTTTTTTGATATTTCGAAAGCTGGTCTAAAAAATAGAGGCGAAAAATACAAATAAAGGTCGACTAACTCAAATACGTGCCTACCTTACTAAGTATTTAACTTTCCATTCAACAGATGCAAAAAAGCAGATGGGAAAAGAAATCCAACTTGGACTTGGCCGTCCAGGGGCACTCGACATGGACAGTAAACGGCGAGGAGTACTGGACCATTCAAGAGTACTATGTCAATGAGGGTAGGTATTTCATACAGGGTGTCCGGCGGATCGATGCCAGTTGTGCCAGTTTATTAAAAAAATATCGACAGCCGATGTGGCGCAGTGATTAGTATGACTGCCTGCCACGCAGAAGATTCCGGGTTCAAATCTCGGTGGGGCCACTTACAAAGTTGATATTTATTACTTTGTGAATTTGTTCCCAGTCTGGTTAGGACATTGTAGACCACCTGATTGTCCAAAAAAGCAAGGTGGTTCCGTGCTTCGGATGGGCACGTTAAGCCGTCGGCCCCGTTTGCTGTCTATGGCGGTCGTTACACAACCATGTCAAAGACCTGCTACTTGGAGTAGGCGGTTGAAAAGCTCTGACACCAGGGTTCATCAGATCGTTGAACGATTCGGTGTCCCACACAAGAGATTAAAAATATGTGTTTATACCTTCTAGAGTTCCTCCAGAAGAGCAAAGAAGACCGTATTGCCTCGAGGGACGACACCACCACTCTTCAACTGGACTCCATGTGGATTACCAGCTTCAACGGAAACCTCCTTGAAATCCCAAAGGCTGAGAAGAAGCTGGACAGCATATGGGCCAAGCAGGCTTGCTATCCTGGAATGGGTGAGGATTTAATTATTAATTCGCGGGGTTGCTGATAATGATGATAAGTTATTTCATATAGTAGACTAGCAGCCCTTTAGCTGTTTTACCCGCAGCAACACATTTTCCCATGGAAAAAGAGGCATGTGTTTACAATAAACCTTCCTCTTAAATCACGCTATCTATTAAAAACCGCATCAAAATCCGTTCCGTGGTTTAGGAGGAGTTCCACGACAGACAGACAGAGAAACGTAAAAAGCGACTTCATTTTATACTATGTATTGAATTGATAGTAACAACTTTGGACTATTGGGTCTTATCGTGATTATTACGAATAGTGTGTACTTACCTAAATAAATAAGTCCGGAAAACCTGGCTTTCAAAATCCTTAAAATAAGAAATTTGCTTAAAATAAGTTTTTTATTTGTTTTGTGCTTTTTCTAGGCCGCCACTACTACTACAACATAACGAACACCGAGTGCACATCGGACCGGATCCTGCCCTGGTTCATCCTGTACTACCAGGGCGAGCTGGTGGCCACTCTGTGGGCCGCATTCGGAACCTACGCTGCTGTCGATGGCCAGAGACAGTGGTTCGAAAAACCCACCCAAGATTTCATTCAGGTATGATGAAGATGATGATTTGCTGTGTGGTGCAGGCTTAGAATAGCATCACATCACCCCATGTCTTTCCCGTTGGTTTTGTAGGTAAGATGATCGCCATACGATATGATGATGATGACCAAGAAAATTTTATTTTCTAACCATGTCGATTACTGTGTGATGCCGGCGTCACCCATTTTGTTCCTTCGGAGGTTGTAAGCGGCGACAAAAGGACTCGAGACGAGGAAAAAAAGGTTTTTAAGTGCTTTACAATTTAAGGCGAAAAGCTGTCAAAGCACCATGATTTTTATCAAACAGCCTTCAAATACTTGTCAGACATGGCGACAGACACTCTATGTCTACCCCGCAAAGAATAAAGACGTGAAATGTGCGTGTGTATAATTTTGTGCCCTAACATGTGCGTGTGTATGTAGGTACCTATATTCGTAATTTCTAATTGTTTACCTTGTTTACAGTCCAACTTCCCCGACGCGCCCAAATGCCACCTGCAGCTAGCCGCGAACACCGTGTCTTTACACAAATGGTTGATAGACAACCCCTGGGACGCCATCTGCAACCCTAGGGACCCTATTAAAATTGATGACGGGGCCCTTGGCACAAAATAGGAGCCAGCCTGCCTATACACTTAAAAAAAAATTAAATAAACTAAATAAAGGCAAACATATTTCGTTTTTTTAAATATTCAGTCCAATGATTTATTAGTACGACCAAAGATTTATGTACATAATGATGTCCTCCCAGATGAATCGGTCGACGGCGACACACTGTCAAGTATTTCTTCGTTCGTGAGCACTAATGTGGCTTGCAAAACTCAATTTGGATTTGAAGGTTCGCTCGCAGGGCGCCCTTGGCCTCAAGAGAGTCTCTATCTTATATGCGACACAGGAGTTTCGTAAAAATTACCCACTTTATCTTACGTAGCAGCCACCCGAGCCCTTTAGAACGTATTTTGGTATATGAGTATAAACAGTCCCTTTTATCCATTGGGCACACTTGGCACTGGCCCAGGGTTCCCGACCGATTGGGGCCCCCATCGCTACGCTCGCGGTATTTTTCATATTTCTACTGGTGTCAAGACATACCTACATTATTGACTTTCTGGATAGAAGATGCGTTTCATATAAATACACTTCAACATGCATCGAAGTATCCTCTATTGGAGACATGGATCTGCTAAATGGGTGGCAAAATAGTCTATTTGCCGCAAATGTGTAAATCCATCACGCCCTTAAAGGTTAGAGACGTCCCTGAGTATGAACTAATTCGGATCGGATTACGAATAATCTTAAGTAGGTACCTACTTGCATCGAAATCGGAAAAAAGGATTTGAAGCAGTTGGGGCCCTAGTTATTTTTTCCTTAGATAGGTATTTCCATGGGTATTTCTCATTATTGTAATTGATTGATTTCCTACCTAACTACATGAGATGTGAATATCCTCAAGGATAAATTGGATAAATTAATAAACCTTGCAACCTTGGACGGAAGATGAGTTGCTCGAAGATAGAAATATATTAATTTAATAAATACCTAGTTCCACTAAAAATAAAAATGCATCTTTTAATAAAACCAATGTTGTGGAAGATTATGGCCATTATGATATAAGATATGAATGGAGGTCACATTATTAGGACTGGTTCTCTTCAAATATCTACCTACAGTATTACCGCTTTAGATGCAGAAAACCCAGACTAGTGTGTTTCATCAAGTCATCATGATGAATGACGCTCGTGTAGCTAGGGTTTCGAATTTAGTTGACTGTGTTTTACTGTGTGTTTTACCTGTACTATTATGTATTCTGTGGTTTTACTACCTTTTCCCTACTTAATACACGGTATTAAAATATGGTGTATTATGTGGTCACACTACGCACCCTACATAGTCCGGGCCCACTGGCATTATTTGAGGGCATAACTTACAAAAATTCTAAAGTTGCTTATTTTTTGTACAAATGTACGATACGATATTGTAATGTGTGTCTAGAAAGCACACATTTCATTTTTTGCCTTTATGTTTGCGTAAATTTTCGATTTAATGTATGGCAGCTCATTAGTTAAATTAAATTTTTAGCTGTGTATAGTTAAATCTATTTAAGAAAATATACCAGTATTGTATATGTGAAGGAGAAGATAGGTGTCATGTCGTAAAAGGACGTAAAGGAGAGGGCTCAAAGAAGAGCACATTGGATATTACTCCACAGACAAGAGCGAAGATCTTAAGTTAATGATGATGATTGTTTATGTGATGTAATAAATAAATCCAGTTTAAGTCGTTCTTTTTCCACTGAAAAAGAAAGAATGTTAGAATAGGTACCTACATCTAAAATAACACAAAATAATAAACTGGGTTCGGCTAATGGTCCATAACCTATAAGCCTTTAATATTTTTTAAACATGAAAAGTTATTTGTACCGGACTAAACAGGTCGCTACGCTGGTCAGGCGAGACACCACAACTCAATCTTCATATTAACCAGTTATACCATAATATTATTCTCGATACAAGGATAAATGCTCAGTTGAATACAAACAAGAATACTGTGATGTTGTGTCTGAGTTATAGTGCGTGAACAACAGGAAAATGCATCAAAAACCGATAGATGCTCTACAAAACAGTGGCAAACAGCCCGGACTTGAAATATGGGTGCTAAAAACTGTGAAACCATCAAATCGACACTCAATTTTTACAGCGCAACAGACAGAACCAGAACCAGATTACGAGGTATTCTCCGTGGCTCCTGCTAAACAAGGTATCTTCTACTCTGACGACATATACATCGTCTTAAAAACGGATACAGACATCGCACAGAAAAATATACACTTTTGGTCAGGGAAAGGATACAACGAATCCCCACCGCCGTGGATAGATAAGTTTGAAACCCTTGAGCTGGGTTGGAAAGCGCACCAGCACTTTGAGTTCCAAGGTTACGAGTGTGAGCTCTTCGAGAGCTACTTCAACAACATTCAACCAGCTATACGATACAAAAGAGGAAGCCATCCGGACCCGTACGCCGAAAAAGTTCGCGGCGACACGCGGTTTTACAAATTAGAGCGCCTCGACAAGGCACACTACAGGGTCACAGAGATCCCCTTCGACATAGCGCTTATGACCAAAGAGGAATGCTTCATCCTTGACACGGATTATAACACGCGTACGTACCTCAGCGACAGGACGAACGAAAACGAACGCAACAAAAGCATCATAGTCGCCAACCGCATCAGGGAACAGGACCACGAGGGCAACGGAGCCGTCGAAGTCGTCGACCTCACCACCTTCGCTAGCGAAGCTGATCGACAAGCGTACGCCAAGGCAGCGAAGGAACTTGAAGAACAAGAAGCTCCGCCACCTGAAATCGACTACGACCTTCCAGACGAAGACCCTGCCAGCCCCAACGTCCTCCTAAACATGTTAACCCTCATAGGCAGCGATGACGTCGACACTTGCTACCCTCCCAGGTTCAAATACGTTCCGAGACCAAGGAAGACTCCGAACAAGGAAGAAAAGAAAAGCATTTTTGTCCGTACAAAGGATAGGGTCACAACATGTTTTCTTCGAATGTTGGGGCGCAATGTGAAAGACGAAATAGAATACGAAATTCCGGCTTTAGAGGAGAAGTTTATAAAACAGCTCGTGCCCAAGCCTTTGAAACAGGAAAATTTAAACTCGAGGAAGTGTTACATATTGCAAGGGACGAAAGGTCAAGGCATATTCATCTGGGTAGGAAATTCCTGCAATGTGGCTTGCAATCAAGAACTGACGGAGTGTTTACGTTTGGAGTTGCGACGATGTGACCAGGTTAATGAACGTATCAACACGGCTTTAGAAGTTGAAGCAGCAACAGATGCTTAC
Organism: Phthorimaea operculella; assembly: GCA_024500475.1. Lineage (NCBI taxonomy): Eukaryota > Metazoa > Arthropoda > Insecta > Lepidoptera > Gelechiidae > Phthorimaea > Phthorimaea operculella. The sequence continues at coordinate 229,741 of JANFCV010000208.1, forward strand.
ACGAAAAAGCCTGATATAAACGACAAGAAAATGCCGCAGTGGACGCACATCATCAAAGTGATCGAAGGAAACGAACTGGTTAAGTTCAAAAGGTACTTCCAGAACTGGCAGGATAAGGACGTGTAAATATACACCTTTATAATAATTAAACTGTACCTACTTACTGAGCATCTGAAAATCTGTAGGTGTTGTGTTTTAACTGCATTTAGATACTATAGTAAAATGACAACACCTTTAATAATACAATCAGGTTATGAAGAAATATTGAATAAGTACCTAATAAAATGAGTCAACAAAAGAAATAAAAAACTTGATGACAGAAATACTGGCTTTGTGTTGTTATTTCCTTGGTCCGGGGTTTTCCTGCATCTCTGATGACCTATGCTCCTGCCCTTTGATAACGGAAGGTGTTTTCCTAGCTTTGATAACGTAAGGTTTGTGGTTACCTACTCATACCCAACATATAAAATATCGATCTACAATATTTTTAATAAATTTACAGATCGAATGGTCCAGTTGTCTGCATCTTTCTTTTTAGCAAAATTAGCCTACCTACAACTGTGGCCTTTAGGTTTACTTTGAATGTTTTTTAAAAGTTGAGCTCGCATCGCTCGACGTGTCGGTAGTTAGCTTAGGTGGCACATAGGCTTGGCACATAGGTGAATAGAGCTGAGCATACATAGTAAAATAATACACAATTTGCTTTCTTTACTTTCCAAAAGGGCCCCATACGGCAGTATGTAGGGGCCCTTGGAGGCATCCAAGGGCCTCATCATAAGACGGCCCTGGTTTTGACTAGGTACACTATAGACCGACAAGTTCGCGCGCGACTTCCCTAGGGGTGACAGACGCGGGGGGGCAAGGTATCCAAGACGTCAGCGGGTGGCGGGAGGTGTAGCGGAGAAGGGACACGCGTGCATCCACGCCTACATGTAAGTTAATCTGTGCTGTGATCCACGCCGCAAGTCATACTATAGTATGGAGTATGGTCGATCGAATAGGTCATATTTGACAGCTGTCAAACCCATACTACATACCCAGACAATGAAAAATAGAGGTAGACCTTAGGTATGTCATGTCATAATAAATAGCATTAACATAATTTTGCCTGCAGTCAAATATGGCCTATTTGAACGACTGTACTATAGAATGAAGTGCTTCCTCGCCCCGCCACCACGCAGGAAGGTCGCGCACGAAGTTGTCGTACTATACTTGAGGGGTGTAATTTTCTAACTACACTACTTTATGGATGATCTAGCTACACCAATACACTGTCTAGCAAGTACCGCGCCACAATACCTACTCAGAAAGTAACTCATCTACACTACACTACAGAAATAACAATCCCACCCAAAACATAAATGTGAAAGGCTGCCAAGTTCGATAATATTGGAATTTTCCGCAGTTTGGAAAGTAGATTCTTATTTCCAAACTGCGAAAAATCAAGTGTGCATTCCTGTAACTATTTTTAACTGAGGTCTGTGTATGGAACTTGGTACTTATTTAGATCTCACTTCTTTTATAGGCGAAGCATTCCAATATTATCGAACTTGGCAGCCTTTCACATTTATGTTTTGGGTGGGATTTCATTTATTTTTGTAAGGTTTATTTTCTTTTTTTCTTATGATTAAGTTAGGTAAGGAAATATCTCATTTATACTTTACTTTGACTAAATACAAACCTTCGTAATGAATTTTAGGTCGGTACGACGATTGGAAGATATAGATAAATTTTTTGTTTTAGTTCCTTAGGGGTATGAATTTACACCTTCATTATTTTTAAAACCGACTCACACTTGGCCATTTTCAGATTTTTTCCTTTACCTTGACCTAAAGACCTACCTCCATGCCAAATTTCAAGTTAATACGACCATTGGAAGTGGTCTAGGTTTTTGATGAGTGAGTGAGTGAGTCAGTCAGTGAGTGTATGGTAAAAATGGCGATTTTCTGACGTCAATATCTCAAGACCTACAATAGGTACATTAATGAAATTTTGTATTTTAGATAAGTAAGTAGATCTCGACAGATACTAGAAATTTCATATGCGTAGATAAAATAGATTTTGGGTTATAGGTGGGTCGAACTTGGCCCGAAATGGTTCGTGTAATAACCCACGGCCGGTGTGTCGCTTTTTTTGCTCGAACTTGGCGGACACACTGCCGTGTGTCTAGATTGAAACAACATACTAGAAGTACCACGGTTTATTACATTAGCTGACCCCAGTAGGTGCCCTATGCGAGCGTTTCTTGATCTCTGCTGGCGCCGCTACAGATGTCGCTGGAAGGTGGTCCTTCAGTTCTTCATACTGTCATACTAGCCTCATGCTCTAGTGGTTTGAATGAGACTTCACTAAGTGAGGAGCATAGCTACTCTTAACTACTCTAGTTGAGGCTGTTGAGGCGTAAAGCCACGCTGATTCAGGCGCATGTCTACTACTATTATTGAAACGCGTCGCTACAAGAACTAAATAATTATCTACTCTGAGTATAAAGAAATATTATAAAGTCTACAGTAAAGTTGATGGCAAATGAAACAACATACCTATTACTTACTACTGGTTTATTTATTACATTAGCTGACCCCAGTGGGTGCCCTATGCGAGCGTTTCTTGATCTTCTGCTGGCGCCGCTTCAGATGACGCTGGATGCGGCCCGCACCTTCCTTCTTAAGTTCTTCATACTGTTTCACCAGGGCCTCTACTCGGCTCTCCGCTGTAAGCAGATACAAGATAAGATTATTATTAAAGTTTTGTTTAATAAGATCTATTTGTGGACATTATGTTCCAGGTAACACTAATGTACAAACAATAAGAATTTTTTGTTTTTTTTGGGTGGTATTTATTTATTTATTTTTTTGGGTGGTTATTCTTTGCACTTAAATTATTGTTTAAAACGGGATTATTATCGTGATTAGATTTTTGTTTACCTCAATATTTCGAAAGAGATTAGAAGCAGATAAAGAAAAAATGGGATAGCAAAGAATAACCTTTGCAACTGCATTTTTTTCTTTGAGTAATTTATCTGCTTCAAATCTCTACTGAGTTTTAGGTAAAGTTAAACCGATTTTAGGAACTACTTATTTACTCAGATTTCTTTATAAAAATTTATTGAAATATTAAATTGAATAAGAAAGCAGTAAGGCATACTAAATCTGGCAATATGTTTGATATGCTTCGTATATATGAATTTAAAAGTGAAATGGGTAAATTGACTATTACTACTATTGCAATAAAACAAAGAATTCTTACATTTATTTTTGAAGTGCGGATGCTGTCCTTCCCGGAATTTATTTACAACTTGCTCTTTTTCCTTCACGACCATTTCTCTTTCTGCTTTCTTCTGCTTAGTTGCTTTGTGCTGGTCGTTAAGACGCTGCAGGAGTCTACGGAGCTGCTTCTCACGCTCAGGGTCAGTTGTCTCTTTCAGTTCTGCTCGAATAGCTTTGATATCTTTCATTCTTATGTCGGATAGGAAGTTGTAGTTCTCAGTGAACTGCTTTTTGTCAAATTCTCCACATAATGGATCGAATCTGGAAATAAATGGGAATAGGTACCTATTTACCTTTGGCCTTGTGATTCTAGTAAATAAATGAGAATTCAAAATAAAGGTCTTGAAAATCACATAACAGCTCTGATAAATATGTTATATTCTTTAAGTCATCTCTAAACCTAAACAAAAAGATAATTCTTTTGAGTGAACATTTATTTCATCATTTATTATTAACAGCTGTGGGATGTCCACAGGTCCACAGCTGGACATGGGTCATCCTCATGTTTCCATAGATGGCAATTTAAGGCTCACTGCACCAAGAGACTAACTGCATTATTTATAAAATTGTTGAGCTAGCAGGTAGGAGGATATATGTAAATGATACTTATTAATAAAATGCTGCACTTTTATCATTTTTCATTAGACAAGTCCACACCAGGCTGCTCGCCTGCTCATGGGTCATTTATGGCTCACCCAAGGCAATGCAATGCTCTCCTCAGAAGTTTGCCTATTAATTTATTAAGGTGCTCAAATTGGGGCGAACTTGGCTCCCCTGCGAGCATATGCCGCATTAGGCATTGAGCATGTGAGCACCCTCAGTTGGTGTGGACGCTAGGGTGGAGCGAAAAACCCGATTCTTTAATTTGATGACTCCTATATAATTAATTGATACCACTACTACTAAGCAACAACTACGCAAAATATCATTTCCCTAGGACATAGTTTTAAGGTGGCGCACTTCACATGTTTATTTTTAAAATAGGACTTTTTATGTGACTAATTTCGCTCATAACTTGGGTTGGTGTACCTTCTTAGTAAATTAAATACCGTTTTACACATAAGTTAACAAAGTTATTTGAGTTGTCGTGCATACATACATACATGCATACAAGATATACTTACGTGAGCTTGCTGTCTCGCACATCTTAAAGGCCCGGGAGCAAATTAATGACACAGTTCGTCAATTTGTCATTCCACAGTTGCAATATGAAGCTCTAGTGTACTATAATAGATTGGACCAAAGAAAAATCTATGAGCCACCGCTTACAAAGCCCTTTAGTACTTCTGAATTGCAAGATTTAATATCGAATGAAGACAGATTGAAGAAAGTTTTTGGATATCCTTGTCACACTCAGGCTGTCAAACGGCGTGTAAAATTAGTTACAGAGGCATCTTTGCTAATTTGCGGTCCAGAGGCTCGAGATGGGTTCATCAAAACAAGGATTCTTTCAAGAAAATCTTTGCCAATTTTAGAGACAAAATCACAATATTTTAATATCAATGAAAAAGATTCAGACTCTGATGCAAGTAGTATTTTTTTAAATATATATTGTTATCTATACCTTTTTATCATTTTACGTTAGATAAACACAAATAAAACCTGTAATTTTATTAATAGTATGATTTATTCAGAACCATGATTTTTAAAATTTTAGCGCTTGTGCGCCACCTGAAGATGTCATCGTAGGAATGTCAATTTTTGCGATTTAAGTTGTTTTCTATCTATGCACCCTTTGATAACATAGGAGTTGCTAAAAAATAAAAAAAGGTTTTTTCGGCCCTTTTCGCTCCACCCTAGTGGACGCACCTATTCAAGAATCTTTTTGATTTTATTGATTGTCCATTACTGCCACTTCATTTTACAGATCCAGCATGCTATGTATTAGTTACTTTAGATCAGGGGTGTGATAAAATAAATGTGTGTCTAGTAAGGGTGTGTAAAATAAATAAATCAATGTACCTTGGGTCACGCACTTCCTTCTTTTTCACCTTGGGCATATCTAATATCATGGGAACTGGCTTTTTCGAGCTCATTTCACGCGGTCTGTTCTTGTTTTCACGTTTGAACACTTTAGGTGCTTCTTGCTTCTTTTTCTCATTTTTACCAAATAAAGCCTCGTTGTACACTTTGGCACCAATACGCTCTTTTAATTTTTGCAGTTCCTCGAAAGATAAGGTGGATAACTCTGCTCTTATTTGTGTCTGAAAAGAAAATATATACTTTTAGTAATTGAATTCCAATTAAATGGATGTTCCTGCAAATATTAGCTGAGGATTTACCCTTTCTCCATCGTCTAGTCCTTCTTCTACCTCTGATTGCGTGGAATCATTATCGCTGCTGTCCATTTTCTAGATTAAATCAGAACAATACAAAATCACAAAATATCGTGTTTTGGTTTGAAAAAGAAAATTTTGAGGTTATAAATATTACGTTCCATTCGTATTCCATCCATAGAGTAACTGATTCCGACGTCATGTCGTATGTGTGCTGCGTAAATCGGACCTTCAAAGATGTGCCCGCGCTATGTGCCCGCTGCCCGCGCAGTAAAAAGAAGTTTTTACTACGTCCGTCCAATCTCCGATTCCTTATTCTACAGGCTTCTTTCGGTTTCTGTTCCAAGATGGTAGGCCGTGTTGCTTCCTCGAAGTTCGGTTCCATGGTCGGTTGCAAAATCGGAATTGGTTGCTTCGAGCAACGCTGCTTTACTACGAACGAACAAGATCAATGACAAATACCTACCTACCTAAAAAACTTTTTGTACCTGTTACCATTGCCATTTGAGTTGTTGGTTTGTTGTCTTGTCGTTGTCACTTCAAAAGGTACTCTGTGGTCACTTCAGTGGGAAACTTATTACTGGAAAATAAAACAAATCCAAACAAATCGTAAATTATATTAAAAACTTTAGTGAACTAATAGTGATTATTGAAAAAATATTGCAGAATTATCTCTCGATTACCTGCGCATCACAATGTAGACGGGACTGTTTACCTTAAGTTCAGCCCAGGGGATCAAAATTTTTGGAAATGGACGAAAAGCGTTCGAACCACCACATCACAGTAACAAAAATAACTATAGCAGGCGAAACCAATTACATAATGATTAAATGGTTTACGAGCTCTTTTGAAATGTCCCTGTTAAATCTGCAAGGTCTCCATTGGCATGGACGATTTTCCTCAAGGCGCCTAAATGGTTTTAGTAAAAATCTACACGTAGGTCCAAGTGAATATTTTAAGAGAGTATACCAGGCGCTGTCTAAACTTAATGAGGATTACATTTACGAATTTAAAGATGGATTTTTCCTCTGGAAAAGGAGAACGGACAGCAGTGTTTTGCTTGAGGGTTTTTTACCAATGGAAGAAACTCAAGATATTACCAATTCAACTGCCATTAACGATTTTATTGAAATTTTACTTGCAATGAACACGACGCTGAAGAATAAAGTAACTGTTTTGAAATCAAAATATAATATAATTAGAACTGATTACCATCGTTGCATCAAAGATACAGAAGAATTTCTAAACTTAAAAATGGATATGGAAAGATCACTCTGTGACAAATTTTTAGGTTTGATGAGTATGAAAAAAACAAAATTAGAAGATTTAGACAAGCTTAAAAATAGCAAAATCAGAGGAATATCGTAGTTACCTATCGTTATCTAACGTCCCAAAAAAAATTTATAATTTATGGTTATGTAGGTACCTAGTTGAAAAGATCATGTTTCAGCGGATGAAGTCAAACATTATTGGTTGGGCTCAATTACTAGTAAGTAATTATCTTCATATTGCCAAGTAATTTTAATGAAATAAAGGCACATTGCAGCAGTAAAAATAATATGTATTTTGTAAAATTAGCAGCAGTGCCTTCAAGTGACGTTACACTCACTGAACTATCAGCTTAAACTTGGTATTTTTCTGTTCTTCTGCTGCATAAGGATGCCGTAAACTTAACTGACAGTCAGGCATGATGTTAATATTTTCAATTTATTATGGCAGCATCCAATAATAGCTTAAAATATGTGTGTTCTTAATTTATAAAATTATAACATTTTCAGAAAGCCTGCACAGAATGTTAGAAAATTTCCTGCATTTCTTTATAATAATATACTACGTTAAGGTGAAACATCCAGTACAAGGTTTCTGAAAATGTTATAATTTTACACGTTCCAAAATATATACAGGGTTTTGGGAAAAGTAGTACTTTCTTTCAAACTAAACGTTCTATAGGTGTAATAAAGGTTAATAAGGTGTTCAAACAATTCATAAAAATATATTAGAAGATAAAATATTGTTCAAAAACTTATAATTAAATTGTTCAACCCTATAACACATGACGCTGTACAGTGTCTGTACAGTCAATTACCGCTTGGATAACTTTGTACCGTTGCAAGGTCTATAACGGTGCATCCGCAGCTGTAACTGACCGTAACGAAGTACTATGTCGCGCTCAGACCTAGGGGTGAATATTTCAATAAAAATACGATTTTTATTTTAAATATTTTTTATTATTTTCTTAGACATGGCATGGCCAAGACACATTCTTATTGGTGCCTACAGAACTCGTGGTTACTTACCTACTACTTTTCCTAACATTCTGTATAAGGTGTAAAAAAAACAACTGAAAATTTTCTGAGAGGTGAAAGCCCATGAAACTGAACAACTTTCCCCGGGGAACATAGGTCGAAATATGAAAAGGAAATTGGACCGCACATACAAATTGACCCGGTCAGCTAGTACATTTTGTTTAATTAACTTTTTCATATTTCGACCTATGTTCCTTGGGGAAAGTTGTTTAGTTTTACGGGCTTGTTCGCCCCTTAAAATATTTGCAGTATTTTTTTTTTCTTGTATGTTGGTGGACAAAAGAATTTTTTAAATTCATTAATTATAATGACTGTAACGTGTATGATGTATTTCAGTCTTTGAAATAATGCTTACGAATTGCACCTACTAGAATAAAATATTGATTTATAATTTGCTAAATAGTATTTCTAATGTCACTGTTTTACATGCAAAATAAAAGGTCCCGGACCACTTACTAAGAAATTCAATATAGCTTCAGTTAAATCGTACAAAATCTAGATGTATACCAAAGTAACAGATTTAATTTTTTTTAAGTAAAGATAATAACAAATGCGTTAAATGACCAAAAATGTTTGATCAATACAGCGCACTACCAATCACCGGCACATTTCATCAGGCCACATGCATTTGTATTCTTTAGAATGTTGTTAATTACAGTAATGTAAGTTTAAAAGCTGTTAAATAAACGTTATACATTTTAGCTTATTACAGTAGGTCTAATTAAAGAACGTTCCAGATAAATGTGCTAGTGAATGTATGATATTAAATCATACTTTTTTGGTTCGAAGGAATCTTATATTCCCTTCCCCGCTCTTTTGATATTTTAAAAGCGTTTTATACTCAAATATCCTGGCTCTGCCGAAGCGGTGTAAGAAAAGGTAGTTCTATCGTTGGACTCTGTGGCGGTGCTCCCTCGTGGTCGTGCCGTGCCCCTGTTGTGATAGATTACTTGAATGCTCGCTTGAATGGGACTTTGGGCGACGTAGTACGAAGATTGTATCTCTTTTCTTTCCGTTGTATATCGGCTAAAAAGCCTTGCTTCCAGGTACAAAATTTTAAGTAACTGTCATCCTCACTCACTTATCATCTGTCATTCTCAGCTGTTTTCACATTTCAATAAACTTTTAGATATTAAAAATCTTTTGAAAAATACTAAAAAACAAGTTCAAGACTTTGTTCAAGTCGTCTGGATTTTACTTTGCTATTTATTACACGTACATACCTACTCGAAAATGGACAGTGCAACTTTTGTTTCGTCGTTTCAACTCGCCAATGGGAACAAATTGTACGCGAAAGTAGTTTGGATTGAAAATGAAACAGATTTATTTCACATTGAAATCTATGATAAACAAGACATGTGGACTGGTAGATTCTCCGAAGAGTTCGCCGAGCGATTCAGGGAGAGAAATCAGCAGGAAACTGAGGAGTATCGTAAAAACGTAAAAGCCAGTTTGATGAATAAAAATAACTCAGTATTTGAATTTGTTCGGGCGATTGATGGTGATACCGCTGCCGCGCAATTCAACTGGAAGACTACACACTTCGAGGAAAGTGAACCTATTACGATGCTACATGGTTCAGTCCCAGTACACAAAAACAACTCGCATGACACAAACAACATTATAGATTTTTTGATAGAAGAGAACCAAAGCCTGAAAAGCCTTGTTGATAAGTATGAGACAAATATCCATGAGCTGACTGGGGATCTAGATCAAAGTAAATCAGAGCTACAGAAATTCATAAACATTAAGAACTCTCTCGAAAATACTGTGTACGATAAATTTATTCATCTTTTGAATGGCAAAAAGAGACGGATACAACTACTTGAAGAAAATCTGATTATGTTAGGAGCAGGCAATAAACAAATTGAAAGTGAAGTAGATTGAGTACATTCATCAATATTTTTAAATGGACATCAAATCAGAACAGCATTCAAATTTTGTATTTTGAGAATTTTGTATGTAACTTCTTGACAAAAACTGTACCACATTGTATACTTACCTACAGGAAAAAATAAAACAACAAAGTACAAATAATAAATATTTTATTCTGTGTAAAATGCATTTTTTTACTTAATGCTCAACAGATTTCAAAAATCTTCATAAGTTTAGTAGCTTCTGCCGAACAAAGTGATGAACTTGGGTTTGTTCTTGCATTCAGGATGGATGCAGGCCTCAGTAGGCTTGAGGGGTTCGCATGGAGGGTTGAACGGGATGCACAGCGACTTGGCACCCATCGCTGGTGCTTTTGCATCTATCTCTTCCTCGATTCTGTAAAAAAAGTACTTGGCTTAGTAATAATAAAAACTGAAAACCAAATAGTAATAATACCTCTATACTATAGTAATGGTAATGTTGGTAATGGTAATCAATACATAGTAAGTAAATAATTAAGTTCTTTTCCATTTTCTGTCACCTCTCTATCATGGATGCTTTCTGTTTTTTTTTTTTTTATCTATGATGGGCTTACTCTTGACCCCAATCTTACCCTAGAGCAGAGATGGGATCTACGGTGGAGCGAGCTTGCCCAGAAGTGTTCTATGAAAAAATATGTTGAAAATCCTCCCTTCTTGCCTCCTTGGAAATGTATCAAATTACCTTTTTCACCCTATAGGCGTTTGTCCACCGCCGCCGTCACCGTCACGTAACCGAGATCGAGATGACGGCGCCGAAGTAGCGATCCGTCACTTCATATTAAACTCGGCCCGAAATAATCTCAGTGACGTGACCACAGAGCAAAAAAATGACATTAGCGCTGCGCGAAAAAGGTTTCATTTGTCTGTGGACGTGACGGTGACGGCGGCGGTGGACAAACGCCGTATGTTTGATAGTTTGTGGATATGTTTTTCTCCAGTCCACTGCATATTTCCAGATTCTGCTTTTACGGACGTTTAGTACCTTCAATGAGATTCCTTATTTCAGCTATGAATAAATTTGTACCGGCAGGATTTCGGAAATATCCACAATAAACACTGACCCAGACAAAGACATGCATAACCTCAAAACAAAATTGTAAAAAATTCAATATCTCTGCAAAGGAATGACCTACGACCAAAATTATTACATATATGCCGTTACAAATCGCAAACCTTTATTTGTACCGCATTTACATGCCTTGGAAACACCAAATACGTGAATAAAAGACAATCAACACTTCTACACCATGTCGTTGTCTGGCCATTGTATATCTCCGTAAATATAGCGGTACAAATCTTCTGTAAGAAATCCCAGTAACAAAACAAGCGGTACATAACAAAGCTACAACCAAAAAAGCCGTATCTTCTTTAATTAGCGAGTAAACAACCTGTTAAAATTGCAAGGCAATCTGATGTACATGACCACAGTTGCACCACGATGTCCCAGTTATTGTAGGTGATACTCAAGTTGTTAGTTTGACATGTAATTTAATAATACCAAATAAAATAACTTAACATAATAGGTACTTATGTGGATCATACGAAGGGAACATTTTTGCCTTGCTCAACTAGCTACGTAATACATGGCGTACTTACAGGCAATACAGGCAACTTGTTTATCTGCATCCGACGGAGAATAAAAATCCGACTACAGTATCGAACGACCGAGGAACAAAGAAGTATAAAGGTTGAGGTAGAATTTGGAGGTATCCCTTTCGTAGGCATAATTTTTTTTCCACTAATATGTTTTAGCATAACATGTTTCGCATAATTTTTTTTCGCCTACCATTGCTTTGACATAATAGTTTCTTGCCATAATATTTATCTAGGCATAATCATATTTTAGACTATTGTATTTTATACTAACAATATTTTGCCATAATTGCTTTTGTAATAATTTTTTTGGACTAATATAATATATTTTTTATTAACTTCAAATAGCAGGAAATGTAAGTCAGGGGTTCTTCTAATGCATCAGATTTTTATGCCTATAGTAGGATTTCTAAACAGATAGACTAAACTGACAGCTAAGATCGGCCTCTTGTTTTTAAAATGTTGCAAGCATCAGGCTAGTGTTGTGGTTTGACTCATTCATTTTATTCATTGAACTGTCGTGACATGATTCCACGATGTATTAGGTTTTGTAAAAAAATTGCGTTAACGTTACGTAAAAGAGTATACGTTACGCGTATACTTTAAGTTTATACGCAAAGTTTTCGTTTAGTTTATAGAAATCAGGAATGAATAATACAAGGTGTTCCAATGTAAATACATTAAATTGGACACGATGTGTAGGCCATCGTACCGAATAATTTTCATTATGGGGCCAAGTTATGAAAACCCCTCGTTTAGAAGTAATTCGCAACTTAAATTTATTAAATTTAATTGAGTGCCACACTATGAAAGGGACTTTATTAATTTATGTCATGTTGCCGTCTTGGAAAAACTTTTGAAATTACCGCCACAACTATTGCCAAGGCAACGGTTTTGGCGGTAATTTAGTTGCCAAGGCAACAGTTGTGGCGTAGGCCAAGGTCAAAAGTCATGTTCGTCAAAAACTGACACAACGGACACTAGCGACTCTACTGGGTTCTCTGATTGGCCCTTTCTCTTTGCGTCTCTATGGGTGCTCTAAGTCAAAAGAAGTTTTTAGTTTGAGGCGGCAATAAAATAAAGTTGACACCAAGAAAGAGATCTTTTATTTTAAGTTTTCGTTTAAATTTAAAACATAGACAACTATGTTCCAAACTTTTTCGAAGATTCAAATCCAACAAGTTAAAAATGCAAGGTTACAATCTTGGATAGGGGGTAATACATAATGGTTGTAGTAAATGTAGGCATTTACTTTGTATGAAAATTTTAACTTCTTAATTGTTAAGAATTCAAACTTGGTGCCATAATGGAAATTGTTCAGTATAATGGTCTACACAATATCTCCAATTTAATGTATTTCCTTTGGAACACCTTGTATTGTAATTTAAAATGTAATGTTGAATAAATTCACATTAATGATTTTAAACTGTTACTAGTTATTTTCTCATTAGCGTTCTAACAAACATTTCGTCAGAAAGGAAATAAAATGTTAAGTTAGTTTGTTACACACAAAGTAGTATGTTTGTCTTATAGGTTAATTTAATAATGAAAATTGAAATAAACTAAATTTATTTTCAAAAAGATTCAATCACAATCTTTGAATCACACAACTTGATCAATTGGGTACAACACTATTTTTTAAATATTTTTAAATACAATAACGTGGCAACCCACCAAATGTCAGTTTAGTCTATCTGTATAAAAATCCTACTATATTTTGATTATGGATAGGACAATTTATGGTTTTGTATTTTAGGCCTATGTACTATTATGGCAATATTTTATGTGCGTAAAGAAATTATGCCTAAACTGTTATGCGTACATGAATTATGCGTAAGTATCATTAGTTTAAATTACAGTGTGCCAAAATATATTATGCCAATTCTTTTTATGCAAATGGATAGAGAACCGAATTTGGAATGAAACAAAATAATTACATTTTAAACTTATTATTGTTAAATCAGTTACCATTACAATTTTAAATACTTAAAAACGGAGATATAAATTACAAACAAGTAGGTATAATTCTTAAAAGTCAGTTATAAAATCTAGAGCTTCTTAAATAAATTTTGAGCGGTTCTTACGAAAAAAAAAACGAACCACAAGTGCCCGAATCATACACCGCCTCAAGAAATATGATAGGTGAATGTTTTACTATTTTGTAGAAATTTTTCCACAAGATAGTGATGTCAAATACTTGGTGTTTTAATCAAACACTAGATATTGATATTCACTTTTTGTTTACAAAGTTAATACAAACGAAGCAAGTGGAAAAAACCTTTACACTACATCATCGCATCGGCATCCGAGGCAATCCTACCCCCCGTCCTTCAGGGTGTCCAGCGACTTCGCAGTGTCCAAGTCTACCCTCAAAAGATCAGAGGGGGGTGTCTAAAGTACCTCGTTACTCCTCGTTCCCCCTAACCACACGGGCACGGTAAGCCGTCGGTCCCGATGGCTTTCTATGATCACTTAGACGGCGGTCGTTACACAACCATGTCAGTGGCCTGCTACTTGCAGTAGGCGGGTAAAAAACATTGATACCAGCGTCCATCGGGTCGCCCGGCGACTTGGTGTACCACTCGAAGACAAAGTAGTTCCCTCGAAATGCAAAAAAAGCCATAATACTAAACGAATCTAGCATTCCGGCCATAATCCTAGGTTTTTGGCCAAAACCTGGATCAGCTTAGGACGATGGCCGAAGGAAATCTACGATTTTGCCATATGCTTCTGCCATCGTACTGCGACATATAGTCCCTTCGTATGAAATGCAAATCAGAATCCACATAACTACCTACTACCAACGTCCCAGTTATTGTACCACATACAATAACTGGGACATCATGGTGCAGCTGTGGTCATGTACATCAGATTGCCTTGTAAATTTAACAGGTTGTTTACTCGCTAATTAAAGAAGATACGGCTTTTTTGGTTGTAGCTTTGTTATGTACCGCTTGTTTTGTTACTGGGATTTCTTACAGAAGATTTGTACCGCTATATTTACGGAGATATACAATGGCCAGACAACGACATGCTGTAGAAGTGTTGATTGTCTTTTATTCACGTATCTGGTGTTTCCAAGGCATATAAATGCGGTACAAATAAAGGTTTACGATTTGTAACGGCATATATGTGATAATTTTGGTCGTAGGTCATTCCTTTGCAGAGATATTGAATTTTTTACAATTTTGTTTTGAGGTTATGCATGTCTTTGTCTGGGTCAGTGTTTATTGTGGATATTTCCGAAATCCTGCCGGTACAAATTTATTCATAGCTGAAATAAGGAATCTCATTGAAGGTACTAAACGTCCGTAAAAGCAGAATCTGGAAATATGCAGTGGACTGGAGAAAAACATATCCACGATAGTTTATGTTTCTATGACTGCATATAACTATAGGCACAAATTAGGGAAAGCCAGGGGGCGTCTCTATAGGTATGTATAATGAAATGAAATAAGGAAAATTCGTTTCAACATAGGTAGGTACCTGCTGTCCTTCTTGATGTTGTCTTCGCAAGCTATTTCCCCGCAGAACGGCGCCAGCAGGATGTGTTTCCGCTCCAGCGCCGCTGTGAAGTCCTCCCACTTGGACACGCGGGACAGACGCGAGTCACGCTCTTTCGTGGCCCTAGAAAACAACCCGATGAATTAACAAACAAAAACCCGACGGTGGTAATTTCAAAGATGTATTTCGCGATTAAAATCCGCCATCTTGAATTTATAACGTTCTAATACCTATAGGGGAGACTGGGGACACTTGATCCCCCACTTTGATTTTGTGATCTCATGTGTACATTTCTTAACATATGTAACCCGTGTTTACACTAAACGATGCATAATTTAACCAACTACCATTTGTGTATGTGTAGTTAGGATTATACCATAGTTGTAAAAGTTATTTAAAGAAAACTGGTAAAACAGGTTTGCACCACGTGTCCCGTATATAAGGGAGAAATGATCCACCTAGTTGGATGACTTGATCCGCCCTGGATCAAGTCTCCCATAGTATGGGAGACATGGTTTTGTTTATTAAATATGTGAGGATCATGTGTTCCATAGTAAGGGACACGTGGGACATTACGTAAAAGTAAATAGCTATTTTATCTAGTTTAGTTTTGTTTTCTCTCCTAAATTCAATCTAAAAATGTACAAGTACACCTAATGTAACGAATAACCGTTTATAATCGATAATATAACGATTCAAAAATTTAACTTTTATAACAGTCATGGATCATGTCTCCCATAGGAAAAATACATTAGTGATATAATGCTATCCAATTAAAATATTATTTAACAATGTTCCATACAGCCTGAATATACACGATATTTAATCAATCAGTCCTCTCCAGTACAATTTTCTTACTAACTGATCCCCATAAGGGAGACTTGATCCTAGAATCAAGTGTCCCTTGAAAAAATGTACCAAGTCTCCCCTTATAGTATCAGGTCAGGAATAATTTATACTTTAGAACAAAATAACTTTTATACTTAATATAAACGTTATTCTTCAATCAAAGCTCACTGCTAATGAAATATCCTTAATAATGAAACTGTTTCTCTTGCAATTCTTCATTTTATTTGTAATAAATAAAAGCATGCAAATACTCGCCAAAATGATCTTGCGGTGCCATAGAATATTTAAAGACCTGTCACTTTGAAACATGAAATAGTAGACACATCCGACTGTGACAAAAAGTTTTCCCAAACCGTAGACAAAAAGTTTTGCTAGCATTAATAAACATAGCTTTGGTAGAATTTCTGGAAATTAAAAGTACCATGTCTCCCACAGGGATCAAGTGTCCCCAGTTTCCCCTAGCCTATAGCAAAAGTCGAGTGACTTTTGCTCTTGCGCTACTGAGACGAATCCAACGACACCTTTGGGCTGTAGACCGTGAAAAATAATTTTGGACCAACCGTTTGGGCTGTAGACCGTGAAAAATAATTTCTTATCCACATAAATACCTACTTACATAATTACGAAAAACATAACCTTTAGAGCCAGTCGGGTAGGTAATGAAAGTCAGCTTATTTTTCTCTACGAAACTTGTTCAATTTGATGGGACGGTTTATGGAATAGAAATTTAATCAGTTACCTATTTATTGTTGCAATATTTCAGTGGCATTACTACTTCCGTAGGTTTTCGAAAAACGACTTTCATTCAAGAAGGCTGGTAGCGCCGGAGACTCGAGGTCTAAAACTTGGCGTTTTATTAGACCAAGACTAAGCAAAAACAACATTCACGCCACCTTTTGTGAGACAAATACCTACAGAATGTATTAGTAGAAGTCAATGAAGTTTATTCCAAGTTTAATTTGAACGAGCCATATATCATGCATGATGCATGCATAATACTCTTACTTGTCAAGCATGTCAATCTGCGTCTTCTCGAGCAGCGCGATGATCTCCTGGCCGGCGCCAGCTCGCTTCATGGTGAGCTTCTCTCCGTTGACTCGTCGGACCGCCACGATTTCGCCCTTAGCCATGTCTTAAAACATAGCCAAATCCTTTTGCTACATAATTTTGAGCTCTAACAGAACATGTTGCGACGATCCCAAGTGACGATGATGATGATAGTCAGGGATGATCACGTATCAATACGTACTTACTATAAAATGAAGTCGCTCATTGTCTTCGTCTGTCCTAAGCTAAGTTCTAATAAGCTAAATTCTCCTTGAACCAAGCAACGGATTTAGATGCGGTGTTATGTAATACATAGAGTGACTCAAGAGGAAGGTAGGTATATATGTATAACACATGGTAGGAAAATGCCTTATTCCTGCGGAAAAAGTAGTTGAAGCTGAAATCACTAACGGGTAGTTATACATAGGTAATACACTTACTTGTCAAGCATGTCAATCTGCGTCTTCTCGAGCAGCGCGATGATCTCCTGGCCGGCACCAGCTCGCTTCATGGTCAATTTCTCTCCATTGACTCGTCGAACCGCCACGATCTCACCCTTTGCCATGTCATAAAACATAGCCAAATCCTTTCGCTACATAATTTTGAGCTCTAACAAAACATGTTGCGCCGATCCCAACTGATCTGCCTGAGATGACGATGATGATAATCAGGCATGATTGATCTCGCATGATATATATATAGTGTTCTTACTTGTCAAGCATGTCAATCTGCGTCTTCTCGAGCAGCGCGATGATCTCCTGCCCGGCACCAGCTCGTTTCATGGTCAATTTCTCTCCATTAACTCGCCGGACCGCCACGATCTCGCCCTTAGCCATGTCATAAAACATAGCCAAATCCTTTTGCTACTGTAAGACCATTGCCAATTCGCAATGCCGCCGCGAGTTGCAAGCCAGCCTAGCCTTAGCCGGCCATGTCTCAGCTCCACCCATGCCAGGGTATATGCCATGCCATGCCAAGCCAGCCGAGCCAGCCAAGCCGGAGCTGAAGACAAGCCGCCGTGGTTCACAGAATGAGGCCTCATTTTGTGAGCTAGCCAGCCAGCCGGCCTTCGGGTCTCAAATATTTGAATTTTGTTCGAACAACGCTTGTAAAACAAAAGACGGTAGTTTTCTCTCTTGCTATTGAAGTTTGGTAATAAAAAGTGGTTGCTCCAGCATAAAAGTATTTTATTTAGTATTTAGTGTTTATGTTACAGGCAAAACCCTTAACCAGTCAATAACGTTAATGACTGGCAAAACCAGTCAATAACGTTATTGCCTAAGGTTCTCAGTCAAAACCCTTATTGACTGATTTTATCTAATGAAATCAGTCAATAACGATATTGACTGACGTGCCTAGTCAAAACCCTTAATAGGTACGTCCTTGCTGGTCTTAGATCACCATCAGGACCGTTAGATGGTCACAGCCAGAGTGGAAGTCTACTGTCTCGCTCGCCGGTTGTTATTCCATAAGGACATGCCCAAGTCGTAGACGGCTCTTCACTTATGTTGACCTCAGCAGATACGTGGCCTGCCCTCCCAGAAGTCGTAGACCTCCCGGTAGTTACTCGAAGACTCGGGCTCAGTGCCATTGGCGAGCGAAACAGTAGACTTTCACTCTGACTGCCTCCATCTTCCATCTTCGTGCCCAATCGCCCCACGACCTTATTATCCCCATTCCAGCTGGTGAGATAGCAGACAAATGCGAGCCGATATTATTAAAAAAAAAACGATCCTGACGGTTACTATGCAGTAACCACTCCTACCCGCCACATCGCACCAAAGCTCACCGCACCCCACTGCTACCCACCGCATCGCGCATAATCTCACCGCAACGCAGTGCTACCCGCCGCATCGCACACCGAAACTCTCCGCCGCATAGCGCATAAACTCACCGCAATTCAGTGCGTCTCGCCGCATTGCACACCGAAACTCTCTGCACCGCACTGCTTTCCGCCGCATAGCACATAAACTCACCGCAACGCAGTGCTACCCGCCGCATTACACAACGAAATTCTCCGCACAGCACTGCTTTCCGCCGCATAGCACATAAACTCACCGCAACGCAGTGCTACCCGCCGCATTACACACATAAACTAACCGCAATTCAGTGCTACGCGCCGCATTACACACCGAAACTCTCCGCACTGCACTGCTTTCCGCCGCATAGCACATAAACTCATCGCAACGCAGTGCTACCCGCCGCATTACATACCGAAACTCTCCGCACTGCACTGCTTTCCGCCGCATAGCACATAAACTCACCACAACGCAGTGCTACCCGCCGCATTACACACCGAAACTCTCCGCACTGCACTGCTTTCCGCCGCATAGCACATAAACTTACCGCAACGCTGTGCTACCCGCCGCATTACACACCGAAACTCTCCGCACTGAACTGCTTTCCGCCGCATAGCACATAAACTCACCGCAACGCAGTGCTACCCGCCGCATTACACACCGAAACTCTACGCAACGCACTGTTTTCCGCCGCATAGGACATAAACTCACCGCAATTGAGTGCTACCTGCCGCAACACACACCTAAACTCTCCGCACCGCACTGCATTCCGCCGCATAACACATAAACTCACCGCAACGCAGTGGTTACTGCATAGTAACCATCAGGACGTCGCCGTCTGAACTAGGCGGGAGCCTAACAACCACCGTCGTGAGGTCTATGGCATCTGGGACGTGAAGCCACGTATCCGCTGATGTCTGCATTAGATAATGAAGAGCCGTCTGCGACTGGGGCATGTCCTCAGAAATAACCGGCGATCAAGACAGTAGACTTCCATTCTGGCTGCGACCATCTAACGGTCCTAAACGTGATCTCAGACCAGCCAGCAAGTATAGGTTGCTGCCATCGGGGCGGACGTACGTATTAAGGGTTTTGACTGGGCACATCAGTCAATATCGTTATTGACTGCTTTTAATAGATAAAACCAGTCAATAAGGGTTTTGACTGAGGCCCTTAGGCAATATCGTAATTGACTGGTTTTTCCAGTCAATAACGTTATTGACTGGATAAGGGTTTTGCCTGTAACATTTATACTACATAATGTTGAGCTCTAACAAAACACGTTACGACGATTCCAACTGATTTGGGATAAGGGCAGGCAGACGATGATGATGATGATGATGATGATGATGATGACGATGGTCAAACATGATCACGCATCAATACAAATGAAGTCGCTTATTTAATTGCCTCCGTCTGTCGTGGAATTAGCTTCTTCCCCTCCTTCTACTACTTCTCCTAAATCACGCAACGAATTATGATGCGGATTTTCGTAATTGATAGAGTGACTCAAGAGGAAGGTAGGTATATATGTATAACACATGGTAGGAAAATGCCTTATTCCTGCGGAAAAAGTAGTTGAAGCTGAAATCACTAACGGGCCGCTAGTTATAGATAGGTAATACGCTTACTTGTCAAGCATGTCAATCTGCGTCTTCTCGAGCAGCGCGATGATCTCCTGCCCGGCGCCAGCTCGCTTCATGGTGAGCTTCTCTCCGTTGACTCGTCGGACCGCCACGATCTCGCCCTTTGCCATGTCTTTGGGGCCCAGCTCCACGCGGATCGGCACGCCCTGAAACAAAACAACATTTATTAAAGAAACCAAAATATGGGATTTACAGTAAATGCAAAGCACCTCACACCTTTTCCGTGGGTGTCGTAAGAAGCGACTATCGGATTTGAGGCTGGTTATCACTATGGTGATATAGTCTCCTGAATAGATGCGAAGCTGCTCGATCCCTCACTGCCTCGCGAAGCATACGCTCGTGCGCAGGCGAGGCAAGTTCGGCCCAATTTGGACGCCTAATAAATTAATGGGTCCATATTCGAATGCATACAATTATAATGTCCTATTTTAATTTTGCATACCTGTTTATGAAATACTCATCTTTTCGCATAATCTTAATTTAGCATAACTTTACTACGAACGATAGGCATAATAATGTAAACGCGTAAAAGGCATTAAGTATAATCGTAACAAAAAATTAATTGTTCATATGGTTGGAAAGTTTTTAACAAATTTGTCGAGTTTAGACCCTGGTAAGAGTTGAGGAATGGTCCGGTCTCAGAAACTACATTAATAGCCACAACAGTCGAATATGGATGGGCCTACCCCTCTTGGAGGTTATTGCCATAGTCGCCACGAATGGCAAGCGGAAGTGCGAGCTTAGTGCAACATATTGTATTCACAGTGAACGCTGCTGCAAATTTATTTTAAATTTAATCCCTTAGTTAGTTGCTTTTTACCATAACCACAGAAATTATATTATCAAAAAAACTTTCGATGAAGAAAAGTAAACGTTTTAATTTAATAGGTACTCTACATAGGATGACTATAAGTACCCTACTTCCTACCTACATCTTACCCAAATATCTTTTCTGGGTAATAAATAATTATCCATTACCTCATTGTTTTGAGGATTTCTGTTTTGTATTAACATTATGGTAAACAAAATTATGGATATTTATAGTTATGCCAATACATCCATTATGCATATAAAAAACTATGCCAATTTACAATTATGCAAAATGACTACTATGCCAAAATTGTTATGCGTACTGCAAATAGGAGTAAAAATGTTAGGTGGTCGAAATGGCATTCTTAATTATTAGGCTAATTTCTGAGGCGCGTTGATTTTGGCTCGGCCCGCGCGATCACGAGCATGAGTTGCCTAATGACTTTCAAACTTTTGTCAGACGTGGTGTAAAAGGCCGTTTTACAGCCATTTACGCTCTGCCTGTAATCCCGCAAGGGATAAAGCCGTGATATATGAATGTATGTCACTCCTCGACTGACCTTGACCTCCCAGTGGTTGAACTTCCACCCCGGGGAGTAATTATCCCTGTAGTCTCCTTCTGCCCTGATTCCAACTTTGACAAACTCCTCGACCAGCTGCTTGGCGGAGTCTATGAGGGTCTTGCGCTCCTCAGGGGTACTGGAAGCGGTGATGCCGCAGGGGACCACGATCACTTGGATGTCTGCGACCCGAGGGGGTAGCACGAGACCTTTGTCGTCGCCGTGGACTAGCACCATTACACCTGATTCGGCATACTTTGTACCTACTAGAGTGCCCGTCACGCTCTTGGCCCGATTCGGCATACTTTGTACCTACTAGAGTGCCCGACACGCTTTTGGCCCGATTCAGCATACTTTCTACCTACTTGCGTGCCCGACACGCTCTTGGCCCGATTCGGCATACTTTCTACCTACTTGCGTGCCCGACACGCTCTTGGCACGATTCGGCATACTTTCTACCTACTTGCGTGCCCGACACGCTCTTGGCACGATTCGGCATACTTTCTACCTACTTAAGTGCCCGACACGCTCTTGGCCCGATTCGGCATACAAAGCTTAAACGGACGTAACCAAACTAGGAACAATCTAGGCAACCTCACTGGGTACTATCGGCAGCGCATGAACCTACCCCAAGCAAGGGATCACCGTATTACTGGTGTTTTCATACAAACACTACGAGAGACCAGTTTTAGCTGGCCTCACTTTCATACAAAAACTACGAGGGACGAGTTTTAGCTGGCTTCATTTCATTCAAAAACTACGAGAGACGAGTTTTATCTGGCTTCACTTTCATACAAAAACTACGAGGGACGAGTTTTAGCTGGCTTCACTTTCATACAAAAACTAAGAGGGACGAGTTTTAGCTGGCTTCACTTTCATACAAAAACTAAGAGGGACGAGTTTTAGCTGGCTTCACTTTCATACAAAAACTACGAGAGACGAGTTTTAGCTGGCTTCACTTTCATACAAAAACTACGCGGGACGAGTTTTAGCTGGCTTCACTTTCATACAAAAACTACGAGGGACGAGTTTTAGCTGGCTTCACTTTCATACAAATACTACGAGGGACGAGTTTTAGCTGGCTTCACTTTCATACAAACACTACGAGAGACGAGTTTTAACTGGTTTCACTTTCATACAAAAACTACGAGAGACGAGTTTTAACTGGCCTCACTTTCATACAAAAACCACGAGGGACGAGTTTTAGCTGACTTCACTTTCATACAAAACATCGTTCAAATGTTGCGCAACATGTGTCGTCACCGATCGCCGTAAGTGCTGTACCATCGAACGCGGCTCGAGTCCCTCTTTCAAACGACACCCCACACATGGTACCTACTACTACCTACTACCGTACCGTACAAGGTTTTCCACTTCTAATTTTTAAGTTTTAAGTTCTAAGTTCTAAGTTTTCGCGAGGCGAACGTGTCCGCGTGGCGAACACTATGCACCCAACACCTTTATCATATCGCAGAAAACATTTCATTACCGCGTTTTAAAAAACTACTAGCGCCATCTAGTGTTTACATACGAAAATACTTTCGACAATATCTTCTATCGAGTATCTTCCTTCGCCTCTTCAAATGAGCTTGACCTCGACTGACCTTGACCTCCCAGTGGTTGAACTTCCACCCCGGGGAGTAATTATCCCTGTAGTCTCCTTCTGCCCTGATTCCAACTTTGACAAACTCCTCGACCAGCTGCTTGGCGGAGTCTATGAGGGTCTTGCGCTCCTCCGCGGTGCTGGAGGCTGTGATGCCGCAGGGGACCACGATCACCTGGATGTCTGCGACCCGAGGGGGTAGCACGAGACCTTTGTCGTCGCCGTGGACTAGCACCATTACACCTGATTCGGCATACTTTGTACCTACTAGTGCCCGTCACGCTCTTGGCCCGATTCGGCATACTTTCTACTTGCTTGAGTGCCCGACACGCTCTTGGCCCGATTCGGCATACTTTGTACCTACTAGAGTGCCCGACACGCGTTTGGCCCGATTCGGCATACTTTCTACCTACTTAAGTGCCCGACACGCTCTTGGCCCGATTCGGCATACTTTCTACTTGCTTGAGTGCCCGACACGCTCTTGACCCGATTCGGCATACTTTCTACCTACTTGCATGCCCGACACGCTCTTGGCCCGATTCGGCATACTTTCTACATACTTGCGTGCCCGACACGCTATTGGCCCGATTCGGCATACTTTCTACCGGCATACTTTCTACCTACTAGAGTGCCCGACACCCTCTTGGCCCGATTCGGCATACAAAGCTTAAACGGACGTAACCAAACTAGGAACAATCTAGGCAACCTCACTGGGTACTATCGGCAGCGCATGAACCTACCCCAAGCAAGGGATCACCGTATTACTGGTGTTTTCATACAAACACTACGAGAGACCAGTTTTAGCTGGCCTCACTTTCATACAAAAACTACGAGAGACGAGTTTTAGCTGGCTTCACTTTCATACAAAAACTACGCGGGACGAGTTTTAGCTGGCTTCACTTTCATACAAAAACTACGAGGGACGAGTTTTAGCTGGCTTCACTTTCATATAAAAACTACGAGAGACGAGTTTTAACTGGCCTCACTTTCATACAAAAACTACGAGGGACGAGTTTTAGCTGGCTTCACTTTCATACAAAACATCGTTCAAATGTTGCGCAACATGTCGTCACCGATCGCCGTAAGTGTTGTACCATCGAACGCGGCTCGAGTCCCTCTTTCAAACGACACCCCACACATGGTACCTACTACTACCTACTACCGTACCGTACAAGGTTTTCCACTTCTAATTTTTAATTTTTAAGTTTTAAGTTCTAAGTTCTAAGTTTTCGCGACGCGAACGTGTCCGCGTGGCGAACACTATGCACCCAGCACCTTTATCATATCGCAGAAAACATTTCATTACCGCGTTTTAAAAAACTACTAGCGCCATCTAGTGTTCACATACGAAAATACTTTCGACAATATCTTCTATCGGGTATCTTCCTTCGCCTCTTCAAATGAGTTTGACCTCGACTGACCTTGACCTCCCAGTGGTTGAACTTCCACCCCGGGGAGTAATTATCCCTGTAGTCTCCTTCTGCCCTGATTCCAACTTTGACAAACTCCTCGACCAGCTGCTTGGCGGAGTCTATGAGGGTCTTGCGCTCCTCCGCGGTGCTGGAGGCTGTGATGCCGCAGGGGACCACGATCACCTGGATGTCTGCGACCCGAGGGGGTAGCACGAGACCTTTGTCGTCGCCGTGTACTAGCACCATTACACCTGGAAAACACGCTCTTGGCCCGATTCGGCATACTTTGTACCTACTAGAGTGCCCGACACGCTCTTGGCCCGATTCGGCATACTTTGTACCTACTAGAGTGCCCGTCACGCTTGGCCCGATTCGGCATACTTTGTACCTACTAGAGTGCCCGACACGCTTTTGGCCCGATTCGGCATACTTTCTACCTACTTAAGTGCCCGATACGCTCTTGGCCCGATTCGGCATACTTTGTACCTACTAGAGTGCCCGTCACGCTCTTGGCCCGATTCGGCATACTTTGTACCTACTAGAGTGCCCGACACGCTTTTAGCCCGATTCGGCATACTTTCTACCTACTTGCGTGCCCGACACGCTTTTAGCCCGATTCGGCATACTTTCTACCTACTTGCGTGCCCGACACGCTTTTAGCCCGATTCGGCATACTTTCTACTTGGCCCGATTCGGCATACTTTCTACCTACTTGCGTGCCCGACTCGCTCTTGGCCCGATTCGGCATACTTTCTACCTACTTGCGTGCCCGACTCGCTCTTGGCCCGATTCGGCATACTTTCTACCTACTTAAGTGCCCGACACGCTCTTGGCCCGATTCGGCATACAAAGCTAAAACGGACGTAACCAAACTAGGAACAATCTAGGCAACCTCACTGGGTACTATCGGCAGCGCATGAACCTACCCCAAGCAAGGGATCACCGTATTACTGGTGTTTTCATACAAACACTACGAGAGACCAGTTTTAGCTGGCCTCACTTTCATACAAAAACTACGAGGGACGAGTTTTAGCTGGCTTCACTTTCATACAAAAACTACGAGGGACGAGTTTTAGCTGGCTTCACTTTCATACAAAAACTACGAGAGACGAGTTTTAGCTGGCTTCACTTTCATACAAAAACTACGAGAGACGAGTTTTAGCTGGCTTCACTTTCATACAAAACATCGTTCAAATGTTGCACAACATGTCGTCACCGATCGCCGTAAGTGTTGTACCATCGAACGCGGCTCGAGTCCCTCTTTCAAACGACACCCCACACATGGTACCTACTACTACCTACTACCGTACCGTACAAGGTTTTCCACTTCTAATTTTTAATTTTTAAGTTTTAAGTTCTAAGTTCTAAGTTTTCGCGAGGCGAACGTGTCCGCGTGGCGAACACTATGCACCCAACACCTCTATCATATCGCAGAAAACATTTCATTACCGCGTTTTAAAAAACTACTAGCGCCATCTAGTGTTTACATACGAAAATACTTTCGACAATATCTTCTATCGAGTATCTTCCTTCGCCTCTTCAAATGAGCTTGACCTCGACTGACCTTGACCTCCCAGTGGTTGAACTTCCACCCCGGCGAGTAGTTGTCCCTGTAGTCTCCTTCTGCCCTGATTCCAACTTTGACAAACTCCTCGACCAGCTGCTTGGCGGAGTCTATGAGGGTCTTGCGCTCCTCCGCGGTGCTGGAGGCTGTGATGCCGCAGGGGACCACGATCACCTGGATGTCTGCGACCCGAGGGGGTAGCACGAGACCTTTGTCGTCGCCGTGTACTAGCACCATTACACCTGATTCGGCATACTTTGTACCTACTAGAGTGCCCGTCAAGCTTTTGGCCCGATTCGGCATACTTTGTACCTACTAGAGTGCCCGACACGCTCTTGGCCCGATTCGGCATACTTTCTACCTACTTGCGTGCCCGACACGCTTTTAGCCCGATTCGGCATACTTTCTACCTACTTGCGTGCCCGACACGCTCTTGGCCCGATTCGGCATACTTTCTACCTGCTTAAGTGCCCGACACGCTCTTGGCCCGATTCGGCATACTTTCTACCTACTAGAGTGCCCGACACCCTCTTGGCCCGATTCGGCATACTTTCTACCTACTTAAGTGCCCGACACGCTCTTGGCCCGATTCGGCATACTTTCTACCTACTTGCGTGCCTGACACGCTCTTGGCCCGATTCGGCATACTTTCTACCTACTTGCGTGCCCGACACGCTCTTGGCCCGATTCGGCATACTTTCTACCTACTTGCGTGCCCGACACGCTCTTGGCCCGATTCGGCATACTTTGTACCTACTTAAGTGCCCGACACGCTCTTGGCCCGATTCGGCATACTTTCTACCTACTTGCGTGCCTGACACGCTCTTGGCCCGATTCGGCATACTTTGTACCTACTTAAGTGCCCGACACTCTCTTGGCCCGATTCGGCATACTTTGTACCTACTAGAGTGCCCGACACGCTTTAAGCCCGATTCGGCATACTTTCTACCTACTTGCGTGCCCGACACGCTTTTAGCCCGATTCGGCATACTTTCTACCTACTTGCGTGCCCGACACGCTCTTGGCCCGATTCGGCATACTTTCTACCTGCTTAAGTGCCCGACACGCTCTTGGCCCGATTCGGCATACTTTCTACCTACTAGAGTGCCCGACACCCTCTTGGCCCGATTCGGCATACAAATCTAAAACGGACGTAACCAAACTAGGAACAATCTAGGCAACCTCACTGGGTACTATCGGCAGCGCATGAACCTACCCCAAGCAAGGGATCACCGTATTACTGGTGTTTTCATACATACACTACGAGAGATCAGTTTTAGCTGGCTTCACTTTCATACATAAACCACGAGAGACGAGTTTTAGCTGGCTTCACTTTCATACAAAAACTACAAGGGACGAGTTTTAGCTGGCTTCACTTTCATACAAAAACTACAAGGGACGAGTTTTAGCTGGCTTCACTTTCATACAAAAACTACGAGGGACGAGTTTTATCTGGCTTCACTTTCATACAAAAACTACGAGGGCCGAGTTTTAGCTGGCTTCACTTTCATACAAAAACTAAGAGGGACGAGTTTTAGCTGGCTTCACTTTCATACAAAAACTACAAGGGACGAGTTTTAGCTGGCTTCACTTTCATACAAAAACTACAAGGGACGAGTTTTAGCTGGCTTCACTTTCATACAAAAACTACGAGGGACGAGTTTTAGCTGGCTTCACTTTCATACAAAAACTACGAGAGACGAGTTTTATCTGGCTTCACTTTCATACAAAAACTACGAGGGCCGAGTTTTAGCTGGCTTCACTTTCATACAAAAACTAAGAGGGACGAGTTTTAGCTGGCTTCACTTTCATACAAAAACTACGAGAGACGAGTTTTAGCTGGCTTCACTTTCATACAAAAACTACGCGGGACGAGTTTTAGCTGGCCTCACTTTCATACAAAAACTACGAGGGACGAGTTTTAGCTGGCTTCACTTTCATACAAAAACTACGAGAGACGAGTTTTAGCTGGCTTCACTTTCATACAAAAACTACGCGGGACGAGTTTTAGCTGGCTTCACTTTCATACAAAAACTACGAGGGACGAGTTTTAGCTGGCTTCACTTTCATATAAAAACTACGAGAGACGAGTTTTAACTGGCCTCACTTTCATACAAAAACTACTAGGGACGAGTTTTAGCTGGCCTCACTTTCATACAAAAACTACGAGAGACGAGTTTTAGCTGGCTTCACTTTCATACAAAAACAACGAGAGACGAGTTTTAGCTGGCTTCACTTTCATAGAAAAACTACGAGGGACGAGTTTTAGCTGGCTTCACTTTCATACAAAAACTACGAGGGACGAGTTTCAGCTGGCTTCACTTTCATACAAAAACTACGAGAGACGAGTTTTAACTGGCCTCACTTTCATACAAAAACCACGAGGGACGAGTTTTAGCTGGCTTCACTTTCATACAAAACATCGTTCAAATGTTGCGCAACATGTCGTCACCGATCGCCGTAAGTGTTGTACCATCGAACGCGGCTCGAGTCCCTCTTTCAAACGACACCCCACACATGGTACCTACTACCACCTACTACCGTACCGTACAAGGTTTTCCAGTTCTAATTTTTAATTTTTAATAAGTTCTAAGTTCTAAGTTTTCGCGAGGCGAACGTGTCCGCGTGGCGAACACTACGCACCCAACACCTTTATCATATCGCAGAAAACATTTCATTACCGCGTTTTAAAAAACTACTAGCGCCATCTAGTGTTCACATACGAAAATACTTTCGACAATATCTTCTATCGAGTATCTTCCTTCGCCTGTTCAAATGAGCTTGACCTCGACTGACCTTGACCTCCCAGTGGTTGAACTTCCACCCCGGGGAGTAATTATCCCTGTAGTCTCCTTCTGCCCTGATTCCAACTTTGACAAACTCCTCGACCAGCTGCTTGGCGGAGTCTATGAGGGTCTTGCGCTCCTCCGCGGTGCTGGAGGCTGTGATGCCGCAGGGGACCACGATCACCTGGATGTCTGCGACCCGAGGGGGTAGCACGAGACCTTTGTCGTCGCCGTGGACTAGCACCATTACACCTGATTCGGCATACTTTGTACCTACTAGAGTGCCCGTCACGCTCTTGGCCCGATTCGGCATACTTTCTACCTACTTAAGTGCCCGACACGCTATTGGCCCGATTCGGCATACTTTCTACCTACTAGAGTGCCCGTCACGCTCTTGGCCCGATTCGGCATACTTTCTACCTACTTAAGTGCCCGACACGCTCTTGGCCCGATTCGGCATACTTTCTACCTACTTAAGTGCCCGACACGCTATTGGCCCGATTCGGCATACTTTCTACCTACTTAAGTGCCCGTCACGCTCTTGGCCCGATTCGGCATACTTTGTACCTACTAGAGTGCCCGACACGCTTTTGGCCCGATTCGGCATACTTTCTACCTACTTAAGTGCCCGACACGCTCTTGGCCCGATTCGGCATACTTTCTACTTGCTTGAGTGCCCGACACGCTCTTGACCCGATTCGGCATACTTTCTACCTACTTGCATGCCCGACACGCTCTTGGCCCGATTCGGCATACTTTGTACCTACAAGAGTGCCCGACACACTCTTGGCCCGATTCGGCATACTTTGTACCTACTAGAGTGCCCGTCACGCTCTTGGCCCGATTCGGCATACTTTCTACCTACTTAAGTGCCCGTCACGCTCTTGGCCCGATTCGGCATACTTTGTACCTACTAGAGTGCCCGACACGCTTTTGGCCCGATTCGGCATACTTTCTACCTACTTGCGTGCCCGACACGCTCTTGGCCCGATTCAGCATACTTTCTACCTACTTGCGTGCCCGACACGCTATTGGCCCGATTCGGCATACTTTCTACCTACTAGAGTGCCCGACACGCTATTGGCCCGATTTGGCATACTTTCTACCTACTTGCGTGCCCGACACGCTCTTGGCCCGATTCGGCATACTTTCTACCTACTTGCGTGCCCGACACGCTATTGGCCCGATTCGGCATACTTTCTACCTACTTAAGTGCCCGACACGCTATTGGCCCGATTCGGCATACTTTCTACCTACTTAAGTGCCCGACACGCTCTTGGCCCGATTCGGCATACTTTCTACCTACTAGAGTGCCCGACACCCTCTTGGCCCGATTCGGCATACAAAGCTAAAACGGACGTAACCAAACTAGGAACAATCTAGGCAACCTCACTGGGTACTATCGGCAGCGCATGAACCTACCCCAAGCAAGGGATCACCGTATTACTGGTGTTTTCATACAAACACTACGAGAGACGAGTTTTAGCTGGCTTCACTTTCATACAAAAACTACGAGAGACGAGTTTTAGCTGGCTTCACTTTCATACAATAACTAAGAGGGACGAGTTTTAGCTGGCCTCACTTTCATACAAAAACTACAAGGGACGAGTTTTAGTTGGCTTCACTTTCATACAAACACTACGAGAGACCAGTTTTAGCTGGCCTCACTTACCGACTGTATGGAGGACCACTATAATTATGTTGGACTCTGGTGCGAGTGTGTGCCTCATACAATGTTGCGCAACATCGTTCAAATGTTGCGCGACATGTCGTCCGTCACCGATCGCCGTAAGTGTTGTACCATCGAACGCGGCTCGAGTCCCTCTTTCAAACGACACCCCACACATGGTACCTACTACTACCTACTACCGTACCGTACAAGGTTTTCCACTTCTAATTTTTAATTTTTAAGTTTTATGTTCTAAGTTCTAAGTTTTCGCGAGGCGAACGAGTCCGCGTGGCGAACACTATTCACCCCACACCTTTATCATATCGCAGAAAACATTTCATTACCGCGTTTTAAAAAACTACTAGCGCCATCTAGTGTTCACATACGAAAATACTTTCGACAATATCTTCTATCGAGTATCTTCGTTGACCTGTTCAAATGAGCTTGACCTCGACTGACCTTGACCTCCCAGTGGTTGAACTTCCACCCCGGCGAGTAATTATCCCTGTAGTCTCCTTCTGCCCTGATTCCAACTTTGACAAACTCCTCGACCAGCTGCTTGGCGGAGTCTATGAGGGTCTTGCGCTCCTCCGCGGTGCTGGAGGCTGTGATGCCGCAGGGGACCACGATCACTTGGATGTCTGCGACCCGAGGGGGTAGCACGAGACCTTTGTCGTCGCCGTGGACTAGCACCATTACACCTGATTCGGCATACTTTGTACCTACTAGAGTGCCCGACACCCTCTTGGCCCGATTCGGCATACAAAGCTAAAACGGACGTAACCAAACTAGGAACAATCTAGGCAACCTCACTGGGTACTATCGGCAGCGCATGAACCTACCCCAAGCAAGGGATCACCGTATTACTGGTGTTTTCATACAAACACTACGAGAGACCAGTTTTAGCTGGCCTCACTTTCATACAAAAACTACGAGAGACGAGTTTTAGCTGGCTTCACTTTCATACAAAAACTACGAGAGACGAGTTTTAGCTGGCTTCACTTTCATACAAAAACTACGAGAGACGAGTTTTAACTGGCCTCACTTTCATACAAAAACCACGAGGGACGAGTTTTAGCTGGCTTCACTTTCATACAAAAACTAAGAGGGACGAGTTTTAGCTGGCTTCACTTTCATACAAAAACTGCGAGGGACGAGTTTTAGCTGGCTTCACTTTCATACAAAAACTACGCGGGACGAGTTTTAGCTGGCTTCACTTTCATACAAAAACTACGCGGGACGAGTTTTAGCTGGCTTCACTTTCATACAAAAACTACGAGGGACGAGTTTCAGCTGGCTTCACTTTCATATAAAAACTACGAGAGACGAGTTTTAACTGGCCTCACTTTCATACAAAAACTACGAGGGACGAGTTTTAGCTGGCCTCACTTTCATACAAAAACTACGAGAGACGAGTTTTAACTGGCCTCACTTTCATACAAAAACCACGAGGGACGAGTTTTAGCTGGCTTCACTTTCATACAAAAACTACGCGGGACGAGTTTTAGCTGGCTTCACTTTCATACAAAAACTACGCGGGACGAGTTTTAGCTGGCTTCACTTTCATACAAAAACTACGAGGGACGAGTTTCAGCTGGCTTCACTTTCATATAAAAACTACGAGAGACGAGTTTTAACTGGCCTCACTTTCATACAAAAACTACGCGGGACGAGTTTTAGCTGGCTTCACTTTCATACAAAAACTACGCGGGACGAGTTTTAACTGGCCTCACTTTCATACAAAAACTACGAGGGACGAGTTTTAGCTGGCCTCACTTTCATACAAAAACTACGAGAGACGAGTTTTAACTGGCCTCACTTTCATACAAAAACAGCGAGGGACGAGTTTTAGCTGGCTTCACTTTCATACAAAACTACGCGGGACGAGTTTTAGCTGGCTTCACTTTCATACAAAACTACGCGGGACGAGTTTTAGCTGGCTTCACTTTCATACAAAACTACGAGGGACGAGTTTCAGCTGGCTTCACTTTCATATAAAAACTACGAGAGACGAGTTTTAACTGGCCTCACTTTCATACAAAACTACGAGGGACGAGTTTTAGCTGGCCTCACTTTCATACAAAAACTACGAGAGACGAGTTTTAACTGGCCTCACTTTCATACAAAACCACGAGGGACGAGTTTTAGCTGGCTTCACTTTCATACAAAACTACGCGTGACGAGTTTTAGCTGGCTTCACTTTCATACAAAAACTACGCGGGACGAGTTTTAGCTGGCTTCACTTTCATACAAAACTACGAGGGACGAGTTTCAGCTGGCTTCACTTTCATATAAAAACTACGAGAGACGAGTTTTAACTGGCCTCACTTTCATACAAAACTACGAGGGACGAGTTTTAGCTGGCCTCACTTTCATACAAAACTACGAGAGACGAGTTTTAACTGGCCTCACTTTCATACAAAACCACGAGGGACGAGTTTTAGCTGGCTTCACTTTCATACAAAAACTACGCGGGACGAGTTTTACTGGCCTCACTTTCATACAAAAACTACGAGGGACGAGTTTTAGCTGGCCTCACTTTCATACAAAACTACGAGAGACGAGTTTTAACTGGCCTCTCTTTCATCACAAAACCACGAGGGACGAGTTTTAGCTGGCTTCACTTTCATACAAAAACTACGCGGGACGAGTTTTAGCTGGCTTCACTTTCATACAAAACTACGCGGGACGAGTTTTAGCTGGCTTCACTTTCATACAAAACTACGAGGGACGAGTTTCAGCTGGCTTCACTTTCATATAAAAACTACGAGAGACGAGTTTTAACTGGCCTCACTTTCATACAAAACTACGAGGGACGAGTTTTAGCTGGCCTCACTTTCATACAAAAACTACGAGAGACGAGTTTTAACTGGCCTCACTTTCATACAAAAACCACGAGGGACGAGTTTTAGCTGGCTTCACTTTCATACAAAACTACGCGGGACGAGTTTTAACTGGCCTCACTTTCATACAAAACTACGAGGGACGAGTTTTAGCTGGCCTCACTTTCATACAAAACTACGAGAGACGAGTTTTAACTGGCCTCACTTTCATACAAAACCACGAGGGACGAGTTTTAGCTGGCTTCACTTTCATACAAAACTACGCGGGACGAGTTTTAGCTGGCTTCACTTTCATACAAAAACTACGCGGGACGAGTTTTAGCTGGCTTCACTTTCATACAAAACTACGAGGGACGAGTTTCAGCTGGCTTCACTTTCATATAAAACTACGAGAGACGAGTTTTAACTGGCCTCACTTTCATACAAAAACTACGAGGGACGAGTTTTAGCTGGCCTCACTTTCATACAAAAACTACGAGAGACGAGTTTTAACTGGCCTCACTTTCATACAAAAACCACGAGGGACGAGTTTTAGCTGGCTTCACTTTCATACAAAAACTACGCGGGACGAGTTTTAGCTGGCTTCACTTTCATACAAAACTACGCGGGACGAGTTTTAGCTGGCTTCACTTTCATACAAAACTACGAGGGACGAGTTTCAGCTGGCTTCACTTTCATATAAAACTACGAGAGACGAGTTTTAACTGGCCTCACTTTCATACAAAACTACGAGGGACGAGTTTTAGCTGGCCTCACTTTCATACAAACACTACGAGAGACGAGTTTTAACTGGCCTCACTTTCATACAAAAACCACGAGGGACGAGTTTTAGCTGGCTTCACTTTCATACAAAAACTACGCGGGACGAGTTTTAACTGGCCTCACTTTCATACAAAAACTACGAGGGACGAGTTTTAGCTGGCCTCACTTTCATACAAAAACTACGAGAGACGAGTTTTAACTGGCCTCACTTTCATACAAAAACCACGAGGGACGAGTTTTAGCTGGCTTCACTTTCATACAAAAACTACGCGGGACGAGTTTTAGCTGGCTTCACTTTCATACAAAAACTACGCGGGACGAGTTTTAGCTGGCTTCACTTTCATACAAAAACTACGAGGGACGAGTTTCAGCTGGCTTCACTTTCATATAAAAACTACGAGAGACGAGTTTTAACTGGCCTCACTTTCATACAAAAACTACGAGGGACGAGTTTTAGCTGGCCTCACTTTCATACAAAAACTACGAGAGACGAGTTTTAACTGGCCTCACTTTCATACAAAAACCACGAGGGACGAGTTTTAGCTGGCTTCACTTTCATACAAAACATCGTTCAAATGTTGCGCAACATGTCGTCACCGATCGCCGTAAGTGTTGTACCATCGAACGCGGCTCGAGTCCCTCTTTCAAACGACACCCCACACATGGTACCTACTACTACCTACTACCGTACCGTACAAGGTTTTCCAGTTCGAATTTTTAATTTTTAAGTTTTAAGTTCTAAGTTCTAAGTTTTCGCGAGGCGAACGTGTCCGCGTGGCGAACACTATGCACCCAACACCTTTATCATATCGCAGAAAACATTTCATTACCGCGTTTTAAAAAACTACTAGCGCCATCTAGTGTTTACATACGAAAATACTTTCGACAATATCTTCTATCGAGTATCTTCCTTCGCCTCTTCAAATGAGTTTGACCTCGACTGACCTTGACCTCCCAGTGGTTGAACTTCCACCCCGGGGAGTAATTATCCCTGTAGTCTCCTTCTGCCCTGATTCCAACTTTGACAAACTCCTCGACCAGCTGCTTGGCGGAGTCTATGAGGGTCTTGCGCTCCTCCGCGGTGCTGGAGGCTGTGATGCCGCAGGGGACCACGATCACCTGGATGTCTGCGACCCGAGGGGGTAACACGAGACCTTTGTCGTCGCCGTGTACTAGCACCATTACACCTGATTCGGCATACTTTGTACCTACTAGAGTGCCCGACACCCTCTTGGCCCGATTCGGCATACAAAGCTAAAACGGACGTAACCAAACTAGGAACAATCTAGGCAACCTCACTGGGTACTATCGGCAGCGCATGAACCTACCCCAAGCAAGGGATCACCGTATTACTGGTGTTTTCATACAAACACTACGAGAGACCAGTTTTAGCTGGCCTCACTTTCATACAAAAACTACGAGAGACGAGTTTTAGCTGGCTTCACTTTCATACAAAAACTACGAGAGACGAGTTTTAGCTGGCTTCACTTTCATACAAAACTACGAGAGACGAGTTTTAACTGGCCTCACTTTCATACAAAACCACGAGGGACGAGTTTTAGCTGGCTTCACTTTCATACAAAACTAAGAGGGACGAGTTTTAGCTGGCTTCACTTTCATACAAAACTGCGAGGGACGAGTTTTAGCTGGCTTCACTTTCATACAAAACTACGCGGGACGAGTTTTAGCTGGCTTCACTTTCATACAAAACTACGCGGGACGAGTTTTAGCTGGCTTCACTTTCATACAAAACTACGAGGGACGAGTTTCAGCTGGCTTCACTTTCATATAAAACTACGAGAGACGAGTTTTAACTGGCCTCACTTTCATACAAAACTACGAGGGACGAGTTTTAGCTGGCCTCACTTTCATACAAAACTACGAGAGACGAGTTTTAACTGGCCTCACTTTCATACAAAACCACGAGGGACGAGTTTTAGCTGGCTTCACTTTCATACAAAACTACGCGGGACGAGTTTTAGCTGGCTTCACTTTCATACAAAAACTACGCGGGACGAGTTTTAGCTGGCTTCACTTTCATACAAAAACTACGAGGGACGAGTTTCAGCTGGCTTCACTTTCATATAAAAACTACGAGAGACGAGTTTTAACTGGCCTCACTTTCATACAAAACTACGAGGGACGAGTTTTAGCTGGCCTCACTTTCATACAAAAACTACGAGAGACGAGTTTTAACTGGCCTCACTTTCATACAAAAACCACGAGGGACGAGTTTTAGCTGGCTTCACTTTCATACAAAAACTACGCGGGACGAGTTTTAACTGGCCTCACTTTCATACAAAACTACGAGGGACGAGTTTTAGCTGGCCTCACTTTCATACAAAACTACGAGAGACGAGTTTTAACTGGCCTCACTTTCATACAAAACCACGAGGGACGAGTTTTAGCTGGCTTCACTTTCATACAAAACTACGCGGGACGACTTTTAGCTTGATTCTCTTTCATTACAAAACTACGCGGGACGAGTTTTAGCTGGCTTCACTTTCATACAAAAACTACGAGGGACGAGTTTCAGCTGGCTTCACTTTCATATAAAAACTACGAGAGACGAGTTTTAACTGGCCTCACTTTCATACAAAAACTACGAGGGACGAGTTTTAGCTGGCCTCACTTTCATACAAAAACTACGAGAGACGAGTTTTAACTGGCCTCACTTTCATACAAAAACCACGAGGGACGAGTTTTAGCTGGCTTCACTTTCATACAAAAACTACGCGGGACGAGTTTTAGCTGGCTTCACTTTCATACAAAACTACGCGGGACGAGTTTTAGCTGGGATCACTTTCAAACAAAACTACGAGGGACGAGTTTCAGCTGGCTTCACTTTCATATAAAAACTACGAGAGACGAGTTTTAACTGGCCTCACTTTCATACAAAAACTACGAGGGACGAGTTTTAGCTGGCCTCACTTTCATACAAAAACTACGAGAGACGAGTTTTAACTGGCCTCACTTTCATACAAAAACCACGAGGGACGAGTTTTAGCTGGCTTCACTTTCATACAAAACTACGCGGGACGAGTTTTAACTGGCCTCACTTTCATACAAAAACTACGAGGGACGAGTTTTAGCTGGCCTCACTTTCATACAAAAACTACGAGAGACGAGTTTTAACTGGCCTCACTTTCATACAAAAACCACGAGGGACGAGTTTTAGCTGGCTTCACTTTCATACAAAACTACGCGGGACGAGTTTTAGCTGGCTTCACTTTCATACAAAAACTACGCGGGACGAGTTTTAGCTGGCTTCACTTTCATACAAAAACTACGAGGGACGAGTTTCAGCTGGCTTCACTTTCATATAAAAACTACGAGAGACGAGTTTTAACTGGCCTCACTTTCATACAAAACTACGAGGGACGAGTTTTAGCTGGCCTCACTTTCATACAAAACTACGAGAGACGAGTTTTAACTGGCCTCACTTTCATACAAAACCACGAGGGACGAGTTTTAGCTGGCTTCACTTTCATACAAAAACTACGCGGGACGAGTTTTAACTGGCCTCACTTTCATACAAAACTACGAGGGACGAGTTTTAGCTGGCCTCACTTTCATACAAAACTACGAGAGACGAGTTTTAACTGGCCTCACTTTCATACAAAACCACGAGGGACGAGTTTTAGCTGGCTTCACTTTCATACAAAACTACGCGGGACGAGTTTTAGCTGGCTTCACTTTCATACAAAAACTACGCGGGACGAGTTTTAGCTGGCTTCACTTTCATACAAAAACTACGAGGGACGAGTTTCAGCTGGCTTCACTTTCATATAAAAACTACGAGAGACGAGTTTTAACTGGCCTCACTTTCATACAAAAACTACGAGGGACGAGTTTTAGCTGGCCTCACTTTCATACAAAAACTACGAGAGACGAGTTTTAACTGGCCTCACTTTCATACAAAACCACGAGGGACGAGTTTTAGCTGGCTTCACTTTCATACAAAACTACGCGGGACGAGTTTTAGCTGGCTTCACTTTCATACAAAACTACGCGGGACGAGTTTTAGCTGGCTTCACTTTCATACAAAACTACGAGGGACGAGTTTCAGCTGGCTTCACTTTCATATAAAAACTACGAGAGACGAGTTTTAACTGGCCTCACTTTCATACAAAACTACGAGGGACGAGTTTTAGCTGGCCTCACTTTCATACAAAAACTACGAGAGACGAGTTTTAACTGGCCTCACTTTCATACAAAAACCACGAGGGACGAGTTTTAGCTGGCTTCACTTTCATACAAAAACTACGCGGGACGAGTTTTAACTGGCCTCACTTTCATACAAAAACTACGAGGGACGAGTTTTAGCTGGCCTCACTTTCATACAAAAACTACGAGAGACGAGTTTTAACTGGCCTCACTTTCATACAAAAACCACGAGGGACGAGTTTTAGCTGGCTTCACTTTCATACAAAAACTACGCGGGACGAGTTTTAGCTGGCTTCACTTTCATACAAAAACTACGCGGGACGAGTTTTAGCTGGCTTCACTTTCATACAAAAACTACGAGGGACGAGTTTCAGCTGGCTTCACTTTCATATAAAAACTACGAGAGACGAGTTTTAACTGGCCTCACTTTCATACAAAAACTACGAGGGACGAGTTTTAGCTGGCCTCACTTTCATACAAAAACTACGAGAGACGAGTTTTAACTGGCCTCACTTTCATACAAAAACCACGAGGGACGAGTTTTAGCTGGCTTCACTTTCATACAAAACATCGTTCAAATGTTGCGCAACATGTCGTCACCGATCGCCGTAAGTGTTGTACCATCGAACGCGGCTCGAGTCCCTCTTTCAAACGACACCCCACACATGGTACCTACTACTACCTACTACCGTACCGTACAAGGTTTTCCATTTCTAATTTTTAAGTTCTAAGTTCTAAGTTTTCGCGAGGCGAACGTGTCCGCGTGGCGAACACTATGCACCCAACACCTTTATCATATCGCAGAAAACATTTCATTACCGCGTTTTAAAAAACTACTAGCGCCATCTAGTGTTCACATACGAAAATACTTTCGACAATATCTTCTATCGAGTATCTTCCTTCGCCTCTTCAAATGAGCTTGACCTCGACTGACCTTGACCTCCCAGTGGTTGAACTTCCACCCCGGGGAGTAATTATCCCTGTAGTCTCCTTCTGCCCTGATTCCAACTTTGACAAACTCCTCGACCAGCTGCTTGGCGGAGTCTATGAGGGTCTTGCGCTCCTCCGCGGTGCTGGAGGCTGTGATGCCGCAGGGGACCACGATCACCTGGATGTCTGCGACCCGAGGGGGTAGCACGAGACCTTTGTCGTCGCCGTGTACTAGCACCATTACACCTGATTCGGCATACTTTGTATCTACTAGAGTGCCCGACACGCTCCACGCCCGATTCGGCATACTTTCTACCTACTAGAGTGCCCGACACGCTCTTGACCCGATTCGGCATACTTTCTACCTACTAGAGTGCCCGACACGCTCTTGGCCCGATTCGGCATACTTTCTACCTACTTACGTGCCCGACACGCTCTTGGCCCGATTCGGCATACTTTGTACCTACTAGAGTGCCCGACACGCTTTTGGCCCGATTCGGCATACTTTGTATCTACTAGAGTGCCCGACACGCTCTTGGCCCGATTGGGCATACTTTTTACCTACTTGCGTGCCCGACACGCTCTTGGCCCGATTCGGCATACTTTCTACCTGCTTAAGTGCCCGACACGCTCTTGACCCGATTCGGCATACTTTGTACCTACTAGAGTGCCCGACACGCTCCACGCCCGATTCGGCATACTTTGTACCTACTAGAGTGCCCGTCACGCTCTTGGCCCGATTCGGCATACTTTCTACCTACTAGAGTGCCCGACACGCTCTTGGCCCGATTCGGCATACTTTCTACCTACTAGAGTGCCCGACACGCTCTTGGCCGGATTCGGCATACTTTCTACCTACTTGCGTGCCCGACACGCTCTTGGCCCGATTCGGCATACAAAGCTAAAACGGACATAACCAAACTAGGAACAATCTAGGCAACCTCACTGGGTACTATCGGCAGCGCATGAACCTACCCCAAGCAAGGGATCACCGTATTACTGGTGTTTTCATACATACACTACGAGAGATCAGTTTTAGCTGGCTTCACTTTCATACATAAACCACGAGAGACGAGTTTTAGCTGGCTTCACTTTCATACAAAAACTACAAGGGACGAGTTTTAGCTGGCTTCACTTTCATACAAAAACTACAAGGGACGAGTTTTAGCTGGCTTCACTTTCATACAAAAACTACGAGGGACGAGTTTTATCTGGCTTCACTTTCATACAAAACTACGAGGGCCGAGTTTTAGCTGGCTTCACTTTCATACAAAAACTAAGAGGGACGAGTTTTAGCTGGCTTCACTTTCATACAAAAACTACAAGGGACGAGTTTTAGCTGGCTTCACTTTCATACAAAAACTACAAGGGACGAGTTTTAGCTGGCTTCACTTTCATACAAAAACTACGAGGGACGAGTTTTAGCTGGCTTCACTTTCATACAAAAACTACGAGGGCCGAGTTTTAGCTGGCTTCACTTTCATACAAAAACTAAGAGGGACGAGTTTTAGCTGGCTTCACTTTCATACAAAAACTACGAGAGACGAGTTTTAGCTGGCTTCACTTTCATACAAAAACTACGAGGGACGAGTTTTAGCTGGCTTCACTTTCATACAAACACTACGAGAGACCAGTTTTAGCTGGCCTCACTTACCGACTGTATGGAGGACCACTATAATTATGTTGGACTCTGGTGCGAGTGTGTGCCACATACAATGTTGCGCAACATCGTTCAAATGTTGCGCGACATGTCGTCACCGATCGCCGTTAGTGTTGTACCATCGAACGCGGCTCGAGTCCCTCTTTCAAACGACACCCCACACATGGTACCTACTACTACCTACTACCGTACCGTACAAGGTTTTCCACTTCTAATTTTTAATTTTTAAGTTTTAAGTTCTAAGTTCTAAGTTTTCGCGAGGCGAACGTGTCCGCGTGGCGAACACTATGCACCCAACACCTCTATCATATCGCAGAAAACATTTCATTACCGCGTTTTAAAAAACTACTAGCGCCATCTAGTGTTTACATACGAAAATACTTTCGACAATATCTTCTATCGAGTATCTTCCTTCGCCTCTTCAAATGAGCTTGACCTCGACTGACCTTGACCTCCCAGTGGTTGAACTTCCACCCCGGGGAGTAATTATCCCTGTAGTCTCCTTCTGCCCTGATTCCAACTTTGACAAACTCCTCGACCAGCTGCTTGGCGGAGTCTATGAGGGTCTTGCGCTCCTCCGCGGTGCTGGAGGCTGTGATGCCGCAGGGGACCACGATCACTTGGATGTCTGCGACCCGAGGGGGTAGCACGAGACCTTTGTCGTCGCCGTGGACTAGCACCATTACACCTGATTCGGCATACTTTGTACCTACTAGAGTGCCCGACACGCTCCACGCCCGATTCGGCATACTTTCTACCTACTAGAGTGCCCGACACGCTCTTGACCCGATTCGGCATACTTTCTACCTACTAGAGTGCCCGACACGCTCTTGGCCCGATTCGGCATACTTTCTACCTACTTGCGTGCCCGACACGCTCTTGGCCCGATTCGGCATACTTTGTACCTACTAGAGTGCCCGACACGCTTTTGGCCCGATTCGGCATACTTTGTATCTACTAGAGTGCCCGACACGCTCTTGGCCCGATTGGGCATACTTTTTACCTACTTGCGTGCCCGACACGCTCTTGGCCCGATTCGGCATACTTTCTACCTGCTTAAGTGCCCGACACGCTCTTGACCCGATTCGGCATACTTTGTACCTACTAGAGTGCCCGACACGCTCCACGCCCGATTCGGCATACTTTGTACCTACTAGAGTGCCCGACACGCTTTTGGCCCGATTCGGCATACTTTCTACCTACTTGCGTGCCCGACACGCTTTTGGCCCGATTCGGCATACTTTCTACTTACTTAAGTGCCCGACACGCTCTTGGCCCGATTCGGCATACTTTGTACCTACTAGAGTGCCCGTCACGCTCTTGGCCCGATTCGGCATACTTTGTACCTACTAGAGTGCCCGACACGCTTTTGGCCCGATTCGGCATACTTTCTACCTACTTGCGTGCCCGACACGCTTTTAGCCCGATTCGGCATACTTTCTACCTACTTGCGTGCCCAACACGCTCTTGGCCCGATTCGGCATACTTTCTACCTACTTGCGTGCCTGACACGCTTTTAGCCCGATTCGGCATACTTTCTACCTACTTGCGTGCCCGACACGCTTTTAGCCCGATTCGGCATACTTTCTACCTACTTGCGTGCCCGACACGCTCTTGGCCCGATTGGGCATACTTTTTACCTACTTGCGTGCCCGACACGCTCTTGGCCCGATTCGGCATACTTTCTACCTAGTTGAGTGCCCGACACGCTCTTGGCCCGATTCGGCATACTTTGTACCTACTTGCGTGCCCAACACGCTCTTGACCCGATTCGGCATACTTTGTACCTACTTGCGTGCCCGACACGCTCTTGACCCGATTCGGCATACTTTCTACCTACTTGCGTGCCCAACACGCTCTTGGCCCGATTCGGCATACTTTCTACCTACTTAAGTGCCCGACACGCTCCACGCCCGATTCGGCATACTTTCTACCTACTTGCGTGCCCGACACACTTTTGGCCCGATTCGGCATACTTTCTACCTACTTAAGTGCCCGACACGCTCTTGGCCCGATTCGGCATACTTTGTACCTACTAGAGTGCCCGACTCGCTTTTGGCCCGATTCAGCATACTTTATACCTACTTGCGTGCCCGACACGCTCTTGGCCCGATTCGGCATACTTTCTACCTACTTGCGTGCCCGACACGCTTTTGGCCCGATTCGGCATACTTTGTACCTACTTAAGTGCCCGACACGCTCTTGGCCCGATTCGGCATACTTTCTACCTACTAGAGTGCCCGACACCCTCTTGGCCCGATTCGGCATACTTTGTACCTACTAGAGTGCCCGACACGCTTTTGGCCCGATTCGGCATACTTTCTACCTAATTAAGTGCCCGACACGCTCTTGGCCCGATTCGGCATACTTTGTACCTACTAGAGTGCCCGTCACGCTCTTGGCCCGATTCGGCATACTTTGTACCTACTAGAGTGCCCGACACGCTTTTGGCCCGATTCGGCATACTTTGTACCTACTTAAGTGCCCGACACGCTCTTGGCCCGATTCGGCATACTTTTTACCTACTTAAGTGCCCGACACTCTCTTGGCCCGATTCGGCATACTTTGTACCTACTAGAGTGCCCGACACGCTTTAAGCCCGATTCGGCATACTTTCTACCTACTTGCGTGCCCGACACGCTCTTGGCCCGATTCGGCATACTTTCTACCTACTTGCGTGCCCGACACGCTCTTGGCCCGATTCGGCATACTTTCTACCTACTAGAGTGCCCGACACCCTCTTGGCCCGATTCGGCATACTTTCTACCTACTAGAGTGCCCGACACGCTTTTAGCCCGATTCGGCATACTTTCTACCTGCTTGCGTGCCCGACACGCTTTTAGCCCGATTCGGCATACTTTCTGCCTACTTGAGTGCCCGACACGCTCTTGGCCCGATTCGGCATACTTTCTGCCTACTTAAGTGCACGACACGCTCTTGGCCCGATTCGGCATACTTTCTACCTACTTGCGTGCCCGACTCGCTCTTGGCCCGATTCGGCATACTTTCTACCTACTTAAGTGCCCGACACGCTCTTGGCCCGATTCGGCATACTTTCTACCTACTAGAGTGCCCGACACCCTCTTGGCCCGATTCAGCATACTTTGCACCTACTAGAGTGCCCGACACGCTTTTAGCACCATTCGGCATACTTTCTACCTACTAGAGTGCCCGACACCCTCTTGGCCCGATTCGGCATACAAAGCTAAAACGGACGTTTCAGCCCGATTCAGCATACTTTGCACCTACTAGAGTGCCCGACACGCTCTTGGCCCGATTCGGCATACTTTCTACCTACTAGAGTGCCCGACACCCTCTTGGCCCGATTCGGCATACAAAGCTAAAACGGACGTAACCAAACTAGGAACAATCTAGGCAACCTCACTGGGTACTATCGGCAGCGCATGAACCTACCCCAAGCAAGGGATCACCGTATTACTGGTGTTTTCATACAAACACTACGAGAGACCAGTTTTAGCTGGCCTCACTTTCATACAAAAACTACGAGGGACGAGTTTTAGCTGGCTTCATTTCATTCAAAAACTACGAGAGACGAGTTTTATCTGGCTTCACTTTCATACAAAAACTACGAGGGACGAGTTTTAGCTGGCTTCACTTTCATACAAAAACTAAGAGGGACGAGTTTTAGCTGGCTTCACTTTCATACAAAAACTAAGAGGGACGAGTTTTAGCTGGCTTCACTTTCATACAAAAAAAAGAGAGAC
The DNA here is from genome assembly GCA_024500475.1 of Phthorimaea operculella. Lineage (NCBI taxonomy): Eukaryota > Metazoa > Arthropoda > Insecta > Lepidoptera > Gelechiidae > Phthorimaea > Phthorimaea operculella. Next base: position 274,434 of record JANFCV010000208.1, read on the forward strand.
GAGTTTTAGCTGGCTTCACTTTCATACAAAACTACGCGGGACGAGTTTTAGCTGGCTTCACTTTCATACAAAACTACTGGGGACGAGTGTTAGCTGGCATCACTTTCATACAAATACTACTGGGGACGAGTTTGAGCTGGCTTCACTTTCATACAAACACTACGAGAGACGAGTTTTAGCTGGTTTCACTTTCATACAAAACTACGAGAGACGAGTTTTAACTGGCCTCACTTTCATACAAAACCACGAGGGACGAGTTTTAGCTGACTTCACTTTCATACAAAACATCGTTCAAATGTTGCGCAACATGTGTCGTCACCGATCGCCGTAAGTGCTGTACCATCGAACGCGGCTCGAGTCCCTCTTTCAAACGACACCCCACACATGGTACCTACTACTACCTACTACCGTACCGTACAAGGTTTTCCACTTCTAATTTTTAATTTTTAAGTTTTAAGTTCTAAGTTCTAAGTTTTCGCGAGGCGAACGTGTCCGCGTGGCGAACACTATGCACCCAACACCTTTATCATATCGCAGAAAACATTTCATTACCGCGTTTTAAAAAACTACTAGCGCCATCTAGTGTTCACATACGAAAATACTTTCGACAATATCTTCTATCGAGTATCTTCCTTCGCCTGTTCAAATGAGCTTGACTCGACTGACCTTGACCTCCCAGTGGTTGAACTTCCACCCCGGGAGTAATTATCCCTGTAGTCTCCTTCTGCCCTGATTCCAACTTTGACAAACTCCTCGACCAGCTGCTTGGCGGAGTCTATGAGGGTCTTGCGCTCCTCCGCGGTGCTGGAGGCTGTGATGCCGCAGGGGACCACGATCACCTGGATGTCTGCGACCCGGGGGTAGCACGAGACCTTTGTCGTCGCCGTGGACTAGCACCATTACACCTGATTCGGCATACTTTGTACCTACTAGAGTGCCCGTCACGCTCTTGGCCCGATTCGGCATACTTTGTACCTACTAGAGTGCCCGACACGCTTTTGGCCCGATTCAGCATACTTTCTACCTACTTGCGTGCCCGACACGCTTTTGGCCCGATTCAGCATACTTTATACCTACTTGCGTGCCCGACACGCTCTTGGCCCGATTCGGCATACTTTCTACCTACTTAAGTGCCCGACACGCTCTTGGCCCGATTCGGCATACTTTCTACCTACTAGAGTGCCCGACACCCTCTTGGCCCGATTCGGCATACTTTCTACCTACTAGAGTGCCCGACACGCTTTTAACCCGATTCGGCATACTTTCTACCTGCTTGCGTGCCCGACACGCTTTTAGCCCGATTCGGCATACTTTCTGCCTACTTGAGTGCCCGACACGCTCTTGGCCCGATTCGGCATACTTTCTGCCTACTTAAGTGCACGACACGCTCTTGGCCCGATTCGGCATACTTTCTACCTACTTGCGTGCCCGACTCGCTCTTGGCCCGATTCGGCATACTTTCTACCTACTTAAGTGCCCGACACGCTCTTGGCCCGATTCGGCATACTTTCTACCTACTAGAGTGCCCGACACCCTCTTGGCCCGATTCAGCATACTTTGCACCTACTAGAGTGCCCGACACGCTTTTAGCACCATTCGGCATACTTTCTACCTACTAGAGTGCCCGACACCCTCTTGGCCCGATTCGGCATACAAAGCTAAAACGGACGTAACCAAACTAGGAACAATCTAGGCAACCTCACTGGGTACTATCGGCAGCGCATGAACCTACCCCAAGCAAGGGATCACCGTATTACTGGTGTTTTCATACAAACACTACGAGAGACCAGTTTTAGCTGGCCTCACTTTCATACAAAACTACGAGGGACGAGTTTTAGCTGGCTTCACTTTCATACAAAACTACGAGAGACGAGTTTTAGCTGGCTTCACTTTCATACAAAAACTACGCGGGACGAGTTTTAGCTGGCTTCACTTTCATACAAAACTACGAGGGACGAGTTTTAGCTGGCTTCACTTTCATACAAAAACTAAGAGGGACGAGTTTTAGCTGGCTTCACTTTCATACAAAACTACGAGAGACGAGTTTTAGCTGGCTTCACTTTCATACAAAACTAAGAGGGACGAGTTTTAGCTGGCTTCACTTTCATACAAAACTACGAGAGACGAGTTTGCTGGCTTCACTTTCATACAAAAACTACGCGGGACGAGTTTTAGCTGGCTTCACTTTCATACAAAAACTACGAGGGACGAATTTTAGCTGGCTTCACTTCCATACAAACACTACGAGAGACCAGTTTTAGCTGGCCTCACTTATTGACTGTATGGAGGACCACTATAATTATGTTGGACTCTGGTGCGAGTGTGTGCCACATACAATGTTGCGCAACATCGTTCAAATGTTGCGCAACATGTCGTCACCGATCGCCGTAAGTGTTGTACCATCGAACGCGGCTCGAGTCCCTCTTTCAAACGACACCCCACACATGGTACCTACTACTACCTACTACCGTACCGTACAAGGTTTTCCACTTCTAATTTTTAATTTTTAAGTTCTAAGTTCTAAGTTTTCGCGAGGCGAACGTGTCCGCGTGGCGAACACTATGCACCCAACACCTTTATCATATCGCAGAAAACATTTCATTACCGCGTTTTAAAAAACTACTAGCGCCATCTAGTGTTCACATACGAAAACACTTTCGACAATATCTTCTATCGAGTATCTTCGTTGACCTGTTCAAATGAGCTTGACTCGACTGACCTTGACCTCCCAGTGGTTGAACTTCCACCCCGGGAGTAATTATCCCTGTAGTCTCCTTCTGCCCTGATTCCAACTTTGACAAACTCCTCGACCAGCTGCTTGGCGGAGTCTATGAGGGTCTTGCGCTCCTCCGCGGTGCTGGAGGCTGTGATGCCGCAGGGGACCACGATCACCTGGATGTCTGCGACCCGAGGGGGTAGCACGAGACCTTTGTCGTCGCCGTGGACTAGCACCATTACACCTGATTCGGCATACTTTGTACCTACTAGAGTGCCCGTCACGCTCTTGGCCCGATTCGGCATACTTTGTACCTACTAGAGTGCCCGACACGCTTTTGGCCCGATTCAGCATACTTTCTACCTACTTGCGTGCCCGACACGCTCTTGGCCCGATTCGGCATACTTTCTACCTACTTGCGTGCCCGACACGCTCTTGGCACGATTCGGCATACTTTCTACCTACTTGCGTGCCCGACACGCTCTTGGCACGATTCGGCATACTTTCTACCTACTTAAGTGCCCGACACGCTCTTGGCCCGATTCGGCATACAAAGCTTAAACGGACGTAACCAAACTAGGAACAATCTAGGCAACCTCACTGGGTACTATCGGCAGCGCATGAACCTACCCCAAGCAAGGGATCACCGTATTACTGGTGTTCTCATACAAACACTACGAGAGAAGGGGAGACCAGTTTTAGCTGGCTTCACTTTCATACAAAAACTACGAGGGACGAGTTTTATCTGGCTTCACTTTCATACAAAAACTAAGAGGGACGAGTTTTAGCTGGCTTCACTTTCATACAAAAACTACGAGGGACGAGTTTTAGCTGGCTTCACTTTCATACAAACACTACGAGAGACGAGTTTTAACTGGTTTCACTTTCATACAAAAACTACGAGAGACGAGTTTTAACTGGCCTCACTTTCATACAAAAACCACGAGGGACGAGTTTTAGCTGACTTCACTTTCATACAAAACATCGTTCAAATGTTGCGCAACATGTGTCGTCACCGATCGCCGTAAGTGCTGTACCATCGAACGCGGCTCGAGTCCCTCTTTCAAACGACACCCCACACATGGTACCTACTACTACCTACTACCGTACCGTACAAGGTTTTCCACTTCTAATTTTTAATTTTTAAGTTTTAAGTTCTAAGTTCTAAGTTTTCGCGAGGCGAACGTGTCCGCGTGGCGAACACTATGCACCCAACACCTTTATCATATCGCAGAAAACATTTCATTACCGCGTTTTAAAAAACTACTAGCGCCATCTAGTGTTCACATACGAAAATACTTTCGACAATATCTTCTATCGAGTATCTTCCTTCGCCTGTTCAAATGAGCTTGACCTCGACTGACCTTGACCTCCCAGTGGTTGAACTTCCACCCCGGGGAGTAATTATCCCTGTAGTCTCCTTCTGCCCTGATTCCAACTTTGACAAACTCCTCGACCAGCTGCTTGGCGGAGTCTATGAGGGTCTTGCGCTCCTCCGCGGTGCTGGAGGCTGTGATGCCGCAGGGGACCACGATCACCTGGATGTCTGCGACCCGAGGGGGTAGCACGAGACCTTTGTCGTCGCCGTGGACTAGCACCATTACACCTGATTCGGCATACTTTGTACCTACTAGAGTGCCCGTCACGCTCTTGGCCCGATTCGGCATACTTTGTACCTACTAGAGTGCCCGACACGCTTTTGGCCCGATTCAGCATACTTTCTACCTACTTGCGTGCCCGACACGCTTTTGGCCCGATTCAGCATACTTTATACCTACTTGCGTGCCCGACACGCTCTTGGCCCGATTCGGCATACTTTCTACCTACTTAAGTGCCCGACACGCTCTTGGCCCGATTCGGCATACTTTCTACCTACTAGAGTGCCCGACACCCTCTTGGCCCGATTCGGCATACTTTCTACCTACTAGAGTGCCCGACACGCTTTTAACCCGATTCGGCATACTTTCTACCTGCTTGCGTGCCCGACACGCTTTTAGCCCGATTCGGCATACTTTCTGCCTACTTGAGTGCCCGACACGCTCTTGGCCCGATTCGGCATACTTTCTGCCTACTTAAGTGCACGACACGCTCTTGGCCCGATTCGGCATACTTTCTACCTACTTGTGCCCGACTCGCTCTTGGCCCGATTCGGCATACTTTCTACCTACTTAAGTGCCCGACACGCTCTTGGCCCGATTCGGCATACTTTCTACCTACTAGAGTGCCCGACACCCTCTTGGCCCGATTCAGCATACTTTGCACCTACTAGAGTGCCCGACACGCTTTTAGCACCATTCGGCATACTTTCTACCTACTAGAGTGCCCGACACCCTCTTGGCCCGATTCGGCATACAAAGCTAAAACGGACGTAACCAAACTAGGAACAATCTAGGCAACCTCACTGGGTACTATCGGCAGCGCATGAACCTACCCCAAGCAAGGGATCACCGTATTACTGGTGTTTTCATACAAACACTACGAGAGACCAGTTTTAGCTGGCCTCACTTTCATACAAAAACTACGAGGGACGAGTTTTAGCTGGCTTCACTTTCATACAAAAACTACGAGAGACGAGTTTTAGCTGGCTTCACTTTCATACAAAAACTACGCGGGACGAGTTTTAGCTGGCTTCACTTTCATACAAAACTACGAGGGACGAGTTTTAGCTGGCTTCACTTTCATACAAAAACTAAGAGGGACGAGTTTTAGCTGGCTTCACTTTCATACAAAACTACGAGAGACGAGTTTTAGCTGGCTTCACTTTCATACAAAACTAAGAGGGACGAGTTTTAGCTGGCTTCACTTTCATACAAAACTACGAGAGACGAGTTTAGCTGGCTTCACTTTCATACAAAACTACGCGGGACGAGTTTTAGCTGGCTTCACTTTCATACAAAAACTACGAGGGACGAATTTTAGCTGGCTTCACTTCCATACAAACACTACGAGAGACCAGTTTTAGCTGGCCTCACTTATTGACTGTATGGAGGACCACTATAATTATGTTGGACTCTGGTGCGAGTGTGTACATACAATGTTGCGCAACATCGTTCAAATGTTGCGCAACATGTCGTCACCGATCGCCGTAAGTGTTGTACCATCGAACGCGGCTCGAGTCCCTCTTTCAAACGACACCCCACACATGGTACCTACTACTACCTACTACCGTACCGTACAAGGTTTTCCACTTCTAATTTTTAATTTTTAAGTTCTAAGTTCTAAGTTTTCGCGAGGCGAACGTGTCCGCGTGGCGAACACTATGCACCCAACACCTTTATCATATCGCAGAAAACATTTCATTACCGCGTTTTAAAAAACTACTAGCGCCATCTAGTGTTCACATACGAAAACACTTTCGACAATATCTTCTATCGAGTATCTTCGTTGACCTGTTCAAATGAGCTTGACCTCGACTGACCTTGACCTCCCAGTGGTTGAACTTCCACCCCGGGGAGTAATTATCCCTGTAGTCTCCTTCTGCCCTGATTCCAACTTTGACAAACTCCTCGACCAGCTGCTTGGCGGAGTCTATGAGGGTCTTGCGCTCCTCCGCGGTGCTGGAGGCTGTGATGCCGCAGGGGACCACGATCACCTGGATGTCTGCGACCCGAGGGGGTAGCACGAGACCTTTGTCGTCGCCGTGGACTAGCACCATTACACCTGATTCGGCATACTTTGTACCTACTAGAGTGCCCGTCACGCTCTTGGCCCGATTCGGCATACTTTGTACCTACTAGAGTGCCCGACACGCTTTTGGCCCGATTCAGCATACTTTCTACCTACTTGCGTGCCCGACACGCTCTTGGCCCGATTCGGCATACTTTCTACCTACTTGCGTGCCCGACACGCTCTTGGCACGATTCGGCATACTTTCTACCTACTTGCGTGCCCGACACGCTCTTGGCACGATTCGGCATACTTTCTACCTACTTAAGTGCCCGGCACGCTCTTGGCCCGATTCGGCATACAAAGCTTAAACGGACGTAACCAAACTAGGAACAATCTAGGCAACCTCACTGGGTACTATCGGCAGCGCATGAACCTACCCCAAGCAAGGGATCACCGTATTACTGGTGTTCTCATACAAACACTACGAGAGAAGGGAGACCAGTTTTAGCTGGCTTCACTTTCATACAAAACTACGAGGGACGAGTTTTATCTGGCTTCACTTTCATACAAAACTAAGAGGGACGAGTTTTAGCTGGCTTCACTTTCATACAAAACTACGAGGGACGAGTTTTAGCTGGCTTCACTTTCATACAAACACTACGAGAGACGAGTTTTAACTGGTTTCACTTTCATACAAAAACTACGAGAGACGAGTTTTAACTGGCCTCACTTTCATACAAAAACCACGAGGGACGAGTTTTAGCTGACTTCACTTTCATACAAAACATCGTTCAAATGTTGCGCAACATGTGTCGTCACCGATCGCCGTAAGTGCTGTACCATCGAACGCGGCTCGAGTCCCTCTTTCAAACGACACCCCACACATGGTACCTACTACTACCTACTACCGTACCGTACAAGGTTTTCCACTTCTAATTTTTAATTTTTAAGTTTTAAGTTCTAAGTTCTAAGTTTTCGCGAGGCGAACGTGTCCGCGTGGCGAACACTATGCACCCAACACCTTTATCATATCGCAGAAAACATTTCATTACCGCGTTTTAAAAAACTACTAGCGCCATCTAGTGTTCACATACGAAAATACTTTCGACAATATCTTCTATCGAGTATCTTCCTTCGCCTGTTCAAATGAGCTTGACCTCGACTGACCTTGACCTCCCAGTGGTTGAACTTCCACCCCGGGGAGTAATTATCCCTGTAGTCTCCTTCTGCCCTGATTCCAACTTTGACAAACTCCTCGACCAGCTGCTTGGCGGAGTCTATGAGGGTCTTGCGCTCCTCCGCGGTGCTGGAGGCTGTGATGCCGCAGGGGACCACGATCACCTGGATGTCTGCGACCCGAGGGGGTAGCACGAGACCTTTGTCGTCGCCGTGGACTAGCACCATTACACCTGATTCGGCATACTTTGTACCTACTAGAGTGCCCGTCACGCTCTTGGCCCGATTCGGCATACTTTGTACCTACTAGAGTGCCCGACACGCTTTTGGCCCGATTCAGCATACTTTCTACCTACTTGCGTGCCCGACACGCTTTTGGCCCGATTCAGCATACTTTATACCTACTTGCGTGCCCGACACGCTCTTGGCCCGATTCGGCATACTTTCTACCTACTTAAGTGCCCGACACGCTCTTGGCCCGATTCGGCATACTTTCTACCTACTAGAGTGCCCGACACCCTCTTGGCCCGATTCGGCATACTTTCTACCTACTAGAGTGCCCGACACGCTTTTAACCCGATTCGGCATACTTTCTACCTGCTTGCGTGCCCGACACGCTTTTAGCCCGATTCGGCATACTTTCTGCCTACTTGAGTGCCCGACACGCTCTTGGCCCGATTCGGCATACTTTCTGCCTACTTAAGTGCACGACACGCTCTTGGCCCGATTCGGCATACTTTCTACCTACTTGCGTGCCCGACTCGCTCTTGGCCCGATTCGGCATACTTTCTACCTACTTAAGTGCCCGACACGCTCTTGGCCCGATTCGGCATACTTTCTACCTACTAGAGTGCCCGACACCCTCTTGGCCCGATTCAGCATACTTTGCACCTACTAGAGTGCCCGACACGCTTTTAGCACCATTCGGCATACTTTCTACCTACTAGAGTGCCCGACACCCTCTTGGCCCGATTCGGCATACAAAGCTAAAACGGACGTAACCAAACTAGGAACAATCTAGGCAACCTCACTGGGTACTATCGGCAGCGCATGAACCTACCCCAAGCAAGGGATCACCGTATTACTGGTGTTTTCATACAAACACTACGAGAGACCAGTTTTAGCTGGCCTCACTTTCATACAAAAACTACGAGGGACGAGTTTTAGCTGGCTTCACTTTCATACAAAAACTACGAGAGACGAGTTTTAGCTGGCTTCACTTTCATACAAAAACTACGCGGGACGAGTTTTAGCTGGCTTCACTTTCATACAAAAACTACGAGGGACGAGTTTTAGCTGGCTTCACTTTCATACAAAAACTAAGAGGGACGAGTTTTAGCTGGCTTCACTTTCATACAAAAACTACGAGAGACGAGTTTTAGCTGGCTTCACTTTCATACAAAAACTAAGAGGGACGAGTTTTAGCTGGCTTCACTTTCATACAAAAACTACGAGAGACGAGTTTAAGCTGGCTTCACTTTCATACAAAAACTACGCGGGACGAGTTTTAGCTGGCTTCACTTTCATACAAAAACTACGAGGGACGAATTTTAGCTGGCTTCACTTCCATACAAACACTACGAGAGACCAGTTTTAGCTGGCCTCACTTATTGACTGTATGGAGGACCACTATAATTATGTTGGACTCTGGTGCGAGTGTGTGCCACATACAATGTTGCGCAACATCGTTCAAATGTTGCGCAACATGTCGTCACCGATCGCCGTAAGTGTTGTACCATCGAACGCGGCTCGAGTCCCTCTTTCAAACGACACCCCACACATGGTACCTACTACTACCTACTACCGTACCGTACAAGGTTTTCCACTTCTAATTTTTAATTTTTAAGTTCTAAGTTCTAAGTTTTCGCGAGGCGAACGTGTCCGCGTGGCGAACACTATGCACCCAACACCTTTATCATATCGCAGAAAACATTTCATTACCGCGTTTTAAAAAACTACTAGCGCCATCTAGTGTTCACATACGAAAACACTTTCGACAATATCTTCTATCGAGTATCTTCGTTGACCTGTTCAAATGAGCTTGACCTCGACTGACCTTGACCTCCCAGTGGTTGAACTTCCACCCCGGGGAGTAATTATCCCTGTAGTCTCCTTCTGCCCTGATTCCAACTTTGACAAACTCCTCGACCAGCTGCTTGGCGGAGTCTATGAGGGTCTTGCGCTCCTCCGCGGTGCTGGAGGCTGTGATGCCGCAGGGGACCACGATCACCTGGATGTCTGCGACCCGAGGGGGTAGCACGAGACCTTTGTCGTCGCCGTGTACTAGCACCATTACACCTGATTCGGCATACTTTGTATCTACTAGAGTGCCCGTCACGCTCTTGGCCCGATTCGGCATACTTTGTACCTACTAGAGTGCCCGACACGCTCCACGCCCGATTCGGCATACTTTCTACCTACTAGAGTGCCCGACACGCTCTTGGCCCGATTCGGCATACTTTCTACCTACTTAAGTGCCCGTCACCCTCTTGGCCCGATTCAGCATACAAAGCTAAAACGGACGTAACCAAACTAGGAACAATCTAGGCAACCTCACTGGGTACTATCGGCAGCGCATGAACCTACCCCAAGCAAGGGATCACCGTATTACTGGTGTTTTCATACAAACACTACGAGAGACCAGTTTTAGCTGGCCTCACTTTCATACAAAAACTACGAGGGACGAGTTTTAGCTGGCTTCACTTTCATACAAAAACTACGAGAGACGAGTTTTAGCTGGCTTCACTTTCATACAAAAACTACGCGGGACGAGTTTTAGCTGGCTTCACTTTCATACAAAAACTACGAGGGACGAGTTTTAGCTGGCTTCACTTTCATATAAAAACTACGAGAGACGAGTTTTAACTGGCCTCACTTTCATACAAAAACTACTAGGGACGAGTTTTAGCTGGCCTCACTTTCATACAAAAACTACGAGAGACGAGTTTTAGCTGGCTTCACTTTCATACAAAAACTACGAGAGACGAGTTTTAGCTGGCTTCACTTTCATAGAAAAACTACGAGGGACGAGTTTTAGCTGGCTTCACTTTCATACAAAAACTACGAGGGACGAGTTTCAGCTGGCTTCACTTTCATACAAAAACTACGAGAGACGAGTTTTAACTGGCCTCACTTTCATACAAAAACCACGAGGGACGAGTTTTAGCTGGCTTCACTTTCATACAAAACATCGTTCAAATGTTGCGCAACATGTCGTCACCGATCGCCGTAAGTGTTGTACCATCGAACGCGGCTCGAGTCCCTCTTTCAAACGACACCCCACACATGGTACCTACTACTACCTACTACCGTACCGTACAAGGTTTTCCAGTTCTAATTTTTAATTTTTAAGTTTTAAGTTCTAAGTTCTAAGTTTTCGCGAGGCGAACGTGTCCGCGTGGCGAACACTATGCACCCAACACCTTTATCATATCGCAGAAAACATTTCATTACCGCGTTTTAAAAAACTACTAGCGCCATCTAGTGTTTACATACGAAAATACTTTCGACAATATCTTCTATCGAGTATCTTCCTTCGCCTCTTCAAATGAGTTTGACCTCGACTGACCTTGACCTCCCAGTGGTTGAACTTCCACCCCGGGGAGTAATTATCCCTGTAGTCTCCTTCTGCCCTGATTCCAACTTTGACAAACTCCTCGACCAGCTGCTTGGCGGAGTCTATGAGGGTCTTGCGCTCCTCCGCGGTGCTGGAGGCTGTGATGCCGCAGGGGACCACGATCACCTGGATGTCTGCGACCCGAGGGGGTAGCACGAGACCTTTGTCGTCGCCGTGTACTAGCACCATTACACCTGATTCGGCATACTTTGTATCTACTAGAGTGCCCGACACGCTCCACGCCCGATTCGGCATACTTTCTACCTACTAGAGTGCCCGACACGCTCTTGACCCGATTCGGCATACTTTCTACCTACTAGAGTGCCCGACACGCTCTTGGCCCGATTCGGCATACTTTCTACCTACTTACGTGCCCGACACGCTCTTGGCCCGATTCGGCATACTTTGTACCTACTAGAGTGCCCGACACGCTTTTGGCCCGATTCGGCATACTTTGTATCTACTAGAGTGCCCGACACGCTCTTGGCCCGATTGGGCATACTGTTTACCTACTTGCGTGCCCGACACGCTCTGGGCCCGATTCGGCATACTTTCTACCTGCTTAAGTGCCCGACACGCTCTTGACCCGATTCGGCATACTTTGTACCTACTAGAGTGCCCGACACGCTCCACGCCCGATTCGGCATACTTTGTACCTACTAGAGTGCCCGTCACGCTCTTGGCCCGATTCGGCATACTTTCTACCTACTAGAGTGCCCGACACGCTCTTGGCCCGATTCGGCATACTTTCTACCTACTTGCGTGCCCGACACGCTCTTGGCCCGATTCGGCATACTTTCTACCTACTTGAGTGCCCGACACCCTCTTGGCCCGATTCGGCATACAAAGCTAAAACGGACATAACCAAACTAGGAACAATCTAGGCAACCTCACTGGGTACTATCGGCAGCGCATGAACCTACCCCAAGCAAGGGATCACCGTATTACTGGTGTTTTCATACATACACTACGAGAGATCAGTTTTAGCTGGCTTCACTTTCATACATAAACCACGAGAGACGAGTTTTAGCTGGCTTCACTTTCATACAAAAACTACAAGGGACGAGTTTTAGCTGGCTTCACTTTCATACAAAAACTACAAGGGACGAGTTTTAGCTGGCTTCACTTTCATACAAAAACTACGAGGGACGAGTTTTATCTGGCTTCACTTTCATACAAAAACTACGAGGGCCGAGTTTTAGCTGGCTTCACTTTCATACATAAACCACGAGAGACGAGTTTTAGCTGGCTTCACTTTCATACAAAAACTACGAGGGACGAGTTTTAGCTGGCTTCACTTTCATACAAAAACTAAGAGGGACGAGTTTTAGCTGGCTTCACTTTCATACAAAAACTACGAGAGACCAGTTTTAGCTGGCCTCACTTACCGACTGTATGGAGGACCACTATAATTATGTTGGACTCTGGTGCGAGTGTGTGCCACATACAATGTTGCGCAACATCGTTCAAATGTTGCGCGACATGTCGTCACCGATCGCCGTAAGTGTTGTACCATCGAACGCGGCTCGAGTCCCTCTTTCAAACGACACCCCACACATGGTACCTACTACTACCTACTACCGTACCGTACAAGGTTTTCCACTTCTAATTTTTAATTTTTAAGTTTTAAGTTCTAAGTTCTAAGTTTTCGCGAGGCGAACGTGTCCGCGTGGCGAACACTATGCACCCAACACCTTTATCATATCGCAGAAAACATTTCATTACCGCGTTTTAAAAAACTACTAGCGCCATCTAGTGTTCACATACGAAAATACTTTCGACAATATCTTCTTTTGGGTATCTTCCTTCGCCTCTTCAAATGAGCTTGACCTCGACTGACCTTGACCTCCCAGTGGTTGAACTTCCACCCCGGGGAGTAATTATCCCTGTAGTCTCCTTCTGCCCTGATTCCAACTTTGACAAACTCCTCGACCAGCTGCTTGGCGGAGTCTATGAGGGTCTTGCGCTCCTCCGCGGTGCTGGAGGCTGTGATGCCGCAGGGGACCACGATCACCTGGATGTCTGCGACCCGAGGGGGTAGCACGAGACCTTTGTCGTCGCCGTGTACTAGCACCATTACACCTGATTCGGCATACTTTGTACCTACTAGAGTGCCCGTCACGCTCTTGGCCCGATTCGGCATACTTTGTACCTACTAGAGTGCCCGACACGCTTTTGGCCCGATTCAGCATACTTTCTACCTACTTGCGTGCCCGACACGCTCTTGGCCCGATTCGGCATACTTTCTACCTACTTGCGTGCCCGACACGCTCTTGGCACGATTCGGCATACTTTCTACCTACTTGCGTGCCCGACACGCTCTTGGCACGATTCGGCATACTTTCTACCTACTTAAGTGCCCGACACGCTCTTGGCCCGATTCGGCATACAAAGCTTAAACGGACGTAACCAAACTAGGAACAATCTAGGCAACCTCACTGGGTACTATCGGCAGCGCATGAACCTACCCCAAGCAAGGGATCACCGTATTACTGGTGTTCTCATACAAACACTACGAGAGAAGGGGAGACCAGTTTTAGCTGGCTTCACTTTCATACAAAAACTACGAGGGACGAGTTTTATCTGGCTTCACTTTCATACAAAAACTAAGAGGGACGAGTTTTAGCTGGCTTCACTTTCATACAAAAACTACGAGGGACGAGTTTTAGCTGGCTTCACTTTCATACAAACACTACGAGAGACGAGTTTTAACTGGTTTCACTTTCATACAAAAACTACGAGAGACGAGTTTTAACTGGCCTCACTTTCATACAAAAACCACGAGGGACGAGTTTTAGCTGACTTCACTTTCATACAAAACATCGTTCAAATGTTGCGCAACATGTGTCGTCACCGATCGCCGTAAGTGCTGTACCATCGAACGCGGCTCGAGTCCCTCTTTCAAACGACACCCCACACATGGTACCTACTACTACCTACTACCGTACCGTACAAGGTTTTCCACTTCTAATTTTTAATTTTTAAGTTTTAAGTTCTAAGTTCTAAGTTTTCGCGAGGCGAACGTGTCCGCGTGGCGAACACTATGCACCCGACACCTTTATCATATCGCAGAAAACATTTCATTACCGCGTTTTAAAAAACTACTAGCGCCATCTAGTGTTTACATACGAAAACACTTTCGACAATATCTTCTATCGAGTATCTTCCTTCGCCTCTTCAAATGAGCTTGACCTCGACTAACCTTGACCTCCCAGTGGTTGAACTTCCACCCCGGGGAGTAATTATCCCTGTAGTCTCCTTCTGCCCTGATTCCAACTTTGACAAACTCCTCGACCAGCTGCTTGGCGGAGTCTATGAGGGTCTTGCGCTCCTCCGCGGTGCTGGAGGCTGTGATGCCGCAGGGGACCACGATCACCTGGATGTCTGCGACCCGAGGGGGTAGCACGAGACCTTTGTCGTCGCCGTGGACTAGCACCATTACACCTGATTCGGCATACTTTGTACCTACTAGAGTGCCCGACACGCTCCACGCCCGATTCGGCATACTTTCTACCTACTAGAGTGCCCGACACGCTCCACGCCCGATTCGGCATACTTTCTACCTACTAGAGTGCCCGACACGCTCTTGACCCGATTCGGCATACTTTCTACCTACTAGAGTGCCCGACACGCTCTTGGCCCGATTCGGCATACTTTCTACCTACTTACGTGCCCGACACGCTCTTGGCCCGATTCGGCATACTTTGTACCTACTAGAGTGCCCGACACGCTTTTGGCCCGATTCGGCATACTTTGTATCTACTAGAGTGCCCGACACGCTCTTGGCCCGATTGGGCATACTTTTTACCTACTTGCGTGCCCGACACGCTCTTGGCCCGATTCGGCATACTTTCTACCTGCTTAAGTGCCCGACACGCTCTTGACCCGATTCGGCATACTTTGTACCTACTAGAGTGCCCGACACGCTCCACGCCCGATTCGGCATACTTTGTACCTACTAGAGTGCCCGTCACGCTCTTGGCCCGATTCGGCATACTTTCTACCTACTAGAGTGCCCGACACGCTCTTGGCCCGATTCGGCATACTTTCTACCTACTTGCGTGCCCGACACGCTCTTGGCCCGATTCGGCATACTTTCTACCTACTTGAGTGCCCGACACCCTCTTGGCCCGATTCGGCATACAAAGCTAAAACGGACATAACCAAACTAGGAACAATCTAGGCAACCTCACTGGGTACTATCGGCAGCGCATGAACCTACCCCAAGCAAGGGATCACCGTATTACTGGTGTTTTCATACATACACTACGAGAGATCAGTTTTAGCTGGCTTCACTTTCATACATAAACCACGAGAGACGAGTTTTAGCTGGCTTCACTTTCATACAAAACTACAAGGGACGAGTTTTAGCTGGCTTCACTTTCATACAAAACTACAAGGGACGAGTTTTAGCTGGCTTCACTTTCATACAAAACTACGAGGGACGAGTTTTATCTGGCTTCACTTTCATACAAAACTACGAGGGCCGAGTTTTAGCTGGCTTCACTTTCATACAAAACTACGAGAGACGAGTTTTAGCTGGCTTCACTTTCATACAAAACTACAAGGGACGAGTTTTAGCTGGCTTCACTTTCATACAAAAACTACAAGGGACGAGTTTTAGCTGGCTTCACTTTCATACAAAAACTACGAGGGACGAGTTTTAGCTGGCTTCACTTTCATACAAAAACTACGAGAGACGAGTTTTATCTGGCTTCACTTTCATACAAAAACTACGAGGGCCGAGTTTTAGCTGGCTTCACTTTCATACAAAAACTAAGAGGGACGAGTTTTAGCTGGCTTCACTTTCATACAAAAACTACGAGAGACGAGTTTTAGCTGGCTTCACTTTCATACAAAAACTACGCGGGACGAGTTTTAGCTGGCCTCACTTTCATACAAAAACTACGAGGGACGAGTTTTAGCTGGCTTCACTTTCATACAAACACTACGAGAGACCAGTTTTAGCTGGCCTCACTTACCGACTGTATGGAGGACCACTATAATTATGTTGGACTCTGGTGCGAGTGTGTGCCACATACAATGTTGCGCAACATCGTTCAAATGTTGCGCGACATGTCGTCACCGATCGCCGTAAGTGTTGTACCATCGAACGCGGCTCGAGTCCCTCTTTCAAACGACACCCCACACATGGTACCTACTACTACCTACTACCGTACCGTACAAGGTTTTCCACTTCTAATTTTTAATTTTTAAGTTTTAAGTTCTAAGTTCTAAGTTTTCGCGAGGCGAACGTGTCCGCGTGGCGAACACTATGCACCCAACACCTTTATCATATCGCAGAAAACATTTCATTACCGCGTTTTAAAAAACTACTAGCGCCATCTAGTGTTCACATACGAAAATACTTTCGACAATATCTTCTTTTGGGTATCTTCCTTCGCCTCTTCAAATGAGCTTGACCTCGACTGACCTTGACCTCCCAGTGGTTGAACTTCCACCCCGGGGAGTAATTATCCCTGTAGTCTCCTTCTGCCCTGATTCCAACTTTGACAAACTCCTCGACCAGCTGCTTGGCGGAGTCTATGAGGGTCTTGCGCTCCTCCGCGGTGCTGGAGGCTGTGATGCCGCAGGGGACCACGATCACTTGGATGTCTGCGACCCGAGGGGGTAGCACGAGACCCATGTCGTCGCCGTGTACTAGCACCATTACACCTGGAAAACACGCTCTTGGCCCGATTCGGCATACTTTTTACCTACTAGAGTGCCCGTCACGCTCTTGGCCCGATTCGGCATACTTTGTACCTACTAGAGTGCCCGACACGCTTTTGGCCCGATTCAGCATACTTTATACCTACTTGCGTGCCCGACACGCTCTTGGCCCGATTCGGCATACTTTCTACCTACTTAAGTGCCCGACACGCTCTTGGCCCGATTCGGCATACTTTCTACCTACTAGAGTGCCCGACACCCTCTTGGCCCGATTCGGCATACTTTCTACCTACTAGAGTGCCCGACACGCTTTTAGCCCGATTCGGCATACTTTCTACCTGCTTGCGTGCCCGACACGCTTTTAGCCCGATTCGGCATACTTTCTGCCTACTTAAGTGCCCGACACGCTCTTGGCCCGATTCGGCATACTTTCTACCTACTAGAGTGCCCGACACCCTCTTGGCCCGATTCAGCATACTTTGCACCTACTAGAGTGCCCGACACGCTTTTAGCACCATTCGGCATACTTTCTACCTACTAGAGTGCCCGACACCCTCTTGGCCCGATTCGGCATACAAAGCTAAAACGGACGTTTCAGCCCGATTCAGCATACTTTGCACCTACTAGAGTGCCCGACACGCTTTTAGCACCATTCGGCATACTTTCTACCTACTAGAGTGCCCGACACCCTCTTGGCCCGATTCGGCATACAAAGCTAAAACGGACGTAACCAAACTAGGAACAATCTAGGCAACCTCACTGGGTACTATCGGCAGCGCATGAACCTACCCCAAGCAAGGGATCACCGTATTACTGGTGTTTTCATACAAACACTACGAGAGACCAGTTTTAGCTGGCCTCACTTTCATACAAAAACTACGCGGGACGAGTTTTAGCTGGCTTCACTTTCATACAAAAACTACGCGGGACGAGTTTTAGCTGGCTTCACTTTCATACAAAAACTACGAGGGACGAGTTTCAGCTGGCTTCACTTTCATATAAAAACTACGAGAGACGAGTTTTAACTGGCCTCACTTTCATACAAAAACTACGAGGGACGAGTTTTAGCTGGCCTCACTTTCATACAAAAACTACGAGAGACGAGTTTTAACTGGCCTCACTTTCATACAAAAACCACGAGGGACGAGTTTTAGCTGGCTTCACTTTCATACAAAACATCGTTCAAATGTTGCGCAACATGTCGTCACCGATCGCCGTAAGTGTTGTACCATCGAACGCGGCTCGAGTCCCTCTTTCAAACGACACCCCACACATGGTACCTTCTACTACCTACTACCGTACCGTACAAGGTTTTCCACTTCTAATTTTTAATTTTTAAGTTTTATGTTCTAAGTTCTAAGTTTTCGCGAGGCGAACGAGTCCGCGTGGCGAACACTATTCACCCCACACCTTTATCATATCGCAGAAAACATTTCATTACCGCGTTTTAAAAAACTACTAGCGCCATCTAGTGTTCACATACGAAAATACTTTCGACAATATCTTCTATCGAGTATCTTCGTTGACCTGTTCAAATGAGCTTGACCTCGACTGACCTTGACCTCCCAGTGGTTGAACTTCCACCCCGGGGAGTAATTATCCCTGTAGTCTCCTTCTGCCCTGATTCCAACTTTGACAAACTCCTCGACCAGCTGCTTGGCGGAGTCTATGAGGGTCTTGCGCTCCTCCGCGGTGCTGGAGGCTGTGATGCCGCAGGGGACCACGATCACCTGGATGTCTGCGACCCGAGGGGGTAACACGAGACCTTTGTCGTCGCCGTGTACTAGCACCATTACACCTGATTCGGCATACTTTGTATCTACTAGAGTGCCCGACACGCTCCACGCCCGATTCGGCATACTTTCTACCTACTAGAGTGCCCGACACGCTCTTGACCCGATTCGGCATACTTTCTACCTACTAGAGTGCCCGACACGCTCTTGGCCCGATTCGGCATACTTTCTACCTACTTAAGTGCCCGACATGCTCTTGGCCCGATTCGGCATACTTTCTACCTACTTGCGTGCCCGACACGCTCTTGGCCCGATTCGGCATACTTTCTACCTACTTAAGTGCCCGACACGCTCTTGGCCCGATTCGGCATACTTTCTACCTACTAGAGTGCCCGACACCCTCTTGGCCCGATTCGGCATACTTTGTACCTACTAGAGTGCCCGACACGCTTTTGGCCCGATTCGGCATACTTTGTACCTACTTAAGTGCCCGACACGCTCTTGGCCCGATTCGGCATACTTTCTACCTACTAGAGTGCCCGACACCCTCTTGGCCCGATTCGGCATACTTTGTACCTACTAGAGTGCCCGACACGCTTTTGGCCCGATTCGGCATACTTTGTACCTACTAGAGTGCCCGACACGCTCTTGGCCCGATTCGGCATACTTTGTACCTACTAGAGTGCCCGACATGCTCTTGGCCCGATTCGGCATACAAAGCTAAAACGGACGTAACCAAACTAGGAACAATCTAGGCAACCTCACTGGGTACTATCGGCAGCGCATGAACCTACCCCAAGCAAGGGATCACCGTATTACTGGTGTTTTCATACAAACACTACGAGAGACCAGTTTTAGCTGGCTTCACTTTCATACAAAAACTACGAGAGACGAGTTTTAGCTGGCTTCACTTTCATACAAAAACTACGAGGGACGAGTTTTGGTTGGCTTCACTTTCATATAAAAACTACGAGAGACGAGTTTTAACTGGCCTCACTTTCATACAAAAACTACGAGAGACCAGTTTTAGCTGGCCTCACTTTCATACAAAAACTACGAGGGACGAGTTTTAGCTGGCCTCACTTTCATACAAAAACTACGAGAGACGAGTTTTAGCTGGCTTCACTTTCATACAAAAACTACGAGGGACGAGTTTTAGCTGGCTTCACTTTCATATAAAAACTACGAGAGACGAGTTTTAACTGGCCTCACTTTCATACAAAAACTACGAGAGACGAGTTTTAGCTGGCTTCACTTTCATACAAAAACTACGAGAGACGAGTTTTAGCTGGCTTCACTTTCATACAAAAACTACGAGAGACGAGTTTTAGCTGGCTTCACTTTCATACAAACACTACGAGAGACCAGTTTTAGCTGGCCTCACTTACCGACTGTATGGAGGACCACTATAATCATGTTGGACTCTGGTGCGAGTGTGTGCCACATACAATGTTGCGCAACATGTCGTCACCGATCGCCGTAAGTGTTGTACCATCGAACGCGGCTCGAGTCCCTCTTTCAAACGACACCCCACACATGGTACCTACTACTACCTACTACCGTACCGTACAAGGTTTTCCACTTCTAATTTTTAATTTTTAAGTTTTAAGTTCTAAGTTCTAAGTTTTCGCGAGGCGAACGTGTCCGCGTGGCGAACACTATGCACCCCACACCTTTATCATATCGCAGAAAACATTTCATTACCGCGTTTTAAAAAACTACTAGCGCCATCTAGTGTTCACATACGAAAATACTTTCGACAATATCTTCTATCGAGTATCTTCCTTCGCCTCTTCAAATGAGCTTGACCTCGACTGACCTTGACCTCCCAGTGGTTGAACTTCCACCCCGGGGAGTAATTATCCCTGTAGTCTCCTTCTGCCCTGATTCCAACTTTGACAAACTCCTCGACCAGCTGCTTGGCGGAGTCTATGAGGGTCTTGCGCTCCTCCGCGGTGCTGGAGGCTGTGATGCCGCAGGGGACCACGATCACCTGGATGTCTGCGACCCGAGGGGGTAGCACGAGACCTTTGTCGTCGCCGTGTACTAGCACCATTACACCTGATTCGGCATACTTTGTATCTACTAGAGTGCCCGACACGCTCTTGGCCCGATTCGGCATACTTTGTACCTACTAGAGTGCCCGACACGCTCTTGGCCCGATTCGGCATACTTTCTACCTACTTGCGTGCCCGACACGCTTTTAGCCCGATTCGGCATACTTTCTACCTACTTGCGTGCCCGACACGCTCTTGGCCCGATTCGGCATACTTTCTACCTACTTGCGTGCCCGACACGCTCTTGGCCCGATTCGGCATACTTTCTACCGCGTGCCCGACTCGCTCTTGGCCCGATTCGGCATACTTTCTGCCTACTTAAGTGCCCGACACGCTCTTGGCCCGATTCGGCATACTTTCTACCTACTTGCGTGCCCGACTCGCTCCTGGCCCGATTCGGCATACTTTCTACCTACTTAAGTGCCCGACACGCTCTTGGCCCGATTCGGCATACTTTCTACCTACTAGAGTGCCCGACACCCTCTTGGCCCGATTCGGCATACAAAGCTAAAACGTACGTAACCAAACTAGGAACAATCTAGGCAACCTCACTGGGTACTATCGGCAGCGCATGAACCTACCCCAAGCAAGGGATCACCGTATTACTGGTGTTTTCATACAAACACTACGAGAGACCAGTTTTAGCTGGCCTCACTTTCATACAAAAACTACGAGGGACGAGTTTTAGCTGGCTTCACTTTCATACAAACACTACGAGAGACGAGTTTTAACTGGCCTCACTTTCATACAAAAACTACGAGAGACGAGTTTTAACTGGCCTCACTTTCATACAAAAACCACGAGGGACGAGTTTTAGCTGGCTTCACTTTCATACAAAACATCGTTCAAATGTTGCGCGACATGTCGTCACCGATCGCCGTAAGTGTTGTACCATCGAACGCGGCTCGAGTCCTCTTTCAAACGACACCCCACACATGGTACCTACTACTACCTACTACCGTACCGTACAAGGTTTTCCACTTCTAATTTTTAATTTTTAAGTTCTAAGTTCTAAGTTTTCGCGAGGCGAACGTGTCCGCGTGGCGAACACTATGCACCCAACACCTTTATCATATCGCAGAAAACATTTCATTACCGCGTTTTAAAAAACTACTAGCGCCATCTAGTGTTCACATACGAAAACACTTTCGACAATATCTTCTATCGAGTATCTTCGTTGACCTGTTCAAATGAGCTTGACCTCGACTGACCTTGACCTCCCAGTGGTTGAACTTCCACCCCGGGGAGTAATTATCCCTGTAGTCTCCTTCTGCCCTGATTCCAACTTTGACAAACTCCTCGACCAGCTGCTTGGCGGAGTCTATGAGGGTCTTGCGCTCCTCCGCGGTGCTGGAAGCTGTGATGCCGCAGGGGACCACGATCACCTGGATGTCTGCGACCCGAGGGGGTAGCACGAGACCTTTGTCGTCGCCGTGTACTAGCACCATTACACCTGATTCGGCATACTTTGTATCTACTAGAGTGCCCGACACGCTCTTGGCCCGATTCGGCATACTTTGTACCTACTAGAGTGCCCGACACGCTCTTGGCCCGATTCGGCATACTTTCTACCTACTTGCGTGCCCGACACGCTTTTAGCCCGATTCGGCATACTTTCTACCTACTTGCGTGCCCGACACGCTCTTGGCCCGATTCGGCATACTTTCTACCTACTTGCGTGCCCGACACGCTCTTGGCCCGATTCGGCATACTTTCTACCTACTTGCGTGCCCGACTCGCTCTTGGCCCGATTCGGCATACTTTCTGCCTACTTAAGTGCCCGACACGCTCTTGGCCCGATTCGGCATACTTTCTACCTACTTGCGTGCCCGACTCGCTCCTGGCCCGATTCGGCATACTTTCTACCTAAATACGTGCCCGACACGCTCTTGGCCCGATTCGGCATACTTTCTACCTACTAGAGTGCCCGACACCCTCTTGGCCCGATTCGGCATACAAAGCTAAAACGTACGTAACCAAACTAGGAACAATCTAGGCAACCTCACTGGGTACTATCGGCAGCGCATGAACCTACCCCAAGCAAGGGATCACCGTATTACTGGTGTTTTCATACAACCTCTACGAGAGAAGAGATTTCGCTGGCTTCAATTTCATACATACACTACGATAGACGAGTTTTAGCTGGATTCACTTTCATACAAACACTACGAGAGACGAGTTTTAACTGGCCTCACTTTCATACAAAACTACGAGAGACGAGTTTTAACTGGCCTCACTTTCATACAAAAACCACGAGGGACGAGTTTTAGCTGGCTTCACTTTCATACAAAACATCGTTCAAATGTTGCGCGACATGTCGTCACCGATCGCCGTAAGTGTTGTACCATCGAACGCGGCTCGAGTCCCTCTTTCAAACGACACCCCACACATGGTACCTACTACTACCTACTACCGTACCGTACAAGGTTTTCCACTTCTAATTTTTAATTTTTAAGTTCTAAGTTCTAAGTTTTCGCGAGGCGAACGTGTCCGCGTGGCGAACACTATGCACCCAACACCTTTATCATATCGCAGAAAACATTTCATTACCGCGTTTTAAAAAACTACTAGCGCCATCTAGTGTTCACATACGAAAACACTTTCGACAATATCTTCTATCGAGTATCTTCGTTGACCTGTTCAAATGAGCTTGACCTCGACTGACCTTGACCTCCCAGTGGTTGAACTTCCACCCCGGGGAGTAATTATCCCTGTAGTCTCCTTCTGCCCTGATTCCAACTTTGACAAACTCCTCGACCAGCTGCTTGGCGGAGTCTATGAGGGTCTTGCGCTCCTCAGGGGTGCTGGAAGCTGTGATGCCGCAGGGGACCACGATCACCTGGATGTCTGCGACCCGAGGGGGTAACACGAGACCTTTGTCGTCGCCGTGGACTAGCACCATTACACCTGATTCGGCATACTTTGTACGAGACCTTTGTCGTCGCCGTGGACTAGCACCATTACACCTGATTCGGCATACTTTGTACGAGACCTTTGTCGTCGCCGTGGACTAGCACCATTACACCTGATTCGGCATACTTTGTACGAGACCTTTGTCGTCGCCGTGGACTAGCACCATTACACCTGGAAGAATTGCAGGTAACACGAGACCTGCGTCAAACTACCTACTAGAGTGCCCGACACGCTCTTGGCCCGATTCGGCATACTTTCTACCTGCTTAAGTGCCCGACACGCTCTTGGCCCGAGTCGGCATACTTTGTACCTACTTAAGTGCCCGACACGCTCTTGGCCCGATTCGGCATACTTTGTACCTACTAGAGTGCCCGACACGCTCTTGGCCCGATTCGGCATACTTTCTACCTACTTGCGTGCCCGACACGCTTTTGGCCCGATTCGGCATACTTTCTACCTACTTAAGTGCCCGACACGCTATTGACCCGATTCGGCATACTTTCTACTTGCTTGAGTGCCCGACACGCTCTTGGCCCGATTCGGCATACTTTGTACCTACTAGAGTGCCCGACACGCTTTTGGCCCGATTCGGCATACTTTCTACCTACTTAAGTGCCCGACACGCTCTTGGCCCGATTCGGCATACTTTGTACCTACTAGAGTGCCCGACACGCTCTTGGCCCGATTCGGCATACTTTGTACCTACTAGAGTGCCCGACACGCTCTTGGCCCGATTCGGCATACTTTCTACCTAGTTGAGTGCCCGACACGCTCTTGGCCCGATTCGGCATACTTTCTACCTGCTTGCGTGCCCGACACGTTCTTGGCCCGATTCGGCATACTTTCTACCTACTTGCGTGCCCGACACGCTTTTAGCCCGATTCGGCATACTTTCTACCTACTTGCGTGCCCGACACGCTTTTAGCCCGATTCGGCATACTTTCTACCTACTTGCGTGCCCGACACGCTCTTGGCCCGATTCGGCATACTTTCTACCTACTTGCGTGCCCGACACGCTCTTGGCCCGATTCGGCATACTTTCTACCTACTTGCGTGCCCGACTCGCTCTTGGCCCGATTCGGCATACTTTCTACCTACTAGAGTGCCCGACACCCTCTTGGCCCGATTCGGCATACAAAGCTAAAACGGACGTAACCAAACTAGGAACAATCTAGGCAACCTCACTGGGTACTATCGGCAGCGCATGAACCTACCCCAAGCAAGGGATCACCGTATTACTGGTGTTTTCATACAAACACTACGAGAGACCAGTTTTAGCTGGCCTCACTTTCATACAAAAACTACGAGGGACGAGTTTTAGCTGGCTTCACTTTCATACAAAAACTACGAGAGACGAGTTTTAGCTGGCTTCACTTTCATACAAAAACTACGCGGGACGAGTTTTAGCTGGCTTCACTTTCATACAAAAACTACGAGGGACGAGTTTTAGCTGGCTTCACTTTCATATAAAAACTACGAGAGACGAGTTTTAACTGGCCTCACTTTCATACAAAAACCATGAGGGACGAGTTTTAGCTGGCTTCACTTTCATACAAAAACCACGAGGGACCAGTTTTAGCTGGCCTCACTTACCGACTGTATGGAGGACCACTATAATTATGTTGGACTCTAGTGCGAGTGTGTGCCACATACAATGTTGCGCAACATCGTTCAAATGTTGCGCAACATGTGTCGTCACCGATCGTCGTAAGTGTTGTACCATCGAACGCGGCTCGAGTCCCTCTTTCAAACGACACCCCACACATGGTACCTACTACTACCTACTACCGTACCGTACAAGGTTTTCCACTTCTAATTTTTAATTTTTAAGTTCTAAGTTCTAAGTTTTCGCGAGGCGAACGTGTCCGCGTGGCGAACACTATGCACCCAACACCTTTATCATATCGCAGAAAACATTTCATTACCGCGTTTTAAAAAACTACTAGCGCCATCTAGTGTTCACATACGAAAACACTTTCGACAATATCTTCTATCGAGTATCTTCGTTGACCTGTTCAAATGAG
Organism: Phthorimaea operculella; assembly: GCA_024500475.1. NCBI lineage: Eukaryota > Metazoa > Arthropoda > Insecta > Lepidoptera > Gelechiidae > Phthorimaea > Phthorimaea operculella. The sequence goes on from JANFCV010000208.1 coordinate 299,951, forward strand.
CTTGACCTCGACTGACCTTGACCTCCCAGTGGTTGAACTTCCACCCCGGGGAGTAATTATCCCTGTAGTCTCCTTCTGCCCTGATTCCAACTTTGACAAACTCCTCGACCAGCTGCTTGGCGGAGTCTATGAGGGTCTTGCGCTCCTCCGCGGTGCTGGAAGCTGTGATGCCGCAGGGGACCACGATCACCTGGATGTCTGCGACCCGAGGGGGTAGCACGAGACCTTTGTCGTCGCCGTGTACTAGCACCATTACACCTGATTCGGCATACTTTGTATCTACTAGAGTGCCCGACACGCTCTTGGCCCGATTCGGCATACTTTGTACCTACTAGAGTGCCCGACACGCTCTTGGCCCGATTCGGCATACTTTCTACCTACTTGCGTGCCCGACACGCTTTTAGCCCGATTCGGCATACTTTCTACCTACTTGCGTGCCCGACACGCTCTTGGCCCGATTCGGCATACTTTCTACCTACTTGCGTGCCCGACACGCTCTTGGCCCGATTCGGCATACTTTCTACCTACTTGCGTGCCCGACTCGCTCTTGGCCCGATTCGGCATACTTTCTGCCTACTTAAGTGCCCGACACGCTCTTGGCCCGATTCGGCATACTTTCTACCTACTTGCGTGCCCGACTCGCTCCTGGCCCGATTCGGCATACTTTCTACCTACTTAAGTGCCCGACACGCTCTTGGCCCGATTCGGCATACTTTCTACCTACTAGAGTGCCCGACACCCTCTTGGCCCGATTCGGCATACAAAGCTAAAACGTACGTAACCAAACTAGGAACAATCTAGGCAACCTCACTGGGTACTATCGGCAGCGCATGAACCTACCCCAAGCAAGGGATCACCGTATTACTGGTGTTTTCATACAAACACTACGAGAGACCAGTTTTAGCTGGCCTCACTTTCATACAAAAACTACGAGGGACGAGTTTTAGCTGGCTTCACTTTCATACAAACACTACGAGAGACGAGTTTTAACTGGCCTCACTTTCATACAAAAACTACGAGAGACGAGTTTTAACTGGCCTCACTTTCATACAAAAACCACGAGGGACGAGTTTTAGCTGGCTTCACTTTCATACAAAACATCGTTCAAATGTTGCGCGACATGTCGTCACCGATCGCCGTAAGTGTTGTACCATCGAACGCGGCTCGAGTCCCTCTTTCAAACGACACCCCACACATGGTACCTACTACTACCTACTACCGTACCGTACAAGGTTTTCCACTTCTAATTTTTAATTTTTAAGTTCTAAGTTCTAAGTTTTCGCGAGGCGAACGTGTCCGCGTGGCGAACACTATGCACCCAACACCTTTATCATATCGCAGAAAACATTTCATTACCGCGTTTTAAAAAACTACTAGCGCCATCTAGTGTTCACATACGAAAATACTTTCGACAATATCTTCTTTTGGGTATCTTCCTTCGCCTCTTCAAATGAGCTTGACCTCGACTGACCTTGACCTCCCAGTGGTTGAACTTCCACCCCGGGGAGTAATTATCCCTGTAGTCTCCTTCTGCCCTGATTCCAACTTTGACAAACTCCTCGACCAGCTGCTTGGCGGAGTCTATGAGGGTCTTGCGCTCCTCCGCGGTGCTGGAGGCTGTGATGCCGCAGGGGACCACGATCACCTGGATGTCTGCCACGCGAGGGGGTAGCACGAGACCTTTGTCGTCGCCGTGGACTAGCACCATTACACCTGGAATAAAATGCCATCAGTATAGCATAACATGAAGTAGGTTTCATCAGTACATACATAGCAAAAGATGAAGTTAGTTTTTGCGTTTCTCTGCCTGTGGGTCTGTCATGGGCACCGCTAACTCCTTCCAAACCACGCAACGGATTTTGATACGTGTTTTTCTAATACAAGGTATAATAATTGACCATCTTTTTTTACCGGAAAACCACCGCTAGGCGGGCCGCTAGTATAAAATAAAATGCCAAAGATTTTTCAAAAGGTGATTAAAGCTATCTACTTTCTTATTTTGACGAATGCACCCAGCATTCATGCCCATTAAACTTACTACATTTTGCTTCGCCAAGAAACTGACAGAGAGGTACACTTTATTCCTCACCCTTACTGATCATGATCATGACGAATAAATGTTGAAAAATATGTTTTCATATTTTTGTATTTCAACCAAAGCCTTTGAGAAGTGTCAGTAAGTCAAAATTTTGCACTTTAATATATCACAAGCTATTCTCCAGTAATTTCTGATTACTTTATTTCTTGTTTCATCAAAATCCGTTCAGTTATCCCGATGTTATTGAATTTTTGAAACCAGCTACACTTTCAGAATTTGATTTTGTTGTATTTATTCCAATCTATTCAGAAGCATGGCCCAGATCACTTATATATATGTTTTGTCGAAGTCAATATGTAAGATTCTGACGCTTACATAATGACCCGTTCGTATACAGACGAAAAGCAGTATACAAATTGTCGGCACGACATCCGGCAATATGACTTTGAAATGAACGTTGCTTAAACGTCAACGTGGTGATCATATTAGGGTGACCATGATTAAGAAAAAAACAACGATATTTATTCATTTACATATTATTTACTTGAGTGTCTTCGACGGTCACATTTAGACTGTTTGATAGATATATTTACAATCATAGCTCGTTAAAGTGCTATGATTGTAAATATCTATGTAAGTTAAACCTTACTTTTTTACATCATGATTTAAGTTGTGTTGATGAGTGATCTGATATTTTTGCTAAATAAAAGTTCTTAAGGAAAACAGGGCTGTGTGAGAATAATGCATCACCATCATCATCATCATATCAGCCATAGGACTTATACTGCTGAACATAGGCCTCCCTAAATATTTCCACTCTGTCCGATTAGAAGCGGCCTGCATCCAGCATTTCCCCGCGGACTTGACCAGATCGTCTGTCCATCTCGCGGTGGGCCATCCTACGCTGCGCCTCCCGGTACGTGATCTCCACTCGAGAATTCCCCTGCTCCACCGATTATCAGTCCTTCGAGCAATGTGGCCCTGCTCTTTGCCGCTTCAGCTTATCAACTCGAATAATTAACCTGTCCTTAACCGTTGATTCAAATCTAATGATATGATTGGTTTAGTGACGACGCACTTCTTATAGCGATTTTCATTTTTAATTCGCACAAAGGACATAGCGACACAAACAAGTCTATCGCTTTTCTTATAATCATAAATCGATCCTTCAATTGATACTATAGATACAAAAAAAAACCTGTCCACCGTGCCCGCAACTTTCGTCAATTTCAAGTAGTCCTCCAAAGTGCGCACTGTCAGACTACAATAATTGTACTTTTTTGTAATTAAGTAATCCTGCACAGCAATGTTCATTACGACGCAGCGAGAGCACCAGTACCTAATACTCGTCCCTAGTCCGCCGAATATCCGTGGCCATGGACGTCCTACCACTTTTTAAGTGTTAAGTAACCTCGAAAAATTTCTGGTTCGTCCACGGGGTTCTAACCTATCCCTTACGAGTTCCATAATACTTTTTAAAAGTTCTGAACTAAACTTCTCCTTAATCTCTTATTGTCACTGGTAACATAGTAATTTTATTTACAAGATTTCCATTAACACCTCCTGCACTGTTACTACTTTACTGTACGCCATATTTATTGTTTTGCGATTACAGCACCACCGTGGCGGAATTCAGTACTAGTTCGTACATATTGCCGGGCATTATGCCATACGGCAAAAGGTCGTTTTTTGGCGGTACACATAATGTCGACGGTATACATACGTCAGATGGAAATATGCAAACGGCTTTTCGTTTGTAAACACACGAGCTATTATGTAGAAGGCAGATTTTGACATATTGACTTCGACATATGTCGAAGTCAATATGTAAGATTCTGACGCTTACATAATGACCCGTTCGTATACAGACGAAAAGCAGTATACAAATTGTCGGCACGACATCTGGCAATATGACTTTGAAATTAACGTTGCTTAAACGTCAACGTGGTGATCATATTAGGGTGACCATGATTAAGAAAAAAACAACGATATTTATTCATTTACATATTATTTACTTGAGTATCTTCTGTATCTTCGACGGTCACATTTAGACTGTTTGATAGATATATTTACAATCATAGCTCGTTAAAGTGCTATGATTGTAAATATCTATGTAAGTTAAACCTTACTTTTTTACATCATGATTTAAGTTGTGTTGATGAGTGATCTGATATTTTTGCTAAATAAAAAAGTTCTTAAGGAAAACAGGGCTGTGTGAGAATAATGCATCACCATCATCATCATCATATCAGCCATAGGACTTATACTGCTGAACATAGGCCTCCCTAAATATTTCCACTTTGTCCGATTAGAAGCGGCCTGCATCCAGTATTTCCCCGCGGACTTGACCAGATCGTCTGTCCATCTCGCGGTGGGCCATCCTACGCTGCGCCTCCCAGTACGTGATCTCCACTCGAGAATTCCTCTGCTCCACCGATTATCAGTCCTTCGAGCAATGTGGCCCTGCTCTTTGCCGCTTCAGCTTATTAAATCGAATAATTAACCTGTCCTTAACCTTTGATTCAAATCTGATGATATGATTGGTTTAGTGACGACGCACTTCTTAGCGATTTTCATATTTAATTCGCATAAAGGACAAAGCGACACAAACAAGTCCATCGCTTTGCTTATAATCATAAATCGATTCTTCAATTGATGCAATAGTAACAAAAAAAAACTGTCCACCGTGCCCGCAACTTTCGCCAATTTCATTTAGTATATCGAAGTAGTCCTCCAAAGTGCGTAGGTACTGTCGGACTACAATAATTGTACTTTTTTGTAATTAAGTAATCCTGCACAGCAATGTTCATTACGACGTAGCGAGAGCACCAGTACCTAATACTCGTCCCTAGTCCGCCGAATATCCGTGGCCATGGACGTCCTACCACTTTTTTTTAACCTCGATAAATTTTTGGTTCGTCCACGGGGTTCTAACCAATCCCTTACGAGTTCCATAATACTTTTTAAAAGTTCTGAACTAAACTTCTCCTTAATCTCTTATTGTCACTGGTAACATAGTAATTTTATTTACAAGATTTCCGTTTACACCTCCTGCACTGTTACTACTTTACTGTACGCCATATTTATTATTTTGCGATTACAGCGTCACCGTGGCGGAATTCAGTACTAGTTCGTACATATTGCCGGGCATTATGCCATACGGCAAAAGGACGATTTTTGGCGGTACACATAATGTCGACGGTATACATACGTCAGATGGAAATATGCAAACGGCTTTTCGTTTGTAAACACACGAGCTATTATGTAGAAGGCAGATTTTGACATATTGACTTCGACATATATACTAATTAATATATACTGCTTATATAAATAATTTGTATACTGCTTTTCCTATACGGACGGGTGATTATGTAAACGTCAGAATCTTACATATTGACTTCGACATATAAACTATTTCTAAGTGCCTCTGCTGCGTGGCGCGTATTGTACCCGCGTACCCGCAACGCGAGCACTCATGCGAAGTTCACTCACATAATCTGTACCACTTTGATTAAAGTGAATCCTGGAGATGGGCACGTACCCGGGTATTTACCCAACTACCCGGTAAATACCCGTACGTACCCGGTAAATACCCGTATGTACCCAAATAGGTGGGTAGATAAAAATGTATGGGAAGTCAAAATTTTTTTTTCGTTTGCCATCATGGCCTCCATAGAAAAAGTTGTTCAGTTTCATGGTCCGAGCATGCTCGCAAAGTTTTAGGCAAACCGTCAAGTTCACGCGTAAAAGTTGTAAAAAAAATAACTGCAAATATTTGAAAGGATAAACCAGCCCATGAAATTGAACAACTTTTCCTAAGGAACATAGGTCAAAATACGAAAAAATACAAATTTACTCTTTTCTCCCTATAACTTAACTCAGCCTGCTCGTACAAGGCTCTCTATATATTATCAATCATAGTATTCATATTATCTAACGAACCGTCATGGTTAAAATCAAAAATAATGAGAATTACGAAAAAAAATTACTGTTCAATCTACCCACCTATTTGGGTACATATGGGTATTTACCCGGTAAATACCCAATTACCCAGGTATATACCCAAATGGGTAGATTGGGTATATACCCACCGCCCATCTCTGGCAGCGGAGGCACTAAACGGTCTCTATCTCAGGTTTGTACTGTACGACCCTACGCAGCTACGCTAATGTGGATTTTGTCCTGCTGTGAAAGTGCATCAGCGCTATTTATCGACGATTATACTAAGTGCTTGACTTAATTTTTTTAATAGTTGTACTCATTCTCAAGTATCCTTCCATCAGAGCCTGACTTGATGCGTATGAGGCCACCTGGACAGTGCATGCTTTCAAACATAAAAATATATTCCTAAATACCATGGTGATACACAGTATACTAAATGACTCTTAAACTTTTGTAAGACGTGGTGTAAAGGTAAACGACCGTTTTTTACAGCCGTTTAGCCTCTGCCTACCCCGTAAGGGATATAGGCGTGATGTATGTATGTAGGGGGTTAGGGACGGTGTACCGAAAACTTTGTAGACATGATCAGACCATGAAACTGAACAACTTTTACTATGGAGCCAATGGTGGGAAACGAAAAAAAATTCCGACCTCTCATACAAAATCCACGATCAGCTGACTGAGTTTGTATGGGAGGTCGGAAATTTTTTTTTCGTTTCCCACCATTGGCTCCATAGTAAAAGTTGTTCAGTTTCATGGTCTGAGCACGCCTGCAAAGTTTTCATTACACCGTCCCTAACACCCCGTATATATGTGAATACAAAAAGAAATTATCCATGCGTGTCTGAGTATGGTAAATACATAATAAAATAAAAGTTCGCGATCAAAAGGGTAGGGAAGATTCTTAACCTTCGCCGTTGTTTTGTCGGTTATAAATGAAGTAGCTTTTTGCATTTTGACAAACAACCATGCGAACTTTATTTTAGCAGGCCAGTATAGTGCGTTTCATTTTATAGTTCCTATGGCGTCATGTTGGTAGCATTGGAAATTTGTATGTAAAATTTTTGCCGCCGTATCATTTTCATACAAATTTGCAATGCTACCAACATGACGCCAGAGGAACTATAAGATGAAACGCACTATTTCTAGCTATTTTCCAATACTGCCTATGCAGTATGCAGATATAGTGTCTCAATAAACGCATAAGTTTAACTGACACTGGCAAGTATGTCTCTATGAATGCTATATATAAGAATTAGAAAAGAGAGTGCCACTTCGGAGTAAATACAACTTTTAAAATGTGGCTGACTTTTAAACTTTAATAACTTTGTAAATACTGGACGGATTTTGATGAAATAAGAACTTAAGTAATAAGAAAACACAGGAGATTAGATATTTTGACCCGTTGACACTTCTCATTGAATGATATGATGGCTAATTTTCTTGATATATCATCAATACATAGTATAAAGTAAAGTCCCTTCCCGTGTCTGTATGTATGTTTCCATATATTTAAAATCCCTCAACGGATTTTGATGCGGTTTTTTTTCAGTATATAGAGTAGGTAAGTTAAGGGGCAGGTTTTTAAATATTCTTTACCTCAAATTTTAACCCCCAAAGGGATAAACAAGGGGTTAAAAGTGTATCTGGAAAATCTTTATTTTAAAATGCGATCTGTTTCAAAATTTGCGATTAGATCAAAAAGCTAAAAAAAGGAAATACGTGTTTCAGGGATTTTCGATTTTTAAGCCGTAAAGGGGTAAAACAGGTTTTAAAAGTTTGTATGAGAAATCATTATTTTTAAATATGATCTGTTTCAAAATTTGCGATTAGATCAAAGAGCTAAAAAAAAATAGTATTTGTTTCATAAATTTTTGGTTTTCGACCTTTAAAGTGGTAAAAAAAGGGGTTAAAACTTTGCATAGAAAATCATGATTTTTAAATGCGATCTGTTTCAAAACTTACAAATAAATCAAACAGCTAAAAAAATTGAGTACGTGTTTCAGGGATTTTCGACTTTTAACCTCTAAAGGGATAAAAGATGGGTTGCAGCGGGTGAAACCGCTGACGGGCAGCTAGTTGTTACTAAAGTAGAGTTATGCTTTTATGTGAAAGCCCTAATAAAAACTGACCGATAGTCCTAGTGGTTATTCCCCACGAATTCTGGTAGACGTAAGCTTTCTCGTGGGTTTCCGGGTCGTCATACACCACCTCGAACATTTTGGAGAAGTTCTGAATAAAACATCTTGCACTGCGCTCGCCAGTCCGCCTGCCAAGCATGGTGAGTATGGCAACACCACCCAAGCAGTGGACGCACATGTCCAGCACAGTGGCGGATCCAGGGGGGGGTCATGGGGGTCATGACCCCCCCCCTGAGCCGGGACCAGGACCTTGACTAAGTGGTGATATTATTGTTCACATAATGACAATGTCTTTTTTGTCAATGTCAAATACAAGATTCCATTCAATTACATGGCCAAATAGTCGACTTCATTCGGCCATTGTCCTAAGCTGATCTAGGTTTTTGGCCGAAATCTTCATGGGAACGAGGAGTGAATAGGTGGTACATTATGCACCTCACCCTGATCTGGGGTATAGATAGTTGGACGCCCTAAGGCATCGGACGCCCTAAGGCATCGGACTCCCTGAAGGATGGGGTAGCGTCAAACAGCCTGAACAGCAGGATTGCCTTGGTCGACCTGGAGACAGACACCATAAGAGCAGGATGTACCACTGGACGCTCGGGAGGGCGGGAGTTAGCGTCAGACGCCCTGGACGGCAGGGTGTATTGTCGGACGCCCAGGAAATCCAACGCCCGCCATCTTTTATCCTCCAGAATGTCCGACGCTACCCACGCCCGCCAAGGCGTCTGACGCTACCTCCCACCCTCCAGAACGTCTAAAGCTACCTCCTGCCTCTCAGGGTGTATGCCGCTACCTTCAACCCTCAAGAGATGCCCTTTACGGCAAGGGGTAGCGTCGGAAGCCCAGGAAAACCAACGCCCGCCAGTTTTTATCCACCAGAAAGTCCGACGCCACCCACGTCCAACAGGGCGTCCGACGCTAATTAGTAACACAATATTAGGTCCGACGCTACCCCTTCCCAACTACGGCATCCCTGGAGGGTTGGAGGTAGCGTCAGTCACCCTGAAAGGCAGGAGGTAGCGTTGCACGTGCTGTAGGGTGGGAGGTGCGTTGGTCGCCCTGGAGGGCGTGGGTAGCGTCGGACACTCTGGAGGATGAAAGATGACGGTGGTTGGATTTTTTGGGACGCTACCCCTTGTCCTCCAGGGCGTCCGACGCTACCTCCGATTCTCCAGAGCGTCCGAGGCAATCCTGCTGTTCGGGCTGTCTGATGTTACCCCCTGCCCTTCAGGGTGTCCAACTCTACCCTTAACAGATGTGCCTAGCATATCTCTTCACTCCTCGCTCCCGCGAAATGCAAAATAAGTCATAATAGTAAACAAATCTACGGTTTCCTATGAATCCTAGCATTTTGGCCAAAAACCTGGATCAGCTTAGGACGATGGCCGAAGGAAGTCTACGATTTTGCCATATGCCGGCTTTTGGCCAAAAACCTAATTCTTCCATTATACTGCGACATAATATACAAACATAGAAGCTCTCGAAAAACATAACCCTCCTTCTGAGGCAAGCGGGTCAAATTTAAGTATGTATAAAATTGTCTATGTGACCCCCCCCCTGAGCCAAGGCTGGATCCGCCGGTGGTCCAGCAGTGGACTGTTGTGGATGTAAAGTTACTCGGAATCGTAACATACCGATAGTCCTAGTGGTGATTCCCCACGAATTCTGGTAGACGTAAGCTTTCTCTTGGGTTTCCGGGTCGTCGTACACCACCTCGAACATTTTCGAAAAGTTCTGAATAATACATCTTGCACTGCGCTCGCCAGTCCGCCTGCCAAGCGTGGTGAGTGTGGCAATACCGCCCGAGAAGTGGACGCCCATGTCCAGCAGTGGTCTGTTGTGCCTGTAAAGGTAAAGGTAACATACCGATAGTCCTAGTAGTGATTCCCCACGAGTTCTGGTAGACGTAAGCTTTTTCGTGGGTCTCCGGGTCGTCGTACACCACCTCGAACATTTTCGAGAAGTTCTGCCCCAGGTGGTGACTCGTTGCGCCCTGGAATATAACAAGCAGATGTATTAAAAAACTAAAACCTGACAGTGGTAATTTTAAAATAGAATTTTGCGATAAAAATCTGCCATCCAGCATTTATAATTTTTTTATATAGCTAGTGTCACTTGACTGCTCTCACTAGCTGCTAAGATGAATTTAACGACACCTCACATATCAAGATGTGCCCAGCCGTTTGGGCTGTAGCCCGTTAAAACGAATTTCTTGTCGACATAGGTACATACATACATACTTTCGAAAAACATAACCCTCCTGGGGCAGTCGGGTAAGAATTGCTTGAATATGAAATTACGTAAAAGAAACAAGCAACTATAATAATAATCCTCCGACCGATTTCGGTCATGGCGACTGCTTCAACTCCGTTGTTGGCGTTCGTGCGCTCGCATATGGCTTATGTAGCCAATCTTTTTTGTGAAGGTCCTCGCGCAATGCGGGCATGTGAGCACACCGTCTACATAATTATAATTGATCGCCGCTGGTGGTCGGGCTTTCAACTCATCCCGTTTAGAGTCAAGATCTAGTCTCCGTTTATCTTCGAAGTCAGAGATATTGGATTTTACCATAGATCTCCACTCGGGTCTCTTAGCAGCCTGGCACTCCCATTTCGAGGGGCTGATGTTACACTTCTTCATGTGACGCTTAAGCACATCTTTATATCTGAGTAGTTGGCCGCCTTGATTTCGCTTGCCCTCTTCAAGTTCTGAGTAGAAGATGCGTTTAGCCACTCGCTCCTCAGCCATCCGCGACACATGACCGCACCACCGAAGTTGTCGCCGCATAAGGTAAACCTCGATACCACCTACATTGGCTCTACGCAGTACTTCAGTGTTCCGCACGCGATCAGACCATCGGATTTTAAGGATCTTGCGGAGGCATCTGAGGTGGAATCGGTCTAGCATGCGTATGTGACGACGGTATACAGTCCACGTTTCAGCTGAGTATAAGATGTTGGGGAGGACGACCGCCATGTAAACAGCAATTTTCGTGCCTAGTTTTAGGTCGTGTGAGCAGAAGACCTTTGAGTTTGCCGAATGCTGCTGCTGCAGCACCAATCCTGCTATTCACTTCTGCATCGAGATCGCACTTGGATGATAGCGTGCTCCCCAGGTATCGGAACTTGTCGACCTGCTTTAGTACGTCCTCTCCGAGTTTTATAGACAGTTCTTCGTGACCATTAATGTCTAACGACATGGTTTCCGTCTTTTTGACACTAATTTTTAGTCCGAATTTACCGCATTGCGCATGAAAGACAGATATAAGCTGCTGCAGGCCTTCTGGGGTTTCTGCTTGGGTTTCTGCCATAAAACATAGGTCATCCGCATAAGCAATTTCTGTGATGATTGCATGAGACACTTTAGTACGAGCCCTGAAACGGGCTAAATTGAAAAGATTACCATCGGTACGGAAACGGATACGTACACCTTCTGAAGTTTCTTGCAAGACTTTCCGAACTACGACCGCAAAATACAACGCAAACAGTGTAGGTGCCAAGACACAACCTTGCTTAACTCCACACGACACGGGGAAGAAGTCAGATTGTTGACTGTCAACGGCAACACAACACTGCATTTCGTCGTGCAGGAGTCGCAATAATCGCACAAACTTCTCCGTGCATCCTATTTTTTCAAGAACAAGCCAGAGGGCTTCACGTGGCACACTATCAAAAGCCTTCTCAAGGTCAACGAAGCAGAGATACATATGGCGACTTTGCTCTCTACTTTTTTCTTGTAATTGACGCACTGAGAAGATCGCCTCGCATGTGCCACGGTCAGGTCGGAAGCCTAACTGGGTTTCCGGTAAGATCTTTTCTGATAGTTTCATGAGGCGGTTTAATAAGACTCTGGCAAAGACTTTACCAGGGACTGACAAAAGCGAAATACCACGGTAAGAGTTGCAATCAGAACGATCACCTTTATTCTTATACAGGGGTCTGATGCGTGATACTTTAAAAGCAGGAGGAACTTGTTCCTTTGTCCACATGAGATCAAAGAGTTCCCATATAGCTGAGTGCAACTCCTTACCGCCGTATTTGAGTAGTTCTACCGGTATCGAGTCAATGCCTACCGCGCGCTTGTTTTGCTGTTGTTTAATGGCCAGAACAACCTCTGATCGCAGCAATGGCTCATCCAGCTTAATATCCGTGGGGGACTGAGTGATAGATCGAATGTAGTCTAGGTCAACTATCGATTCACATTGAGCAAGGTGTTAAAATATTCTGCCCATCGCTTCAGCACTTCCTCTTTGCTTTTAAGAAGGTTTACCCCACTATCAGACCTTAAAGGTACCTTTGCAAGAAAGGAAGTGCCAATCAAATTACGCACCTCACGATAAAATTGTCCTAGCTGGTTAGTGTCAGCTAGCCACTGCATGTGACGAGCCTTATCCTGCCACCATTTATCCTTTGTCTCCCGGGATAGTCTACGGAGCTCTAGGTTACTTTTTCTAACCATCGATTTGCTACTATTCTGGGCTTCGCTACGCTGCTGACGTAGGAGATTCCGATGCTTGTTCAATGCTTCACATAAGACTTTATCATTTTCATCAAACCAGTCCTCGTTCTTTTGTACCTTACGACCGAGAGCAACTGTAGCGGTGTCCAAGATATATGAAGATAAAGTGTCCCAGCTACCAACAACATCGCCAGTCTCCCGAATCAAAATTAAAGGCAGTTTAGAATTGTTACACAAAAGCCTGTCTGCTTAAACCTAGACAGCTTAAAAGTCCGCGAAACTAGAAAAGACTATGAAGAAGCAGAAACTAAATAACTCTAACCTGAATACCACGTCCGGAAGCGGGTACGTATCCCTCCACGGTGCAAGTGTAGTCGGATCCGGCGAATTTCTCCTTCTCGGATTTGCGCCCGGGAATCACTGGAACCGCTAGCAGGTCTTCGTACACGCGTCGGTATAGATCTGGAGAAACATAGCACATTTATTAATGGTTGTAGGGATAAGGGTGGAAGTGCTGTTTTACATTCAAAGTTCTGCGTTCCATTTCAATTTCCAATGCAGAAAAAACACAAATAAAATTATGATGATTAAATACACAAATGATTGAAATTACAAGGGAGTGGAAAGTTCAAATATTTATTCATAATTTGATAAAGATACTTATTCAAAAAAATAAGTAAATTGGTTTCACGTAATCCATCAAACCGTTCGCCTGAAAATAACCCATAATTTTTCTACCATCTTGTGTCAGATTCAGATATTTATCATCATGCTTTCTTTATCGCGCTTACCTAGAATGGCCAACACTTCGACACCAGCCTCAACGGGAGTCCTAAAGGCGGTGTCCCTCCTGCCACAGGAACAATACTCCAGAATATTTGTTCACTTACCTAGAATGGCCAACACTTCGACGCCGGCCTCGTCAGGAGTCCTGAAGGCGGTCTGTCCCTCCTGCCACAGGAACAATACTCCAGGATATTTGATCACTCACCTAGAATAGCAAATACTCACCTAGAATGGCCAACACTTACCTAGAATGGCCAACACTTACCTAGAATGGCCAACACTTCGACGCCGGCCTCATCAGGAGTCCTGAAGGCCGTGTGTCCCTCCTGCCACAGGAACAATACTCCAGGGTACTTGTTCACTCACCTAGAATGGCCAACACTTCGACACCAGCCTCGTCAGGAGTCCTGAAGGCGGTGTGTCCCTCCTGCCACAGGAACAATGCTCCAGGATACTTGTTCACTCACCTAGAATGGCCAACACTTCGACGCCGGCCTCGTCAGGAGTCCTGAAGGCGGTGTGTCCCTCCTGCCACAGGAACAATGCTCCAGGATACTTGTTCACTTACCTAGGATGGCCAACACTTCGACGCCGGCCTCGTCAGGAGTCCTGAAGGCGGTGTGTCCCTCCTGCCACAGGAACAATGCTCAGGGTACTTGTTCACTTACCTAGAATGGCCAACACTTCGACACCAGCCTCGTCAGGAGTCCTGAAGGCGGTGTGTCCCTCCTGCCACAGGAACAATGCTCCAGGATACTTGTTCACTCACCTACAATAGCCAACACTTACCTAGAATGGCCAACACTTCGACACCAGCCTCGTCGGGAGTCCTGAAGGCGGTGTGTCCCTCCTGCCACAGGAACTATACTCCAGGATACTTGTTCACTCACCTAGAATGGCCAACACTTATGGCCAACACTTATGGCCAACACTTACCTTGAATAGCCAACTCTTACCTAGAATAGCCAACAGTTACCTAGAATAGCCAACTCTTACCTAGAATAGCCAACACTTACCTAGAATAGCCAAAACTTCTAGAATTTGTGTCTTGTCTCATTGTAAATTGTTTCTATTACTGTTATGTGTGCAGCAAATAGTTAAATAGCAACACTCACCCAGAATGGCCAATACTTCGACGCCGGCCTCGTCGGGCGTCCTGAAGGCGGTGTGTCCCTCCTGCCACAGGAACTCGCGCGTGCGCAGGAACGGCTGCGGCTGCTTGAACTCCCATCTCTGAATTCACAAAGAAAAAAAACTAAGTAAGCTTTCACGATTAACGAAGTGTGCGCGAGTGCGCTTTTAGTGTGCCTGGGCGACGAAGGATGCTTACAAGCGCGCTTATGCGCGTGCCTCACTGTCTACGACACGGCTGCCCCACACCTCAAGCCTCGCCCCGCGGTCGCCCTGCCTTGGTGGCCGGCCTACAAAACCACTTTTCGTCATCGCACCGTACGCGACGGACGCGCCAATTTTGCTAACCGAATATTACGCTAGTACATTTGAAAAACTATTATTATAGTAGTTTAACAGTCCACTGCTTTTTTTATTTATTATCCTGGGCCTCAACACTCACTTTCGGGGGTTGCGCGCAAGCGCGCTTATCGTGTGGCTAACTGACGGGGGTCACGCTCAAACGCGCTTATCGTGTGTCTGACTGCCAAGGGACGCGCGCAAGCGCGCTTGTCATGTGTCTGACCGACGGGGGATGCTCACAAGCGCGTTTGTCGTGTGTCTGACCGACGGGGGATGCTCACAAGCGCGCTTGTCGTGTGTCTGACCGACGGGGGATGCTCACAAGCGCGCTTGTCGTGTGTCTGACCGACGGGGGATGCTCACAAGCGCGCTTGTCGTGTGTCTGGTGACGAGGGGTGCTCACAAGCGCGCTTGTCATGTGTCTGACCGACGGGGGATGCTCACAAGCGCGCTTGTCGTGTGTCTGACCGACGGGGGATGCTCACAAGCGCGCTTGTCGTGTGTCTGACCGACGGGGGATGCTCACAAGCGCGCTTGTCGTGTGTCTGACCGACGGGGGAGGCTCACAACGCGCTTGTCGTGTGTCTGACCGACGGGGGATGCTCACAAGCGCGCTTGTCGTGTGTCTGACCGACGGGGAGGCTCACAACGCGCTTGTCGTGTGTCTGACCGACGGGGGATGCTCACAAGCGCGCTTGTCGTGTGTCTGACCGACGGGGGATGCTCACAAGCGCGCTTGTCGTGTGTCTGACCGACGGGGGATGCTCACAAGCGCGCTTGTCGTGTGTCTGACCGACGGGGGATGCTCACAAGCGCGCTTGTCGTGTGTCTGACCGACGGGGGATGCTCACAAGCGCGCTCGTCGTGTGTCTGACCCACATAATGCTCACAAGCGCGCTTGTCGTGTGTCTGACCGACGGGGGATGCTCTAAAGCGCGCTTGTCGTGTGTCTGACCGACGGGGGATGCTCACAAGCGCGCTTGTCGTGTGTCTGACCGACGGGGGATGCTCACAAGCGCGCTTGTCGTGTGTCTGACTGACAGTTGATGCTCACAAGCGCGCTTGTCGTGTGTCTGACCGACGGGGGATGCTCACAAGCGCGCTTGTCGTGTGTCTGACCGACGGGGGATGCTCACTAGCGCGCTTGTCGTGTGTCTGACCGACGGGGGATGCTCACAAGCGCGCTTGTCGTGTGTCTGACCGACGGGGGATGCTCACAAGCGCGCTTGTCATGTGTCTGACCGACGGGGGATGCTCACAAGCGCGCTTGTCGTGTGTCTGATAGTAAATACGTACCACAACGTTGTTCCACTGGTTGAGTTTGTACGGCAGGTCCCTGTGGCTCTGGATCCACCTGGCAAACGCGGGGTACATGGCAGTTTCCGAAGTAGGCCTAATGGCAATGTGCTCGGCCAGCTCAGACGACCCGGAATGCGTCACCCACGCGACCTCGGGGGCGAAGTCTTCGATGTGCTTCTTTTCGCGTTCTAGTGCTCCCTGGAGAAGGACATAAGTGTTATAAAATTATCATTGTATCTGCTTCTGGATTTGTTTAGCATATTGTTGTATAATTTATTGATATGTTGAGTAATAAATCAATCATGATCAACATCACGGTCCAGTGCTGAAATGCTCGCCCACAATTAAAAAGAAATGATGCAATTATCGCACGAGTAAAACGTAAACATATCCCGATAACTATGAATGATCGATTTGGTTTCATTGTGTGCTTCTTTGTAACAAAGATTCCGGTTTTTAGGTTCGCAAATTTTTTGTACATTTCTTTGTATATTTTTGTGTATCATACATAATAATTACGGCATTAAATATCCAAATAAACATTAATCCTAGTGGGTGCTGAGTGTGTATTAGTTTGTAAATTTGTAATTATTACCTTAGAAACGAAAATGGGGAAATATCCGTCTTTAACTCCAAGCTGCTTGAATTGTGGCGACAGGAACTCGCGGATGCGGTCCCAGATGCTGTACGACCACGGCCGCAGGATGTAGCAACCGCTTATGTCGTAGTAGTCGATCATCTCCGCTGGGGGAGAATAATATCTTAGAATATACATACCTAGTACAACTCTTAGATTAGGTACATAAAAACTGTATACGAATATACTAAATATTATATCCTAATCAAAAATAGTAGGTACATATACCTAATATCCAGTCACAAGTCCCGAGCCGCGTTTATAGTAGGAATAAAAATTGTTATAAAAAATAGAACATTGTGCTTCACAAATTTCTCTTTTTTACAATGACTAATCCAATGTAATGAATGACTATCAATAAGTGATATTTTTATGTCCTAATTTGAATAAACATTTTTGACTTTGACTTTGACCCGAAAATTAAATTAGGCGTTTAGCGCAAGCTAACGTTCTGTATCATCATCACTTACCAAGAGGTGAGACAGCAGACAAATGCGGGCCGATCTTATTAAAAAACAAATATGTTTATAACTCATCATCATCTGAATGCCTTTATCCCAATTTATTTGGGGTCGGCGCATCATGTCTTTTTCTTCCATTCATCTCTATCAGCAGTCAGATATATTTACTTATAACTAACTGGCGCAAAAAATGCGAGCTAAGCGAGCTACCTGCAGCAAATTGCTGTACTTACATTTGGTGATGACCTGCGAGTACCACTCAGGTAAGTCTTCATCTTTCTTGGCCTCCATTCCGAGACGAGTGATTTTCTTCGGCCCGGTACCATCTTCCTTCGCTGGAGACGGTCTGGCCTGAAACAATGTTATTTTTGATAATCTACTATTGGCTACAGTTTGTAAAATAAGTACCTAGATAAAAGAATAGTCTAACGCCAAGACCAGCACATGAAATTGAAAGTCCGAAATATAAAGAAAATGTGGCCTTCTCCTTGGCACCCGCGGCAGATTTGGTGGTGTCAGCGCATAGATTTTTTTAATAACTTTACTTTTAACAATACCCTTCAACATTGGAGTGTTCAGTAATATTCCATTGCCATTAAGTCCGCCCTTGTACACATTTTGTGTAGGTATAAAATTTAATAAATAAATAACGTACAAGAGCATACGTTGCCAGTGAAGCGAACCCGATTTTTAACGTTCAAATCTGCACTCAGGGACATAGAACGTATTTCGAGCGAAGCGATCTCAACTATTCACGTTAATACTGGTGGAGTGCAAGCAGCAACACCTAAATGCGCAAAACGTATTGCGAGCGAAGCGAGCTCGACTATTTACTTTAATACTGGTGAAGTACAAGCGGCACTCGAGGACGCAAGTGGATAAATCGTATTGCGAACGAAGCGAGCTCAATTTTTTTTTTTAATTATGTTGGTGTCAAGCACCACTTAGGGCTACGAAATATATTGCGAGCGAAGCGAGCTCGACTTTTCACTCGATTAGTACTTGTGGGATGTAATGTTACTTGAATTTCTGGGTGGCTTGTTCGATTTCATAAGCTAACGGTTGATCCTTTGAAATTCTTCCAGCAATATTGTTACACTTTATTTTAGGGAGAAATGTTTTCGCTGTAATTTTGTAGATTACCTCCTGTTTAGGCTTCTTTCTTAGTCATAGCCTCCTTCGGTTTGGCTTGGCCTCCTTCTTCTCCTTAGGCTTGCGCTCTCTAGGTTGGCTGGGCGCCTGGTAGGCGGTACCAGTCTCAGCTTGGTATTTAGCTAGAATCCTATATCTTACCTAATATTTAGATTTGTCTTTCTTAGTTTCCTTCGGTTTAATCTATCACCTTGGTATTTAGCTAGTACGCTTAGTATTTACTTATAGAATCTTATATCTTACCTCCTGTTTGGGCTTCTCCTTAGCTTCCTTCGGTTTGGCCTCTTTCTTCTCCTTAGGTTTGCTCTCTCTAGGTTGGCTGGGCGCCTGGTAAGCTGTACCAGTCTCCGCTTGGTATTTAGCTAGTTCACTTGGTATTTACTTCTAGAATCTTATATCTTACCTCCTGTTTGGGCTTCTCCTTCTTAGCTTCCTTCGGTTTGGCCTCCTTCTTCTCCTTGGGCTTGCTCTCTCTAGGTTGGCTGGGCGCCTGGTAAGCTGTACCAGTCTCAGCTTGGTATTTAGCTAGTTCGCTTGGTTATATCTTACCTCCTGTTTAGGCTTCTCCTTCTTAGCTTCCTTCGGTTTGGCCTCCTTCTTCTCCTTGGGCTTGCTCTCTCTAGGTTGGCTGGGCGCCTGGTTGGCGGTGCCAGTCTCAGCTTGGTATTTAGCTAGTTCGCTTGGTTATATCTTACCTCCTGTTTAGGCTTCTACTTCTTAGCTTCCTTCGGTTTCGCCTCCTTCTTTTGAATTATGGGCTTGCTCTCTCTAGGTTGGCTGGGCGCCTGGTAGGCGGTACCAGTCTCAGCTTGGTATTTAGCAAGTTCGCTTGGTATTTACTTCTAAAATGTTATATCTTACCTCCTGTATAGGCTTCTCCTTCTTATCTTCCTTCGGTTTCGCCTCCTTCTTCTCCTTGGGCTTGCTCTCTCTAGGTTGGCTGGGCGCCTGGTATTCTTCTCCTTGGGCTTGCTCTCTCTAGGTTGGCTGGGCGCCTGGTTGGCGGTGCCAGTCTCAGCTTGGTATTTAGCCAGTTCGCTTGGTTATATCTTACCTCCTGTTTAGGCTTCTCCTTCTTATCTTCCTTCGGTTTCGCCTCCTTCTTCTCCTTGGGCTTGCTCTCTCTAGGTTGGCTGGGCGCCTGGTATTCTTCTCCTTGGGCTTGCTCTCTCTAGGTTGGCTGGGCGCCTGGTTGGCGGTGCCAGTGTCAGCTTGGTATTTAGCCAGTTCGCTTGGTTATATCTTACCTCCTGTTTAGGCTTCTCCTTCTTATCTTCCTTCGGTTTCGCCTCCTTCTTCTCCTTGGGCTTGCTCTCTCTAGGTTGGCTGGGCGCCTGGTTGGCGGTGCCAGTCTCAGCTTGGTATTTAGCTAGTTCGCTTGGTTATATCTTACCTCCTGTTTAGGCTTCTCCTTCTTAACCTCCTTCGGTTTGGCTTCCTTCTTCTCCTTTGGCTTGCTCTCTCTAGGTTGGCTGGGTGCCTGGTAGGCGGTACCAGTCTCCGCTTGGTATTTAGCCTTTAGGTCTAGAAGTTTCTTCACTTCTGCGTCGATTGTTGCCTGAGGGATAAGAAATTGAGAACGTTTAACATTATTTGCAAGTATTTTTATGTTAAGGTTCAACGTCAGAGCAAGCCGCCCAAAGTATGTCAATAGATGGCGTTAGTTACGTTATTTTACGTAGGTAACGTGGTATTTCTATTTTTCACAATATAACATTTATAGACGTCATAAAGCTTTATAAATTGCATAGCTAAAACAAAACTATACCTAGCTAGATAAACTATAGGAACGAAACAAATTAAGGAAAAAGTCAATGTCGTGTCGTATCAGGAGGTCAAGTCACTGGCGGGAAAGAGAGAAGATTAGAAATTACTCTACTATAGTCTGATTTTTATTCAGGTAGACTAAGGGGTCGTCCATTAATCATGTGATGTTTTTTTTGCCATTTTTCGACCCCCCCTCCCCCTTGGTGATACATGGTGATGTTTTGAACTACCCCCCCTCCCCCCTACCAAATCACGTATATTTTTTAAGTACTTTAAACTAGTTTAATAAAAAAAACATAATTGAATAAAATTACAAGTATAAAGTATTATTTAATTTATTTATGAAAATTAATTACTAGTAGAAAAATGTCTAGAAGTAGACATAGAGATTGCAGGTTGATTATTCCTACTGCAGACATGAAAATATCAAAAGAAGTGTGAACATACAAAAATGAAAAATAAGGTTAGATATTTATTGTGTAACGTCCTCGCACCACGGATTAAAAAGGCTTTCTTCGACTCCAATAACTGGATACAAAGAATCTTCATGCCAGTCGGTTGTTGGCACGTTGGCTTCCTCACGCGATGATGGAACACTAGGTCTATCCACTTCCGTTTCCTCAAGCCACTCTGCGTCATCATTTTCTCGCACTACGCAAAGAACTTCTCTTGACCTAGCGTTCGATCGTCGCGTGATGATGCGGGCGGGACGAACATTGTCTAGAGATGCAAGACTGTTACTTGTTGCTTAAGACATGAAACAGCATGTTCTTTAACTTTCTTCTTTGTACAGAAGTACAAGCCACACCGCTTGCATGTCCTTTCTACAAGAATCTATACGGTTTGTGTCAAACGGCATCGCACAACGCTGCGTTGTCTGTCAAATCGTTTGACATAAACCGTATTCGTATAAAAATAAGGTGGAAAATCGAACAAACGACGCACAAACCGACGTTGCGTGTGTTCCTCGCCTAACAACGACATCTATTGGTGATTAAGATAGCAAAACCGTTTTTGTAAGTTGTTTTGTAAGTAAAAAACCAAAACCGATCGAGCTCGGTCCACCAGCTGGTTACTAAATTAAAAGACATCGATATCCAGACAGTTTATCACGGTACACCCCAGGTGTAGAATAATGGTTTCACAATGAAAATAAATCTCCACAAATTATCAATAGTCATCAACTTTCAGTTTGTACGTTAGACTACGTTGTGTGTGTTAAAGCCAATGATTCTTGGTGCCAGTTTTCGGTGATCAGACTCTATTCTATCTAAAATTCGCGCAAATATGAATAAATTTTGAATTTGAAATATAATAATTTTATTAAAATATGTTATTAAAAATTGTAACAGACTGTCTAAAAACTCGCAAAAGTATTTCTTTTCAAAAATTAATACACGTGATATGATAGCTACACCCCCCCTCCCCCCTCGTGATGTTTCGTGATTTTTGACGGACCCCTCCCCCTCCCTTTTGAACCTCACGTGATTAATGGACGACCCCTAAACTGACAGCTGAGATCGGCCTTTTGTTTTTAAAATGTTGCAAGCATCAGGCTAGTGTTGTGGTTTGACTCATTCATTTTATTCATTGAACTGTTGTCCTACGATTCCTCGATGTATTTGTTTTTGTAAATAAATATGCTCAATAAATACTTACTTGCGTATTTATTACGTACCTACATACTTTACGTTACGTAAAAGAGTATACGTTACGCGTACACTTTCTGTTTATACGCAAAGTTTGCGTTTAGTTTATAGAGTTCAAAAATGAATAATATTGAAATTTAAAATGTAGGTACTGTTCAATAATAGTAGGTTGTTGACGAGGACGGGAAATAAGACTTTGACTGACGAGTAGAGTTTGAAGTCCGAGCCGCAGGCGAGGACTTTAAAAATACGAGTCTGGCAAAGTCATTTTCCCCGAGGCTTACATAGTGCTTTTCTCAAAAAAATGCTAGGAAATTATAAAGATTTTAATTTATTTTATAGTAATTTGATATAAAAAGTTGTTTTACTGATTACTAAGTCATGATGTGGATTAGGAGTTATTCTTTTTTTATTTTGTAATTTCTGAACGATTTCGATATCGCGCCAGAAAAGTTGTATTGGAATCCATTGCTGGTGTGTAAAAAAGAAATCGTTCAGAAATTACAAAATCACAGACAATGTCAAACTTTCTGGATTGTTTTCTTGAAAGAAATTGTCATATTACCTAGCATGTTTGAGAAAATTCACATTAATGATATCAGACTGTTACTAGTTATGTTCTCATTAGCTTTCAAATAAAAATTTCGTCAGACAGGAAATAAATGTGAAGTTAGTTTGTTATACACATACTAGTATGTTTGTCTTATAGGCCAATTTAATATTGAAAATTGAAATAAACTGAATTTATTTTCATAAAGATTCAATCACAATCTTTGAATCACATAACTTGGTCATTTGCGTACAACACTATTTATTTATTATTTTAAAATACAAAAACGTGGCAACCCACCAAACGTCAGTTGAGTCTATCTGAATAAAAATCCTACTATACCTGATTCATAGAAGAAGGGGACCCGAAATGGCAACATTATTGGTGACATCTTGCTCAAATGCCATGTAATATAAAAAAGACGCAAACAATAAAGTTGCCATTTAGGGTCTCCTTCTTCTGTGAATTTGAATTAGGTAGTACCGTCAAGAGTGTAGGTGTAGGTGAAGAAGGCATCTAAGGCCTATTTCCTTACCTTGTCAGCTTTCTTAGCCTTCAAATCTCTAACGACTTCTCCTTGTTTGGCCACTTCAGCGGCAAGCGCGGCCGCTGCGTCTGATCCGTTCATACTGGTTGCTGCTGCGGGCTGAAATAAAAACATAACCGTTTATTAGTCTTCTTCGACGACCCAAAGAACCGAGGCGTCAGAGTTTAACTGCCTTCTACTACCGATAGGCCACTGACCTAGACTCTAAGTACGCGCCTAGACTGTATTCACAGTATTCCCAGTTTCAATTCGACACGTTTCGTGCCTAGGATTGAAACTTACCCCCGTAAGGAAAAAAGGCGTGATATGGGTTTGTAAATAGTAGCATAGTAGGTACCTAAATTAAATCTCAATCCTAGTGATTATTTCAATAAATTGATTTGATTTTAATGAATACTGTTGAGTGCAACGGAACGTGCCGGCGAACAACCCCCGCGGGGCGGGGGACGCAACTGTCATTCTGATTCGACTTCTCACCTTTGCGCCGATTTCATCTACTTATAAGATTTTGGCTTTCTAATCAGCGTTATTAATACAGTTCATCATTATTACGAAGAAGTCCGTCTTTTAATGCATCACCAGCGATACCCTAGGACTCAAACAAATACTTTTAAGTAACCTGTACGTAACTCATGTTACTTTTAATTTACGAACCTGTTCTGTTTTCTTTGCTGGTGCTGGAGCGGCGTTGGGAGTCCAGTCGGTTCCTGTCAATGATTTGTACTGAGCCTTCAGGTTTAGAAGGTTTTTCACCTGAAACAATACATAGATATAAATTACTTCATCTTAAAAAAAAATAAGGACCGCTGTTGGATGCAGATCTAGGATTTGGGAGGTCTATATCCAGCATTGTCCAGCAGTGGACGTTCCACGGTTTTCAAGGATGATGATGTGATCTCATTTCCTCACTCCTAGTCGATGTAAATCCAAGTAACTTTCTAAAACTTTGTAACATTGACATACATACCTACATATCACGCCAATATTCCTTGTGGGGTAGGCAGAGAGTAAATAGCTGTATAAAACGGCCATTTACACCAATATCTGACAAAAGCATGTCAGGAGACCGTGTATCACTATAGTGACAGGTTGTCAGCCTGTCACCTAAAATTGAAATACACATCAACTCTCAAACCCCTTAATCGCTTCTCACGACACCCACGGGAAAGATATGGAGTGATGCTATTCTAAGCCATTCAGCTTACCTACTTTACAAGTAACAAAGAGGAGGTACATACCTCAACATCCACAGTATTTTTATCAGCCTTTTCACTCTTCAGTTTTCGCACTTTGTCGCCCTGAGCAGTGATCTGGGCAGACAACTTGCCAGCCTCGTCGTTGGCGGGTTGCTTGGCGGGTTGAGCGGGTGTGGCAGGTGCTGCACCGGGCTTCCAGTCCTGTAGAAACATGAGATCGAGTATTGATTTAAATACATAATTCAATAAGTAGTCTGACATAAAAAAGAATTTGGACTTCCCATACAAATTGACTTGGTCGGCCGGTACATTTTGTATGGGAGGTCCAAATTTTTTTTTTCATTATTCAGCCCATGTTCCATGGGGAAAGGTGTTCAGTTTCATGAGTACCTTAACCCCTTTCGGCTTTATTTGTTGTTTTGTAACACCCAGTATACAAAGAGTAACAAAACGGGTACTACAAGCCGAAAGAAGGTTGATGTAATCACGAAACTTAACAACTTTCCACATGGAACATGGGTCGAAATAGCAAAAATAATTTGGATTTCCCATACAAAATCGCCGATCAGCTATTTGAGTCACTATGAGGGGTCCAAATTTTTTTCTTTTTATTTCGATCCTAAGTGGGACGACACAGGCTAACAATAACAATAATAAAAGTATTTCAGATTCATGAGTCCCTATTTTTCATATTTTGACTTTGGAGAAAGATATTCGTTATCACCAGCTATCCTTAATTTCATATCATCTTCATTTCACGAGTTATTATTCAATACAGATACCTATTATTACACACACATCTATCTATACATATTATTTTACGTAGGTATTTAGGTACATACACAATGTTGTATGGTATGTAAGTAGGTAGGTATATCTGCTTACTTAGTTGCAATTTTGTTACACTGCACAGGCTGAGTTCATCGAACTGTTTCAAATATAAGGTTACTTTTATTTAAGGACAAATATTTTAAGGGCGTGTTCACAAAACTGAAGAACTTTTATTAGAAACATTTCTTCTAAATGTGAGATCCATTTTTTCTCATATTTCGGTGAAAAGTTTCCAATAAAAGTTGATCAGTTTTGTGAGTAAAACACGCCCTTCAAATATTTTTCAATTTAAACCTTTACATATAATATAAATCACTTCTCCTTGATAACGAGCCTAAGATTATAGGTATACGGACATCTAAACCACTATTAAGTATAAAATTTAGCGTTGAAATTAAACCCAGTAATATTGCTTATAGGCACAGGAAAACACCATTCCTTATATACTAGAAATCTGTTATTATAATTAGAAATGCACCATATCAGCCACGTGGACCTACCATGAATAATTCTACAATCAACCGAACTACAACATGTTATAGAACTAACTGAACATAATCGTTTCTGGTGTATAGTTCGGACGATTATTTGAACAGCTGTTTTAGTTCTGTTACCGAACATTATGTATGACGTACTTTTTATAATCAAAGGAAATATATACCTATTTGCATGAGTTTAGCTCATAATGTGATTTATGTAATAAAGAAGACCAATACTTTTCTCGACTTATGTAATCTAGGGATGAGCATAAAAATACTAAAAAAAACGACAATGTACGTAGGATTCTTGTAGCTCAATTGCTATGCAGAAGTCAGGTCTCAAGTCGAAGTCCATACAAAGATTGAGGTGGATCTCTAATACCATCGCAATTTATTCTGAGTTCATCATAATTACAAGAATAATGTAAAACTAAAGGACGTCCCACTTACCTACTTGTCCAGTAGCAGCTTTATATTTAGCCTTCAGATCCAGTAAGACTTTGACTGCTTCGTCTACTTTAGCTTTCTCAGCCTTCGCAGACTTCAGAGACCGGACCAGGTCTCCATGCTTCGTAATTTGTCTTAATCCCTTCGTAAGTTTAAGAATAATTTAGATAGCAACTAAAAATAAGATGGCTAAATTACCTGTCCAGTAGCAGCTTTATATTTAGCCTTCAGATCCTGTAAGACCTTGCCAGCCGTGTCTAATTTAGCTTTTACAGCTTTCGCAAACTTCAAATACCGGAACAAGTCTCATTGCTTCGTAATATCTCTGTCTCTTTGTAGATCTAATAATAATTTCTTAGTAAAACTAAAAGGTGATTGATCAACATACTTGTCCAGTGGCAGCCTTATATTTAGCCTTCAGATCCAGTAAGACTTTGACTGCTTCGTCCACTTTAGCTTTCTCGGCCTTCGCAGACTTCAGAGAACGGACCAGGTCTCCTTGCTTCGTGATTTCTTCGTTGAGTCTGCCAGCGTCTCCGCCAGCAGATGGCGCCGGTGCCGAGGCTGGTGCAGGGGTACCTGGCTTCCAATCCTGGGCGAGGTGAAGACGATATTGATTAGTAGAATCTCTAAGCCAAACAGTTTTTAAAGTTAGTTTTCGGAGGTGGGATTAAAAATCTATAAGTAGGTACTGGACACTAATTAGACGCGAAACCATTAATAAAGACGCATGATGAAAATTAAATTCTAACCAAACTAAGATCAATCTGTCGACCAACAAGAACAAGTCGCAAAATACCAACTTTATTACGTTAGTCCCACTAGGAGTCGAATAGGGGACCTCTGGATCCTGAGATCATTGCTTAACTAATACACTACGACGGCAGTTAAAAGGAACCAGAACTAACCTGTCCGGTAGCAGCCTTGTACTTCGCCTTCAAGTCCAGCAAAGTTTTAACAGCTTCGTCAACCTTCGCCTTCTCGGCTTTAGCAGACTTCAGCGAGCGCACGAGGTCTCCCTGCTTCGTGATTTCTTCGTTCAGCTTCACCGCATCACCGGATGGGGCCGCAGCTTGTGTGGGAGCTGGTGCCGCGCCAGGTTTCCACTCCTGAATGAATTTTGGATAGTAAGTGTAAAGGAAACATAATTTCATAACATAGGACCTATTGTAAAGTTACCTGACTATGGCTGACTTACAGTCGGTAGTTCGTTATCTTTCAGATTGAGGGTTATTCAGAAGACTGTTTATCACCTGTTTGATTCCGAAGCTGATCTTAGCGCAGTGGAAGCAAATTAAAGTTATCTTAAATCTAAAACTAAATGGTCGATCAGCCTCGGAACAACATTTGACTACGATTCGTAGTGCTCTTTACTATAGCTAAATAAAATAAATTTAATGAGAGAATTCTGCTCCGGAAAGTTTCCGGCCGAGAAATTCTTGTTTCCAAAATCTACTTAAACAGGGCCCAGCAACGAATTGCTTACCGAGCGAACGATGACGCCGTCGTTTCCTTGTAAGTCTAGTTTTTGACAGGAAAAATAGGTATCAGGTTTGAGGAAGACTTTTGGATTGGGACTTAGGTACTAGACTTACTGCACCCGGGCACCAGCTCGTGTGGCACTCCGTCCCTCCGACAGTTTTGGCTTCACCTCAGTTCATCACTCCACCATTCACCAGTTCACAGTTCGACATCAACAATGTTTTCAACACAAAACAACTAAAGATTCCTCTCCGAATGAGGAATCGGCCCCGTTGGCCCCAATCAAGAAAACAATCAAAAATATATGGCTATCGGCAGCCGCGACGCGAGCGACGACTCAAAGAGGTTATGTTACCGGCGACCACGTTGGCCTCAATCAAAAGCCGGAACCAAAAATCACTTGGTTCACTTCCCACCGAACAGGAAAACCACACGAGAAAACCGAAAGCACACTAAATTACTTATTTATAATTAAACTTCGCATCCACGATGCGGGCGACGGCAGAGGACGTGACAAGATGACAGAGCAGTGTTGCCAGCACCGCGCGCCCATTTTATACGAAAACTAAACATTCACCCGCCCCGGACCGACCCATCGGTCCGCTCTATGCATGGCAGGCGTGATAATGTAGCTACTGCTCGCTTAAGGACTGAATCCCCCACCTGAACTTCTGCAACTCGAGGAGTGCCATCACTACCCGGAAACAGGTTGAGAATGCGCCCCCGGCGCCAACGCAGTGGCGGTAGGTTGGCATCCTTAACCAGAACGAGATCCCCAATGCAGGGGGGTTCAGTCCTGTCCGTCCACTTAAGGCGTTGCTGCAGAATGTGCAAGTACTCAAGCGACCAACGCTTCCAAAAGTTTTGAGTCATTTGCTGCAACAACTGATAACGCGACAAACGATTGCTATTCACCTCCGTATAGGGATATTCCGGCAAGGCGTTAAGTGGGCGGCCAATTAAGAAATGCCCTGGCGTCAGGGCCTCTAAATCATTTGGGTCTGAGCTGAGCGGACACAAAGGACGCGAATTGAGTACAGCCTCAATTTTACAAAACACGGTCGCCAGCTCCTCGAAAGTCAAAATTGTTAACCCTACAACGCGCAACAAATGCGTCTTAGCGGACTTTACAACCGCTTCAAAAATACCACCCCAGTGAGGGCACGCTGGTGGATCGAACACCCAGGTAATGCCCTGACGGGAGAGGCCCGTGCTGATGGCTTCTTCGTTCTCCCTTAAGAACGTTACAATTTCCTTCATACACCGATCAGCACCCTTAAAGTTGGTACCACAATCCGACCTGATCAGCGCTGGTCGCCCTCGTCGCGACGTAAATCTCTCCAGCGCTGCCAAAAGGCCTCCGTAGATAGGTCGGCCACGAGCTCCAAGTGGACGGCCTTGGTGGCTAGGCACACGAACACGCACAAGTACGCCTTGATAGACTTTGCGTTCCGTAGGCGTGATGCCTTTACCATGAAAGGGCCTGCAAAATCCGTTCCCACACCTGCAAACGTCCAGGCCTCCGTCACCCGGTCCGGTGGGAGATCTCCCATCTGTGGCTGCATTGTGGCTGCCTTCAAGCGGTAACAAGGCAAGCACCTAAACACAACGCTACGTACCGTTCGTCGTCCCGATAAGATCCAGAACTCGCGCTGTAGGATGGCCAATAGCGCATTACAGCCCGCGTGCGAGTTTTTCTCATGACGATCCCTGACTAAGAGCTCAACTAAGGGTCCCTTTTGGAAGTAACAGTGGATGCCGAGCCGAAAAGGGCAGGCTAGCGTTCCGAAGTCTGCCTCCAACCCTGAGCATACCTTGCTCATCCAGGAATGGGTTGAGGCGCACAATTCCTCCCTTCAGCTTTCCACGTCCATCCCTGAGCAGCCTGACCTCCTCTTCAAAATGTTCCGCCTGGACGACTCTAACCAATGAGCATAGAGCCGCATTCCGCTCCGCAGGCGAGAGGACAGGTGTAAAGTTCCGTTCTGCTTGAGGCTTCCTGCAGTTGTTCACGAACCGCTTGATCCAACCTGTCACCCCAAGAAGTTTGTCGAGGAGCTATACCGTTCCAGCAAGAAAGCTGGGTTAGGCTTCGGTACGAGTTGCCCCACGTTCACTCGCAAACCTCGATCAGGTGGCCCAAGCGGCGCCCTGCACTCGTTGAATGGCCATTCCTGCGGCGACTCAGTCAGCCATTGAGGTCCCCACCACAGTGGGTGACTCACCAAATCAGGTGCCCTGCACCCGCGCGAAGCGCAGTCCGCTGGGTTCCATTCTCCCGGTACGTGCCTCCACACTAACGGAGTTTCCGACCCCGTAATCTGTGACACTCGATTTGCCACGAAAACCTCAAGTGTATGTACCGACGTCTGCAACCAGCACAGAACTATCCGACTGTCAGTCCACGCGTACACCGTTTCATCCAAGTTGATGGTACCACGCAGATTGCAGGTTACATGATTTAGCAAGCGCGCTAGAAGAGCTGCCCTGCCAATTCCAATTTGGGGATGGTCCATCTAGTTCTGACTGGTGCCACCTTACTTTTGGCCATAACCAGACGCACGTGCACAGTTCCCGTTGAACTTGCTGTCCGAAGGTATACAGCTGCCGCGTACCCTCGCTCCGAGGCGTCACAAAACCCATGTAGGGTAGCCTTACATCCCACCGATGCCAAAAGGTCGGGCTCGATCTTATACGTGAATACGTCATGCGTTGGCCTATATTGCACCCCGAGGATGCCCAACGTATTTGGATTGTCCGGGTTCTCAAAGAGGTGCGGGTCCTGATGGAACTCGCCTGGCAAACCAGCCAGGAGCTCTGGGCAACTGGACAACCATTTCCGCAACTCGTAACCTCCTGAACCCATGATCGCGATCAGCTCGTCTCGTAGAATTAGCGCCTGCTCCACGCTATCAGCACCCGTGCAGATATCGTCCACGTAGACGTCGCGATCCAGTACTGCTGCGGCTCGAGGATATCTTACCCTTTCCTGTGCGGCCAACTCTCGCAGCGTACGTACTGCCAAATACGGACTTGGCTTAAGTCCATACGTCACCGTGTTAAGTTCGTATGTGACCATCGGCTCATCTGGGCTCTCACGCCACAAAATCAGCTGATACCGACGGTCATCCGGATGTATCATGGTTTGGCGAAACATCATTTTGACGTCTGCGACGAACGCTACCTGGTGTAACCGAAAGTCTGTGAGAATGTCCACAATGTCCCGGTTCAATTTAGGACCCGCGTGCAAACATTGGTTCACAGACACACCATTCGAGGTAGGAGCAGAACCGTCAAACACCACCCGTATTTTCGCCTCAGGTGACTTCAAGACAGCCAGGTGTGGAATGTAATAATGCTCGACACACCTCCAATCCAGGCTGGACACCGACATGTGGCCCAATTGAATATATTCCCGCATGAATTCTATATACTTCTGCCGAAGTGCTGGGTCTCGCCTCATCTTCCGCTCCATTCCGAGTAGTCTCCGTTCCGCGAGCTGTCGCAAACTACCTAAAGCGGGGCGGTTTGGGAGAAAAGGTAGCCTGGTCACGAATCTGCCTGACGGGCATCTCGCAGTGTTGTATTGATAGAACAACTCGCACTCGTCATCCTCTGGCTTCCGTCTGTCCGCCGTGGGCGGCTCTTCAGACTCCCAAAACCTCTGCAGCACCTCTGACAGCACACTACCATAGAGGACCGGATCCCCTTCTGGTAGGTCCTGAGGTCTCCAAACTGGGCCGAAAACAACATACCCCCCTGTGGTATCTACGGCCACCAAACCAGTTTCCTGGAGTACCTTCTTCCTACCGCACCATAATCTCCCGAGGACGTCTGACCCGAGAAGTACGTCCACCGTACCAGGAGTATCAAAATCAGGATCAGCTAACTCCAACCCTGTGGTTAACCCTCTTACCGTTGGTGGTAACCTAACCTGAGGAGTTTCCCAACCACTTCATCTAGCACCACGGCTGAGACTTGATAGCTGACCCTGTACATGTGCTACCTAATGTGAACTCAAAGTTCGTCTGACCCCGAATGTCAGGCACATTTAGGCCCCGATGCCTACAGCTTCATCCTCACTTGGCCGTACATTTAGGCCTAGCCTACTCACCAGCTTACTCGATACAATACATCCCTGAGCCCCTGTATCCAGTAGGGCTCTTACTTGAATGGTCCGGCCACCGTATCCCCATACCCAAATCTTAGCCGTTGGCAAAAGTACCGTGATTGGACGGGGCCGAAGCTGATGAGTAGGCGGCGATTACCTAGCGGGAATCTAAACGCGGTGAGGCCGCGTCCCGCGGGGTATCCTCACTACCCAAACCTGTGTATGGGTCCCACTCCTGCTGGTAGGGAGGTCTGCCCATAAAGGCCATGGCTGGAGTTCTATAGTACCCCGACGGCAAACGTCCGTACCGAGGTTGCGCCTGTAGCCGCGGGTACTCAGGCATAGGCGGAGGCATGCGTGGGTCTTGAGACCCAACCAGGTGGCTCAAGCCCGCAGAATACTGCATGTACCCTGGTGGCTGCCTAGTGCTCCCTGACACCCGCCCGTTGAATCCCGTACCTGGGATGGGTGTCCTTGGCCACGTTCCTGTGCCGCTCTTCCCCAATCCGGCACCTGCTGCCGTGGTGGGGATCGTCCCCACGTCCTTGGGTAAGTGGGCTCCGTCTGTTGACGTCCCCCTGCCTGTCCCTGTGACCGATGCGGAGGTGGGCTCCTCCTTGGAGGGTGGGGAGCGTTGCTCCCTCCCTTGGTGGGCAGGCTCCTTCGCTGATCCGATCCAGCGCTGCCCCGGCGCCTCCGGAGCGATTCATGCAGAGCAGCGGATGGTGTGCACCCTGGCAGTACCTACAGTTGGTGCTTGAAGGGCACTCGCACCTGATGCGGCCCCAGGCACCGAAAACACCAACGCCTCTGCTGTGCCACACCCCGTCTCCTCTGAACCCGCTGCGCAGCAAACTCCTGACACGCTGCCACCCCGTGGCCTGTCTCCCTGCAGTAGGCACACCCTGATTCCAATGCGGTGTTGTACCGCCTGGGTTGCCCACTGTTGCCTCCTCGCGCCGGTGCACCCGGCCGTTCCGGGTGGCGAGGGCAGAGGTCTCCTTGCGAGGGGCTTCACCAGCCTGGACGTCCACTCGCCTGCTTTCGGCCTCAAGGAACGACTTCAGATCCTCGTAGGTCGGGAGGTGGTCCGAGGACTTGCCCCCATGTAGCTGCTCGAATCGAGCGACCATTTTGCTCGGCAGGCGGCGAAGCACTGTGTGGACCAAGATATAACCGTAGCCCGCCACTGGCAAACCCTGTCGCTCTAGTGCGCTGACCGCGACACTGACTGGGTGGAAGATTTTCTCGCGGAGGTCCGTACCTCGCGTTATGGTTGGTATTGACAGCCACTGGTCTAACAGCCTGTCTACAATCAGGCGCTTGTTTCGATACCGGTCGGTAAGGATCTTCCACGCCACCTCATAATTGCTATCCGAGACAGCCAAATGCGTCAGCAATTCATGAGGCTCTCCATGTAGCCTGGACATCAGCTGAGCCATCTTGTACGCCGGCGTTATGTCCGTCCGTGTGTGGACCACACTGCTATACAGGTCCTCAAACGCCGGCCAGTCGGCGTAATCGCCTGCAAAGACTGGAACCGTAACAGGCGGAAGAGGCACCTGTAATCCTTGTCCCACTTTACCACGGAATGGCTTTTCCTTTCCGTCACGTCGCCTAGATATGTCCGCAGCTGCCTGCGCAATGTCCTGTGCCAGCTCCAAGCACTGGCTTACATCGCCCTCAACCAGCTCCTTATCTTCAGGGTTAGGAGCTTCCTCAAGGAGCATGAGGCACTCTGTGAGGTGTTCCGACACAACCCAAACCCGTTCATCTGCCTGTAGTGCACTTTTCAAGAGCGCGTCCTCCCGGTCCTCGCGGCCGATCATTGCCGCTGTGGTAGTAAACCACCTTAATTCTGTCTTTATAGCAGCCTTATACCTGGCGATCGAGGGCTTAATAAAAACGAAAACCAATAAACAAATACCACAAAATAAATGTTAGTTGACTGGCCTAGACCTTACCGATAAGATACCGTTCACTAGGCAAACAATACAGTCACAAAAACCGAAACAATATTTTCCAAAATTAATAAAATATGTGGGTAATATAAAAACACGCTTAATACTAAATTACGGCTAACTATGTTGCAATAAAGCAACCACGCTCTGCTACCAAAAAATGTTTGATTCCGAAGCTGATCTTAGCGCAGTGGAAGCAAATTAAAGTTATCTTAAATCTAAAACTAAATGGTCGATCAGCCTCGGAACAACATTTGACTACGATTCGTAGTGCTCTTTACTATAGCTAAATAAAATAAATTTAATGAGAGAATTCTGCTCCGGAAAGTTTCCGGCCGAGAAATTCTTGTTTCCAAAATCTACTTAAACAGGGCCCAGCAACGAATTGCTTACCGAGCGAACGATGACGCCGTCGTTTCCTTGTAAGTCTAGTTTTTGACAGGAAAAATAGGTATCAGGTTTGAGGAAGACTTTTGGATTGGGACTTAGGTACTAGACTTACTGCACCCGGGCACCAGCTCGTGTGGCACTCCGTCCCTCCGACAGTTTTGGCTTCACCTCAGTTCATCACTCCACCATTCACCAGTTCACAGTTCGACATCAACAATGTTTTCAACACAAAAACAACTAAAGATTCCTCTCCGAATGAGGAATCGGCCCCGTTGGCCCCCAATCAAGAAAACAATCAAAAAATATATGGCTATCGGCAGCCGCGACGCGAGCGACGACTCAAAGAGGTTATGTTACCGGCGACCACGTTGGCCTCAATCAAAAAGCCGGAACCAAAAATCACTTGGTTCACTTCCCCACCGAACAGGGAAAACCACACGAGAAAACCGAAAGCACACTAAATTACTTATTTATAATTAAACT
The DNA here is from genome assembly GCA_024500475.1 of Phthorimaea operculella. Classification (NCBI taxonomy): domain Eukaryota; kingdom Metazoa; phylum Arthropoda; class Insecta; order Lepidoptera; family Gelechiidae; genus Phthorimaea; species Phthorimaea operculella. Next base: position 334,234 of record JANFCV010000208.1, read on the forward strand.
TCGCATCCACGATGCGGGCGACGGCAGAGGACGTGACAAGATGACAGAGCAGTGTTGCCAGCACCGCGCGCCCATTTTATACGAAAACTAAACATCACCATAGCAACAGGTTGTCAGCCTGTCGCTTAAAATTGCAATTCACATCAATTTTCAAATCCCTTAGTCGATTCTTACGACACCCATGGGAAAGATATGAGGTGAGGTATGAGGTGACGCTATTCTAAGCCGGCACTACACGGCAAACTGTAATACTGCTTAATGATTCCATGATGGTCTTGAAACTTACTTTTCCCGTTGCAGCTTTGCACTAAGATTGAGCTGAAGCAGTCTTCACAGCTTTGTCTACTTTCGCCTTCTCTGCCTTAGCAGAATTTAGCGAGCGTACAAGGTCTCCCTGCTTCGTGATTTCTTCGTTCAACTTCACCGCAAAAATTGTACTTGTATACGAAATATTGTAAGTCAGTTTCCTGTGTCTGACTTACAAAAAACTTATTTTATTACCTTTTAGACTTTCAAATAAGTCGCTATAATTAATACATGTTAGATAGGAAACATACCTGACCGGTAGCAGCCTTGTATTTCGCTTTAAGTTCAAGCAGCGTCTTCACAGCTTCGTCTACTTTCGCTTTCTCGGCCTTAGCAGACTTCAGCGAGCGCACAAGGTCTCCTTGCTTCGTTATTTCTTCGTTTAGCGTGGCTGCGTCTGCACCTGCCGGTTTAGCTGCTGCAGCGGCCGGTGCTGGGGCTGCACCTGGTTTCCAATCCTGAATAAACGAGGTACTATATTAGTCGATAGGACTTTACCATCGAAGAGTTATAGGGATTAGTGTTTAGATTAGATTAGTATGTAGATGCCAAAATAGAGAGTTTACAGTTTGTGACTAAGGTTCAGAAGTCGAAGAGGCGACTATGGGAGTTGACTTTTAGCACATTTTATAGTCATATAACTTTTTTAAAACGGCCCTCAAATATTTTTCAGACGTGGTGATAGTGACTATAATTTTACGGCCGTTTAACGCAGTGACTACACCTACTACACCTAGTGACTAAAACTTTTCAAAATTCTGATTTTCTCACGAGCATCCTAAAAATCGTCACGCTCTAGATAATCATCACGCTAATATTGTTGGATATAAATTTTTCAAACCATAGTTGCATTGCAACAGATGCCAGCAGAAGCATTCCAATGCTGAACAACTTTTGCTTTGGATTCATATCTGTATCTCCTATATTTCAGCTGGGCTCCTGGTGGAACACCTGGTGGTCTACATCAGGTACTCTAAACCTTCGTTGTCTATTTGCCAGCAGAAGTGTCCCATCAACCTGAACAACTTTTGTTTTGGAGTTATATCTGTATCTCTTATAGTTTAGCTGGGCTCCTGTTGGTGCACTTGATGGTCTACATGAGATACTCCAAACCTTCGATATCTTTTTACCAGCAGAAGCGTCCCATCAAGCTGAACAACTTTTGCTCTGGAGTCATATCTGTATCTCCTATAGTTCATCTTAACTCCTTATGGTGCACCTGATGCTCTACATCAGGTACTGCAAACCTTCGTTGTCTATTCGCCAGTAGAAGCGTCCCATCCACCTGAACAACTTTGGCTTTGGAGTTATATCTGTATTTCCTATAGTATATTACAATCTTTTTTAGGATATTAAAAACGAAAGAACGTCTGTAAACGCAGTAGGCAAGCGCCTGACAAAACCTGCTGAGCAATATCATTATTTTCCAACGGATTTTTTCCGCGTAAAAAGTAGCCTATGTCCTTTCTCAAGTTATTATCTATGTTCATGCCAATTTTCATCAACATCTGTTCAGTGGTTTAGGCGTGAAAGCGTAGCAGACAGACAGACAGAGTTACTTTCGAATTTATAATAGGAATTTCATCTTTAGGTTCTTAATGTTCTTATATTTCTTTATTAGCAGTAATATTTATATTAATTATTATTTGAGAATCAATAATTAATCAACGAATTGTTTTATTTCCTCTAAATATATCTTCTTCTATTGAATGATATTAATTAACCCCCTATTAGTAAGTAAAGTAAGTATGGATAAATAAACATTATTATGGAGAGCGGTTGATGTTAAAAATCAGTCTAAAACCAGTATTTAATTACAAGCGTTATTAAACGAAATAATTGCTAGATAAGTACTTGATCTTGCACATAAAATATAGGTAACTTTACTGTAAAGTGAGCAATGGCAAGAATTTGGGTTTTGTAATAGCCCTAAAAACAATCAATGTTTGTTCACAGTCTCAAGAAAATATAAAAAACACATTGTGGGATTTTATCATAGAAATAATTATCATAAACTAGGCCTTGGACGTTTAATGATGGCTTTAATCAATGGGCCTCTTTAACTAGCGATAACCTTAAAGTCACAAAATAAGAAGGTCACTGTGTGGTACCAATACGCTAGTTTTATTTTTAATCCTGCTACTTGGAATGATAATTAAGATGAGTTTATTGTTTATGTATAATAAACATATGCTATGCTTCCTCCAATAAATAATAAAAACATGTAAGTAGATAAGTAGGTATGTAGAATGTAATTTTTGTAGTGACCGATATCGAAACCTTAAGACGGGCTGGTGTTAAAGAATAATTTTCCCCAAGGAACAGTATTTCGGCCTTCGTCAACTTTGTCCATTTCAGCTTTAGCAGACTTCAATAAGCGCACGAGGTCTCCCTACTTAGTAATCTGCTGATCACATAGTCTCACACACTTGCCCAGTCACGGCCTTGTTCTTCACTTTGAGATCAAGCTGGGTCTTGCCGACTTCGCCCTTTTCAGCTTAAGTAGACTGCAATAAGCGCACGAGATCACCATGCTTCGTAATCTGCTGGTCACATAGTCTCACTTACTTGTCCAGTGGCTGCTTTGTACTTGGCTTTGAGACCCAGCAGAGCCTTAACGGCTTCGTCAACTTTGGCCTTGGCAGGCTTAGCAGCCTTCAGCGAGCGCATGAGGTCTCCTTGCTTCGTAATCTGCTGATAATATTCTTACTTACTTGTCCAGTGGCTGCCTTGTACTTCGCTTTTAGCTCAAGCAGAGCCTTAACGGCTTCGTCAACTTTGGCCTTGTCAGCTTTAGCAGCCTTCAGCGAGCGCACGAGGTCTCCTTGCTTCGTAATCTGCTGGTCTAGCTTCGCCGCTTCGCCGCCGGACGAAGGCGCTTCCTTCTTTGCTACTGAAGTCTGTGTTGGCTTCGGCTGTAACAAATATAATAAATTTCATAAAAAGATAAGGTAGGATTTGTGAGACATCAAGTCGATAAGCGACCTACTTAGTATTCATCGGTATCATAGTGTTCATACTGCCTGCTGCTACGTTATACTAACTAGATACGTGTTCGGTTTACAGCGAGGACTATTATTTATTCTGTGGCCAAAGATTAAAAATTAAATACATACATATTCACACCTATATACCTTGCGGGGTAGGCAGAGCGGCTAGGCTAAAAGGCTGTAAAAACGGACTTTAATATTATTTTAAAAAGTTAAAGCAACATAATCCATTGCACAAGACTTTGTTTAGTCTGTCGAACATACTGTGTAGGTAATAAAACAAACAAAGCGCCTCGTATTGCACTGACCAACCCAATCCCAGCACGGCCGAGAAGGGACTATTGTTTTGTTACAAATGAAAAAATTCCAAATGTCTACTCACAAGAGAAAAATTTTAAAAGATAAGACCATGTCATGATGTCATGCCTCTTGCCTCCCCGTGGTCAATTGGATATTCCTTCATTTCATATTTGAGGAAATACACCGGCAAAGCAAGACACATAAGAATAAGTAGGCAATGGTTCTGTCAGTATCTCAATCGTTTAGTGAGTATGAAGTGTAGACTACATGCATAAGTGGCCAGACTTCCGAGAATCGACGCTACGAAATGTGACCCGACATAAGTACCTACCTATGGGTGATGATTGCAAGACATTCTTTCAAATCAAAGAGTGCGCCGCGTTTGTGGGACTCAGCAGTGTTGCCAAGTCGGCCCTTTTGGGGCTAGATCTAGCCCTTTTTTACCCTAGTTAGCCCCTAAAAAAATGATTTAGCCCCTAGCCCCAAATCTAGCCCCAAAACGGGGTAAATAAATTAGACTCTAGACTAGAGTATACAACACTTACTTATGATAATCACAGTCTCGAGTGTTAGAATAACAAACACGAGTCATAATATCCAACTGAAGTGCCGCGCGGCAAGGTCCAGACTACGTCATCATGCCCACGCGCCCGGGTCAGTCAGCTGAGCGGTTATGAGGTCCACACCAAAATCACCCCTCTACTACTCTAACGCTAACCACCCGCGCGCACAAGCAACTGTCAGATCTCTCACTCTTTTTGATGAGAGTGAAAGGGACATCCGATATGTTTCATTCATAGTTTTATTTATTAATAATTAGTAAAAAATATGCAAAACTCCCTTGTTTCATTCATTTTTATGAAAACAAATATTTTTGGCAAAATCTAGCCCCAATCTAGCCCTTTTTTGGACTCCATTTAGCCCCAAAGCTCGAAACCCAGTTGGCAACACTGGGACTCAGTCTATGGCGCACACTCTTCCATGGTGGATTAATGGTGTGATTTATATTCTGATACTAGGTCTTAGTCTGTGCTGTGATAAGTCCTATCGAAAGTAAATCCGGCTACTCATTCAAAGGAACCAACTTATACCTAATAGTTTTTCATACAAATGAGTAGGTACTAAGATAAACCGGTGTAAGTTAGTCCCTTAAATGGGTAGCTGGATTTGCTGTCGATAGTACCTATTCAACTAAAGCTGACCCCACATAAAATGTCTGAAGTTGCAGTAGGTGTTCAAGTTCGTCGAGTGTTGTGTGTGCGTCTGTCCAGCAAACATGGGTGGATGACCTTTTGCAGTAAGTAAATCAAATATTAGATCATTTTTAGGGTTCCATACCTCAAAAGGTAAAAAACGGAACCCTTTTAGGATCACTTAGTTGTTCGTCTGTCTGTCTGTCAAGAACCTATATCTCAGGAACGCGTAAAGGTATCGAGTTGAAATTAAAACCATATACTCAAAAATATAGTCACTAGTAGTTGTAAAAAAATCAAGCTCCTAACTTAAAGTAAAATAAAAAAAAATATAACCGTTTATGCTGTAAAAACGCGTGTTTTTTACCCTCTCAAGGGAATCAGAATTCAGAGGTTACTTCCAGTAGACCTGTGGCAAGTAGTTAGCTTCGTTTTTAAGTACGAATATAGGGTGATATATTTTTACTAGTGACCGATAGCGAAAACTCAGAATCGGCTGGTAATAAGGAACAACTTTCCCCAAGGAACATAGGTCGAAATCCGAATTCCGAAAATTTTAAAGACGAAACAGTTAGAATAATCTACTGTAATATTATTTTTATTTTGTTGAGCCGTTTTTGGCTATTACTATTATACTATTAATTTATTTTCTAGCTTAGATAGGGTAGCATAGGGCCTAAAATATTGTCAACTTTAGAATAGGTGCACTTCTGGGCAGGTTTTTGGGGGGTTTTCCTGTCCAGGGGGTCCGGCTAACTATACGTATGGAACACCTTTTTAAAATATTGACAGAATGTAATTCCATTTACTTGTCAATCACTGAGGCATAAAGTTACATGCTGTGTGGTTAGCCTGGCCAGCCCCGAGGCAGTGCCTTTATTTTTATTTTTTTTATCCCGCCCGTGCCGCGTTTAGAGTAGGAACACAAATTGTTATAAAAAATAGAAAATTTTGCATTAGAAATTTTCTCTTTTTTAAGTTTGAATTAGAATGTGACTTTCTTAAAGAGAATCTTGTAAATTCCTACTAAGAAATAAATTATTGAATTTGAATTTGAATTTGAAAAAAAAATTGTACCTCCCAATCTCCCATACAAACTTGCCGATCAGCTGATTTCAGTTACTATGGGAGGAAGTCTAAATTGTTTTTTCGTAAATCGACCGATGTTTCTGGGGGAAAGTTGTTCTTTATCACCAGCCGATTCTAAGTTTTCGCTATCGGTCACTAGTAAAATTTCATCCTATACAGGAAAAAATCGAAAAATTTTAATTATCAAAATATAATGGTTTTTTGGGAGCCGAAAAGCAACAAAATTTAAAAGAAAAATGTTTATAGTACAGAACCCTCTCGGTGGGCGAGTCCAACTCGCACTTGGCCGGTTTTTATTGTACTTCGAAAGGCACGTTTTATATATAAGTTGCTTATTGTTACCTACATATTTCGTAAACACAACTACGTCGCGGTTTAGTCCTCTGCGGGATAGGCAGAGCGCAAACGGGAAATCATAACGGTGTTAATATGTATGTACCTACCTACCTACGTCTTGAAGTTAACATGCCTTTAAAAAAACATAAACCTTCAAATAGAATTCCTACAATTTCAGCAAAACTCGAACTCGAAAATAATAATAATAACATAAACAAGTACCTATCAGGAGAGGTAACACGAGATGCTGCTAATATTACTAATAACAAGTTAATGAGCAAATAAAATTACCTAACGACTTACAAGCAAAAGTAACCCAACAATGCTATTCACAAATTGTAACTTAGTGGATACAAATACTAATAAACAAACTTTACGACTTCCATATGTTAAGAAATGACCCTCTTAACAATAGCACAGGCAAGGCAAGACGGAAAAAAAAAGCGTTCCCGAGTTCCCAAAGTGCAACAAAATAATCAGTGCTTGGAGAAAAGTGGTCGAAGCCGGCAGTTTTTAAGAGAAATATTTCAAAATAAGCTTACCTAAGGCAGTGCAGTGCAGTTAAATTAAACACGTGTTACTAAGATACGTCAGAAACGTACCTCCCTACTCGGTGAGTGTTTTACTTCTTCGAGCATCTTCCGTCCCGTTCCGGCCCGAGGTTTTACTTTCTAAAGAATTTTAAGTTGAACATAAAGGTGAGTGGTTTTGACCGACAGCCACAATCGCTGTACATTACAAGTTATGTAGGACGTGCGTGAACGCTTCATAGTTTAAAATGTTCAATGTACAGATAATGTTCTTGACCGCAAACTCGCAATTCGCAAAGTTGCTATAGGGACAAGTTTGTCTGATGTGTGTGATGTGATGAATGAAGTAGTAGATGTGGTGGGGTTAATCTACAACGTGTTGTATTGCAGTGATTGTAGTATGTCGCCATAATGTTTTGCATAACATAAACATCCACTTTTAGGTGTAGTATGCATTTTATAGGTATGCTATGCATTAACTAAAATGCCTAGTGTAGGTAACCTAGCCGCTTTCTCAGAGCAAAGAATAACCTTACAAAAATCTCATGGTTTCTCAGATTTATTTGAAAGCCACTTGAAAGCATAAATAGTTTCTAAACGAAATTAAAATTCACAAGGTTATTATGTTATGCCGTGTGGTGCCGGCCGGCTTAGAAAATAGCATCACACCAATGGGCGTCGTAAAAAGCAACTAAGGGATTTGAGAATTTATGACAACCTTTCACTATGGTGATGTGATACACATACATTGCAGTCTTTTGAATAAGTCTCAAATTTTTGACAGACGTGGTAAATGGCCGCTTTTTACAGCCGTTTACGCTCTGCTTTACCCCTAAGGGATACAGGCGTGATATATGTGTGTTGCCAACTTCCGTAAACTTTACATCGGGACATCGGTCGGGTCGGTGGTTGTTTGTTGTTGGTGGTGAAACGTTGTTCTCGCAATCATTGCCCATTCTTGCCGAGCACATTTTTTGTTCTAACCATGGACATTTTGTTTGAACATGGGCTGGGTATGAACAATAGTTATTCGTCGCGCATTTAATGTAACCACTGATCTGTAGGTATATAGCCGTCTCGGCGTTAGGTAGACCATCAGTAGTTGATGCTATTTCTATGAACTACTATACTACTACGCACATTTTTACATTTGCACCAAAAATATCTTACAATTTTTGAAATTCCCGCGCTTGTTTCCTTTTAACTTTTGTTCACGTCACTTTTCAACATTTTTGAACGAAAGTGCGAAAATGTCATAATTTGTTTGACTTGACAGTCAAAAAAATTTGAACGGTAGGCGCGGAAAAATATTATCGCACCAAAAATATTTGTATTTACTTGCATTTATGATATTAAAGCAGCTAGATTGAGGCCTTCTTTTACGTAATTTTGCATGTGAAATATGAAACGCAGTGTTCCCAAACCTACCGATTTTTCGGTAGATCTACCGAATTGGGACTTAATCTACCGATCTACCGAATTGTGACAAAAATCTACCGATTTTTCAGTTTTTGGGGTTTTGCTTAGCAAATGAACGCCTGGCCCTTCTGTTTTTATGAATTTTATCCAAATGTGGGCGATCTGTGCGTATAGTTCAGTTTTCTTCAAGCGACTCCGATGAAGCGAGTGAACTACGTGCGATTTCGCGCGAACAAACCGAGCGGCTTCACTTGATTGCCATCACTGTAGCGCGCGTTAACAGTGTAATTTCAGTTCATTTTTTAATTGTATTTGTTCGAAAGTTGCAAAAAAGACTTAATTTTGCTCATTTTCAAAATCTACCGAATTCTACCGATTTTTTGACTGAGAATCTACCGAAATTATTATTTTTGGTTTGGGAACACTGATGAAACGTTCTAACGTGGTTTACTGCTGAACAATAAATTCCGTAAGTAATCAAAAATATCTTCATTCAATAACCGTGACTTGTGTTGTGTGTAAAAGTTGGTGTAATTTTTCTATAATTTGGTAGGCCGGAGAGTTGTCGTGTCCAGTACACGCAAAACGACAAGAAATCGAAAACTGTTACCTGACCGTAATTTTCAGGACGCCAAGTTTTCTGGGTCTGAAACTAAAGTCTGGGACCTTAATTTATAGTGTCTGCCAGAAGTGTCCGTCCAGTATAAGCAAAACGAAAAGAAAACTAACCCCAGACTATAATTTTCGGGATGCTAAGTTCTGGGACTGGAACCATATTATAGCGTCTGCCACATGCTTAAAACAGCTGAAGATTTTCGGTAGGTGCACATAAGTTTTATATCTTTCAATTACCTTTAACTTCTTATTCAGCTCAAAGGGACCCTAGGTCAGAGTTCATTTCACTCTGCATTACCATATTTATCATATCATAATCTTTTTTTTTCTTTTCTCCTGTAGGTAAACATTCCATTAAGTACTACTTGTTTAACTTCAGAACAGAACTAAAGTAGGTACCTACTGAACATAGTAGGTATAGAACATACATATAATAAACATATAATAAATTATATTTAAAATGACTTCTAAAATCATCACATTTTTCTGCCAAAATAGCTTTACAACTAATTTATTAATATTCATTTAATTTAAAATTTATTTTAAATATTTGATCCTTTCGAATAGTAGTTAGTAAAGTAGGTTCATTACAAGATGCAGAGACCACAAATAGCAGTAGACGAGGCAATTGACTTAGACAAATATAAACCATCAAAAAAACACAAAAAAGAGCATACCAATAAGCGCAAAGTGAAAGTAGATAAAATTGAAAATGTGGAAAGGCTGGTCATCACACAAAAAGTTGAAGTAAAAAAACAGAAATTTAAATGCATAATAAACTTAACCAATATTTGTGAACATAAGAAGAAACATCCAAAGAATAAGGAGAAAAGATCGACAAAAATTAAAGAAAAATTACTTCAAAAGAAAGATAAGAAAATAACTATAAAGAAGGATGAGAAAATAACTATAAAGAAGGATGAGAAAATTAATGAAAAATTACCTATAAAGAAGGTAGAGAAAAAAAGCATAAAAAATGAAAAGCCCAAAAATGAACCTAAAAAGTCAGCAACAAAGGAAACCACAAGAACAACAAACAACAAATGCTTTAGCCTTACAAGCGGTAAAGACAGAATAGTACCAAAATGTGATAGATATCAATGTACTAAACATTTAAGAAGCAAACCAGTAGTAAGTATTTCTCTAGCTAATTATTTTGTCTTTTCCTTAAAATAGTAAACAATTAATTATAGTCTCTGTATTATGAAAACTTAGTTATTTGGATAAAAATATAATAGAAGATTATATAAAAGAAACTACTAATACTACAGCCAAAACAGATGTGCGTTAGGACCGCGGGTGTACAAGTTAGGATTGAGCTACTTTCCTACAGGATGGTGGTACTTGCAGTGTACCTTAGTGTACCTCCAATGAAATCCAGTGTACCTCTTTAGATAAAAAGTTATTTGATGAAATATGCACACCCGCCATTCTTACATTAGGATGGCGGGTGTACATTTTTATTTCGGTCTGTAGATACTTATTTTGCTTTTCGTTTATAGTAATTTGGTGTACCTGCAGTGTACCTGTCCATAAAATTATAAAATAATCAAAATGACGACAAATACCAGTAAAAAACGTGTAAAAACGATATAGGGGAAACTGGGGGCACTTGAGCCCTAGGGGAGACTTTGTAAACATTATTTCCAGAAAAGCAGAAGACTTAGAAAGCTACTTTCCCACACGATGGTGGTACCTGCAGTGTACCTTACCTTAGTGTACCTTCAATGAAATCCAGTGTACTTCTTTGAATATAAAGTTATAATGGCGGGTGTACATATTTTATCAAATAACTTTTTATTAACTGAGGTACACTAGATTTCATTGCAGGTACACTGAGGTACATTGCAGGTACCACCATCCTATCATGAACACCTGTGGTCCTAAGGCACACCTTTTGCGTGTATGTTAGGACCACGGGTGTTCATAATAAGATTGAGCTACTTTTATAGAGCATGGTAGGTAGTACCTGCAGTGTACTTCAGTGTACCAGCAATGAAATCCAGTGTACCTCAGTTAATAAAAAGTTATTGGACGAAATATGTACACCCGCCATTCTAACTTTTTATCTAAAGAGGTACACTGGATTTTATTGTAGGTTCACTGAGGTACACTGCAAGTACCACCATCCTATAGGAAAGTAGCTCTCTAAGTCTTCTGCTTTTCTGGAAATAACGTTTACAAAGTCTCCCCTAGGGCTCAAGTGCCCCCAGTTTCCCCTATATCGTTTTTACACGTTTTTTACTGGTATTTGTCGTCATTTTGATTATTTTATAATTTTATGGACAGGTACACTGCAGGTACACCAAATTACTATAAACGAAAAGCGAAATAAGTATCTACAGACCGAAATAAAAATGTACACCCGCCATCCTAACGTTAGAATGGCGGGTGTGCATATTTCATCAAATAACTTTTTATCTAAAGAGGTACACTGGATTTCATTGGAGGTACACTGAGGTACACTGCAGGTACTACCATCCTGTAGATAAGCAGCTCAATCCTAACTTGTACACCCGCGGTCCTAACGCACATCAAAACAGTCCACTGCTGGTCATGGGCCACCCCTTTCGAGGGGTTTGGCCATAACACTGCTGCCCATTCCCTAGATGCATATTCTTCAGTCAGTTTTTACATTTTTACAACTCCCATGGGTGTTATTCTAAGCTGGCAAAAATATACTATTTTACAGAAAAGCTTCAAACAAGAGGAGTACAAAAGAAAGTCACCAAAATGTGAATGGGGTTCTTTATCACCACTATCAATAATCAGTGTAGAGAGTTCACCTAAATTGTACGAGGATATCAGCTCAGACAGTTTCTATTCAGATGAGGAAATTGATTGTCTAATAAAGAGGACTAAAGATGTGAGTATGAAAGATTTTAGCATTACTGCTACTTCCCTTTTCCTGTACCCTAAGGTTGCCTGGAAGAAATCGCTACTTAAGCGATAAGGCCGCCTTGTGTATTAATTTCTTTGCATGTCTTTGTGTACAATAAAGTATTATTGAAGATTTTATTTTTCAACTTAATTATGTAATTTAACTGAATTACAATGAACTTCAGACAGGCAATTTAAATGAAAAGTACAAAATGTTTCAGTGGATTTTAATGTTCATTGTACCTACTCCTATTTCTCCAACTGGAAATAATAGTTAATAACACCTAAGGTTATTAAAATTATAATTATTAGACCAACGAATAGGTAAATAGAAGTGTTGCTGATTGTATAATTATTTATATTTACATTTTTCAGAGAGAAAGAAAGATGAGCTGGTCATTTGAAGGCCAGCCTCTTTTGACAGCAAGCACACCTTACTACGAAAACATATCAGATGCTGAAACCATTCTAAGCAAAAACAGCGGACTAGATACATCCTTGCATTCTACAACCACTTTGGTCCTACAGCCTAAAATTGGATTGTATTCGCCAAGTTACCCTACAAGCCCAAATGAGAAAGCCTACAAACCAGAAAAACAAAGCAATGCTTCAAACACAAAGATAACAAAATACTCTGCAGGTTTTGATATACAACCTACCAATTCCTTAGAAAGAAGTTGTAATATCAAAAATGAGCCTTATTCTCCATCTGAAAGCCCAGTATGTGTTTCCTCAAAACAAACAAAATATTCTACAGGTCTTAATGTAGAACCTACACCTTCTTCCATACAAAGAAGCCATGTAAAAAATGAGCCTTATTCTCCATCTGAGAGCCACATATGCAATTTTGAACCTGAAAAATATCCCTACGAAGTGCCTATTAAATCTGAAAATATTAAACCGGTACATACTCATAGCTCTGAAGCAGAAATTGCAAATACGACTACAAACAGGAAGACAGATGAAAATTTTAATATTTTTTCTGTAAAACCAGTGAGAGACAGTCAAGGCCTTATTATGAGTAAAAACAATCAAGTTTATACTAAAAATAATAATGTTCTTATTAAATCTGAATATCCTGAAATAGATTAATTAGTAGGTTAGGTATGTCAGAGGCCTGCTACTTGCAGTAGGCGGTTGAAAAACTCTGACACCAGGGTTAATCGGGTCGTTGAACGACTCGGTGTCCCACACGAAAAGAAGAAGGTACCTGCAGGTATCTACATACATGTAGTGTTTAAAATTAAGTTTTTAGGTAGGTAGGTATGTATAGATAATGGTGATTGAGTATTTTATTGTCTTGTTTTAGAGTATTTTTTACGTCTGGTTCATTATATGAATAAGATACCTATGATTAGATTATTTACACCTAGGCAGGACCTAGGTATCTAAAAGTCTGAGACTCAAGTTTTGCATTCACGTGGCATGTACTAAGAATATAATTTTAAGTTGGAACTTTTATTAAGTGTAGTATTTTATTTTAAATTTAGAAATTTCTATGTTAAAAATAGTATTAAGATGTTGATTTGTTCCTAGTTTATAAATAAAATATCTTTCTATATAAAACTGTAGTATTTTAAGTACCACCTATCGAAAAGGGTACCAACTTGTCCAAGCTACCATCCTGCCGCAGTAAAAATACCCCAAAGTTATTCCTACTACCTAATAAAAAGAGCGTCAAAGGACTGGGGATGTCTTATACGATACGTCGAAAACTTATGAAATATGTAGGTACCTACAATACCGCCGAATTCGGTGCTTCTTGACTACCATCCTGTCTACCCTACAGCTGAAAAGGCGTGATTATGATTGATATAGTACCTACAACGAACGATGTCGCACATTGAACTCGCTGACAATACAAAAGTCAACAAAATGATGAAACTTGATCGCGAGAGCCATATCAAATTGTAGAAAGAGAGCTTGCCCCATCAGAAGCCATCTGATTTGATGTGTTATATATATATATAAACTGCCATGTCATAGTCTAAGCGGGTACGGTCAAATATCACCCGGAAGCTGTTTTGCCGGCACAGTTGATGCCGCTTTGCTCAGTGATACTAGGGACCATTGTGAATGATTCCATCCGAGGAAATGAAAAATCCATCCACTGGATTTCAAGATGGCGGACCTTCGTGTTTTTGTATGGCACTAAAAAAATAATTCTTCTGGAGCCCATCGTGTGGGGTATCAAATGAAAGGGCTAGACGAGACGATTTCAAAAATATATCGTTTTAATATATTTCAGTTGGCCTCTTAGAAAAAAATCAACTTACATTTTTAAAAGTAGTCAAAACATGCCAAGTTTGAGGTCCAGTAGGTACAAAATGGCTGACATATAGTTTCATAAAAGTATGCCAAATGATCCACCATATCCTTAACTCTAACGTGACGAAAGGAATTTTGAAAATAATAAGGTATAAAGTATATTTTGCAATGGAAAGTAGATCATTGGAAACTGCAGTAGGTTAGTAAGAACTTCATAAATATTTAAGATGTAATTCTTCTCATGATTGCTTTTACACTTAAAGCTATATTATGATGTACCGGATCATTTTGAATCTGCGGGCACGGTTGTGCCCCCGCCAAGTTGAGTAAAAAGCCATAGGTACCATGTTGCTCTACTCATGAATGCTATCTCAGTTTAGTAGGCCTGTAAGAAAACTCATGTTAGAAATAAGTAGGGCCTGCTGTACCGTTTTTATTTTTGTATTTGTCCTGTATTTGTTTTTGTGTAGGTACTTACCTACAATAAATGATTAAATTAAATTAAATTGTTTCTCTCGAAATAGTTCAGGCCAATTTCGACGCCGAAAAAAACCAAATTTTGGATAACATTTGAAACCTGTGTGTTAAGGACCCAAACAGTCATTGAATAAACATTCAATATTTCAAAGAATCATTCTATTCCCTTAAATCTGTTACTCATTCGACGGACCATAAAACTTCTAAAGCACTTTTAGATTACATGTACCTAGGTATATGAATGAAGTGAGATCAAAAAAGCCGTATGTAAAGATATGAGATACCATCAAAACACAACTCAAAAAAAAGCAAGTCTCACCACTCATTAGTACATCTACTGCAAAAAAATAGTGAAGGGAGTAACACTTTTAACCCGTTTTTTTGCGTCAGACGATGTGCTTCGTCACATATGTTCCTAGATTAATTCTAAGCATTTCTAGTCCGGGAGCCAGAAAAAAAAGTGAAGAATGGCGGGAAGGGGGGGTTTCAAAGATGGCTTCCACCAATCATCTTTTAAAAAAAATCCTATCTCGTCCTGGTGGCTGGTAGGGCAAGTTTGGTATCAAATCCATATAAATCGAAGCCGTAGAATTTGTTTCTGGTACTATTTGTCTTCTTTATCATAATAATTTTAGAAGAAAAACGTATAAATGTGAAAATGTAGGTTGAAGGTTTTTGCTTTGTAAGCTAATAACTTTTTAAAAGTGACAAAATATGACAAATAAAAATACTATCATAAAGTGTGATTTATGTGGATTCTAAAAATAAACACATTTAATAATGTTTAATGCAAAAATACTGTGAAAAAAATTAAAAGACTGCAGTCTGGGCAGTGGCTAAACACGCGCTGTGGCGTTAAACTTACAAACAAGTCGAGATTTATAACACATAAAATAAGTAATTTATGCCGGGAGTAACAGAAAGGGTATAACCATCCGAAAGGAGGTGAAGGCACTCATAAAACTGAACAACTTTCACCATGGAACATGACTCGAAATATGGAGAAAAAATTTGGACCTCCCATAGTAAATCAATCAGCTGATCGTAGATTTTGTATGGGAGGTGCAATTTTTATTTTCATATTTCGGTCCATGTACCACGGGGAAAGTTGTTCAGTTGCATTTGTAGCTTGACCTCCTTTCGGTTTGTTATATCCTTTCTGTTACGTCCTGTATAGGTAGGTACATGCAAAAAAGATGACCACAGTTTCCAGCACACAGATATAGATCAGAAAACTTTAACTTTCTTTTAAAGGAAATGTGAATGCAGCAAAGACAACCTTTCTTGCTCGTATGCAACAGGCGAGTTGCAGTTATTTACCTTTATCTCTGGTAAATCTGAACAAAGAGGAGTCTACCATTGTCTTTCATTTTGTGGCCCCAAGAAAAATAACACAGAAACGTTTAGACCGGCACTGAGGGTTATCCCAAGACATGAACTTCTTGGTATATTGCCCGAAGTATGTGCTGGCAAATAATAGCTTTCATTAGTGGGATGTTCTCTGGGCAGCTGGCTGTCTGTCCCTCTTCGTAAACGACGTGGCAATGTGGTCTGCTTGGTGCGCAAAGAGGTGTTAGAACTATCTCAATATCCTCATGTGAGGCGCCGAGTCATCCAACGATCCGATGGACCCCGGTGTCACAATTTTACAGCCGCCTACTACAAGTAGCAGAGTTTCTGACATGAATGTGTAACGACCACCGTTTAAGTTCATAGATAGCAACCGAGACCGACAGCTCAACGTGCCCTCCACGCACGGAACCAAATTTTTTGAAATGATAAATTTAAGTTTCTGTTCTTGAGTCTACTGTTTACCGGCTCTGAGTTGTGTATGTCCATTATTGTCCATGGAAAGCACTGTGATGCAGGGGACCCTAGTTTGAAGTGGGGTATAATGATTTTTGCATCTTCATTCTCTGGATTCGACCAGTGGAGTAACCAGGGTAATTTTAAAAAGTGATCCTCTTGTAGTATCTTTTTGTGATATATGTATATGTGTAAGTCAATGGTACTCAGCTAATATTGCTACTCAATACAGTCAGTCAATGGTAATCAATAGCTAATTATAATTTATACATTCTGTCACGGTTGGGAAGTGCTTGGGCTTAAAATAAAAATATATTGATAATTATTACGCCTTTTTCGTACGTCAACATGAGATAAAAAAGCTCCTTTAACACATTATCCCTGAGGCGGTCGTTGGAATGTATTTCTTTAAGTAAAATTACGCCCCGCTCCAAAAGTATGCCTAAGGCATACGGTTGGTTGGTCACAATTTTGAGGCTAAAATCACCAGAAGAATGCAGTTTGCCTAAACAGGGAAAGTTGCGTCATATCCTAGAGTCATCCTTGCCGAAATGCCTCAAAACAAAGGTATTCGATCAGGCCTTTCACTAGTAGGTAATAAATGATGATGATGAAATGAAAACTAATGATCTAGCCAAGACGTGGAACCTCCTTCCTTAACCTTATTTTGCAAATTAAGCAAATATAATTTCCGTCTCTCGTACTTGAGTATGCTTCATCAGTTCAGCGTAAAAACTGAACTGAACTAAAGTAAGGCCAACTAGACGAGATAAAAAGTGTAAACAAATCTGAAAGAGACATCTGACATTATACCATATGACAGATAAGGACAGATTGTAATAACTGTCACCGAGTCATACAAAAGTTGTTTACATTAGTTATCTAGTTTTCTCGTTTCGTTGGCCATTTGGCCATACTTTACATAAAGTTGAACCTGACAGCAAAAGTAGCCGACCGGCTACATGTCCCTCACACACTTATAGAAAGTTCTATGCTTAAGATCCCAGTAACTTACTAAAATCCAGAATGAGATTATCTGCCGCACCGGATGCCAAAATAACCAACATGGTCTAGAAGTACCCTATCTATACATAGTTATAATTTAATGAAACGGGTTCTTATCGACACATTGTTATAAACCTTTAAACTGTTGCTTGAAAGTTTGATATCCAGTTTTCGTCTAGAAGTATAGCTAATAGCAGTTGGCTGGGCACACCTATTGATCAGTCGTATAACCGTTGCGATGGACGGTGGATTTCAGGTACGCGTTCTTGAATAGAGATTATATAGTATTGACTAGAAGTAGAAAGAAGGCAAGAACCGAAGATCGTCTTGTGGCATACCCTGGGAAAGCCAACCGTCCAGTAATGGACTAAAGTAGGCTGATGTGATGATAAATGAGCATGCAAAAACTCATGCTCGACTTTTTTGTAAGTTTAACGCCACATAGCGCGTGTTCAGCCACTGCCCAGACTGCAGTCTTTTAATTTTTTTCACGGTCTTTTTGCATTAAAAATTATTAAATGTGTTTATTTTTAGAACCCACATTAATCACACTTTATGATAGTATTTTTTATTTGTCATATTTTGTCACTTTTAAACAGTTATTAGCTTACATAGCAAAAATCTTCAACCACCATTTTCGCATTTTTACGTTTTTCTTCTAAAATTATTATGAAATAGCGGCCCGCCCAGCGGTTTCACTCGCTGCTACTTACCTGTTTTCTCGTAGAAATGGGATCTTTGCCCGTAGTAAAAAGTCCATTAATCCATTCTAGCAGAAGTTACTCATCATGACCATGTGCCAGCAGAGGCGGCCTGTCATGGCGAATAACTTTAACTTTGAAGCCATTACCGTATCTCTTATAGTTTTGATGGGATGCTGGTGGTCTACATCAGGCACTCCAGACCCTCGTGACCATATGCCAGTAGAAGCGGCCCGTCATGCTGAATAACTTTAACTTTGAAGCCATTACCGAGTCTAATAAAGTTTAGATGGGGTGCTGGTGGTCTACATCAGGTACTCCAGACCCTCGTGACCATGTGCGAGCAGAAGCGGCCCGTCATGCTGAATAACTTTAACTTTGAAGCCATTACGAATCTTTTATAGTTTAGATGAGATGGTGGTTGTCTACATCAGGTACTCCAGACCCTCGTGACCATGTGCCAGCAGAAGCAGCCTGTCGTGCTGAATAACTTTTACTTTGAAACCATTACCCTATCTTTTATAGTTTAGATGGGATGCTTGTGGTCTACATCAGGTACTCCAGATCCTCGATGACCATGTGCCAGCAGAAGCGGCCCGTCATGGTGAACAACTTTTTCTATGAAGCCATGACCGTATCTCTTATAGTTTATATGGGATGCTGGTGGTCTTCATCAGGTACTCCAGATCCTCGAGGGCTGACCATGTCCGTCTTTTATATGATAGTAATATCAGTGCCAAAATTCGCGAGGATCGGTAAAGCGGTTTGGGGTAATTCCATGGAAAACAGTACTTTAGCAAAAATAAATAAAGTTACTTGTTTTAACTCAAATTATAGTTTCAATCCTTCGAAAGACATCGAATTATTCGAATCTTAAAAAATAAATGCTTATTTTATACGAATTTACTGTTTTTTTCTGACATGAAGTGAGGTCAAAATGTAACATCTGTTAGTAGTATTTAAATGCCATAATTTGAAAGGCTAAATTGAATAAAATATGGTTGTTTTAAGGATATTTTTACCACCATGTTTTAAAGGATTCAATGGAGATTACAGGTAAATTTTGTATTTTCGAAAAATATTTAGATTTCTTTGGTTTTTAAGCACTTATCTATGGGGATATGTGATGTAACGCCCGTTACGAAAAAAAGCTAAAAGTTTATTTCTCAGCTTAACTATTCAATTTACAGTTCATTTGTTTTGGGAGCATAGAGTTCTGATGATTTTGTCATTATTTTCATCTTATTTTCAAAAATTGGCTTCACCAATATCTCGATTTTTGCAGAGAAATGGGTGTAACGCCCGTTACGGAATGGGGTTCCTGAATATTTTCTAATGTTTTTTAAAGATAATTAGGTTTATTTAAATGTTTATATGGACGTCATTGAGGTTTATTTGATCAAATAAGTCGTTTAAAGTATTATTTTCAGTCAAAAAAGTACAAATTTTCAAAAAATTTATTGTTGTCATATAACAGTAATTTCGTAAAATTTTGATATTTAATTTCTGTGACTTTTAAGATTTATCAAAATTTTTCTATTACTATGCTGCCTGTTACAAGTGAGAAAAAGAAGAAATAACATAAGAATACAAAAATACAACTTTTGACAG
Organism: Phthorimaea operculella; assembly: GCA_024500475.1. Classification (NCBI taxonomy): domain Eukaryota; kingdom Metazoa; phylum Arthropoda; class Insecta; order Lepidoptera; family Gelechiidae; genus Phthorimaea; species Phthorimaea operculella. The sequence goes on from JANFCV010000208.1 coordinate 353,760, forward strand.
TGCATGTTTTCAAAGCAAATTTTTAAATACTCCTCATAAAGATTTTGATAAATAATTGTCTTAATAACATCGAGAATATTCCCAAAATAGTTTAAACCTAGTTTTATTTCCATATTTTTAACCAGTATTTAGTTATCTTAGATTTGTTGTACTAATTTCGTACATGTAACTCCCGTTACAATGGCATGTAACGCCCGTTACAAATTACAGACTCCGTAAAAATAAAATAAAATCCCTAATTACTCATTTACCCACACAGGCATACTAACTAATTAATAAACTATCACACCAATTCCCTCTTTGTTGATAATTCTCACAAGATTCGCAGAGTTTTGCGATTTTGTCAGACTACCTGAAAGTAAAGGCGCAAATCGTGTAACGCCCGTTCCGCGCATAAATTGCTTCATATTTTCATATTGATAAATAACCATTATTATTTTAATACATTTTCCGAAAATTTAGCTCAGGTGGAGTGCATTAAAACAATAACATTGCTAGGTTTTCTTAATAATTTTGTGACTTTTTGTTAAATAAAGGTGTACGCACTGTAACACCCGTTACATGGAATTACCCTTTGGCTAATTTGGGTAATATCTGCTTTATTTCCCCGTTTTTCTTCTGCTAACCGTTTTCCCGTAGGAATGAGGAATTTTCCCGTGGTAAAAAGTAGCCTATGTTACTCAGGGATGTTGTAGCTTTCTAATAGTGAAAGAATTTTGGAAATCGGTCCAGTAGTTTCGGAGTTTATCGATTACATACAAACAAACAAAAAAACAAAAAAACAAAGTTTTCCTCTTTATTATATTAGTGTAGATAGAAAAGAAGTAGTACAAGAAACAAATTCTACGGCTTCGATTTATATGGATTTGATACCAAACTTGCCCTACCAGCCACCAGGACGAGATAGGATTTTTGTAAAAGATGATTGGCGGCAGCCATCTTTGAAACCCCGCCTTCCCGCCGTTCTTCACTTTTTTTTCTGGCTCCCGGACTAGAAATGCTTAGAATCCCAACAAAAACATTAACTTGTAAAAAGAACCAAGTCTCGCCTCTCAGTTTTTCTACTGTAAAAAGTTGTGAGATCCATGTGATGCCAAGTCGGCTATTGATTTATTGAAGGACTACTTCAGGGAACTTTCATGTTAAGCTATTGCGTGATTAGGTAACAGACATCATCTTATAGTATCCATATCGATATTTAAAAACTTTTATATTTACAATAACTAGAATGACCCGGCCATCGCACCAGACCATCGTATCTCACTAGCAAATAGTGTGCGATTGCCAAGTCATTCTAGTTATTGTAAATATAAAAGTTTTTAAATATCGATATGGTTACTATAAGATGATGTATGTTACCTTATCACGCAATAGCTTAAGATGAAAGTTCCTGAAGTAGTCCTTCAATAAATCAATAGCCGACTTGGCATCACATGGATCTCACAACTTTTTACAGTAGAAAAACTGAGAGGCGAGACTTGGTTCTTTTTACAAGTTAATGTTTTTGTTGGGATCTCATTTCTTTTTGTAGGTAGTTTTCCTCTTTCTCTTTTCTGGAACTACAGATTTCCTCAAAGCCCGCATTCGCTATCTCTATGTTTATGCGTAACGTTACTTTCAACGGCAAAGTTAACTTTGTAATCCTATACATTAGTATAGAAATACAAAGTTAATTATGCGGTTGCAACCGAATTTGCAGAATGTTATAGTTTTTCCTTTATTCTTGCACTAAATACAAGTTGTATTCTAAGTTTGAAGCTCCTCAGTCTGCTAGAAGTACCTTAGAATTTTGATGATCGGTCAGTCAGTCAGGCAGAAAATTCATAAACTTTGACTAACTATAACTTCTAAACTACTGGTATAAATTAGATGAAATTTGAAGTGTATCGTGTCTATGCAGTGCTTGATAAGATATTTTGAAATGAGGGTTCTAAACCTATCGACAAGGGAGTTATGGGGGGGTCGAAAATGGCCTGAACTGGTTCGAGAAAAGGATGGTACGGCCGTGCCGCTTTCAGCTCGACTTGGTGGGGGCACTGCCGTGCCCCCAGATTAAACCAGGAACATATGTGACGAAGCACATCGTCTGACGCAAAAAAAAAGGGTTATGTATGGGAGCGCCGTGTTATTCCTCTAACTAAAATGAGAGTTTTCGTACATAAAATATTGACTTTGAGTACGGCCGTTCCAATGGGCCATATTTGACAGCCCATACTAAAAAACACATCATCAAAGAAAAATAACCTTATATCTGAAAGTTGTCAAATAAGGCCTATTTGATCCACCGAAATTAAGTAACTGCAAAAGCAAATAATCACATACTTACTTCTTTTTTTTTCGTGTGGGACACCAAGTCGTTCAACGACCCGATGAACCCTGGTGTCAGAGTTTTTCAACCGCCTACTGCAAGCAGCAGGCCTCTGACATGGTTGTGTAACGGCCGCCATCATATACTTACTACTTGCAATATATATTTTGTTAAAGACAGCCAAGTCCGCCACTAAACCAGAAATATTGTGCAATCCACGACGTCGTCGGTACGAAATAACTTTAGAATCATTGTATTTCATATTTATACACTAAATACTAACATGATTCTACAATTAAAACTGCAATGAATGCTGTTTCGCTGTAAATTTAAAATGGTAATTCTGTGTATTCATCACATAGTTAATTGTTTTTTTTTTTCTGTTCTTAAACTTAAGTATTTTACTCCATTTAGAGCTTCTATATCTGCTAAATTAAATATTTCTATTTTTATCCAACATATCGTTAAAGGGGTCTCAACTTTGGCCGAAACTGCTTTAAGAAAAATATGGTACGACAAAGCCACTTTTTACTCGACTTGGCGGGGGCACAACCGTGCCCGAAGATTCAAAATGATCCGGCACATCATAATCTAGCTTTAAGAGTAAAATCAATCATGATGAGAATTGCATCTTAAACATTTATGGAGGCGCACAAGCAGTTCTTACTAACCTACTGCAGTTCCCAATGATCTACTTTCCATTGCAAAATATACATTATACCTTATTATTTTCAAAATTCCTTTCGTCACGTTAGAGTTAAGGATATGGTGGATCATTTGGCATACTTTTATGAAACTATATGTCAGCCATTTTGTACCTACTGGACCTCAAACTTGGCATGTTTTGACTACTTTTAAAAATGTAAGTTGATTTTTTTCTAAGAGGGCAACTGAAATATATTAAAACGATATTATTTTTGAAATCGTTTCGTCTAGCCCTTTCATTTGATACCCCACACGATGGGCTCCAGAAGAATAATTTTTTTAGTGCCATACAAAAAACGAAGGTCCGCCATCGTGAAATCCAGTGGATGGATTTTTCATTTCCTCGGATGGAATCATTCACAATGGTCCCTAGTATCACTGAGCAAAGCGGCATCAACTGTGCCGGCAAAACAGTATTTTTTTGCTAAGGACCATGCATGACTATCTACACTAATATAATAAAGAGGAAAACTTTGTTTTTTTGTTTGTTTGTTTGTTTGTATGTAATCGATAAACTCCGAAACTACTGGACCGATTTCCAAAATTCTTTCACTATTAGAAAGCTACAACATCCCTGAGTAACATAGGCTACTTTTTACCACGGGAAAATTCCTCATTCCTACGGGAAAACGGTTAGCAGCAGGAAAACGGGGAAATAAAGCAGATATTACCCAAATTAGCCAAACCGCTTTATCGATCCTCGCGAATTTTGGCACTGATATTACTATCATATAAAAGACGGACATGGTCAGCCCTCGAGGATCTGGAGTACCTGATGAAGACCACCAGCATCCCATATAAACTATAAGAGATACGGTCATGGCTTCATAGAAAAAGTTGTTCACCATGACGGGCCGCTTCTGCTGGCACATGGTCATCGAGGATCTGGAGTACCTGATGTAGACCACAAGCATCCCATCTAAACTATAAGAGATAGGGTAATGGTTTCAAAGTAAAAGTTATTCAGCACGATAGGCTGCTTCTGCTGGCACATGGTCACGAGGGTCTGGAGTACCTGATGTAGACAACAAGCATCTCATCTAAACTATAAAAGATTCGGTAATGGCTTCAAAGTTAAAGTTATTCAGCATGACGGGCCGCTTCTGCTCGCACATGGTCACGAGGGTCTGGAGAACCTGATGTAGACCACCAGCACCCCATCTAAACTTTATTAGACTCGGTAATGGCTTCAAAGTTAAAGTTATTCAGCATGACGGGCCGCTTCTACTGGCACATGGTCACGAGGGTCTGGAGTGCCTGATGTAGACCACCAGCATCCCATCAAAACCATAAGAGATACGGTAATGGCTTCAAAGTTAAAGTTATTCGCCATGACAGGCCGCCTCTGCTGGCACATGGTCATGATGAGTAACTTCTGCTAGAATGGATTAATGGACTTTTTACTACGGGCAAAGATCCCATTTCTACGGGAAAACAGGTAAGTAGCAGCGAGTGAAACCGCTGGGCGGGCCGCTAGTCATTCATAAATGTTAAAGAGCTACTACTAAAGTCTTAGACTTAATACCTTACTAACGATTCGAGGTGCCAGTATCTTTCCATGGGCCTACTTAGGTCACTTCTAGCAGCTTCTAACTAATGAGCTGATAATTTTTGGAAATGGTAATTAATCTTATTTTAATGGTTTTGTTTGTATAACGGTATAAAAGGCCCGAAAGCTCATCATATTTCAACCACCAACAATCAACCAAGTAGTACAGTTTTATAACGCCTCACTCAAGCCAAGTACCTACGGAGTTACGCTAGATACCTAAGCACTATAAAGTACAGAAAAAGAGTGAATAGGCACTATTACCTAGGCAAGCATCTTCCAACATCGCCTGCATCAATGGCCTGCATTATTTTATAACAGGTGAGAAAGCAGACAAATGCAAGCCTATTTTAGACTGCTGTTTCCTTCAAGCGACCAACCCAGCCACCCGCCCGTAGTCCGGAAAATACCTAACACATGAAAAGAAGCTACCCGATAAATCGGAAAATCTATTGGGCCGCTCAATCACGAAGTAAGTAGGTATTGGCTAGTGCAATCCCCAATCTTCTTCTTTTCATGAAAAGGTTGATCAATTGATATGATAAGGATACGGGCGTTACGGCTTACGACCTACCCAAAAAATATAGTCGATTAAATTGTTACCTAGGTACCTATACTACTAATATTGAAAATAAGAAATAGAAAAAATGACATACATCGACCGGGAATCTGCCACTGAGCTATCGATGCACCGGTTGATGAATGTCAAATTTTCTATTTCTTGATGCTCGTCTCCAAGCGACGATATTTTTTTTTCTAGGTGGGTATTTCTTATTTTCACTTGTGAGAATAATATAGCACTGTGAGTGCATTACAATCCCAATAATATTAGCAAACTGTAACTCAGAAAACAAAACTCATTATTCAGTGGTAGGTAAATAAACTAATTAAATAAGTTTTAACTCCAAAATAACATCGTTAGCTAATGTGATAGATAAAACATGTAATAAATAGACACCGTAGATACCCAATCCTCATTAAGTCCTGCAACATTACATGCATCCATGATTTAGTACCTAACAAATAATAGTGTAGGAACCTAACTACCTATGCAGTGAAGTGAAATCAAGTGAATAAAAAGGTGAGTTTGAAATCTCCTCTCTTATCCTACAAAACACCATGATGGGCCTTTTTACCACAAAAAAGTTAGACGAGCTTCGAACGCGTGTCTTGGGTTTTTAGAAAAGATTAAATTTTAAAAAGCGTTCAACACTTTTCGAAGTAACATAGCATCTACTATGTCCTTACCTCCTTGTCTCCACCTACACATTTTAATTCTTTCTAATAGTCTTCCATCATCCTTCCTTCACATTTTTTGAATGTCATCTTCTGTCGTTCCATATTACGTCATCCAAGCGTCATCCCTTTCATTTTCTTCAGTCACTTCCAAGTCACTTCTAGTCATGTCACTGAGTAACTTTTATATTAGTTTCCAAAGTGGAATCTCAGAGTACCATTTTAATAGTGGAATGCATCTATCATCTATTTACTCTGACTGTGAGTGAATCAAAAGAGAAACGAAGTAATCATAACAGAAAAAGGTCCATGATTAATCTGGACCCGTGAACGCCTTTCTTTACACTATGGTGAAACGGTAAGCTCTCCTTTCGCACAACGAATGCCTTCCGGCGTTGGCCACTTATTCTTATTTAGGTACTTACCTACATACCTAATAAACATTATCATTTAAGGGTGCCTCTTTAAAATCTTAAATATACAACATCTGCATTGCCGTAGTTTTGCTGTACTGTACCCCCCAAACATCCGAGTTTGCTGCCTCCGAACTGGGCTAGCCAGAGGCCGCAACTTTTGTACCTACTTATGCCCCATAGCTTATGCCGCCTTGGCTGATTTCGACATCGATACGCATTTAAAGAACGCATTCAAGGAACAACACATCTCTACTTATTCTCTCTCCTCTCAGTTCAAGGGAAGCTTTGCTCACGAACGGTGAGGTGTTAAGTTTTTTATGTGAATTGAATTTTTTATTTTCGATAGACGCGACGATTTCTCTACGAGAATTTATAAGCTACAAACCGCGTAATCAATACTAATATTAATTTCGTTACGTCTTCACTTCACGCTCAAACGACCGGCTTTGTAAGAAAAGGTAGGTATTACTACATATGGGTATTTATCTGGAAAGACTATATTTTACCGCGAGTAAACATACCATTCCCACAGGAAACCCGAAAAACAGCTGCGGGTGGAATCGCGGGGCAGAGCTGGTTTGTTATAGGTAGGGACCTACATATTTTTATTTACGGTTAAAATACATATTTATATTCGTTTGTTTTGAGTAGAGTTGCTTTTCATTATCAGCTACCAATGCTACCATTAATTATTAAGAAAAAGCGGCCAAGAGCGTGTCAGACACGCTTACAAATAGGGTTTCGTAGTTAAAGTTTAAATATTAGGTTTTTCAGCGTTACAAAGTTAATTTTGTTGCTGGTTTGTTTGCAGCTGTATGCTTACCAACCGCAAATTGAAATACTTTAATATTTCCTTAATCTTAGGTGATACAGTAGGTATTCGTTATAGTTTTAACTTCATATTAAGAACTATAATTCCATATTTTTTTAAAATTTTTAGCATGCATACTTTAGGGCCCTTTTCCTGTCATGCGTATTTTCGCACGCGCGCGGATCTGGTCCGCATGCGGATGATAGATAGCACGCTCCTGGTCACACGCAGGACAGGGATTTCGTTTGCGTCAATCCGCGTTCCGCGCGCGTGCTAGCCGCATGATAGGAAACACATGTATCAAAAGATAAGATGCGTGCGGCTCGCATGCGGACCAGATCCGCGCGCCTGCGAAAATACGCATGACAGGAAAAGGGCCCTTACAGCTGGAACAAATTATGGCTCAAAAACGCCCCTTTTAAAAGCAAATATCTCGAGACAGAAACATTTTAGAAACTTTGTTTGAAAGAAACCTCCCCTTAGTTTTAAAAGACCTATTCAACGATACCCTACTCAATATTACAAGAGAAACAAAAATTTTTGCCCCCCTTTAACATGTATGGAAAAGGGTCCAAAAACAATTAAAATATTTTTTTCTTTACATTTCTAAATTTGGGTCAATACGATCTATCTTAACACCAAATTTGATGTCGATAGCTCCAAAACTGACGAAGTTATGAAGGCGCGGCATACAGACAGACAGACAGACTTGACGAAACTATAAGGGTTTCTAGTAGACTACGAAACCCTAAAAAGTACCTAGTAGTAAGTTCATGTGGGATAAGGATAAGGTATTCTAACTGTAGTGTCATGTCATGTGCGATATCGAGTCGACAAACAACCATTTGAACCCGTCGGAGTTCTTAACAGAACTTGAGTTTCATACTAAGTAGTAAGTAAGTAGGTATACCTACTACCTACTACTACGCCTGTTTATTAGACTCATATGCATGCAATTAAATATGCAAGTATTTTCTATGTTCTGTGGAAATACTTATCTAAATTTTTAATTACCGGAACACATTTTGTCGAGCAGGTCACAATTAATTTATATGCTAATCCTCAGTGAAGCCGCTAAGCTTACAAGCTCGTAAATCAGTGTGTATCTATCTAGCGGGGTCCCCAGAGGTATAATGATGAAATATATGAAAATGAATAGGCTTTTCAATGTACTTCACGACTTTGATAATGAAATACAATGTACCTCACTCCTTTTTGAAAAAAACTCAAAAAACTACGTGATCTGGCTAGCGGGCTACTTTTTCATTTCAAAACAAATATAAATTATAATTATACAGTTTGATTCGCCTTCCAATGTACCCCCCAAAACAGGTTTTAAATCTTAAAAATGTTTGTTATTTTATGCGAAATACCACAACAAAAGATTTCTCTATCCAGCGGGCTACTTTTTATATTTACCACGTACAGACTTGAGAAATATACCATTTGGTTGCATTTTCAATGTACCCCTCAGTTTTGCTAAGTTTGATGTGAGATAATATCCTAATGCAAAAATATTTTGAAAAAACCGGCCAAGAGCGTGTCAGACACGCCCACAAATAGGGTTTCGTAGTCAACGTTTAAATATCAGGTTTTTCAGCATTACAAACTTCATTTTTTTGCTGGTTTGTTAGCAGCAGTATGATGACCAACCGCAAATAGAAAAACTTTATTTTTTCTGAAACCTTTAAAGGTACGATATCCGTTATAGTTTTCATTGTAACTTCAGATTGTAAGCTATATTTCATATTTATTTCAAATTTTTAGCGTTTATACTTTAGAAGTTACAGCTGGAACAAATTATGGGCCAAAAACACCCTTTTTAAAAGCAAATATCTCGTGACAGAAACATTTTAGTGACTTTGTTTCAAAGAAACCTCACCTTAGTTTTAAAAGACCTATTCAACGATACCCTACTCAATATAAGAGAAGAAAAAATTTTTTTTTGCCCCCCTTTCACTTGTATGGGAGGGGGTCCAAAAAACATTTAAAATATTTTTTTCTTATCATTTCTATATTTGGGTCAACACGATCTATCTTCTCACCAAATTTCATGTCGATAGCTCTAAAACTGACGAAGATATGAGGGCGCGGCATACAGACAGACAGACAGACAGACAGACAGACAGACAGACAGACAGACAGACAGACAGACAGACATGACGAAACTATAAGGGTTTCTAGTAGACTACGAAACCCTAAAAACGATAATGCCTTATACAGGATGCTGTACAAACGTAAAACTCCATTATGGTTATGTGTGTGTTCAAATGTCAACCAATTTTAGCAAGGAATTTGAAATGAAAGTGAGCAACATAGTTGACTTTCACACAAATTTACCATATCAATGATCACCTAACTGATTTACTACCTGATTTACAATATTTTTTATCATGCTTGTAGATGTAACCCCCTGTACTAAAAAACTCTGAGGCATGTCGGTATGGCTTGCAAAAAAGTTGCAGTGTTGTTGTTAAAAGTGGCCTCTGTCAGGAAAGGACAATTTTGCCAATGTCCAAGTTAGAGGTTACAAGGGTTCAAACGAAAATATTATTAGGTCGGTTGACCCTAAAACTGCTACTACTACTAACTAACCGAATAAATAAATGAGCTGACATAGTTAACAAAAAAGCTAGGTGGGGCAGGGGGGACTAGGTGAATGTACTAGACTTAGGCCTCTTGCATCCAGGAACAATAAATCTCAACATTTAAACTAAACAATGAGACAAAGGGAAAGCCGCTTAGTATTATTCATCAGAATATTCAGGGCTTTCCTGGCAAGGAGCTTGAGATTGAGTTGTTCCTGGAGTCAAGAAAATGTGATATTTTATGCGTTTCGGAACACTGGTTGAAGGACTATGAGATGCTCATAAATTACGAAAATTATGAAATAGTCAGTGCCTTCAATCGAAAGTCCACTATTCGCGGAGGCACTTTTATTCTTGTTAATAAAAATATCAAAGCTAAAGAGCGAAAAGATATTGTTGGACTTTCGGTTGAATGTGTGTGTGAACTGTCATGCATTGAGTTGGAGAAACATATTATAGTGTGCGTATACAGACCCCCTAAAAATAGTAACTATGAGAGTTTTGAACTAATTATGGAAGATGTTTTAAAGATATTATTAAAATCAAAGAATAAATTTCATATTGTGTGTGGAGATTTCAATATAAATTTATTAGAAAATGTTGCTTTTAGAAGTCGATTTATCAGTTTGTTTAAGTCATTTAACCTAAACAACATATTTAAAGAACCTACTCGAATAACTGCAACCACAGCATCTTGTTTAGACAATATCTACTGTGATTGTGACTATTCAGACCAAGAAATAGTAAATTGTTGTAAATCAGACCACAATGGACAATCTGTGCTTTTTCCATGTCGTCCTAAAGTTGAAAAGATTGTTATTAGTAAAAGAATTATAAGCTCCAACCAAGTAGACAAACTCCATACTGCACTATCAGAAAAACTACCAGTTCTAGACTATGATACTAACAATCCAAATAACTTTTATTCAAAGCTTTTTATAACGATACGTGATGAATTTGAAGACAAATTCAAGGTAAAGAAATTAACAATTAATCCAAAATTTAAATTCAGCGACTGGGCAACTGTAGGGATTCGAACAAGTAGGAATAAGTTATTTGAGCTGTATGACGAAAAGTCTTATAATCATAGTGTAACTTTTGTTGAACATGTTAAAAATATTCTAAGATATTCAAAAATGTTTGCATACAAGCTAAAGCAATTTTCACCAAAAATAAAATATACTCTGCTGAAAATGTTATTAAAACTGTTTGGAAAGTTGTCAATTCAGAGACTGGTCGAAACAAACCAATTGAAAAATCTCATTCTTTGATGACTGGTCAGGGCATTGTTACTGCAGACGCTGATGTAGCTAATGAGTTTGAAACTTTTTTCAGTAACATCCCATTCAAAACTACTGAGTCACTTAACTCTTCGCCAATCATCGCGTCAAATCTTCTTAAAAACAATGTTCAGACTTGTGTTAATATATTTGAGTTTAGGCACATTAATGCGAACGTAATATTAAAAACTTTTAAAGATATAAAAGTAAAAACTACAGAGGATTTATGGGGCATGTCAGTAAGACTATGTAGTTCTTTAATTGATACATTAGCACCATACTTAGCCTGTATATTTAATGCTTGCATTGATCATGGCGTATTTCCTGATCTCATGAAGCACAGTAAAGTAATACCTCTTTTAAAGCAGGAGATAAAACGGATCCCAGTAACTTTAGGCCAGTATCTGTACTACCAGTTTTGAGTAAAGTTTTGAGAAAATTGTACTTAATCAAATGCTCCTACATTTCAACTTAAATAAATTACTACATGATCAACAATTCGGTTTTACGAAAGGGCGCTCGACAACCGACGCTGCTGTTAACCTCCTACAACTTATTTACGGTGCTTGGGAGGAGTCGCAGGATGTCATAGGGGTGTTCTGCGATTTGTCCAAGGCATTTGATTGCGTTGATCATGAGACACTGTTGCTGAAACTGGACCATTATGGTATAAGAGGAAAAGCGCTTGATTTAGTTCAATCTTATCTCGGAGATAGGACGCAGACAGTGCAGATAAATGGTGTGAAGTCGATAGGATCTGCCGTCAGAATTGGTGTACCGCAAGGATCAATTTTGGGGCCGTTTCTATTTTTAGTATACATAAACGACTTGCCGTTCATGGTACAGAATCTAGCCAAGATAGTGCTTTTTGCTGATGATACTTCTTTAATATTTAAAGTGGATAGAAAAGCTGTAAATATTGACGAAGTAAATGGCGCACTTGATCAGGTTCATAAATGGTTTACGTCAAACAATTTAGTGCTGAATTCTAAAAAACTAAATGTATTAAATTCTCTTTGCCTAATGTAAAAGTATTAAACACGATGTTGTTCTAAATAATGAAAAGCTTAATTATGTAACTGAAACAGTTTTCTTAGGGATTACACTCGACGCAACCGTTCAATGGGATCCACATATACTAGCACTGGCTAGTAAACTTAGCTCAGCGGCATACGCTGTTCGAAAAATTCGACAATTGACCGATGTTGCTACAGCCAGGCTTGTGTATTTTAGTTACTTTCACAGCATAATGTCCTACGGATTATTGTTATGGGGCAAGCCGCTAACATTGAAACTATCTTTGTGTTACAAAAAAGGGCTATAAGAGCAATATATAAACTGCGAAGTCATGAATCCCTACGAGAATTGTTTAAGGAAATTGGCATTCTTACGCTTCCTTCGCAGTACATATTTGACAATATAATGTATGTACGTAAGAATTCCAGTTCCTATTCAAGAAACTCTGATATTCATTGTCGTAATACAAGAAATAAAAATAAAATTGTACCGCCACAAACTAGATTAAGTAAGATCAGTAAATCATATATGGGTAACTGTGTACGCTACTATAATAAAATTCCAGAGGAAATTTTAAAGTTAAATGATAGGCAATTTAAAATTAAAATAAAGAATACTTTATGTTTGAAAGCGTATTACAAGACTGAACATTATCTGAAAGACAAAGATGTCTGGTTAGTAGCAACAGTTGCTCCAACACAATGCAAGAGATAGGCATTATTTAAAAATAAACATGACATTATATTTTAGTGGTTAAACTTTTATGATATGTAAATTGACATGTATAGTGGTTAAATTTGACATTTCATACTTATTATTCTTAAATTTTTGACATGTATTTTTACATTTACTGTAAATTTACTTTTTGTTATGTTATTTTATTGCTCGTATATTTAAAGTACCTTTATTTTAAAGACGAAACAGTTAGAATAATCTACTGTAATATTATTTTTATTTTGTTGAGCCGTTTTTGGCTATTACTATTATACTATTAATTTATTTTCTAGCTTAGATAGGGTAGCATAGGGCCTAAAATATTGTCAACTTTAGAATAGGTGCACTTCTGGGCAGGTTTTTGGGGGGTTTTCCTGTCCAGGGGGTCCGGCTAACTATACGTATGGAACACCTTTTTAAAATATTGACAGAATGTAATTCCATTTACTTGTCAATCACTGAGGCATAAAGTTACATGCTGTGTGGTTAGCCTGGCCAGCCCCGAGGCAGTGCCTTTATTTTTATTTTTTTTATCCCGCCCGTGCCGCGTTTAGAGTAGGAACACAAATTGTTATAAAAAATAGAAAATTTTGCATTAGAAATTTTCTCTTTTTTAAGTTTGAATTAGAATGTGACTTTCTTAAAGAGAATCTTGTAAATTCCTACTAAGAAATAAATTATTGAATTTGAATTTGAATTTGAATGCCCTAGTGTAGCGTCGTACGCCCTGGAGGTAACGGATGACCTTGAGGGAGCGGGATAGCGTCGTATACTCTGTAGTCGTTGGACGCCCTGGGATAGCGTCGGAATAAGACGTAGGTAGAGGGAGAGAGAAATACATCACAATGCAGCTGGTACACTTGCTGCTCAAACAAAATACTTTGTTAATCCCCTACGAGCACGTGGGTGAAGCCATGGGTAAAAAGCTAGTATTTTTATAATAACACTTAACTATTTTCTGATTTTATCCCTAACTTTAATGCTAACATCTATGTCGATGCTCAGTTTCAAATTTAAGTCTAATCTCTGCGCTTTGACCTAGACTTCCTTCATCTTTTACAGTTTTTTTATAATTACTTCCGTTTTATGTTTAACAAAAGTTTTTGTAAAGCTAGGCAAGGCAGTATAGTCTTTCATCGTCGCCTGTCCTGAATGGACCACCATGAAAAAAAAGTGGCAACCCGAACCATTGCACTGGTATTTTTCTTTTACTTCTCGTAAACATTTTCTTTTATCCGTCAATGGCAGACGTATTTTCAAATCAAATTGTTTATTTTATTTTTACTCGGATATTCAATGATTAACTTAAATTGTATTAAAATCAGTGAACTACCTACCCTACAGTGCAGCAAAAAAGAGTAGACAAGAAATGAGGGCGCCACTATGTATGAAATTTAAAAATTAAATGGCAACATTGGCTATGAATGGTAACAATATTTAGTATGAAAATTTTGTAGTTCCATTTTATGTTATTTCTACTCTTTTTTGCTGGACTCTAAGTGTAAACATTGAATTAAGAATTTCAATTAAAGAGTTAACAAGACATTTCCGGATAGATCAAGAGGATGTTCCTAGCGCCTGCAGAAGACACTATTATATCCCTGCTGGAGCCATCACTCGTCCGGCGCAGCAGCGCTGGAATCTTATACTGCGTGTTACAAAACAACCTTACCTTACCTTAACAGCCACAACAGTCCACTGCTGGACATGGGCCTCCCCCGTATAGGGGGGTATTGCCATACTCACCACGCTTGGCAGGCGGATTGGCGAGCGCAGTGCAAGATGTTTAATTCACAGGGAACGCTGCTGCCCATTCCCTGGATAATTATCCCTTAGTCGCTCTTTACGACACCCACGGGTAGAATTGGGGTGATGCTATTCTAAGCCGGCATCACACACAAAACAACCAATAAAGCTTAAAGTAGGTCAAGGTACTCGTAAAACTGAACAACTTTCCCCTGGAATATGGGTCGAAATATGAAAAAAAATGAGACATTCATTGGTTGTTTTGTAATACGTTGATTACTGACACTGGCAGAATTACCCAAGATGGGTAAAAGTCGATATTATAAAATAATAAATGAATAAATAAACATTGAATGTTTTTTGCTGATCTTACAGATCTGTTTTTAGATATTTTACAATTATTCAATGCTTTTATAAATAAAACTTAGCAAAACTGAGGGGTACATTGAAAATGCAACCAAATGGTATATTTCTCAAGTCTGTACGTGGTAAATATAAAAAGTAGCCCGCTGGATAGAGAAATCTTTTGTTGTGGTATTTCGCATAAAATAACAAACTTTTTTAAGATTTAAAACCTGTTTTGGGGGGTACATTGGAAGGCGAATCAAACTGTATAATTATAATTTATATTTGTTTTGAAATGAAAAAGTACCCCGCTAGCCAGATCACGTAGTTTTTTGGCTTTTTTCCAAAAAGGAATGAGGTACATTGGATTTCATTATCAAAGTCGTAAAGTACATTGAAATGCCTGTTCATTTTTATATATTTCATCATTATACCTCTGGGGACCCCGCTAGATAGATACACACCGTAAATCATACATTTTATTGTACATTTATGGGTTGGTTATACAATGTTGTACAAAACAAAATTCTTAAAACTACTCAAAAAGGCCGTAGAACCGACACGGTCTGTTTTACTCCATGGTTTTACTTATTTTTCTTCGTTGACATGTTTCCTAGTATGAGTTTGACAGCTGTCAAATATGGCTTATTCGAATGACGGTACTATAGTACTTACTGGTGCTTACTGCTACAATGAATGACCATAAGTAGGTAGGCATATAAAACCAAGCCCTCTATGCTGGCCTGAGTCCCTACAATGTACAACATAGTATTGTACACCATAATACTGGCCGTCAGAGTAATGTACGACGTGATGGAGCACGACATGATGGATGGAATCAAAACAATGTCGCCATCCATCACCCCGTACCGAAAGTGTACGGGGGTGGATTGCACGACATGATGGATGGAGACATTACGTGTTGTGGTAGAATAGTGATGTGACTAGATCGATAATATTATATGCATTTCTTACTTAATCGATAATTGTTTTTATATAAAATATAATTAAATATATTCTTTAGTAAGCTTGGTCGCTCACTTCGTTCGCTCCAGGGGGTCACTTTTCTAACCTAACCTAACCTACTGTGTCGGATTTGTGTTAAATGTGGCTTCGCCCCCCCGCCCCCCCCTCCGTGGGTTGCCTTGCATGTCATGTTCGAATAATGAATCGATAAGTCGATCAAAGTCAACACTGTCACATCACTACATCCGCTGTGACGTCATTTGTTTTGATTCCATTTCCACCCCTGTACATTATCGGTCCGGGCCCGTATTTCAAGACCATCCATCCATCATGTCGTACAATGATCTGCTGTACAATACGTTGCCGTGCGTTAACCTGCTGTGCATTGAGTATGTCGTGCATTGTGGTTCCCCGCTGGCCTCAGCCAGTTGTTTCTTGGAGCTTGTAAATTAAACTGATTGATAACTTTTGAAAATATTTTGAGGAAAGTTTTTAAATATTCTCAAACATTGTGACTTGTGACTGTGACCTGTGTTGTATTTTGCAGCATACCTAACCTACCGTGAACTCTCATAATACTTTAGCGTTCTTCAATACAGTCAAGTTAATGGCACGGCAAATATTCAGACCATAATTCAGACACTTGATAGTTGATACAGCCTTCCTATTATAGGTAGGTAGGTACGTCACGTTGGTATGCGTCTACTATTATTTTATATTCAGTTTGTAACATGCATGCATGAGTAGTTTATGTAGGTACCTACATAGATAGTTAAGAGATAGTTAAGATCACTTTCTTTTATTCATTAACAGCCCATCACCCCATCTCTTTTAGCTAAAAGTTATTCAGCTTCATGAGTACCGTAGTACTATTATATATTCTGTGGTACCGTGTCCTCTTTTCACCCTTTTGCTTTTATACCCTTTTTGTTACTCCTGGTATGCGTTATGAAAACTTTTTCATACTACCGCCATAACATAAATATACAGAACTGCCTGCTAACAAAAAAAAACAAATAAATTTCTAAACGAAAGTTGGAGTTGCCAGATCATCCGATCGGACGGTTCTCTGTCACTTTTTTGTCCCGTTTGCATCCACCGTGCCTTTTCAGACGATCTAGTACTAGATACTTTTTGATGTCTGAGATCATTGTGCCCCATGAAATATAGTGAAGTTTCACGAGCACTCTACCAGCGTACTTATTCGTATGTGACTGTGTGTTACATCCAGAAATTAGTATTTCATACATTCGGGCCATTGTCAATTTAGTGAAAACGTTGAAAACGAAGGCGATTTTATAACACGTCCCTTTTTGTCAAAAGCCGTCCCTCTTTAAAGTTTAAACCTTCCAAAATAGGCGGAGGACACTGGCAACACTAACATTTTCAAAAAACCGCGCTCGCGCATTTGTTTTGTTCGTTTTTCTGTCAGTCCGTAGAATGAAAAATTGTAATTTTGCAATTGTAATGAAAAATTGTAATTTTATTGCTTTCTTGTACCTTCGACCATTAGTTTTGTGAGCTGAACATCGTGTTTTATTATTACAAGACATACCTACAGGTAGGTAACTCTGCCGCCGCGATAAAAAAGTTTTTGTTGTAATGTTTCTTATACCAACAAATTAAACTTGAGTTTCGGTTCGTATATTGCATTTTGCAATAAACTGCTGATGTGAGCAAAAGCTATTCAGGCGCGTGGCGTCGCGCTGAACCCACGCGGTTCAGTCACATGTTGGGTCAGTCGCGAAAAAGTTGCATTGAAATCTGACATGCATGCATGCATTGCGGGTCTTGTCGGTGCCTATAATCTTCGATGTAAAAGATTTTGTGCGCACATTTTGAAAATACGAAAGTGATTTGGAAGGCAGCTAGCACCCTAAGTGCATTCCAATCTTGGGTGGTGCACAATTACTTAGACTGCTAACTTCACAAATGTAGTTTTTTTTAGGAAATGTATAAAATATCTACCTACCTGTAGGTGTAAGTATGGAACCCGCATGAAAGTCCTGTAAATAAAGTTAATTCTAACCACAATATCTTTTGTTTCAGAATAAAAATGTCCAAACGACCACTGGACTGCTCCAGTCCAAACATTGTGATTTGCCCCAACACGGTGATCATCAGTGATGATGATGAACCCA
The DNA here is from genome assembly GCA_024500475.1 of Phthorimaea operculella. NCBI lineage: Eukaryota > Metazoa > Arthropoda > Insecta > Lepidoptera > Gelechiidae > Phthorimaea > Phthorimaea operculella. Next base: position 371,582 of record JANFCV010000208.1, read on the forward strand.
GTCCTACGAAGAATCCCAAACTAGCTGAAACTTCTAAAGTGCCAATACCCCTAAAAGGGAAAGCGGTATTGGACAGTGCCGGTGATACACCAACTTTACCAAAAGTGCCATCCTGTGAATCTGTGCCCCAAAGTGAAAAAGTGAATGTTACGAAAAAACCAGTGTTCAGTGAAAATACTACCAAAGACACAGATGAATCAAAGTGCGTGCCGAGTGTCAGTAAGAAATCACAAGAAACACAAGCAAAAGAAGTAAAAAGTGCTGCCAAACAAGCAAGCTGGGCTTCCAACTATCTAAGGAGTATTGGACCTATAAATCCTATTAACAAATCTATAAAAGTAAGTAAATTCTATAGTTATTTCACAAGACTTGTAAAAGCTTTTGAGATGTGATATACTGTATGTTTAACATAGTTTGATATCAGAATATTGTTATGTTTACCTAAGTACAGTCAACCTCAGCTCTGGTTGAACCTTCAAAGCTATTTTATGTCTAATTGTATCTAATAAGACTTGTAGAGTCCAATGAGCTATACCATAAGCTGAGCTGAGCTTGACTATAAGATAAATTGAATGAACTAATTAATTACCCATGAGTATGCTTCAAATGAAAAACCTGTAGTAAAGCCCCAAATACCTATATTCCTTACTTACTGTTATAAACTAAATTTAAAAGAATATTTGTGTAAACCATTTGGAAGCCAATGTCAGTCCTTATGTAAGTGCAGAGTGCTTAAATGATATAAAATGTAGGTAAACCTATAACAATTGCAAGCTTTAATATTTTATTTGGTAAATTATGTATTTAGTAGGTATTTATTTTACCTCGTAACACTTTTGTTCAAAATTATCAATAAATACCTTTTTAAATCATTATACCTTGTGATACTTCTAGTACCATGTAGGTACTATGTCCTGTTTTTGATACCTTTAGGTGCATAATTCCATTGCAAAATGTCCAATGGTGAAAAATGACCAGTTTGCATAATGTCCAGTTTGAAAAATGTCTAGTTTGCAAAAAGGACAATTAGCGAAATTAAGGGGTGAGTTCAGACCATGAAACCAACTCTCCCCAAAACACATGGGTCGGTGACCCAGTATTTCATACAAACTGGAACTGGAAACTTTGCAAACTGGACATTTACAAACTGGATACTTGCAAACTGGTCATTATGCAAAGTGGACATTTTTCACCACAGGACATTTTGCAAAATGGGCATTATGCACCCAAAGGTTTTGATAATGCGATGGATGAGGCCTAAATAAGAACAAGAAGTATGATATTGGTCTAGATTCTAACAGAAAATCTCATGTTTAATAAAATTTGAACTATCTCTGCCGCTTCCTTAAATAAGTAAGAGAAAAGAGACAGGAAAGTACAGCATTTACAGTGATGATTCAAGTGGTAATTTAGCAAGCAAGTTAGTGGTTATTTTTATTGTGCCAATTGACATACCCAAAGGGTGAACTGACATATTACTGAGACTTTGCTATCTGTCTGTCTGTCACCAGGCTGTATCTCATAAACTGTAATAGATAGAGTTGAAATTTTCACAGATTTACTTCTGTTGCTACTATAACAACAAATACAAAAAATTTGGAAAAATAAAAATTGAATTAATTTTTATGAAAAATGATACGACACCCTTCTGGCGCGAGCGCACTTGGCCGATTTTCCTGTTTCTTTTCTTTCATTCACGTTTTTAAAAAAAGTTAGGGGAATGCCTGACCGAGGGTATCAGAATCAAGGCTATTGTAATTAAATTGTGCTTAATTTTCTAAGAAAGAAAGTCGATTCTTGTATTGTATTTGCCTATCTAAAGTTTAGATAAGGATCTTTCTCCTGACATGAAATTGAGAGAATTCCGTAGATTATTTCTTTATCTGTAATAATGGAAAATATTCCGTGTTACTTATGTACTTATACAAAACAGTTACTAATGTCGGCTTAAGTTTATAGAACCCATTTTAGTTAAAAAATGTAACATGTGACTATTTATGGCCATGAATTTGAGATTTCCACTATTTGATTGGTATTATAACTAAAGTAATTACGCTATATTTATATTTGAAAAGTGCGTTCTACCAACTCAAACCAGCATTAGTAAGTATTATTTACACTTTATATTTTTCCATTATTCAAGAAACATAAAAAGGGCGGCTGATAGCAACTGGTTGGCTAAAATAGAAGATAGTGCAGAATACACCGCCTCCGTGTACAGGACGTATGCACGCGCGTCATCACGCGCATACCGGTTGTAATGTATGGGATTGTATGAGAGGCGGCAGTGCGGCACACTGCCTGCGCATGCGTGCGGTACGCGCGTGATTACGCCACGTGTCTCATACGGTCCCATACAATACATACAACGTCATAGCTACGGATTCAGTGTGTAGCGCCCTTTATACTGAGGATGGATTATGTCCAGCAATGGACTGCTATAGGCTGATGAGATGATGATAATGAGATGACGGTAGTGAATGATAAACAATATTTCTTTCTTGGGGTTAATAAATATGAATAACGATAAAGACTTAGAAGTATTTTTTTTTCACATAATTCGCTGTTATTAGGGTCCCGTACGGCAACATGAAAAAAGCGAAACCCATAAAGGATAACTTTGTAGTCCGTCTGTCCACTGTCCCAATATCTCAAGACATTACTGTACATACTTACATTTGTAAAAAAAACTGCTAACTTAACGTTATACTGAAAAACGCGACTTTTGTCGAATGTCATCGAAAACAACAAAAATAATATTTTAAAATAAATATGCATCCATTTAAAAACTTTGTGAACTTAAAAATAAAATCAATAGGTATCTTAACACTAACACAACAATAACAACAACAAAGTATCTTAACACAACAATATTTCCGCTTTTTTGACTGTACGGAATAATTTTGTGAAAACTATTTTTTTAAGGAGATTCTCAGGCCGTTTTTTTCTTTTTTCGTGATTTTTCAGCACTTTTCTGTACAGTCAAACTGTTTCAGTACACTGTTCAGCATTGTTTTTAACTTTAGACTTTGACTAGGCTTTGACTTTGACTTGGACTTAGACTTAGACTTGGACTTGGAATTAGACTTGGACTTAAACTTGGACTTGACTTGGTCTTGGACTTTGATTTGACTTATGAATGAGATCTTGACCCATCTGACTTTGACTTCGTTTATTCGCATACGTGGAGACGTGAGCATTATAGGTTGGGGACATTCTAGGATGAAATGAAGCCATTGTAGGAAGATGTCATTATAAATGTGGACATTGTAGGATGAGGTCATTTTAGGATGAGAATATTATAGGATGAGGACAATCTGCCGAAGGGCTAGTGAAACAGGAGTAAGAAAGTGATTTATTTAAAGTTTGTAAAAAGTTAACTTTAAATGGTACTGAGAAAATATTTTTGACATTGAGAGCTTTTTATGCGCGGGTAAAACTGCGGGGCAGATAGATGTAACTGGACCAATGAATTAATCGCATACATAAATTATTAAAAATGATTTCATAAAATTTTCTTACATAATATTTATGTTATGTATGTTTTTAGGCACAACATGTTTTTTGGATTAGACAAACAATCCCCAAAAGGATAATGGCGAGATTGTGATGACATACACAATCACATAGTTTTTTTTTATGTAGCCATTTCTGTGTCCCACTGCTGGGCAAAGGCCTCCCCTCTTTTTCGCCACCTATCCCGGTCTTCAGTTTCCGACTCCCAGTCTCCACTCAATCTCATAGTTATCATACTTAAATCATAACTGTAGTCTGTACCTAAAATAACATGTGATGTTTTCTTTTTTCTCAGATCAATATAACGTCACACAAAAAGAAATCTGAAATGGAAGAACTAAACCACTATACATCCACCGAAGATGGAGCTTCGAAAAGAACAGATGAAGTAAAAAATATTCCATTCCCGACTGAGTCCTCAGAATCGTTTGTTCGAAAGTCTATTTCACCTAACAATGAGGTCACTAATAATACGGTTAAAAACTCACAACCCAATAATAAATTCAAACATCCAGATATGTTATACACTGCAACAGATACAAATGCAAATGATATAATTTTTCCAACGAATTGGCCAGCTACCGATACACTCGTTCCAACGACAAATCCACGTAACATCGCGGTTACTACTGATACGGTTGTACACTCACATGCTAGTATTAAAATTGGTGATTTACCTGAACCCCTAGCTAAAAAGCCACTGGTCTCAAAAACTAATCTATTTAAGGACGCGGGTACTAATGAAATGGTTAAAAATACACAGCCAAATATTAAAACCAAACAGCCAAATTCGTTACACGCTACAAAAGAAGCTAATTTAAATGATATAACTTTTCCAACCGATTCGCCTGCCAATGAAACACTCGTCTCAGAGACTAATCCACCTAAAATTGAGGCAACTAATAAAACGGTTATGAACTCACAGCCAAATATTAAAATCTTGGATGCAGAAAATATGTCAGCTAAAAATTCAAGAGAAGAAAATCATATTCCTTTTTTAACTAAATCCTCACCCAAGGAAACATTCGTTTCAATGAGTAATCCATCTAACAATAATTTAATAAATGAGTCTGCTATAAATCCGCTACCGAATTTTCATGAAATCAGACATCCGGAGATGTTATATGCTGCTGACGATGCAAGAGAAGAAAGGGGTATTCTATTTTCAAGTCGACCGCTAGTAAATGAAACACTGGTTTCAATGACTTATCCATCTAGCAGTCACTTTATAAATACTTCCGTCATACATCCACAGCACTGTTTTGAAATTATTCATCCAGAGATGTTACATCGGAATACACTTTATTCTAACTGCTGTAAAAACTTTCAGAACGAGCCTTCTATGTACACGCCTAGATCATTTATAGGACCTGAAGATTGGCGGAGAGAACCTATGTTTCATAGACCTGTAGAAGATAAATCTTATTTAGACAAAGTAGACCAGTTTCTTTCAAAAATTTCAAACAATAGTCAAACTAAATCAAAACTTGAAACCAGAACACAGGAAGAAGACACAGAGCCGCTTTTGATAAAAAAACGTGATATAACATGTTCTGAAATCCCGAAAAGAGTAAAAACAAGTACAAATATTGATCATAAAAATCTTCCCAAGCAATATCGTGATGATACGACACATCATCACCTGGAAAACATAAAGAAAACACAGCACGCTGACAGCGACGCTCCGAGACTGCACCCGGAAAGCACGACCAAGAGATATGATGTTGAACGCGAAGGTTCAGAACGGTTGTATACCGCCAAACACAAAGAATACATAAAATTTAAAGAAAGAGAAAGGGATGATCATTTAAATGTCCGTAGCACGGTTCGCAGTCGTCGTGAACATTATCATGAGGAGCATTCTAAATATAATCCAAACCCTTCCTTAATGCACACGCCGCCGATAAAACGAAGAGAAAGTTCAGAGATGTATAAAAATCATAGCAATGATAGGCCAAATAAACAAGCAAGGTCGAACAGCACCACTTGGTTTGAAAATGATCGTGAGAGACCATCTCGTCACATTCGGAACGAAAAACGTGAAGAAACGAAAAGAGAATCTAGAGACTTTTCTGACAGCAGTGATTGTTCGATGCCATGCTGCACTCGCAACAAATATATTAAGCAAAGTGAAAGAGACAAAAACACTAGCCATTCAAAGTGTCGTGGACGTAGTTCACCTCTAAAAGAAGCGCCCTTACCGCCGAAGATAAAACAACATAAATCAAGACGGGACAGATCTAAAAGTAGTAGCAGTTCTGAGACATGCAGTCATAAGTCATCTCAACATAAATATAAATTAGCTAAAGAAAGATGTCGAGATAAATCACCACTTAAAATATCCAAGCTAAAGCAACGTAAATCGAGACGAGATAGATCAAACAGCAGCAAGCCGGAGACCTGTCAGACTAAAAAAGCGAAGCATAAGTCTAAACGTGAACGATCAATCAGTAGCAACAAATCAAAAATCTGTTCGCATAACTCGCCTTGCAGTGTGCGTAAAACTAAAGATAAAAAACGAAAAAGATCTAGTAGCACCAGTGATTCGGATAAGAGCAGATCTCCCACCCCTAAAAATAAAGAAAAGTCAGAGAAGCGTATCAAAACCTCAAAAAGTAGTCACGAATGTACCGATAACAATAAGATTAGAAAAATTAAAATAGAACCAGTTTCTAAGGACAATAATATTAAAACTGTTCCTACTTGCAATGAACCATGCAAAGAAGATAAATGCGCGAAACTTGAATCAGGGAATGATATCAAGAAAAATAAATCCCCATGTGCTACTACCATGAACCGTTGTAAGGGGGATCAGGATAGCAAACTAAATACAAAAGAATCGACTGCTGTTAAAAGTGTAGTGCAGATTAAAGACAGAGAAGAATCTCGTTTTTACACGCCCGACACATCCTTTGATTTGAGATCGAAATTGTCGCGTCCCTTACGTCCGTTACTTAACCATCATTTTAGTAAAATATGTAAGACAGAGACCAAATTATCAGAAGAACGTGAAAATTTAGTAATAACCGTACCTAATGAGGATGAAGAAAATATTACCGTCTCTAATAAAGATGAAGCTAAAGAACAAATTTTGAAAGCTGCGAAAGATAAACTAAAAAAATTAAGTCAAATTAAATTCGATAACCTACTAAAACATAAAAAACCCAAAAAATTTAAACTTGTCATTAATGTCATCTGCAATAGCTCACAATCCAGTGATTCAGATGACAACGGAGAGATAACTTGCAAAAGCGCTGAAAGTGAAGATAAAGAGGAAGGCACCGTAACGGAAACTGTCATTACAGAACATACATCTCACGATTTAAGCTTTCTCGACGACTTAAATATCGATGAAATCATCGAAAGTTTAACTTGTAACAAAGACAAATCGAGCCCCTTGAAAAATGCTAATGATTCTGCGATCACCTTAAGCAGCAGTAGCACAGAAATCGATACATATCTGGTTAGCGATAGTGAAGTATCTGATGCTTCTACAGTGCACCTTGAAGAGTTACGTGAAATGCACTACAGTATGCAAACAGATGAAAATAGTCCAAGGTACGATTGAATGTTTTTAATTTTAAGTATTTAATGTATGCGGAATGAAATCTGGACGATATGAAATTTTTTATAATTTTTATCAATACTAGTTTAATGAAAGCTTATATTTATATTCTTAAAACAATTATAACATACTAAACTTAATGTAGGAAAAAGTTTACCTACTTAATTTACGATAACGCGGCTGCCTTTCAGAAGGTTTTCTCGTAGTAGTTTTCTTACTGGCACAGGATGAAAAAGTACTATAAATAGTAATGCGGCTCTCCCCCATTTCTACAGGGAGTAACAGAAAGGGTATAACAAGCCGAAAGGAGGTCAAGGTACTGATGAAACTGAACAACTTTCCCCATGGAACATGGGTCGAAATATGAAAAAAAAAATTGGACCTCCCATATAAAATCGCCGATCAACTAATTGATTTACTGTGGGAGGTCCAATTTTTTTTTTCATATTTCGACCCATGTTCCATAGGGAAAGTTGTTCAGTTTCAAGAGTACCTTGACCTTCTTTCGGCTTGTTATACCCTTTCCGTTACTCCCGGTATAAAGTGTTTTACAACTTTCGATTTCGGCAGTCGTGTGAACGCCACGACGCCTTTCTTCTGGATTCGCAATAATTACCAACAACATTACCTTTAGTTACCTTACCTTTTAGTTACGTTTAAAAGATAAAATGTGTCCAGATTTTATTTCGCATACATAACGTTATGTTTTTATAATATTTTACTGCATGCTGCAGAGATTGTATCAGATAACCATTTAAGTTTGAAATATTTTGTTTGCAGGTAGGTATGTGTAATGAAAGTTTGTTTTAAGGACACTAAGATATTTTATTTTGTTTTAAAAGAAGGGTCTCTAAAATTTATCATGTAGGAGTAAGAGATATTTTTAAATTGTTTTGTTTGTTTTGTCCAAACTTGGTCAGTGAGTAACCTTTTTTGTGTTTTAACGTTATTGGAACTTTATTTCTAGTAACCTCTATCTCTATCTAACCAGTGAAACCTTAAAACTTTTCGCAACGAACTTATTTGTTTCTTTTTTTATACTTTGATTCATGTTATTATAGGAAAATGTTAATTTCATGTCACAAAATGTTTGCTCCTATTGACGGCTTTAATCTCTTGTGTTTTTATAGTTTGATGAAATGATTGCTTGTAATTCTTTTCTCAAAAATAAAACTACCTAGCATACTTATTTCTTTTTTATTAAGTAGTCATTCTCACTCACCCTAAGTGAGGAAGCTGTGTATTTTAAAAGTAAAACCAGACGTCGTTACTTACAGACTGTTGGTTTATAATTGTTTACACACACATGCTCAGGGCAGGTTAACATCCTTCCGTTTCGTAGGCACTACCGAGTGGCACTAACAAAAATTTCAGTATTAGTATCAAATATTTCAGAAAACTTCCTTTCGTTGCCTACATACTTGCTACATTACATACCATGATATACTTAAACAAATCATGTCGATAAATATAATTAAAAATCGTTTTGTTTTTCAGAACTCCAAACGCTGATACTAAATTAAAAGCTGAAGACAAAAACAAGGATATAAAACCAGAAAAGGAAGAGTCTGACCAGAAAGTGATACATGAAAATGAAATAAAGCAAGAGTCGCAGTACGAGGATATCGGTTCAAGAAAAGACAATGTTTTGGGGTCAGCAGAATTTATTAAAGAAGAAACGGATGAAATTAAAGAAGCACCAGTCGATGGAGCTCTTAATAAAAATTTCAAGACATTAGAGGAAAAACGTCGGCAAGCTGATGGTTTCCTTGAATCAACAAATGAAACAAAAGAATTGGAACAAGTTAATATCAGTAATAAAGATAGCTATATTACCATGAACAAAGTGAAAGAGGAACCAGTTGACAAAGGTTATGAAGGGGTACAAGAAGTTGACAAACTTGTAACTACTACCGGTATCACAGATAAATCAGGTGATGATCAGAGTAACAGAATAAACGCAATTTCAAACAAGAACCAAGAATCCAAGCGCAATTCTGTATCAAAACAATATACCAAAGACTTTTCTCAAACAAACGATGTATTTGTTACCGAAGTAAAAAAAGAGTCGGAAGATACTTGCACTTTATTCCCCGAAACATCAGGAAGTTGCTCTGAACCATCACTTATCCTTGCTAATGAAATAAAGAAAGATATACCAAAATATAATGTTACAAATGAAATCAATAAACAGAACCAAAATATGAAGGTATTAAAAAATAAAACAGAGGAAACTGCGAGTCAAAATGTTAATTCTAAAAAGACTTTAGGCGCTGAATTCAACCCTTCAATAGAAATAAAAAGAGAATTGAATAATGTTGAACAGAATTATACTTGTAACTTATTACCTGGTGATAGTGACTTGCCTATTACCAAAATAGCACAACCTGAGGCGGGAAATAAAAATGGAAACGCCGAAACTCAACCAAAGACCTCTGCAAATCGTGCAACTCAGCCAAATGATAACACAAATGTTGAAACATCCTTGATCGCATCAAAGAGTTTTGATTTAACCCAAGAATCACACCACATTAAAGAAGAGCCTATGTCTGACACAGAAAGTGAAGACCATCTAGTAAGAATTTCAGAGCTTCCAAATACTACGCTAAAACCAGCGATTCCTGAAAAAGTGGATTCGCAGGAATTAAAACATATAAGGTCCCAGAACCTTCAGCAAATTCTGTCAAACAGTAGTGAAACCAAATGCATTAAAGATGTATCGAACAGTTCTAATCAGAACGTTAATAGTACAAATACTACAGAGATGCAAAATACGGAATTGTTACAGGAAGCTACCAATACTAAAAGATCAGTACTTGAAGGTTCTAAGCAGGTCATCGATAATTCTCAAGTCCATAACGAAGCAGCGAATAATAAACATTTAAAGAATAAATTCACTAAAAGTGAAACAAAAACTGTCTCAAAAATACAAAACACAAAGCAATCACAGGGAGCCAATAATACTACTAAACGAATACCTTCAACTTCTAAGAAAAATCAGGACACTGTAGAGGCACAATCAAATTATAATGAAGGAGCAGGCATTAAGGAAGTGTTGGATAAAGCAAATCCAAATGCCAAAATCGCCAACAGCTCTGATAAGATCGTAAAAGTTGCAGATAAAATAGAAAAACAAAACACGAAACAATTTGAAAAAGCAAATAATGGCATAAAACCAGTTCGTGAAAGTTCAAAGAAAGTTATTTCTGATAAAAACCAAGGCGCTGAATCCAATAATAACGAAATCAATGCTAATAAAAAAATATCCGGTAATATAAATTTAAAAGAAAAAACTACCTACACTCCTGAAGAAAACGTTACAAGAACAGATACTACAGGATTTCCAAATAAGAATCAAATAAATACAGGTAGCGATTTTAAGGAACAGGTTCCTGCTACTAAAGAGTTAAAAAACAAAGGATTTAAAGACGTTGAACAAACGCAAACAAAGAGCAATGGAAGCAAAGACAAAAAAGAAGTATCGGATACAGATCACAAGATCAAACCCGCTGATACCTTGAAGATGGAGAAGAAAGCAGGTACTGTAATACTACATAACATGAAACAATCAAAGCTAGTCAATGTTTCTGACATACCATTGCCTGCAAATTCGGTAAAAGAAAATTCTGAAAATGAAGTGAAGAGTACATCTCAAGAAGTCGAACAAAATTCGCCAAACAACAATGAAATAAAAGTCAATAAAGAAGTTTCAGATAAAACAGATTTGAAGACCAAAGCCACTAACTTTTCTAGTAAGAATGAAAAGAGTCCAGCTATTAAAGCAGTACAAAACACGAAACTAATTAAGAAAATCAATAATGCCCCTCTGGATTTAAAAACCTCAGGAAACGTTACTATAGTGAAATCTACTCCAGGAACAGGACCAGAAATGGATAAACACACAGAATCCAAAACTCAATTGCCTACAATTACGCAGGGCGATAATCTACTAAAACAAAAAGTAGCTGGCATTAAAGAAGTTAAAAATTCACAAATTGAAAGCGGAGACAACAAAGTTTCAGAAAATAAGGATAATGCTAATTCACTTACGAAGAAAATGCCTGACACCAGTACAAAAATACTGAAACCACAACCAAAACCAAATCCTAGTGCTATTAAAAAGAATAATATACCCGAAAAAAATGGTGCTTTAACACCATGCAATAATAGCCCTAACACCCGCGCAAACGCAACGCAATGTACCCCACCACCAAATAAATCAAATCCAAATATACCAGTAGCAGCATTGAGCCCTATAGAGAACCATTTTATTGAAAACATGCAAGAGAGATTATGTCGGTATTTAGGTGAGCAATATACGGTTGAGGACATTATACACAGAGGATCATTTTCTAAAATATTCAAATGCCACGATACAAAAGGAGAAAGTTATGTTGCGAAAGTATCAAAAATATTTGGACAGAACCGCCATTTTAGAGGTATAGCTATGGAGAAAATGTTGACGTCACTACAACAAGACATACCAGAAGAGAATCTTAACTTCGTACGTCTCATCAACGGACTAGAAGTTTCTGGGCAATGGTGTTACCTGATGGAATATTACCCTAAAAATCTGACCCAAGCTCTCAAGGAAAACAACAAACCTTTTCATATAAGTACTGTGCAACTGTTATCGAAGCAATTGGTAGCAGCTGTGACAATTTTGAGGCACCACAATGTCGTCCACGCAGGTAAAGAATCACAATCAGTGTCCGCCTTTACTTTGGTGTCTGTCTGGTACTTGAAAATCTTAATCTTATTCATATTTTTTTCCAGATATAAAACCGGAGCATATATTGCTGAACTACACGGAAGACAGGCTGAAATTGTGTGGCTTTGACAGTGCCTACTACAACGAAAAACCTCTTATAATACCGCCACCGATCACCGCCGTCAACTATCGCGCACCGGAGACAATACTTCGCTATTCTTCAGGTCAGAAAACATAAAGCCATTGTAAATTTGTAAATGAACTCCTTGAATTTAATCTTAATACTGGGTTCGCTTTTGAATGTGGGCTCTGAGGTCTGAGGGGCAGATAAAGTTTTGACAGATTCGACAAAAAATACAAAGAATGGAACATAGCAATGCGTTAGACACCGTACCTAGTTCTATCTATGAACCCGTGGCTTCCTCGATTCAAACCAGTATTCACTCTCTTTGGGATCCCTTACTATTTTGATTTTGATAGACAATACAAGTACAATCAAACGATAACTTAGACGGGTACAGTATCCGTCAAACTACTTGGACAAACGACCTTGAATGCGCAGAAACTAAAAATAGGTATCTTTGGTGGTGCGGAGCGGGACAGTGCATTCCCCCACCGCCTCGCGCGATAGCCAAAAGTTTGACGGTTACTGTACGCTAACCCAGTTTCTCATTTAATGAAAATTCCTTTGTCACCAGGCTACAGCGTAGACGTGTGGTCGACAGCGCTAGTCATGTACGAGATGGCGACGCGGCGCAAGTTGTTTCCGGGGCAGTACATCAACGACATCCTATTCAAGCAGATGTGCACTCGAGGCTACATCCCCATGGACATGATCAGGGACTCCCGACTAGCTTACAAGCATTTCCAGGGGGATGTGTTTATGCGGCGGGTCGGGGACAGGGGACAGGTTTGTATAAGAGTTTTGTACTTTAGGGCCGATCTCTACTCATGAGACATGTGACGTGAGACGTGCTACATCGCGATGTTTGAAACCTTTTCCATGAAAATGTATGAAACAGAAGCGACTGTTCAAGCAGATGTGCACTCGAGGCTACATTCCCATGGTCAGGGATTCCCGCTTAGCTTACAAGCATTTCCAGGGGGATGTGTTTATGCGGCGGGTCGGGGACAGGGGACATGTTTGTATTCAAGTTTTTCTAGCCAAGGGCTAGTATTACTCATTATGGTTTTTTTTTGTTTTTGTTATTGTAACCTCTACATGAGGCGCAAGCTTCACAGAGTAGGCGTGAGACGTAAGATGACATCTGTCATGTGATCGTCGGCCGTCATCGATGCGACGCGCGTCTCACGTGTGTAGCTTTGTCTCTTCTGCTTTATACATTTAATGTGGAAGCGATTTCAAGCGTCGCGATTTCGCACGTCTTACGTCTCCTCTGTGGAGCTTGCCTCTTAGAAAGTACTCAGCTACTTTAAATTAATGTGTTTAGAGTTTGTGATTGTTTTTGTGTACCTACACGTGCATTGATTCTGATATACTGAATAAAATATAATGCAAGTTTTACTATACTACAAGGTGTTCCAAAGGAAATACATTGAATTGGAGACGTTGTGTAGACCATTGTACTGAACAATTTCCATTATGGCACCAAGTTTGAATTCTTCACAATTAAGAAGTTAAAATTTTCATACAAACTAAATGCCTACATTTGCTACAACCATTATGTATTACCCCTTATCCAAGATTGCAACCTTGCTTTTTAACTTGTTGGATTTGAATCTTCGAAAAAGTTTGGAACTATCGCCAGCTCATCAACCTACCCAGTCTGCCTATAAACGAAACTTGGTCGGGTTATTCGGTGTCAAAACTGACATCTGCCAGTCACACATCCATTGACTAGATGTTTGAAGCTTGCGTGAAATCATGCCTACAACGCTTGCGGGGTAGATAGAGCGTCTGCAACCTAATTAAATTTATTTTCTGTGAATAAGCTACGTGACAGAAATTGGCTATTACGAAGTTTGCTGCGTGACGGACATAGTCTGAAAGTGTAGCAAGCTGAAGTGGCAGTGGGCTGGCCACATATTTGTCGTAGAACCGACGGACGGTAGAGTAAGCGAGTTCTCGAGTGGAGGCCACGCCTTGGCAAGCGTAGCGTTGGACGCCCTCCGGCCCGATAGACCGATAACTTAAAAAAGGCCGCTGGTAGCGACTGGATGGCAAATACGGGAGATTGTGCCTTATGGCGTTCCCTGGGGGAGGCCTACGTCCAGCAGTGGAATGCAATAGGCTGAAATAGAATAAACTACAGGCTTTTATCTCACATCACATGCCATCAGCTAAGTCAAGCTTTCTATCTATTAAACCCGAACCATTTGTCTATTGGGATTTTTAATGCACTCACAGTGCTATAACTCTCATAAATGAAAATAAGGAACTGAGGCAGTCGATCGGGGCTCAAACCCGGGCGGCATGGCTGAACCATTCGTATCTCAGCTACTTGACCTGCGCGGGAAGAGGAGTGGGTGATGCGATTCCGTTACAGTATCACATGGTTTAAATCGGATTTTGAACATCTTATGACACCCAATGCAATACGCAAGTTATGCGATGAAATGGTTCTGAAATTCCAGTACTGCGTGTGATGTGACACTGGGTTTTGTTACATTGTTTTGGCACAATCACTGATAGGATCATCTAACTTCTATTATCTTAAGATAACAAGATTTAGACCACATGCTTTTTCTATAGCTCAAGCTGTGGGTGGTGGAGAAATAAAACATAAGATTATCTCAGAACATTCATCATTAGAATTAATAAATATTCAACTCTTAACTACAACTAAACTACTATTGCACTTTTCATCTGCATAACTCATATCTCATCATTATAATTCTTGTTTTCATTCTCCTGAAAACACAAACAAAGAAACAAATTCTTCACATCGGCGGCATCAGAATGCGAACCCTCGATCGAAGTATTCAGCTTGTCGTTGTGTTTCTCTCTTATTTATCACGAGAAACGTATTCGTCCTTTGCCTCGTCAATGTTTCCCATCTTTGTATGTGCTTGGCTACGATCTAGCGCATACAAAGATGGATGTTTAGTCGGGTCGGTTCATTCGATCAGATTTTATGGAACTCTGGTCCGTTCTCCATCAACTTTCGTCAGTCATCAGTACTTTTTGAGGTCTTTTTCCGTTTCTACAACGCAACCGAATTAAAGTATGGGCTCTGATTCATACACCCACAGGCAGGATGGACATGTTGGTGCGGAATGCACTCCAAAACAGTTGCAACATTCCGAATAATCTGAAATGCGAGTTTACGAGCTCAATCGTCTTTCCGCATATGCCAGCTATATCTCCGCACCGTAGTATAGGACTTTTAGAATCCAAATCAAGGCCTATATCCAGATCTAGTGCAGGCAATGTTAATGCACGAGACGCTTCATGCAATTTTTGCGTCCAACTGCAGCTGCAGCTATATCTAAACGAGCACTTCGTTTGTATTTTCAATCTTTAGGACGTTATGTTATATTTTTAAAATTTTCTTCAACTAGAATATTAGCTATAAATCATTATCTTAATCATAATTCTTTGTTGTCCTAAAATTTAGCAAATTTTCTAATAATTTGACATATCATCATGCCACGTCGACGTCTTGACTTGCTCATCACATCACAGATCTCGACGTCATGCTCAGAATATTCTCTTTGGTTGCTCGTTGGTCTATTTTCATCATTTTCATCTCATTTTCATTCACAAGTTATCCTGAGGTTTTATCAAGAAGATTGGTTTTATCCTTCTTGGTTATATCCGTTTTGATGTTTTATTCTAATGTTATCTTTTCTTAGCTATATTGAGGATTTTGGTTGGCTGACCCACGGATGACCGAGAATAGTAAGTGTATGATTGTCTAACTTCAAAGATTGCCGGAAAGACCCGATGCTTACCCGATGTCTACGAGGCTTGGACCCGAGGCCTTGTTGAAAGCCCGACCTGAACTGTCCGATTATGCCCGAGCGTTACCCGACACGACACGAGTGTGCCCGATGTTTGGTAGCATATGTTTTCTGAAGTAAGTAGATTCAAAACTTTAGATGCTTTCTCTTCTAATATAAAATACTAATATATATTATTATCAAGTTGAATGTTTTTTTGTATGTAATCTATAAACTCTAAAACTATTGTAGCTAGGTGTTTGTGTAACGATTTCACCAGTAACGCCAGTCCGTCAGCGAGCGGTGTCACTCACTGCAACTCTTTTGCATGTATTTTTATACATATAAAACCTTCCTTTTAAATAAATAGAGATTTAGGTATTACAGCCGCATCAAAATCCGTTGCGTGGTTTAAGAGGCTTTAGCGAATTCCATTACATACAGACAGAGAAACGCCAAAAACAACTTCATTTAACGTAGAACTCATATAATTGGGAGCATAAAACTTAAATAATAGCAGGTGAAACCACGGTGTAACACATATGGATATGAATTTGTCTTATTATCACTTTAGCAGCAAAAGTGTCATTTTCATATTCATATTTTTAGGATCAGTTCACACTACACTGCGAAGTGAAGGGCATTAGGTTGGTGCGCGTTTTACTATTCTACAAGTTGTATTCCGCAGTCCAGGAATTAAGCGAATATTTATATTCAAACGACGTATCTTGAAATTGCTGATTTTATTTTGTCAATCAAACTATATCTTAGTTAGATTATGATTATAACATTAGCAATGGCACATGACAATGGCGATTACTGTAGCCAAATATACTGGTCTGATAACAGCTAATGTTGATGCATATCGACTCGAAGAATTCATCAATTCATCCATGTCCATAGCAGCCACAACAGTCCACTGTTGGACTATCGGGAGATATTGTTAAATTCACCACGCTTGGCAGGCGCGTTGACGAGCGCTGTGCAAGATTTTGAATTTAGAGGAAACGCTGCTGCCCATTCCCTTGATGATTATCCCGCAGTTACTTTTTAAGACACCCATGTGTAGAATTGAGGTAATTCTATTCTAATCCGGCATCACATGACATTTAATAAATTCAATATTTTATCGCTAGGTTCAAAAGCACGCGTCTTTTTGCGTCTGAGTATGTATCGACCCTAACCAGCCCAGCCCATATTCCAGCCCAATATGAAGTTTTCATTTCTATGGAATATCTTTTTGGTTTTGGTCAGGTTTGAGTTCGGATCGCGTCGGGTTATTTCGGCAGCCATCGTCCGCCTTCTGATTGGTCGCCAATCAAGGTCAGCTGCTCGAATAAAATATTACACAGAAAGAGTTTGGAAATAAAATAAAACCTCACCATAAAAGCTCTTGACCATGCTCTTGACTATAAAAAATCACAATCAAATCAAATCAACTGACAATGAGACTGACAGTGGCAGAAACCGTGCAGAAACCTATAAAAAGCAACAAATCGCTAAATAATAAAGAATAAATAAATATAAATAATGAATATGTAAAAGGTTTGCAAGAAAATTAATTTTATTATTTTGTGCCCTGTGATAATAAGGCGATCTACTGAAAAATAATGGTCTACGTCTGAATGTGTGATTATGTAGGAATGCACGAAGGAAAATCCTACTCGTAAAATAATGCAAAAACGTAGCCGCTTTGGAGAGCCAACTCAGCTGGTAGACGCCTCTGTGACTGCACTCCGCACCAAGAAGTTCATGAGTCTTCTCAGAATGTTGGAAGTTATCTAATAATCATATAGCGAGAAAAAAAGGCATCATCCTCAAAGAAATGGTGACTCGTAAAGTAATGTTCATGCATTTGCGAATAATGATTGTCAAATTCTTGCTGTTTAATTACACAATAAGAAACTAATTGCGAAGGATGCTCGTGTTTAACAAGACCATGGCTATTCGATCTGACTCTCGTGTATAGCTCTGAAATACCACAAATTTTACATGCCGTTGAGTAAGACAAAAGGACAGCAATATTAACATTGTGATGAAGAAGTTTATTCAAGAAGTATTATGAAACGTAACCCCCTAGTGATACATGAGGATGCTTATTTTATTAAACTAAAAATCTTTTAGATTAATATATTTAGGTATATAAAGATTTGAAGTGGATAAATATTTATTTTCATATCGGTTTAGGTTGTTATCAATATTTACAAGTCGCTAATAGATTAAAAATTGTTTAGATTGGGAGAATCAATGCTAGTTGTATATTTTATGTTATTCATAAGGATATTGCGTTGAATAAATTGGTATCTTTCTGCTTAACCTTTGTTTATTTTTGTCTTTATGTTTTGCTGACAATATGTTGTTCTAATTCATCACTACAAAAAAGGAAAAGTAGTTCGTGATTGTGACAAAAAATAGGAATAGATGAGAATAGGATCACCGAGCATCACCAACTTACACCAAAATAGGATCCTGTAGCTACCTAAAGCTATTTACAAAGGTTGTCTGTAAGACGCTCTAAGCGATATGTCCGCTTTTCTGTGTTTTGGTAGGTTTTTCGTATTCTGTTCTGTGCAATTACGTCTTTTATTTACTAACATGTCTACACCGATAAATATAATCTCAACTATTATTAATTTACGAGTATTATCAGACTTGGCCTGAAAGAGATGCACGCTGATTTTTCTAGTCCTTAACTGCAGTTCTTCTTCTTCGAGAGACCAATTTGTGCAACGACCGGATGAACCCTGGTGTTAAGAGATTTTCAACCGTCTACTAGTAGCAGGCCTCTGACATGGTTGTGTAACGACCGCCGTTTAAGTCATCAATGTTATCTTAGACATCAACCAGGACCGACGGCTTTTCGTGCCCTCCGAAGCTCGGAACCATCTTTCTTTCCGGACAATCAAGTGGTTCAGTCTGCAATGTTCTAACCAGACTGGGAACAAACTCACAAATGATAAATATCAACTTTGTAAGTGACTCCACCGGGAATTGAACCCGGAACCTTCTGTTTCCCAGGCAGCCGTACTAACCACTGCGCCACATGGACTGTCAAACTTAGCTGCAGTAAATTACAGATAAGGCGTGACTGGCAGATGACAGTTTTGACACATAACCCGATCAAGTTTCGTATATACCCAGACTGGGTAGGTTGATGAGCTGGCGATAGAACATAGTTGTCTATGTTTTAAATTTAAACGAAAACTTAAGATAATAGATCTCTTTCTTGGTGTCAACTTTATTTTATTGCCGCCTCAAACTAAAAACTTATTTTGACTTAGAGCACCCATAGAGACGCAAAGACAAAGGGCCAATCAGAGAACCCAGTAGAGCAAACAGTAGAGTCTGTAAAGTGCGTTTCATCTTTTAGTTCCTCTGGCGTCATGTTGGCAGCATTGGAAATTTGTATGTAAATATTAAGGCGGCAATAATATTACATACAAATTTCCAATGCTGCCAACATGACGCCAGAGGAACTATAAAATGAAACGCACTATAGCAAGTCTGTAGTGTCAGTTGTGTCAGTTTTTGACGAACATGACATTTGACCTTGGTCTACGCCACAACTGTTGCCTTAGCAACTAAAATAAGTTGCAGTTGCAGCGGGTGAAACCGCTGACGGGCAGCTAGTTACTTCTAAACGAGGCGTTTTCATAACTTGGCCCCATAATGAAAATTATTAAGTACGATGGCCTACACAACGTCTCCAATTTAATGTATTTACATTGGAACACCTATAGTTGAGACGGCCACTCATTGCATTCGCGGCGATGGCGCTCACTTGAGTTTACCACCAAGTTTGAAAGGGAACGCCACACAACTAGGGTTTCTCAGCGGGAATTCCCGAGGCGGGAATTCCCGGGAAATTTGGCCTTTGTCGGGACGGGAAAAAATGGATCGATTTCCCGGGAAATCGGGAAATAAAGTAGAAAAAATAAAATTATTATTTTGACGATAATTTCGGTATAACTCAGTATTACTTATTAAAAAAATATATGTGTATTTGCTCTCTCCACTTTTACTCTCTCCCGCCCCGCCCGTGTTTTGTTTGTTTAAATCAGTCACTCGGAAAAATTTGACTGCATTGATTGTGTCGGTGCCCCTAGTGCAAAGTGTTGTGTGGTGATTGAAATATCAGCCTTAAATTATTATAATAAAATATTAATGGTGTATTCTTGATTTCATAACTGATTAATGGAATAAACAGGAAAATCATCATCATCATCATATCAGCCATAGGACGTCCACTGCTGAACATAGGCCTCCCCTAAATATTTCCACCTTGTCCGATTAGAAGCGGCCTGCATCCAGCATTTCCCCGTGGACTTGACCAAATCGTCTGTCCATCTCGCGGGGGGCCGTGCTGCGCTGCGCCTGCCGGTACGTGGTCTCCACTCGAGAACTCTCCTGCTCCATCGATTATAATTCCTCCTTCCTCCTTCCTTCCTCCTTGGAGCAATGTGGCCTGCTCATTGCCACTTCAGCTTACTAACTCTCTTAGCTATGTCGGTTTACTAGGTTCGTCTACGGATCTTCTAGTTTCTGATTCGATCACGTATGTAAAACCGAGAATAGCTCTCTCCATAGCTCGCTGAGTGACTCCTAGTCTATTTAGGAGGCCGGCAGTTAGAGACCACGTCTCGGTACCGTAGGTCATCAGCATCACTGGCATGACACACTGTTCAATCACTTTCGTCTTGAGACACTGAGGAATTTTTTGACGTGAAGACGCTGCGTAACTTCCCGAATGCTGCCTAGCCGAGCTGGTTTCGCCGAGTGACATCTTTCTTAAAGTTAGATCTTCCTAGTTGGACTGTTTGTCCTAGAAAGACGTATTTGTCCACCACTTCGAGTATCAAGCTCCCTACTGATATTGGGGTGGGCGCTACATGAGAGTTGACCATGACTTTCGTCTTGTCCATATTCATCTTAAGGCCCACTTGTTGAGAAACCCGATTGAGCAAATAAACATAAAAAACTGGATTGTATAGATTATTTTTGGTATTTTCATTTACTCACAAAAGTTTAGCTTGTGTGCATTATTCTCATAAATTCTTAAATTATGAACTCCCAGATCATAACCACAATATTTATTCCAATTATTGTAGCATAGAAGGTATTATTTTAGGTAATTTACGAAGAGAGACTAATATATTATTGATTACTATTTTTTTGTTTAATTTTAAAATCATTTTTATGCTTTTTAACGAGGAAAATTAAATTCCCGACTTCCCGGGAATTCCCGGGAAAAAAGAGGTCGGGAGTTTTGGTGTCCGGGAAATAAAAAAGGTCGGGAAATGAGAAACCCTACACACAACTGTCATACGTCGCCGAATGCAGTGAGTGGTCGTCTCTTTTAAACTATAAACAGCGTTACTTTACTTGGGTGTCGAAGATATGCGTAGGTAACAAATAAAAAGAAACATGACTTTCTATTGTAAAAAAACCTTTTTATTCACAGAATGTCGTCTACATGCACGAACACCAGATATACAGGAACAACCTCTTAGAATCGACCATCAAAAACGCCTACTACAAAGAGTGGGGTATGAATATTGGGAAACAGCAGAAACGCGAAGAAACGGTCTTGGTGGCCAGTTTTCACGATCTCCTGGAGCAAATGCTGGTGGTTCATCCGAACTTCAGGTTGCCGATCGAACACGTATACGCACATCCATTTTTGTTTGATTATAGTGAATAAAAGTTTAAAGTTCTTTATTTTTTTTAGAGGGGTCTAGCTAAACATTTGTATGGCTAGGATGGCAAAGATCTAATACGAATTTAATTTGCAATGTTATACTTAAACCCCTAATACAGAAATAAGTATATAAAAAATATTGCTAAATACATGTTGCTTTTGGACCCAAATCCTTTTGTTACTTTTTAAGTATTTTCTATTTCTAAAGTTCCTACTTAAAGGCTCCCGCAGACCGAATGCAACACGCGTGCGTGCGTGCAGAAATAGTAAAGTTCCTGTCATGTAAAAAGATTGCTGAGCAATCAATGGGCGTTTTTTTGGTGAAACTAATCCGCGAAATGGCGTAAGCCTCCATAGATTTAAAGGGATTATCTAGCTGTTAAACTTTGACACTAATTCCATTTTAGCAGCGCCCATTATCGAAGTGATGTTATCCCTTTTATTCCACATTACTACCAGTAAAAATTCCAATATAGGACACGAAAGAAATGACAAATCAGACTGCAGTTGTTACTCAGCGTTCTTTTTACATAACACCAATTATACAGGGTGTAAGGGACGGTGTACCGAAAACTTTGCAGGGATGATCAGACTATGAAACTGAACAACTTTTACTATGGAGTCAATGTTGGTAAACGAGAAAAGGTGACTGAATGGGAAGTCAAAACTTTTTTCGTTTTCCACCAAATGCTCCATGGGAAAAGTTGTTCAGTTTCAAGGTCTAAGTACGGTGTTTTCATTACATTATGGAGATAACAGGTGGTGCGTTGCGTACATGCGTTTGGTCTGCGGTAGCCTTTAGTATTATTTTAGTTCTTTAATTTGTTTTTGTTATTGAAGCCTCTTCATTACACTTGTCATTGTGAATTTATCAAGTACAACAAAATGTCTTCTAGATTTTGTATGCCTGTAAGTTTGAGATTAGGTCCAAAAAATCCGGCACCTGGTCGATCACACTTGTATAAAATATCAGTAGATAAGTGTTTTTGTTTTGTCATAGAATCTAGATTGTTGATATAGAAGTTGGCATTTTTTGTTAATACAAGTTTAAAAGTGATATTCTTGTTTTATTTTAACACTCTCTTAATTATGAAAACGTATCGCATTCAGTTCGTTCGCCAGTCACCCGTTCTTGCCGTCTCGTTTAGGGCCTGCTGATATGGGATTTTTAGGGTCACATCATATCTAAACGGCAAAATTCCCGTTGAGATTTCTGTGGCAAAAGTTCCCGTTTTGGCTACGTTGACATTTGCCACTGAACAAGGTTGATAGCATTAAATCCTGAAGCGAAAGCGAGAGGTAGGCAAACCGGGCAAGCCAGCAGACTTATGTGTTGGCCAGTATCAACAGTCAGTCGCTTTTTGCGTTTGTCCTCCTAAACCACGCAACGGATTTTGATGCGGTTTTTTCTAAAAGATAGAGTAATTCAGGAGAAATGTGTAGGTATATGTTTTAGACATGCCGAGAAAATTCCTTTTTTCCCGCGGGAAAATGAGCTGCAGCGGTCGATACTTAAACCATAGAAGTAGACTAAATGTAAACCTACCTGTCCGGGCATCTCCTTGGTGTGTCCGTCGGGCACGTGCAGCAGCACGAGGGGGGTCGCGCGGGCGGTGTGCGGGGAGGGGGGTGCTGGGGCGACGTCCACGCGGAAGAACCCGCGCCGCTGCAGCTGGATGATGTCGCCGACCTTCAGTGTAGACAGCGCCGGCTCGCCCAGCATCGGGATCTCCCACTGGAAAAACAAGTTTCTTAAAGTATTAGCTCGCCCCCCCACTTATTATGGTGGTCGCACTGCTTCGCAATAAGCCTTAGCTTAAAAAGTAGCTTGAAAAGCCTAGTTCGCACACGTATCGCGAGCGTGTCTATCTCTTTTACTGCCGCTCTAGTGTTTAAGCTTCCCGTCAGTTTATAGTATGAAAAATCGAGCTCTCTTCGCTAGCAATCCGTGTGCGAGTCTGTTTGTTTTTTTGCCGCGGCTGCTCAATTGTAGCGTGAAAAGTCGAGCTCGTTTGCTCACGATATATGTGCGTTTCTACCTGTTTTACACTCGCGGCTAGTGATTAGGTTCCACGTCCGCTTATAGTTTGAAAAGTCGTGGTCACTTGTGCCAACCCAGAAGAGTTCTGTATCCGATCCGACATGTACCGCGTGCGTTTCCCTATGAGTTTTTTTCAGTGACGACCACTGCAGTGGCACTGGCTATATCTTGGTTCAAGACTGAGTAGTGTTAACCCTTTCTATTCATCCATAACCATCCATAATCCATAACATTTGAGATCCTACAACTCACCCTGGTCTTATGGCCAATATACTGCTTGAAGTCTTCATCTTTCCCCAATAATGGCTTGGAGATTATGTGGTCGAAGT
The DNA here is from genome assembly GCA_024500475.1 of Phthorimaea operculella. Lineage (NCBI taxonomy): Eukaryota > Metazoa > Arthropoda > Insecta > Lepidoptera > Gelechiidae > Phthorimaea > Phthorimaea operculella. Next base: position 395,345 of record JANFCV010000208.1, read on the forward strand.
ATACACAGTAGACCTCAACCATTGGGGAGTTAGGCGAGTCAGCCAACCAGGTTAACTTGTCGTCTTTTGTAGTCTTTGTTGTCAAAGTTGGGGTCAGTCTACGCTGGTCACTTTGCAAATCAACTTACCCTAGTCTTATGTCCAATGTACTGCTTGAAGTCTTCATCTTTCCCCAGTAAAGGCTTGGAGATTATATGGTCGAAGTATACACAGTAGACCTCAACCATTGGGGAGTTAGGTGAGTCAGCCAACCAGGTCAACTTGACCGTCTTTTTGTAGTCTTTGTTGTCCAAATTGGGGGTCGCGTCTATACTGGTCACTTTGCCGTCTGCTGACCTGTAGAACAGTCAAGTATTCATTTGCTTATACAAATTAAAAGCGCGCTTTTATACTTTGTGGGATAGGTAGAGTGGTCAGCTCATCACATCACTTAAAAGAGAAATAATAGAAAACAAGATAAATGCTATGCTAGTATAATCTGCGCAGATAAAGAACGACTCCCGAAAATTGCAACATTATTGTTTGTGTCACTATCATAATATGTGATATTAGCGGTCCGCCAGCGGTGTTACTCGCTGCAACTAATTTTCCTGCGGGAAAATATCGCTCTATCTATTATCTATAAACCGCAAAAAACTCCGTTGCGTGGTTTAGGAGTTAGCGAATTCCACGATAGACAGAGAAAAAAGCGACTTAATTTTACACTATGTATTGATATGAGCTGGATGTCTACATTAAAGATTCTATTTGGCTCCTTAGATTATACTTACTTATGAATCTTATCAATCAAGATATTCCCATAGTTGATGAAGGTAGCGTTCTCTCCCTCCTTCAATGTCTGAGCGTCCACCTGGTCGATCAGCAGCCTGTTGGACACTACGACAGTCTTGGACCCCACGTCAGGGTTCTTCGGGTGCAACGCGACGGTTAACGTGCTCTCCGAAACAAGGTATATACTTACTTATGAATCTTATCGATCAAGATATTCCCATAGTTGATGAAGGTAGCGTTCTCTCCCTCCTTTAGTGCCTGTGCATCCACCTGATCTATCAGCAGCCTGTTAGACACTACTACAGTCTTGGACCCCACGTCAGGGTTCTTCGGGTGCAACGCGACGGTTAACGTGCTCTCCAAAACACCTTTGAGGTTGACCGGTACCGGGGAAGCAAAAACTCAGAACCGGCTGGTGATGAGGACCTCCCATTGAAAATTGCCGATCAGCTGATTTGAGTTACTATGTGAGGTCAATTTTATTTTCGACTTATGTCCCTTGGGGAAATTTGTTCTTTATAACCAGCCGGTTACTAGTACAATTGCTTCCTATATACTAGATCTGCGCCAATTATAAGTACTTACCTATGAATCTTATCAATCAAGATGTTTCCATAGTTGATGAAGGTAGCGTTCTCCCCCTCCTTCAAGGTCTGAGCGTCCACCTGATCTATCAGCAGCCTGTTAGACACTACTACAGTCTTGGACCCGACGTCAGGATTCTTCGGGTGCAACGCGACGTTTAACGTGCTCTCCGAAACACCCTTGAGGTTCACCGGTACCGGGGAAGCGAAAACTCAGAACCGGCTGGTAATGAAGAACAATTATCCCCCAAAAACATTTGTATTTCTTCCTATTGAACCTCCTACACAAAATTGCCGATCGGCTGAGTTAGATACTATGGGAGGTCAAATTTTTATTTTCTTGTTTCGGCCTATGTCTTTATAACCATCCGGTTCTGAGTTTTCGCTATCGGTTACTAGAAAAATTGCACCCTATATTATATACAAGATCTGCGCTAATTATAAGTACTTACTTATGAATCTTATCAATCAAGATATTCCCATAGTTGATGAAGGTAGCGTTCTCTCCCTCCTTCAATGTCTGAGCGTCCACCTGGTCTATCAGCAGCCTGTTGGACACTACTACAGTCTTGGACCCCACGTCAGGGTTCTTCGGGTGCAACGCGACGGTTAACGTGCTCTCCGAAACACCCTTGAGGTTAACCGGTATCGGGGAAGCGAAAACTCAGAACCGGCTGGTGATGAAGAACAATTTTCCCCAAGGAACATAGGCCGAAATACAAGAAAAAGAATTTGGACCTCCCATTGAAAATTGCCGATCAGCTACTTGAGTTACTATGGGAGGTCAATTTTTTTTTCTTTTTTCGACATAATATGTCCCTTGGGGAAATTTGTTCTTAGTAGCCGGTAACTAGTAAAATTGCACCCTATATACTAGATCTGCGCTAATTATAAGTACTTACTTATGAATCTTATCAATCGAGATATTCCCATAGTTGATGAAGGTAGCGTTCTCCCCCTCCTTCAATGTCTGAGCGTCCACTTGGTCGATCAGCAGCCTGTTGGACACCACGACAGTCTTGGACCCCACGTCAGGGTTCTTCGGGTGCAACGCGACTGTTAACGTGCTCTCCGAAACACCCTTGAGGTTGACCGGTACCGGGGAAGCGAAAACTCAGAACCGGCTGGTGAAGAGGACCAATTTTCCTCAAGGCACATACATAGGACGAAATACAAAAAAAGAATTTGGACCTCCCATTGAAAATTGCCGTACAGCTGATTTGAGTTACTATGGGAGGTCAATATTTTTTCTTTTTTCGTCTTATGTCCCTTGGGAAAATTTGTTCTTTATAACCAGCCGGATACTAGTAAAATTGCACCCTATATACAAGATCTGCGCTAATTATAAGTACTTACTTATGAATCTTATCAATCAAGATATTCCCATAATTAATGAAGGTAGCGCGTAGCGAAGGAGGGGCCTTCAATGTCTGAGCGTCCACTTGATCTATCAGCAGCCTGTTGGACACCACTACAGTCTTGGACCCGACGTCAGGGTTCTTTGGGTGCAACGCGACGGTTAACGTGCTCTCCAAAACACCCTTGAGGTTGACCGGTACCGGGGAAGCGAAAACTCAGAACCGGCTTGTAATGAAGAACAATTTTTCCCAAGGAACATAGAACGAAATACGAAAGAAAAATTTGGACCTCCCATTGAAAATTGCCGATCAGCTGATTTGAGTTACTATGGGAGGTCAATATTTTTTCTTTTTTCGACCTATTTCCCTTGGGGAAATTTGTTCTTTATAACCAGCCGGATACTAGTAAAATTGCACCCATGTACTAGATCTGCACTAATTATAAGTACTTACTTATGAATCTTATCAATCGAGATATTCCCATAGTTGATGAAGGTAGCGTTCTCCCCCTCCTTCAATGTCTGAGCGTCCACCTGGTCGATCAGCAGCCTGTTGGACACCACGACAGTCTTGGACCCCACGTCAGGGTTCTTCGGGTGCAACGCGACGGTTAACGTACTCTCCGAAACACCTTTGAGGTTCACCGGCACGGGGGAGGTCTCGAGGGCGGTGTAGCGAGGCGCTATCGGGTCGATGACCTGGAAGGAACAACAAAAATAAAATATGTGAAATGGTAAATTGTATAATGCTTTGCCCTGCCACGGCCGGCTTAGATTAGCATCATCTATTGAGATGATGATCATACTACGTCGTCAAATGAACTAGGAATGAATTTAGTTAAAATGAGTAACAGCGTTCTACGCTCGTCTCAGACACGCCTGGAAAGAGTGGCGAGAATTAAACAACTCCGAAAACTGGAAGAGCCCATATCAAGCAGTGGTTTTTTTCTGTTCATGTCAACCCTCGGGGTTAAGTTAACCCAATATTGGTAAGGGTCATAAATGTCGTGCTGTGCCGGCTTAGAACAGCACCGCCCCATAACTTTCCCGTGGGTGTCGTAACAAGCGACTAAGAGATTTGATAGTTGATGTGTATTTCAATGTTAGGCGACAGGTTGACATACTTGACATCCTGTCGATAGGGTGAAACACAGCCTTCTAAATGACTCTCCAAGTTTTGTTAAACGTGGTATAAATGGCCGTTATAAAGCAGTTTAGGCTCTGCCTATCCCGCAAGGGATCTAGGGGTGATATGTGTATGTATAAACATACATAAAATAAGTCAACATAGTTTTGGAGAGCCCTATGTTTAGTCAACTGCCCTAAATGTGTTATCTAGTGGACGGATCAATAACTCTGACATCAGAGTCGTTCGTGGAGTCAGAAAGTCGACATACCTTTTTATTGATCGCCCAAATCTTGTCCCACTCCATAAACACGACCGATCGACTGGAACCCTGCGCCTGGATGAACTGTCTCAAACCCTCTACAGTCATCCCTCGACGCAGCACGCCGCGCACTGTCGGCATGCGGGGGTCATCCCTGGAAAAGAAACAATCCTTGTGTAAAAATTTCCGCCAATAAAGAATTTAACAATTAAAGTAAACTATATTTCTCTTTTTAAATCCTGCTTCTTCACTATTCGCCGAAAGGTCCCATCCAATCCTGGCATTATTTCAACCGTCTAAAGTGGTTGTGTAATGAATGACCGCCGCCATCACAGCGACATATAAGGTCCTATTAAATTTACTGCAAATACTTTAGGGCATGCGTAAATAAGTATAAGAAACCCATCTAAGGCATTTTAAAAAACGACGCACGATTTTTTTTTTTCAAAGATACTATTCACAGCACTTATTTTTATTTAGGCGTGTAATCATCGAAGTAGTGTTTAGTGGTGTGTTTCTAGGACAAACAGGGTGCACTTTTTTCGTTATTTTAGATAAATGCAATTTTCTCGAAAACTAGCGTGTAGAATTATTTTTAAAGTTTGCCAAAATCATGCTTATTTATTTGATCTGCCCAATCACTCAATGCGAGAAAAAAGCGCTTGACACAATTCTGTTATTAGTTATTTGTTACCAGTTTGTCTAATTTGATAATAAAAAAGCTACATCGTCGGCAACGATAAATAATGTCGAGAAAAAATTAATAAAGTAGGGCATTATTATAATTTTATACACGATTTTATACTCACCATCCGTCGACGAGGCCTTGTTCGACGAACCACGTCAGCTTTCTCTTCGATAGCACTGTGTTGGTCATACTCAATCTGAAAACAAAAAGAGAGAAGTATAATGAGAAGGAAAACTCAAAGCTTATTTCATATAGATTAAGATATTTTATTCGCAAGATGTTTTATTTTAATTCAGATGGCAGCCGTGTGATGCCGGCTTAGAATGTCATCACCCCATATCTTTCCCGTGTGTGTCGTAAGAGGCGACTAAGGGATGGATGAATTTATTCATCCAGGTTTTCAATCCCTAAATGAATTTCGCAATCGCATTGCAACGTCTTGCATTGCGCTCACCAACCCGCCTGCCAAGCGTGGTGAGTATGGGAAACACCCCTCTATTAGGCCCATGTTCAGCAGTGGCCTTTATTGTGGCTGTTATAGTAGATGACAGCTGGCGAAATTGTGCCTTAGGGCCCTTTTCCTGTCATGCGTATTTTCGCACGCACGCGGATCTGGTCCGCATGCGGGCCGCACGCATCTTATCTTTTGATACATGTTTTTTCCTATCATGCGGCTAGCACGCGCGCGGAACGCGGATTGACGCAAACGAAATCCTTGTCCTGCGTGTGACCAGGAGCGTGCTACCATCCGCATGCGGACCAGATCCGCGCGCGTGCGAAAATACGCATGACAGGAAAAGGGCCCTAAATGACGGAACGACAACCAGTAAGAAGTAACTAAATTTTAACATTGATACATTTTAACTAATCACAGAAAAAGGCACACTTGACAGTGGCGCCATTAGTTCTCCAGTTTGCTACCTCATTCATACAAAAGGACCGTCTGAAACTTTTACAGTGCTGTAGCAACCACCATAATACCTGATTCACAAGATTCAGAAAGGGAGTATAAATGGCAGAGATTCCTAATGTATGTTACATCCTTAGTTCAAGTGCGAAATCATGACCTCCGGCCGCCATTTTTATTCCCTTTCTTCTGTGTATCAGGTAGTAAACGTTCTTATTGTTTTGTAATTTTGAGCTTTTGGTTGAGTTTGTTCCATCTTCAGATTTGCTGTCTTATTTAGCGTATACATCAGTCCCAGATGAACCCAGATGTAATACTTTTTAACAGCATCTTGAGTGTGTGACATTGTTATATAAGGCCCACCATTTAAGCAACTATAAAGGTCAAAATAAAGACCGAGCGTGGCGGCGTCGTAGTGCGCCGTCAACGTCACAGCGTCGTTCATAGTATGGAAGGCGCACTGCGGCGTGCCGCTGGGTCTTTCTGGCATTCCCATACAAAATGAACGACGTTGTCACGTTGACAGCGCACTACGACATAACTTTGACCTCAAACAAAGAAGCCGGAAAGGTTAATATGCCCTCCGAAGCACAAACCCAGCGCGTCTATAAACCAGTAGAACTGCGGATCGCGGTCGTGGTACTCCATAGTGCGCAGTACGTGGGTCACGCCTTCGATAGAGTCCACTATTGTAACATCCATCATTTAATCGACCATAAACAAACAAAGTTAACATGCCCTCCGAAGCACTGCAACTTACCTGCTGTATTCCCAAATGTAAGGTTTCCTCAGACCCAGTGCGTCAATAAACCAATAGAACTGCGGGTCGCGGTCGTGGTACTCCATAGTGCGCAGTACGTGGGTCACGCCTTCGATAGAGTCCACTATTGGACACGCGAAGTCGTATGTTGGGTACACTCTGGAAATAAGAAAAATATACAGTTATACTTATGTAGACTGCAACGCGTGGCAGCGCGCGCGCCGTCCGTGCTGTTGTAAAATCGCCGTATTTCATTTCGCACACCCCCAACCTACACAGAGCTTAACCTACCCATAATCTCAGCCCCCTGAGATCAGAGTTTCAACTCATTTAAATGTCAATGACAGAGGCTACCTTCGACGGATAGCCACATCATTACAAGACTAACAAAGATGAAACAATCGAAAACTAAAGAATGTGCACACATATTATCGCCTTCATAAAGATTTCTTCCAGGCTACATTTAGGACACCTTAAAAAACCGGAAGTTAATGTATTCCGGGGGTAATCTTGTAAAAATACTACTTATAATACAGTAGGTACTAAGGCCGTCCGCTGCGTCAGACAGATGGTCCCCGTGCGTGGTTCACTTTACTTCATGCGGTGCAGACGGAGTGAGTGAACTTCGCACGAGTCCTCGATTTGCGGGTACGTGTTGACAATACGCGTCAAGCAGAGGGCCTAAAACTACCTAGCCTGGTCAGACAAATGTTAGGGTATTGCTTGCATCTTCAAGTAATCTTGGAGAAGCTCATAGATTGCGCTAAAACAAGAAGTATTTTAGAAAATTCTAAAATAAGAAGTAGTCGAGGCTTATAGAGACTATAGTTTCGACTTTGAACAACAAGTACAGAATTTCTAACTTAAGAGTCTCTATAAGCCTCAACTTGGTCAAAGGTCAGTCATTTTACTACATGAGTTTTCCTTGTTCGTTTAATGATTTAAAAATAAGAAATGTCTGACATTTAAAAACTGATATACTAACTTGTATTGCGTGCCAGTACGCGGGTGCTCCTCAGGCTTGCACCGGTAGATGGTGGGATCCCTCATGCACCCGTTGGGTGACTGCATGTCAATTTTGGCTCGGACGCAGCACTGGGTGCCCCTTTCCGAACCCTTCTTCATCTCCTCCCAGAGTTGCAGGTTCTTTTCTACGGCTGGAAGATAAATTAAGCACATGTATAAATAACAAAAAAAATCCATTAACAACAAGTTGAAAATGAATCTAGACACACGGCAGTGTGTCCGCCAAGTTCGAGCAAAAAAAGCGACACACCGGCCGTGGGTTATATTACACGAACCATTTCGGGTCAAGTTCGACCCACCTATAACTCAAAATCTATTTTATCTACGCATATGAAATTTCTAGTATCTGTCGAGATTTACTTACTGATCTAAAATACAAAATTTCATTAATGTACCTATTGTAGGTCTTGAGATATTGACGTCAGAAAATCGCTATTTTTACTATACACTCACTGACTGACTGACTGACTCACTCATCAAAAACCTAGACCACTTCCAATGGTCGTATTGACTTGAAATTTGGCATGGAGGTAGGTCTTTAGGTCAAGGTAAAGGAAAAAATCTGAAAATGGCCAAGTGTGAGTCGGTTTTAAAAATAATGAAGGTGTAAATTCATACCCCTAAGGACCTAAAACAAAAAAATTATCTATATCTTCCAATCGTCGTACCGACCTAAAATTCGTTACAAAGGTTTGTATTTAGTCAAAGTAAAGTTTAAATGAGATATTTCCTTACCTAACTTAATCATAAGAATAAAAGAAAATAAACCTCACAAAAATAAATTAAATCCCACCCAAAACATAAATGTGAAAGGCTGCCAAGTTCGATAATATTGGAATGCTTCGCCTATAAAAGAAGTGAGGTCTAAATAAGTACCAAGTTCCATACACAGACCTCAGTTAAAAATAGTTACAGGAATGCACACTTGATTTTTCGCAGTTTGGAAATAAGAATCTACTTTCGTACTAATTTTAACTGAGGTCTGTGTATGGAACTTGGTACTTATTTAGACCTCACTTCTTTTATAGGCGAAGCATTCAAGCATTTTGAATGAGTACCTACCTGTACCTACCTTCTTAATTACTTAAACCATACATTTACCTATAAATAAGGATTAAAATAGTTTGTTCTCGGAAGTCGGATGGTAACTTAAAAATACCCTCTTATATAACTATCTATATGGTAAATATAATGGAGGTCTGTAATTGGCTTATGTTTAGAATACTTGTATATTATGTTTGTTATCTGTTATGTACTATAGCTGTAGACTTCAGTTTTAAATAAAAAAAAAAAAAAAAAAAAACCAATATTATCGAACTTGGCAGCCTTTCAAATTTATGTTTTGGGTGGGATGTTAGTTACTACATTTAACGAACGCCTTGCCTTCCATGATGAGCTTATATCACAGAGTCAGCCTTCCAACAATACTAACACTCGTGTCCAATTTTGCCACATTTATCACATTACCTACAATACAAGCCTACAATACTGACAAGTGTGTCCATTTTGCCACAACTATCATCATCAACTTGAAGTTATTAACAACAATACTTTCCTTTGAGCTTTGAGTTTTGCGTGACTGATAACAATATTTACAATTAATCCTACTCTTTCAGTCTTCATCTGTTCGGAAGGTGTGTCGTCGACGAAAGCCTTCCCTTCCTTGATGAGCTTCTATCACAGCTTCAACAATGCCCATACTTACTACATTTATAACACTTGCTTAGTTTCCTACAATACTTGCAAATGTGCCCTTTTTTGCCACAGCTGTAGCATGCTTACAATTAATAAATAATAATAAATAAATATCCCTGGTCGAGACACACACCGCCATCTAGCCTCAAACTAAGCAAAGCTTGTACTATGGGAACTAGACAACTGATATAATATGTACTTATATACTTTTTTTTGTAAATAAATACATATCATACATAGAAAACACCCAGACTAAACACAAATATCTGAAAATTGACTTTACAAATATTTGTGTCTGGTGGGAATCGAACCCACGACCCTCGGCGTAGAAGGCCGGGGTACTATCCACTACGCCACCGGGACAGTCGTTGTCCCGGAACAATTGTTCCTATTCTTGCTGTCCTGCTTCTGCTCTCTTTTAGTCTTCATCTGTTCAGCTGGAGTGTCGTCTAAAAACGCCTTCCCTTCCTTGATGAGTTTCAATCACAGTATCAATAGTGCCCATATTTGTTACATTTGTTGAACTAGTATTACTTTGCTAAGAACACTTTTGAAAGTTGGATCCGATCCGATAATACGATCTGTTATGCCCTATTTTCTACAGTTGTAGCATCATTATTTTAGTTATGAAGCTACCAACAATACTTCATATTTTGCCTTTTTGCCCCAAATACTTACAATTGTTTCTATTCTTGCTGTCCTGCTTCTGCTCTCGTTCAGTCTTCATCTGTTCAGCTGGTGTGTCATCGACAAACGCCTTCCCCTCTTTGATGAGCTTCTCACAGAGCTGCAGCATCAGGTCGAAGTACTGGGACGTGTGGGTGAACATGTCCGGCTTGATTTCCAACATCTCCACGTCTTCTAGGATCACCTGGAAATTATTTCGTCAAAGAACATTTTGTAGCCTGTTAACAATAAAACTATTTGTAAAAGCAACAATACAACAGTGTTTCATAGTTTCCGTAAAATAGTTTGAATTCGCGTAAATATAAACGGAATAAGGCTATATGACACGCGCGTATATTACACAATTAATTAACGTTTTACCTAATGAACCATATTTTATGTCGGTATGACAACAATACGGCATAACCAATATAAATGAGGATGACCTTTTCGATTACCGCGAGGTGCCAGAATATAAGGGTATTGCAACACTAGCACGGCATTTCTAAAGTAGTGTTCCCCATAAACTCAACATCTTGCACTGAGTTTTCCAACACGCCTGCCAAGCATGGTGAGTTAGATAAAATGGGCAAGCCTATGTCCAGCAGTGGATTGTTGTGGGCGTTAATGATAATGATAATGACCTTTTCGAATTCTGCGTTTTCTTTCGCCGGGTTGGTGTCGTCGAACCTCATGATGAGTTTTCCCTGGAAGGCTTGCTGGTAGTACTGGTTTAGCAGGGCAGCTTTCGCGTGACCGATGTGGAGATAGCTGCAAGTCAAAATTTGATATTTTTTTTTAGAATTTGACAGAGGTAAGACCCCAGTATTATTCAGAGGTTTGAGACCACCTACGCCTAGTAGCAAATAAGCTACTATGCCTCTTACTCTGACAAGTTTGCTATTTTATTTCCAAAGAAAGTTTACACCTAGAAAATGATTATTAGCATTATTTATTACATATCAGTTCTACACTTCCTTAGAAGATATACTACAATCATCAGTTACATCATAACATGATTTATATGGTGTCAGCAAAAAAAAGCCCACAAACCTAAATAATAGATCAAACCAAATCAATTGTGTTGGTAGGTATTCTAGATTTGTAAAGTAAGCAATTATATGATTACCTCATAAAAAAACAAACAAGAGCAGGCTACAAAATATAGTATGTGTCACCTACTGCAACTCATTTTCCCGCAGGAAAACCGTTTAGGAGGAGTTAGCCAGATAGAATGAGAAACTCAAACCACCACTGCATTTTATACTATGCATGTTTTGACTAGACCAGGACTCACCCAGAAGCTTCAGGCGGGAATCGGACGACAACTTTGCCCATCTCAGCATGTGGCAGCTCAACAAACTTGCCCTCCTGCTGACGGCCGCTCGTGTTTTCAGGAGCGGCTGGGGACCTCCTACAAAAATTAAGGTTGTTTGATAATCTGTTTATTAACAATTGAAAAAGTAAATAAATAAAATATCAATAACTATTAAAAAAATACATAAATACATAAACATACAACATCTCCAAAAAACATTTTGCAAACTAAGAAATGACTGCAGTCTTACAAATTCACACAATATACCTATGTTTTTCATTATGAGTAACAATAACTAGACCCTGTGTTTCAGGTAGGTAAAGGTGAATTATCTAGCAATTTAGAGCGCTCATCTTTGCTAGATAGTAAAAAAATTACCTGCCTACTCTTTTTAATTTTGTTTCAGCTTTTTTTTAGTGCATGTTGGAATAAATATGAGACGGATTTTTATTCAAACTATGTAATTTCTAAATTAAATCAAACCTGCTAGATGCTTTAGTAAGATTTTGCATGGCATCATCTGGCACACTCTTGAGTCCGCTGGCAACTGCTGGCTGAGCTTCGATCAACTTCATCCAGCGTAGGATGTTTTGAGGCGGGTTCGACTTGGACACCTCTTTGAACTTGGAAGACACTGCAAACAATGTTTTTTTTTTCTTACAATGGCTTGTCCAAAAAAAGGTTAAATATCCAAAACATAACAATACATATTTACAAAATATCCTGCCTAAAAAATAAATAGTACTATACGTATAATCTCAAAATCAACTAAAAAATAAATAAATTCTATTTCATTGCTGGCCAATCACCTATTATATGAGAGCACCTGGCTCAAAAATCTTATCAGTTTATGATAACATTTTATGGATGATATCCATCTTCTTAAATAATTATGGTCATAAATTAACTATAAATTTTGAAACAAATTCTGTTAGACCTAAATTCAAACTAATTGAGAAAATAAAATGCCTTTTCAGTGTAGTTTTATCACAACTTACCATACAGGACACTGAATACAGCCAGGTCAGAAACGGACAAACTTTCACCAACCAAATAAGTCAGCGGACCGAGAGTTTTGTCCAAATACTCCACAGATTTCGGTATCTCGTCGTCCATGATCAAGCTGAAGGACAGCCAGTGGTTCATGGTAACCTTCTGCAGCGGCCCGGCGGCCTTATTGAAGGCATTCTCAATAATCCTTATCAAGTCGTTGCTAGTTCCATATGGCACCGGTTTTGCAGCATTTGGCAGCGTCACAGTGGACTCACTGCCCCAGGATACATCTATACTCTTCCCCTGAGCCTTGTACAGCTGCACAGCCAACAGACCACCTGCGGAAGCGAGGAATTTGCTATTTTAGTACGAGTCGTAAATCTGATGCAATACGGCGAAATATGAATGGAAGTATAGATTTTACCTAGCGGCGGGTTGGATTTATTGCACAAGATCTTCATTTTGTATCAAATAGTGTATGGTTTTCGCAGTTTTAGGCAAGTTTTCGCGAAATCTCGCCCTAGCCAGCGAGCACACACGACAAAAGGAACTGTCAATTTGACGTTTGACAATCACGGTGCTACCATGAGTGCGAAATGAGCGTGTGATCTGATTTATTACAATTTTGTTTGGTCGAATTACATTTCACATAAAATTAAAATTTCAAAAGTTGCTATTACACTACACTCTTGGACAAACCAACCTCTGGACGCGACTCAATGACATTTTACCCTTTACCCCTTTAGCTCCGAACCTAGGTAAAATTACCTAGGTACGCAAACGGCGACCGTCAGTGTGACTTTGAAACTACAAGTACTCAATTCTCAATTCTCAATTCTTTATTGCTTTCATGTTGTACATAAGTTCTTATAAATACATAGTTTGACACAAACATGAACCCGGATAGGGTATCGCAATTTTTGGTGGAAACACCAGGTAGGTATATTGTGATGGTTATAAACTAAACTTAACCATACATGACCTAATTATTAACAAGTATACCTAATTAGCATTTTATAATCTAGCCTAACTAATATTTTTACTTATTATTACAGGATTATTATTATTATTACATAATACTTTTATACAAGTCTCAGATACAAATACCTACAACTTTACTATTTCGAATATACCTGAGTATACAATTTCAAATAATTATCTTAGTCTTCTAGGAATTCTTGAACTGTATAAAAACATTTTTTTAACAGAATATTTTTTAACGCTGTCTTAAATTTAGTAGGATCGGAAATCTGTCGGAGAGTCTGTGGAATTTTATTGTAGATTTTTACCGCCATCGCAAAGGGCCCAGTGTGGAACATTTTCATTTTCGAGAATGGTATGGCAAGTTTTGGTCGATGGTCGGAGATTCTGTGGACGGGAGTATTGGGGGAATAAGTCAGGGTTTGTTTTAACAAAATTACTAAGTTCCAATATATACTTAAATGCATGGAAGGGGTAAGATGTTTAGATTAATGAAATGCGGTTTGCAACTTTGTAGTGAGTCTATGTTTTGTATTATTCTGATACATTTTTTTTGCAATCGGAATAGAATAATAGAGTCTGAGCTGTTTCCCCACAATACAACTCCATATTGAAGCCAAGCATGGGCATAAGCGTAGTACGCATTTATTGCTGTCTGCATTGCTGTCTGTCTGTCTGTCGTTGTCTTTAATTCATAAAGTGCATATGTGAAACTCGATAGTTTCGAAGCTATTTTTTTAATGTGGCTTTGCCAGTTAATATTAGTATCTATGTTGATTCCAAGCAGAGGGTACTTAATTATCGACAACTTCTAAGTTTTTATTTTGAAAAGAATATGTTATTTCCAATGGGGTTCTTTGAAAGGGTCCAAATTGAATAAGTTTGGTTTTGTCAAAATTAATTAATAGATTGTGTTATTCTGACCAAATTACTATTGTATTTAATATGTTGTCTAGTTTATTTTGTAGTTGGAGATTATTTCGGCAGGAAATTACTATTGAAACATCATCAGCAAACAATGTACACATGCAGTCATTTTCTATTATTTTAGGCAAGTCGTTTATAAAAATAAGAAAAAGGATGCATCCGAGGACGCTACCCTGGGGGATAGAGTTTGTGGTGGTAGCCCTTTCAGATCTTATATTTGTGATATCTCCGGTGACACTATTATGGTTTTCAATTTCTACATATTGATTTCTGTTATTAAGGTAGGACACAAACCATTCATAAGCTGGACCTCGTACACCTATGTTCTTTAACTTGACTAATAACTGTATATAAGGGACCCTATCATAGGCTTTTTTCATGTCTATTAGAAGTCCTATTGCATGGTTCTTATCATTGATTATATTTAATATTTTATTTAGAAAACATACCCCCAAAAATGGGCAAATATGCTATATTATTTTGTAAAAACTTTAGCCATCGGACAAACAATATTTCTTATCACGTGTAAATACATTTTTGCGCTATATTTCTCGTTATTTACATGAAAAATTAATAAAATACGTATGACAGGACCGTATAAAACGTCTCTATAAAAAGGTCATATTCTATAATACATTTCAACCAATATTTTGTATAACATTATGAGCCGGTTTTTATCAATCATTTTTTCATTCGTTCACCAATGATGGGCAATTTAGTGCGGGAAAATTGTCGATTACCGATATCGATAAGAATGATTAGGTACTAGGTACCTACTAGTATTACCAGCGCAGATAAAGAATGGATGCCGAATTGAAATAATTACCTAACCAATACCAAAATATCGGAACTGATCGGTGATAAGGAAGGATTCCCTAAGGAACATAGGTCGAAATATGAAAAAAGAATTTGACCTCCCATAGTAACTCATGAAACTCATTTTATTTTACAGAAAATGTTTTTGACAATCAGGTATTTTCAAATTAGGACTCTGTTACCTCTTTAATTAAATAAACTGCGAACATGACATGAAACAAGCCATGGATAATTTGGCTTCAGAATTTGAAAATACTGAATATTCGCATTCGCGAATGGCAGAAACTAATACTCGTATTCGCATTCACGAATGACACAAATATCATTTTTTATATCACTGTTCCTATGGCATAACTGTTGACCAGCAAAAAGTATTAGTATACCTATAGATTAATGATCGTGTAAAGATAACAGATAATAATTATAATGTACAACATGGATTAGGTTTATTTCATTTAATTCGTGTAGGTAAGTAAGTGCAATTAAAACACTTCAATTTTAGAAAATTTATGTTCTATGTTCAGTTTCCTGTATGTTCACAATGTTCAGTCCAAAAGGTATGGGCAGTTTTCTGTAAAAAAATGTAATAAATAATAATTCATCTGACTTAAAAGCGTATCTAATATAAATTGTCACCCCAATATTGTGTATCGACTGCCGATGTGGCGCAGTGGTTAGTATGCCTGCCTGCCACGCAAAAGGCACCGGGTTCAATTCCCGGTGGGGTCACTCACAAAGTTGATATTTATAACTTTGTGAATTTGTTCCCAGTCTGGTTAGGACATTGCAGGCTGAACCACCTGATTGTCCGCAAGTAAGATGGTTCCGTGCTTCGGATGGGCACGTTAAGCCGTCGGTCCCGGTTGCTGTCTATGATGGCGGTCGTTACACAACCATGTCAGAGGCCTGCTACTTGCAGTAGGCGGTTGAAAAATTCTGACACCAGGGTTCATCGGGTCGTTGAATGACTCGGTGTCCCACACGAAAAGAAGAAGACCCCAATATTAAGGCCGAACGTAGTGTCGCGCGGGCGTGCAAATTTTTAACCCGCATGTAGTTCACTTCCCTAA
This sequence comes from Phthorimaea operculella, assembly GCA_024500475.1. Lineage (NCBI taxonomy): Eukaryota > Metazoa > Arthropoda > Insecta > Lepidoptera > Gelechiidae > Phthorimaea > Phthorimaea operculella. The sequence continues at coordinate 411,292 of JANFCV010000208.1, forward strand.
TTAATCTGAACCGCTTAAAGTAACATTCGTGCGGATCGACCGCACACGTATAAAAGACGCCACACGACGCTGCGTTTGACCTTCTAATTATCCATGATAAGAAACCAGACAATTCGTCGTTTCTCAAAACTTATCAAATGATATCTAGACATTTTCGTGAACAACTTCATTCAGCCATTCATTCTTTATCGATTATCGACTATGGTACAGCACTGTCTTTGAAGTATACATAAACCGACATAATTCTAAAATGACAAATGTAAAGGGATATGATAAGAATCAGGTGTCTTTCAATTTAGTAGATTACATCTGTCATTACCTCCCCTCCCCCCAATATTGGTTGAAAGAGATCTAGAACAAATTCTGTAGGATTCGCGTCCAGAGGTTGATTTGTCCAAGACTACACTACTCGGGATTGCATTAGAAATTCGCATCCTGATTTAAGGGTTTTTTTGGGTGGTGGGGGGGGGAGTAGGGGGACCCTACCCGGGCGGTCCCCCCCTGCGGAGACCCCCCATTTGGGGGGTCCGACCCCCCCCTCTCACAAATGACCTGTAAGTCATTGTTTGCAGGGGTTTTATAAAAGAATATACAGGGGGGGAGGGGCAGGACCCCCCATGGGGGGTCTCGACCCCCACCCGGGGGGTCCCCACCCCCCATTTTGGGGGATGACCTGTGTCGGTTCTGGCACTTCGCCGGCCCCTAGCGTTGAACGCCAGGTTAGGTTAGGTTGTGCCTAACGTACCTATTACTGAGGCGATATTTATACTGGTTCTTTTATAAAACCCCTGCAAATAGTGACTTACAGGTCATTTGTGTGAGGGGGGGTCGGACCCCCCAAATGGGGTCGCCGCAGAGGACCCCGAAGGGCTTCCCCCTCCCCCCTCCCCCTGCCATATATTTTTTTAAATTATTTATGGTAGGTATTCAAAAGTCTTACCAAATATGCTCCGTCACAAGTAACTTTAAATACGTATTTAAAAAAAACTACGCGTTTCCGCGGGGTGAGGGGGGTGTCGTTTGAAAGAGCTTATCAACCCCTATAAATAACAACCCTCATCAACCCCGAATTCGGGATGCGAATTACTAATGCCAACCCCACTACTCTACCTACAGGGCTCAATTCAGGAGCTAATATAAAGAGCAAAATTAAAAAAAATAAATATAGAAAAGTTGAAATTTAAGTACAATTTTACTAAATGCGTGTTCTGCACACAAACGGGAAAAACTTTTACAAAAACTTTTCTAAGAAAAATGAGCGCTCCATACAAACTTGTTGAAAAATTGTGTCACTTAGTATGAGAGAACTATTTTTTTTACTATTTCGAAGAAAAGTTTTAAATAAAAGTTGTTTAGTTTTGTGAGTAGAACCATCTTTCAAAAGCATCCTTTGTTAATTTTTTGACCTATGTTCCTTGAGGACAGATGTTAAGTTTCACGGACTGGTTTACTTATATTAGGCTTATTGTGATCCGTTTTTCATACAAAAGTATTAAACTTTTCGGATTTGGATTCGGATAAAATATTTGATGAGAAGGAGGTCCAAAAAAATCCAAAAACTTAAACCATAAGATTTCTCTGATAAAACTGATACAATAGACAGAGCTAGTGCTGCAAAAACTAAGCTTGATTTTATAAAGGATAAGACACTTTTCAACCGTAACTAGTTGTGCCTTCATCATAAACTTAAAAAAATGCTTTATTGTTTATATCTGTTGATTAAATTTACAGTATTGAATGAAAAACCATTTGCCTACCATAAGATGGTCTCATTATGCGAAACTTTAGTGTGAAGTCGACATGATGAACTGTGGTACCACCGTAAACGGGTGAAAGTAGAGTGCGATGTGAATATTGTGCTCATAAAAGAACATATTTTTATTTCGTATAAAATTGTTAGATTTTGATGATAGATAAATCAACAGTTCGAAAATACATGTGATCGCGTTTTCTTTTTATTAAAATCTAATTAAATTCGTTATAATTGTCATTTTCTAATGAAGCAAATACAAATGAAATGTTAGTTTTTGAACGCACCGTGACTGACGTAGGTGTTTTATGGTGCCCATTTGTCTAAAATGACAAACAATTTAATTTAACCGCAACTCAAAGCTATCAACTGCAACAGCCTTGGCAACAGCAGAGCTCTTCTCTTAGATTTAAATATGAATAATTGGTCGTAAACTTTAAATATTAAATAATACAAAATAATCAAAGAATCACCAGTTTTTAAAGTTTTCTAAGTTTTATCAATTTATCTTTGTTTTATGTCCTGAATTGTGACATTTAAAACACCTATCTTTATTGACGTTTTTTTACAAAAATACTTTGCTTGCAGTTTTGCTGCATTTTATATTAGATTTTGTTTAAAATCATTTTTATATTTAGTACTTTCGTAAGGATATTAATCGTAAGAATACAGGAGTGTGCAAGAAAAATACTTACTCGCCTTTCTGGACATTCTATTTGAAGATTTTCCAGGTACAATTTTCTTCCCTATATTTGCAGCAAATTTCTTGAAATTGTTAATTACAATACATTTTTACAGCTGCAATCTCTCAATAATTTAGGCAGAAAATCCTAACATTCACACTACGGCTTTTGAATCCTTTTGAAACAGTCAGACAATATTATTTACAGGTTGCACAAACAGATTAACTTCGAACAGATTATTGAATGGACTAGGAGCCCTGTGTAAAGATGAAGCGACAAAATGTACGCACCCTCTCCCTTGTAGTGTGTACGTTCACATACTTGCTAATTGGTGCAGCTGTTTTTGACGCACTTGAGTCTGATACAGAAAGCAAAAGATGGGAGGTATTATCGGGTAAGTGGAATTTCCACAGTAGTTTTTACTGTAAATAATTTTTTGAATACTGTGTTCGTTCAACCTCCGAAACATATATTTTGACCATGATTTACTTAGCTATGCTATTACGTAATTTAATGAATCTATTAAAATGAATATTAATTTTAATTTTCATATTATGTAAGTAGTGTTATCTGCTTCAACTCCTTTTCCCTCGAGAAACAGAAGTTTTTCTGGCACATGTTAAACATATAAACATTCCTCTTTAATCACTCTTTCTAATACATACACCTGCATGGAAGTCCGTTGCATAGTTTAGGAGTTAGCGAATTCCAAGGCAGACAGACAAACTGTAAAAGCAACTTCATTATTTACTCTGAAATGATTGAAGAAGTATATTTATTTCTTTACAGACATGAAAAACGGTTTAGTACGCAAATACAACATTACACCAGAAGATTACCACATGATAGAAATAGTAATTATTGAGAACAAACCGCACAAGGCTGGTCCGCAATGGAAGTTTGCTGGAGCGTTTTATTTTGCAACCGTAGTCCTGGCCATGATTGGCTACGGTCATTCTACACCAGTCACTGTTGGCGGGAAGGCGTTTTGCATGGCCTATGCTATGGTAAAGTTTTTTTATTAAGGTTTACTTACTAGTGTACATACTTCTTATTCTCATTATCTCCCTATTAAATTCTACATTCATATATGTGTACAAAATTGTCGATTAGCTTATTTGAGTTACTTTTAGAGGTTTATTTCATATTTTAACCTATGTTATTTGGGGAAAGTTGGTCCTTATCACCAGCTACTTTTGAGTTATCATATCACTATAGGTCACTAATAAAATTTCACCCTATTCTTGTTCCAGGTGGGTATACCATTAGGCCTAGTGATGTTCCAAAGTATTGGTGAGCGTCTCAACAAGTTCGCGTCGGTGGTGATAAGACGCGCAAAATGCTACCTCCGCTGCGAAACCACCGAGGCCACTGAGATGAACCTCATGTTTGCCACCGGGATGCTATCGTCTATTATTATTACTACAGGTAGGATGGTTTATTATCAGCCACTAAATAACTTAGCACCAGCCCTAAAGGAAGTCTTAAAAAAACTTATTTAATCAAGTCCAGCATATAAGAGTAGACAAAAAATGAGGGCGCCACTTTGTATGATATTTCAAAATTAAATGGCAAGATTGACTATGAATGGCAACAATTTAGTATGAAAATTTTTTAGTTCCATTTTATTTAATTTCTACTCTTTTTTGCTGGACTGTACCTATAAGGTATTGCAGAGTTTCACGCGCCGTCGTCGTTGTGCAGCATCAGCAGTTTACAACTTAAGCTGGGTGCTAACGTAACACACTCATACTTACAATGCATTGTTGTTTTATGTATATATATCATATAAGTCATTCATAACAAAAAGTCTCAAATTTTTGCATGTACACTATTTTGCAAACATTGAAAGCTCGCAGGTTTTCGAGATCCAAAATTCTCTCCACTGATTCTTACCTGCCTATGCCTACCCGTTGAATAAGAATAAGATCTTCTATATAATAAGGTCTTGTAAATAAATTCAAACTCAAAACTTCCTTTCTTTGCTTATTGTTTCAGGCGCCGCAGTGTTTTCTCGTTACGAAGGATGGAGTTATTTTGATAGTTTTTACTATTGTTTCGTTACACTAACTACGATCGGATTTGGAGATTATGTGGCTTTGCAGGTAAAGATTCTTGTACTTTTTGCAGATTATTGTCTGAAGAAGAGTTTAAAACCTAAAAGGGTTCAATGGGTCATTCGTTGACTCGATGTCCCACCTGAAAAAACACCTAAAGGTTGCAAATAAATAGCTGTTGTAACTCTGCTCCTTGGGGAAAGTTGTTCAATTTCACTGCTGGTTCACTACTGAAATTTTTTACTCCTTATGGATTGCATTGTTTTCTTCATTACAGAACGATCAAGCTCTGACAAGCAAGCCCGGCTACGTGGCGCTAAGTCTGGTGTTTATATTGTTCGGGCTGGCAGTCGTCGCCGCCAGTATCAACTTGCTAGTACTACGGTTCATGACCATGTATGTACTAAACTAAGTAGATTATATATTATAGATACTGAATGACAAGCCCTGACAAGCAAGCCCGGCTACGTGGCGCTAAGTCTGGTGTTTATATTGTTCGGACTGGCAGTCGTCGCCGCCAGTATCAACTTGCTTGTACTACGGTTCATGACCATGTAAGAAGCGCTGTTTCTGATAATATAATAATTAATAATTTTGTAATATCGGCTTGGAATGCCGTGTGATGTCAGCTTAGGCCTTAGAATCTCCCGTGATTTTGGCTGTATCATCCATCACATCATTTTTTCCATCACACTCGTGGCTGTATGCGTTTAACAATTTATGAAGCAGTTTTATAATGACATTCAAACAATGCCACACGAGGCTCCACGGATTCTTTAGGGCTATTATCCAATTCTCCTGCTGCGAAAAAAAAAGTGATTCTGTGCCTGATCAATGTCATAGCATAGTATACTCGTAAAATGAAATCGCTTTTTTCGTTTTTCTGTTGTGGAATTCGCTAACGCCTCCTAAACTATGTACCTAACGGATAGTATGATTTAAGAGGGAGGTTTATATGAAAACGAGTTATAGTGGGTGAAACCGCTAACAGGCCGCTTGTGTTATGATAAATAAAATAAATAAACTAAAACTTTAATTCAAATATCTACGTAACTATCTTTCAGGCAAGCAGAGGAGAACGCGCGCGATGAAGAAAAGGAATCTCGAGTGTTGATTCCCATCGACACTCACACCATGCTCAGCCGGGAGAGATCGCACGATGACCAGGCTTCGGTGAGTTGATTTGTTCGTTATTTTCGTTAGAATATCGCATTGCCGTGTGGTGCCCCATACCCCATATCTTTCCCACGGATAAAGAAACAGAATCTCGAGTGTTGATTCCCATCGATACTCACACCATGCTGAGCCGGGAGAGATCGCACGACGACCAAGCTTCGGTGAGTTGATTTGTTCGTTATTTTCGTTAGAATATCGCATTGCCGTGTGGTGCCCCATACCCCATATCTTTCCCACGGATAAAGAAACAGAATCTCGAGTGTTGATTCCCATCGATACACACACCATGCTGAGCCGGGAGAGATCGCACGACGACCAGGCTTCGGTGAGTTGATTACTTCATGTTATTCGTGAGAATATCGCACTGCTGTTTGGTGCACCATACCCCATATCTTTCCCACGGATAAAGAAACAGAATCTCGAGTGTTGATTCCCATCGATACACACACCATGCTGAGCCGGGAGAGATCGCACGACGACCAGGCTTCGGTGAGTTGATTACTTCATGTTATTCGTGAGAATATCGCACTGCTGTTTGGTGCACCATACCCCATATCTTTCCACGGATAAAGAAACAGAATCTCGAGTGTTGATTCCCATCGATACACACACCATGCTGAGCCGGGAGAGATCGCACGACGACCAGGCTTCGGTGAGTTGATTACTTCATGTTATTCGTGAGAATATCGCACTGCTGTTTGGTGCACCATACCCCATATCTTTCCACGGATAAAGAAACAGAATCTCGAGTGTTGATTCCCATCGATACACACACCATGCTGAGCCGGGAGAGATCGCACGACGACCAGGCTTCGGTGAGTTGATTACTTCATGTTATTCGTGAGAATATCGCACTGCTGTTTGGTGCACCATACCCCATATCTTTCCCACGGATAAAGAAACAGAATCTCGAGTGTTGATTCCCATCGATACACACACCATGCTGAGCCGGGAGAGATCGCACGACGACCAGGCTTCGGTGAGTTGATTACTTCATGTTATTCGTGAGAATATCGCACTGCTGTTTGGTGCACCATACCCCATATCTTTCCCACTCGACACACACACTTGATTCCCATCGACACACACACCATGCTGAGCCGGGAGAGATCACACGATGACCAAGCTTCGGTGAGTTGATTATTTCATTAATTTCGTGAGAATATCCCATTACCGTGTGGTGCCCCATACCCCATATCTTTCCCACGGATAAAGAAACAGAATCTCGAGTGTTGATTCCCATCGATACACACACCATGCTGAGCCGGGAGAGATCGCACGATGACCAGGCTTCGGTGAGTTGATTACTTCGTGTTTTTCGTGAGAATATCGCATTGCTGTTTGGTGCCCCATACCCCATATCTGTCTGGTCGGATTTTGATGTAGTTTTCAGTGATGGATTAGAATTTAATTGGTCCATGTTTTAAGATGGGTATCACGCGAACAACTCGCCAGCGGATGCTGCAGTAAACATTTGTTTGTGCAAACCAATGTTACCAATTATCTCCAAAACCACTGGTCTGATTTTGATGCGGTTTTCAGTGGTAGATTAAGAATTGACTGGGGAATGTTCTTAGCTAAGTGTTACACGAACAACTTTTCAGGGGGCGCTGCAGTAAACTGTCGTGGGATTGTACAAAATTTAATTTTGTTTTCACTTGTTCCATAAATTACACATACTATTTCCATTCCAAATTTAACATAGTAGTTTTAAATAGAAGCCCTATGACTGAGTATTGCTATAACCCTGACAGGGTATCACATCTAATTAATATACCATTTTAAGATTGTACAACATTATTTGTGACAATGTAAATAATTGCAATCAATAAATGAATTATAAATTCTAGGTGTGTTCGTGCAACTGCCTGGGCAATAAGCAGTGCGAGGGCGGAGCCCTGCTGGGCTCCCCTGTCCCTCAGCACGTGCTGCGCAGCCGCCTGTCGCTGATGACGCCGGACAGACAGGAGCGCGCCAGCGTATAAGTCCAAACTGTATGTTTTTGTTTATTTTTTCTTAGCCATTCAGAAATCAAAGTTATGCACCTCGTCCCATGTTTTTCCTCGAAAGACTATGGCTTTATCATCGGCATAACATACAACCTTCGTTTTGTCGTCACTTAATACATTTGCTATATTATTAATGTAAATTATAAAAAGAGTTGGGCCCAAATCGTTGCCCTGAGTGACTTTATATTTGATATTAGTGAAGTTACTAGAAATATTGTCTATTTTTACACACTGCGTTCTATTTTCAAGGTAGCTTTGGAACTATTCTAACGCCAGTCCCCTAATTCCAATATTCTTGCAGTTTTTCAGAAGTAAGTGAGTAGACTTTGTGTCAAAGGCCTTGGCAAGGCCCAGAAAGATTCCTAAATCACACCTGTATGTTTTATTTTTATATAGTGTGATGTTGAGATGAAGTGCAACTGCCTGGGCAACAAGCAGTGCGAGGGCGGAGCCCTACTGGGGTCCCCTGTCCCTCAGCACGTGCTGCGCAGCCGACTATCGCTGATGACGCCCGACCGACAGGAGCGCGCCAGCGTCTAAATCCAAACTGTATGTTTTTTTTTATTTATTTTTTTTATGGGATTTTCCGTAACTTTTTTTTAAGTTTCTGCATACTATATGTAGAAATCCGACCTGTATATTTTTTACAACCTGTATGTTATTTTTTGTTGGGATTTTCAATTTCTTTAGTACGAAATACCTAAAATCCTTATTCTAACTTACTCCGTTACTTTCGTGCTATATTTATTTCAACTTATTTTATTAAACTTTATGCACTAAGCCCAAACTACAAATAATACTACAAATGTTGTAGTACATGGGCTGACTGAATGCCTATGGCATTATCTACCAGTCTACCTTAGGGCATGTAGAAATGCCTACATCGGTATAAAATACCTTCAATCCATATTCTAATTATTCCGTTATTTTTGTGCTATTTTTATCTTCAATCTAATAAATAAGTATTACATTGCGTATTACAAATCACCAGTTACTTAAAAATATCCTGAATTAAAGATGGGGTATAAAATATGTAATAAATGATTTATAAAATTGACTTATGAAAATACAAATAAATCTGTTAACTACATAATACTGTAAAAAAACTGTTCCTCCGTTAAAAACCATAACACAAGCCCTAAAAAAGGCAAATAAAATTAAAAGGTTGTTTTAAATATTAAAACTATTGAACTATATAAACATTTATGCTGAGCGCTAGAACGATTTGGTTGCATTATTCGAATCAAACAAAACTCAAGATAAAAATACACAGTCAAATAACCTATATGATAATTAATTAAAAAAAAAACTATAAAGGCTTTGGTTCTAAAAATAACGAATCATATAATGATTCTAATTAAATGAGTTACAAATGTATCGCACAGAATATAAAAAATAGTTAAAAGTAAACCGTTAACAAATTGGAGTTACCCACTGTAGGGATCGACATACATTAGTTTTATTAAACCAGTGTAAGTTGTTCTCTTAGTACTGCTAGTTATCATACCTACGTGTTAGTGATAAGATAAGATAAGAGTAAACGTAAATGTTAGCTGTGATTACGTGGTATATAATCAATTTATTTATTATTCTTCCTATATTAATTCATTATTTTAAGATTTCATTCGTTGCCAAAGAAAACGAAAGAATATTCACTTCTTCCTGGTATAGCCAAACTCGATGTCTTAATGTTATATTTAGATGTATTTTTTTTATATAAAATAACCGTATGAAACCACTATTTAAAATGATAATTTTTAATATAACACCTGTAATTAAATACTCTAGATGTCGTTTTAAACACTTCTGTGATATGATTTGATCTCATTCTGTTGTAAACACAAAATAATAAAAAATGTGATGTAATAGACATAGGATAACTAAGGTTTAGTTTAGTTTACACAAATTAGTTTTAGTTTATACATTTTAATACATTTTTAATGTTGTTCTGTGCCAAAGATCGGTGTCAAAAATAAAACACTTTAAAATATCAAATCGTTTTACTGTTTTTCCTATAATAACCCGGCGTCGTCCAGGTGGCAAAATGTTACATTAAGATCCACGTTGGGTCAAAAAAACCCGTATTTATATCATGGTCTATTTTGGAAACGAGTTGAAAATATTCATAAAAACTTTTGTTTATAAATGCTATTATTCATATATTTTGCCTGAAAAATAAAAACATCATCGAAATACAAAAGTAACAGCTTTTATTATCTGTTTTTATAAATCACTCAAAAACTGTAACAAATAAAATAGGTTAACTCTTTTAGATCCTTTAAAGTATGAAAATATAGTTTTTTTAACAATTATTTTAGGTAATACGGCTAGGCTTTCTTGGATCTTAATGTAAATAGTACATTTTATAATGAGAGAATCTTCTGTAACATTAATTATTTTTAGTCCTCAAATTTGCATATGTTGCGTACATCAGAATGATGTGTTGCGGGCAGATAAACTTTTGACATCCATGACAGGTATTGGTGGTCTTTCTGTCTTTTTATGCTGGACATTCTAGACACCTTTTGCGGACACCTGAAAGCTTGGGTGGCGATTCTTCACCCAAATAATTAAAAAAGTTGTCACGCTATAATGGCATAAAATGATGACATCGAAAGCCACGTTGGGTCAAATATACCTTTTTGAACTTTGCAGGCGTCTATCTCTCGTAAATGTCACACGACGATTGTGATGCACTGTCTAATGAATAAAACAAAGTCTTATCTCCAGCTACTAAAAGAATCAACATCCTGTGTACAACTTATCTTGAAAATACCGGCAAAATAAAAAATGACGGGTCGATTTGACCCAACGTGGATGGCGCCGGGATAATTGTAACAAACAACAAACATAACGTAAGTATAGAGTAGGCTCGTAATGATGAGTTAATCAAAATAAACATTTCTTATTAAAATAAATAAATTATACTATTAATTCATGCAAACCTCTCACGTTTCAATTCACATGAATACGTTTCGTTGTTTCCAAAATAATCCAACAGATGTCGCTGTTAGGTAGAAGCGATTGCAAGCTTACATTTGCCGTTCGTGAAATATTTAGGTTAGCAAGAACGTTGATTTAGTAATACTTCTTGAAATGAATGTTATTAATTTTCCAAATATTCCTAATGTAAATATATTAAATCTTGATATAATATATTTAGTAATGCATATTATTGAAAATTAAGATATTTGACCGATGACTTAGAATTGACGAATATTTTCCCAAGCGCAAACATAACTTTGTAAATTCTACAACGCGGTGTTGAGATGTCTTCCTCATTTCTATAAGTAACCCGAGTTGCGGCGTGTTCGGTATCGCTTCTCGGCCTTTTGGCTAAGATCAAAGTGTAGTATCTGTTCTTTTCAGCTTAATATCTGAAAGTTCCCTCACTGAGGGATCAGTATATTAAACTGATTTTTGTACCTAGACGGGATGTTCGGGGCTCGCTCCACTCCCGTCGCGGGTCGGCCCGGCATTGCAGTGCCGCCGGGATCGGCCCACATAAAACTCTAAAAATGTTCGAAGTGCTATCCTTCTGCACGGATAAAAAAGTGAAAAGCATTTCTTTTTCTAAAAGCTCGGGTCACCAGTTTTGGGGTCTAGGTTAAGACCAAGTCACTTAAGGAAGTGCATGGGGGGGCGACCAAGTGATATGATCCTCCCGTCGACAAATGTCACAGTAGAGGAACACAAACAAAAATTACAAGTGCAGGCAGACCTAAGTAATTTTTAGACAAAACGTTTGAATTTATTTTTTGTGTTTGTAATGCATAATTGAATTGTATAACTAACAATAAACATAACGTAAGTATGGTATAAAGCATTCTGGTAATAAATTGTCACTCAAAATAAACATTTATTATGAAAATAAAAGTTTTATTACATTTATTATGAAAATAAAAGTTTTATGCTTTAATTTCATGCATACTTTAACGTATCACATTCAAATGAATACGTTTCGTTGCTTGCAAAATAATCCAACAGATGTCGCTGTTAGGTAGAAGCGATTACAAGCTTACATTTGCCGTTCTTGAAATATTTAGGTTAGAATCGATATTGATTTAGTAATACTTCTTGAAATTAATGGTTTTATTTATTTAAATATTCCTAAAGTAGATATAATAAAATTTGATATAATGTATTTAGTAATGGATTTTATTGAAAAACAAGATATTTGACCGATGACTGAAAATTGACAAACATTTTACCAAGCGCATACATAACTTTGTAAATTCTACAACGCGGTGTTGAGATGTCTTCCTCATTTCTATAAGTAATCCGAGTTGCGGCGTGTTCAGTATCGCTTCTCGGCCTTTTGGCTAAGATCAAAGTGTAGTATCTGTTCTTTTCAGCTTAATATCTGAAAGTTCCCTCACTGAGGGACCAGTATATTAAACTGATTTTTGTTCCTAGACGGGATGTTCGGGGCTCGCTCCACTCCCGTCGCGGGTCGGCCCGGCATTGCAGTGCCGCCGGGATCGGCCCACATAAACTTCTAAAAAAATGTTCATGAGATTGCTGTAACCCGAGCTGTAACCACTATATGCCAGCCAACGTAGACGATATAATTGAGGCGTCTAATTTCAAAACCCGCTAAAACGAGTTCTCATAAAATTTCGGTATTCAAAAAAAACCGTTAGACAGCGTATTTTCTGCTTTTAGGTATGAAAATGTTGCTAAATGTATAATTCTCATCTAATGATATTTAGTAAATGCTTTAAATTCCTTTAAATCTACTGATTTTTGGAGAAATAACAAAAAATATTTTCATTTTGGCGGCTTTTGCTGTGAACTTTTTGTTTTAGCGGGTTTTGCAAAACACATGTTGTATTTTAGCGGCTTTTGATAAGAACATATATTTGACATATTTCAAGAAGTGAATGGTACTCAACAATAAAATTTATTGTTGTATTTGTAATTTATTCCATTGTTGTGAACCGTTAATGTAAACACAACAATATTTATTAGTAAGAAAAGAGGATATCTTTCACGAGAATATGTATTAATTTTTATTATATTTTCACTGGAATAAAATAATCCAGTTTTTGGCGTAGCCCTGGCATTAAATGCTATAACCGACTGTACATGAACAAAATAATTATTACACTCCTTTTTTGGTTAGGCAGCCATGTAACAAACAAAACTTTGATCATGTGGCATAACACCATCATATACTGTGTATCGAGTAATTTGTACCGAAGTTTCTCTCATCGTTTTCACGCTCCTTCGTTCACTTCCAGAAAGCTTCATTGCCGGGTCTTTTCCGCATGTCTTTGGGACTGTACTTATTCACAAATTGGGAGAAATCCTCCATAATTTTGTATTAAAAAACAGTAAATACTGCTCCAACTTATAAGCAGTTTTGAACAAATTGCCATACTATTTTGAAAGTCACGTGATCGGAATACTGCGCTGTCATTGGTCGAATTCATTTTAGTGGATTTTGAAACGTAAAGGGAGCATTTTAGCGGATATTGCAACGCAAGTCCGACTTTGGAAGGGAGTTGTGTAGTAATGTACCGGGTTTGCTCAAGAATGATGGTAAGACTTGAAAGCCTGTAACAGCAGCATCACTTTGTGATCAAATACCAGCATTTCACAAAAGTACGTTTTAGCGGGTTTTGATATTAGACGCCTCAATTACGCCGAGGCTGCTGGATCCACTATATAGGGTGCAATTTTATTAGTGGCGGACCCATTAAGGGTGTGTTCTGCCCATGAAACTGAACAACTTTCCCTAAGGAACATAGGTCGAAATACGAAAAAAAATTTTGGTCTTCCCATACTAAGTGTGTTGGCCGGCCTGGTCAATTTGTATTGGAGGCCCGATTTTTTTTTCACATTTCGACCTATGTTCTTTGGGGAAAGTTGTTCAGTTTCATTGACAGAACACACCCTTAACGGATCCGCCACTAATAAAATTGCACCCTATATACCATCGTTTCAGATATTATACTCCGGCGAACAGAATTATAGGCATGTTTTGGAACCAAAGTCGGAATAACGATCTGATTTAATTTTTATACTAGGGGAGAGGGGGGCGGCTTTGCACAGCGGATATGAACAAGCTAAATACTGTCTGCGTGTTTTACGCAATTACAATGGAAACGGCTTTAGTTTAATGTTCACAACTGTCAGCATCCCTGTTATCGACAATTTTACAAAGTTAACCAAAAACGTGGATGTTATTGGCTGTTTTTGTTTTTGAATGTGTTCGATGTACATTTTTTTTCAAAAGTTGTAAGGTTTTCTCTGGTTATTCTTAGTTTTGGCGGATTCACACGTATTTTCATCCTAATTTGTGTTTATTTCTACGTCCATTTCAGTTATTATTTAAATTATAGAGTAAATACTTTCTTATAAATTCTAATGAAGAAAGCCATAAGGTACGCTTGGGGCAGCTTTGAATAAATTTTGTGGAGCACATTTGAACATACAAAGTTGCACCTAAAAACATATTTATAAAATTGAGTTCAAATAAGGGATTGATAATATTTATAATCGTTTAGCTACGTCTAAATGTTTTGTTTTTAAGTAATTTCGTTCAAAAATCTTTATTAGATCGAAAAATACTGAGTCTTATGTGGTCAAAAATTATATCGAAAAAATCTTAAGCATTTTTCACGTAAGTAAGTTTTACCAAAACTAAAGTCAAACACAATAAAAAGGCAAGAAATATGCATACGTCGCTGTTAAAATTATCAAATGGAAACAGTTAAAAATTACTTGTTCAAAACTGCCCCGGGCTTGTTCAAATCTGCCCCGGGATGGGGCAGCTTTTAACGCTTTCCGCGCTTGTAGAAAAACCGGCGCAGCACATTTTCGTGTAAAGCTATTTTAACATTAGTATAGTTTTTATCCTCCCAGATAAGCTACCCAATACACCATGCACAAAAATATTACGAAAGTTATTCATTTTGAAAGTTACAACATGTTTTGTAAATTCTGTACAAACCTGCCCCCCTCTCCCCTAGGTATGCAAGGTGTTAGTTGAGAATAAAAATATAATTGGTTCTAGGTCTATATCATGAATACGACTAGAAGCAAAAATCACGCCCTAGGGGCGAGACTGGGCTTACGAGTTGTTCTGGGAAGAACGGATCGGTCTATGTGGGTTACCTACTTGCACCAAGATTGCTGCGTCCACAAAATTGAAGCTCATTAGTCATTCATTACCTTCATTTACTTAGTACACCGAAAGTTGTTCAATGTAGAACACCATGGGCGAAAGTAAGTGTACATTACTTATTTATTATTATATCTTACAAAACCTTACTATAATATCATTCTATTATAATAAACGATCCGTAATTCCGTAACTGATGTATGCTAATTTGATAAGTATCCCACCCGCCTTATTGACAGAAATTACCTCTATTGCCCCATTATTTTACTAAATTGCCTAATAAGGTCTAAATAGGCCGATATTATATCAACGAGAAGTTATTAGACAGGCTCATTTACCACTAGCAAAAGCTAAGAAAATGGCGACTCTGAATGTTGAAGATTTGTATTTAAATAGAGCAAAATTTGTGATGAAATTTCTAGGAGTTTGGGTGCCAGGAGACGATGAAACCATTTTTCATAAAATTTACAGAATATTCATGATGTCTCTGCAGTACATGTTTTTGCTGTTTCAGATAATTTACATAATTCAGGTAATATGAGATGACCATGAAAATTAAATGGGCTATATTTTCTTTTGAAATAATACATTATCAGTGATACTACCTTAAAATGGTCATATTTTCACTTTGCTGCTTATTTCGCTACCCTCTTTTCTCTTTTGTTATGAAATTTTAATAATTACAAGATTTCAATTTGTACAGCATTTTAAAGCACTATAGTAGTAGAGTACTTAGTTATATCTTCATCCCAAGTTTGTGTGTTTATTTAACTTTCCGCGCATATTACGTTGGTATTTGATACATCACATTTCTTTCTAAAATCAACTACCTACGCTTTTTCACTTCACCGACGCGACGTTAAAATGAATATGTAAGGTATGATGAGCCCTGCCTTTTGACCTCAAAACCAAAATTATAAAATACCTATCGAACCACGCTATACAAGGTTCCGGCACAAATTAGGGAAACGGTTTTGATACTTTGAGATTGTTGGCAGTAGCAACCCTGGCTATGTAACAAATGACAAATGCAAAAATCCTGAACAGGGTCGAGTGAACCATTTGTATTTTTTGGTACCTGGATAGAGACGTCACTAGGCACGATTCACACTATTGTCTTTACGAAAATTTTGAAAAGGCGTAGTTGATTTTGCAACGCTTTATCTCTGAAAATACTGGACCGATTTCGATGAAATAAAAACTAAAGTATTCAGAAATCTGTAGATTAGCTTGTGATTATGTTAGTGTTAAATGTTTACCCTGTACGAAGGCTAATTACAGGACCTTTATCTGCTAGGTATGGGGCGATCTGGAGGCCGTGTCGCAGGCTTCGTACCTGCTGTTCACACAAGCGTGCCTGTGCTTCAAGGTGACGGTGTTCCAGGCGAACATGGGCCTGCTGCGCGACCTGCTCGCTCGCATGAACGGGGACACCTTCAAGCCGCAGTCAGAGGAACACGAGAAGTATTTGGACCTCCCATACTAACTGAAATCAGCTGATCAGCAATTTCGTACGGCAGAATAAATTTTATTTTATTTTAATGTATTGCCTTACGTTCCTTGGAGAAAGTGGTTCTTTATCACTAGCCGGTTTTGAATTTTCACTACCACTAACTAGCCGTAGACGCTGTGTTTCTTATACTGGTGACACTGCCAAAGAGATGAATGAAGTTTAGAAAGTAATGAACATGATTGTGGTTGGACGCAGAACATTTTTAGGGCTTACGGAGAGTGCATGGATTGTATGAAAGACGACATAAAAAAGACGAAAGCAAGGAATTGACTGCTAATAGAGAATAATAAGACGAAAAAGACATGTTGCGCCGACCCCAAAAAAATGGGTTACCTAATGACAGGCCGATGATCATGACTGCCAAAGAGATGGATAGGACAGTGCATCATAGGTCACTTAACTTTCAGAACTTTAAAGATCCAAGCTGCTCGGATCAAGACACTTCTCTTGGCTTTCATGGTGAGCTCCCAGACTACTTGCGGATTGTGGGCGTTGAAGCCACTCTTTGATGACGCAGGAAGCCGCAAGTTTCCCTTCGATATGTGGTAAGCAAATCATCAGCCCAAGCCAGCCACGACAATGCTTAGCATCTTCTTTACTGTGCCAATTTTCATGATCCTCTACCAATTTTCTAGACTAGATCTTTTCTCTGTGGGACTTAGTGACTGCTTTTGTCTACCGTTCTTCCCCCGTCTTGGCAAGAATCCTACCCATTTTCACCTCAATCTCAACACATGAGTCGGCAGTAAGTAGGTACGTTTTTAAGTGACTTTTTTTTAGGGTTCAAGCAGATAATTTTACCATTTTTTTTGCCTTGCATTTGCCATGGGACAAAATGAATGAAGACTAAACCGTTTTTCTGTTCCAATGTACCAGGATGCCAGTAAGACCGGAGCAGTCGCCTCACTACCACGTGGGGTACGCGTTCCAACTGATGACTATCTGCATGAGCGCCTACATGTACTTCGGGGTAGACAGCGTCGCACTCTCTATGGTGATATTCGGCTGCGCTCAGATTGACATCGTCAAGGATAAGATTATGAAGGTAAGTCGGGTCCATATTCGAATGCATAACATTATCTGTCCTAATGTACTTTTGCATACCTGTTTTTGGCATACTCATCTTTTCGCATAATCATAATCAAGCATAACTTTTTTGTCATACATTTCTTTGGCATACGATCGATACGCATAACGAAGTAAACGCATAAAAGGCAGTAGAAATAAAAGTACAACCGCAATATGACACAATTTTTTATCTGATAAAATCTGTAAAATATGGTTAAACTACGCTGTAATTGCCGCGACGTGCCGCGCAACGCGGTTTCACCTTAATTGTAACAAAAATAGCAATCTTCATATGGTAGGTAAGTATTTGATTGTGTATTTGACACGATTGGCAAGAGGATTGACGAGCGTAGTGCAAGATGTTGCATTTACAGGGAAAACCGCTGCCCATCCATCTTAAATTTAATCTTTAACTTGCTTTTTGCGACACCCACGGCTAGTATTGGGGTGATGCTTTTCTAAAATGGCATGACACGGCAACTAAACACTATAAAAAAACTAAAGTTTGAAAAAAAATGCGTTATTATTTGCACGTTTATTATACCCAAATTTATTTTTTGTCAATACTCCACTGAGAAATATGGCAAAGCACCTACCTGTGCCATTCGTGCCCAAGTGTATTTTTTGAATAAGTTTTTACTAATTATCTATTCCATGATTCTTATGAGGTTTTAAGTTTATGACTATAATCGTTATGGTAAACAAAATTATGGATATTTATTGCTATGCCAATATATCCATTATGCATTTAAAAAATTATGCCAATTTAGAATTATGCGAAATGACAACTATGCCGAAAGTGTTATGCGTAATGCAAATAGGAGTAAAAATGTTATGCGTTCGAAGGGGCACCCAGGTAAGTCTGTTACTGTTTGGATACTCTTCCTTTTGCATCGAAGATTATTCTGAAATCGAAGAAGCTTTGCATTACGTGAAATACTTACAAGCAATAGGTTTGCCTGAAAGAAATAGGTAGGTAGCCTTTTGCATCGTAGCTTATTCAGAAATCGAAGAAGCCTTGCATTGCATGAAATACTTACAAGTACAAGGTTTGCCTGACAGAAAGAAGTCACAGTAGGTAGTCTTGCGGTACCAGTATGTCAGTAAGACCGGAGCAGTCGCCGCACTACCACGTAGGGTACGCGTTCCAATTGATGACCATCTGCATGAGCGCCTACATGTACTTCGGGGTAGACAGCGTCGCACTCTCTATGGTGATATTCGGCTGCGCTCAGATTGATATCGTCAAGGATAAGATTCTGAAGGTAGGGCGATACTTTTCCTTTTGCATCGAAGATTATTCAGAAATCGAAGCAGCCTTGCATTGTATGAAATACTTACAAGCACAAGGTTTGCCCGACAGAAATAGATTACGGTAGAAGATACTTACAAGCACAAGGTTTGCCTGACAGAAAGAGGTTACGGTAGGTAGTCTTAACCTTGCTGTACCAGGATACCAGTAAGACCGCAGCAGTCGCCTCACTACCACTTCGGGTACGCATTCCAATTGATGACTATCTGCATGAGCGCCTACATGTACTTCGGAGTAGACAGCGCCGCACTCTCTATGGTGATATTCGGCTGCGCTCAGATTGATATCGTCAAGGATAAGATTATGAAGGTAAGTCTGTTATTGTTTGGATACTCTTCCTTTTGCATCTAAGATTATTCAGAAATCTAGGAAGCCTTGTATTGCATGAAATTGTTACAAGTACAAGGTTTGCCCGACAGAAAGAGGATACGGTAGGTAGCCTTTTGCATCGTAGCTTATTCAGAAATCGAGAAAGCATTGCATTACTTACACGCACAAGGTTTGCCTGATAGAAAGAGGTTACGGTAGGTAGATTGATATCGTCAAGGATAAGATTCTGAAGGTAGAGCCTGTTATTTTCTACTCTTCCGTTTCGTATCGATATGCTTTTGTCTCATAGATATTTTCAGCCAACCGAGGCATAAAACGAAGCATAAGGTTTGCCTGACAGAAAAAGTCACAGTAGGTAGGCTAATAAGCCAGAGCTAGTTGCGCACGAGTTGCTCACCCTACGAATTATTTTTTCAATCGAGGTTGTTTCCCAGATTTCAATTTCTCTTGATAACACAGTTTTTCCATATTTTAGATAAAATCTCCTCTGAGCAAAGAAATAGCCCAGACGGACGTCAAGAAAGTTCAAGACGACAACTATAAGAAACTAGTGGAATGCATCGTTCAACATCAAGCAGTAATTTCGTGAGTACTCACCTAAATTACAAAACAGATATTATTATTATAAGTTTTCGCCGCTTCTGAGTCATAGCATAGCGGTATACAGTGTGTCAGGCCAGGCTGGTTGTCAGCCCAATGCCTAAAATTTCAATTAATGTCATTGGTTCCTATACCCTCCGATTCTTTCTTCTACAGTTTATACGGGGTAAATACTGGCTTATACCGATAAACCGGCTGGTGATAAGGAAGAACATTCCCCAAAGATTATAATTCTAAAGTTGAAAACATTTTGGGCCTACCTTACAAAATTGTCGGTTAGCTGACTTGAATTACTATGGGTTGTCCAATTATCTTTTATATTTCTATCTATGTTCCAAGGGGAAAGTTCTTATAACCAGCCGATTCCGAGTTTCCACTATCGGTCACTAGTAAAATTTCATCCTATATGTATCGTAAACAGGTTCACAAAACTGGTGGAGAAGGCGTATCACACGTACTTGGTGTTCCAACTGACTGGCAGCGTGGGACTTATATGCATGTCTGCTTTGAGGATTCTTGTGGTAAGTCATAATCACAATCGTTCAAATTCAAATTTATGTATTTACGCCTGAGAATAGTTCATAAGCTTAAGTTAGAAATTATTTTTATACAAACCCATGGCCCAGCAGATGTAAAGGCGTGTATTTATTCGGCAACATTTGACTCTCAACCCGCAACATTG
Organism: Phthorimaea operculella; assembly: GCA_024500475.1. Taxonomy (NCBI): domain Eukaryota; kingdom Metazoa; phylum Arthropoda; class Insecta; order Lepidoptera; family Gelechiidae; genus Phthorimaea; species Phthorimaea operculella. Next base: position 431,601 of record JANFCV010000208.1, read on the forward strand.
TATATGAACAGATGTTCATGTTTATAAACTTTGTATTGTCAGGTCAACAAGGTCAGTCGTTTACCACATAAAATATGAGTTATCCTTGTTCGTTTAATAATTTAACGCTCCTTTATTTTTATGGTTAAATGAGGGGGTGAAATTTTAAAAGTGACCTATAGCGAAAACTCAGAACCGTCTGGTGATAAGAAACAATTCGAAATATGAGAAAAAATTGGACCTCCCTCTTACAGTAACTCTAATCAGCTGGCTGAGTGACAATATTGTATGGGAAGTCCAAATATTTTTCATAATCCGTATCACACACACGCCGGTTCTGAGTTTTCGTTATCGGTTACTAGTAAAATTTCACCCAGTATACAATATTGCTAAATGAATACGTCAGTAAGATATGGTTGATTTTGTATTTATCTGACTGGCCCAAAATGTATTGTAGGTGGACTGGAAGAGCATGCAGTTCTTCTCGATCCTGACTTACCTCTCGGTGATGATCAGCATGCTGTACGTCTGCTGCTGGTGCGGACACGAGCTCACCGCCACGGTAAGTTTTATTATCTGCTCCAGTGATCTAATAGTCTGAGATTGGTCTTAAGACCTGAAGATTTATTTGTCAATATAACAAGGGATCGATTTAGTTCTGGTACAAGGTTAAGCTACCGGTATACGTTTTAAAGGTAGTCGGAAAAAGTTATGATTAAGTACATATAGGTTTAGGTACCGCTAATAAATACCGCTACCGCTAACTAATTAACTCCGCTGGCTCAGCGACCTAAAATCTGATCCCTGTCCTGCGCCATCTTCTGCCAGTTGGTATACTTTCGATATTGAAAAATACGTTGCGACGTTGTAGTAACGCCAGAGATGTAGATAAAAAAACCCTTATAATAGCGGTTTAGGTACTGTCAAAAATAAGGCACCGTTAAAGGTCCAGGTAATGAAAAATTTCGGTACCGAAAACTTATGAAATCACAATTTTACGGTATGACGTCACACTTTTAACCTTTTTAATTACGGAATCATTTCAGTAATAAAATCCCTGAATTTATCACTATAACTAGGAATTTTATTTTAGAGCGAAGACTTCCACCGGGTCCTCTACAAATGCAGTTGGTACGAACAGGACATAAAGTTTAAGCGCGCATTAGCTTTCGTCCTGATGCGTGTCAACCGCCCGATGGTCCTTCGGGCCGGGCACTACATACCTCTGTCCAGGCAGACGTTTGTTGCGGTAAGAGTTCACTCACTTTAATTTCATCATTATTACAGCAGCCCATAGCAGTCCATTGCTGGACATTAGCCTCCCGGGTACGGCATAAGGCACGTCCATCTGGACGGAGGACTCTACTCGAGAACCCGCTTACTCCACCATCTATCGGTTCTACGACAGACCATAGCTCTGTGAGTGAGGTGTAGCTGGGGGGCCAGTATTACTGCCAGAATCCACGTCTCGGCCTCGTAGGTCATGACTGGTAAGACGCACTGAACAATTTGGTCTTGAGGCATTGTGGCAAGGGTGACTCCAGAATTTAACGCAACTTCCCAAACGCTTCCCAGCCCAGCTGCACTATTCTAGTGATTTCAGCCTCAAAGTTAGCTCTTCGTATTTGAATGTTTGTATTTTAAGGGTCACTTCGTCTGCACCTCGTAAAAAATAATAAATTTGCGCCTTAAGTTTTCTATCTCAGATACAAGACAAGCTCTCTTTAAATGTATCGTACGACATAACTTTCAAAAATCTTTCCTTGGTCATTTGGCCCCGTTACCAAGCGGTTATGTATGTTGTTTTTGTTTAATGTATGCTGAATACCAAATTTTAAAACACTTCTCGTGTTAGGTAAACAATTTTTGGAAAACTTCCAAAAAAAATGTTTTCTAATGTATGCTATTTGACTTTCAGATTCTGCGCATGTCCTATTCCTACTTTGCGGTCTTGAATCAAGCGAAGTGAGAAGAATATTGAGAGCAGCACAAATAAATAGATGTTTCTATTAACTACTTATTTTCGTCTTATTAGATAAAATAGGTACTATTCAAAAAATTGGTACAATGGTAGATTAGATGAATATTTTGATTTGAAGATATGCAATATTTTAGTACAGCAGATATAAAAATAAAAGACATATCGATGACGTAAGTTTTGATTTCTTACTATATGAATGATTTACTCATTATTTACATTAATCAGCTAACCCTTATTTTACTTTGTATCCTACCACATATCCCATTTAATAGCAGCATAATAACGTTCAATAACCCATACTTTACCGTAGTTTGCGACAATTCAAAACAGTTTACACTGAAATTGAATTAATAAATGATTCTGTTGTTTTGTGGAAAGTGAAGCAATTATTTTGTTTGATAATTCGCACCTGAAGAACGAAAGTTTGTCAACAAAGCACATTAGTGTGTAATTGTTTTAAGTTTTGTGAAAGTGTTAAAGTGAAAATATGTAAAGGGTGCGCTTTTTGAAGATTGTTGAAAATGAGAAACGAGTAAAGTAAGTAACGTGTGTAAAAAAATTTGACTTACAGCACAGATAAGATAATTGAGATAAGATGATTTATTTTTAGATAAACATAATAACAATATGTAAACTTATACAAACAATACATAACATAGCTGGGAAATTATCAAAAATGTGAAAATGGCAGGACAAGTCGAGTAGTTGCTAGAGTTTTCAATGCATTCGGATAACTGGTAGATGATAGATAGATAGATAAACACTTTATTGCTTACATTACGATAACAGCATTAAACAACAATATATGACATATTTACCAGAGTGACGGTTCTTAAAATTTCGATGATCATGAGAGGTTCCATCAATCAGCTCCCTCCCCAAGGATGCGTCCAGCCATCGCCAGACACGTTTTTATCTCGCCAAATTAGCGGGACAAGAGTAACTTGCTTTTTTTTATTCAAGTTCCATGAACTACGCCATATTTTGAGGTCAGTAATTTCTTCAGTATTAATTGGCTTCCTTTCGTAGCTAACTAAAGTATTGTAAGTAATAAAACACCCTCTATGGAACAACTGGGTAATTAAAACAAATTACCTCCGCCATAAAAGCGAAATGTTCCACATCTCGATCTATCTACCAAAATGTTCGATAACAGAAATGTCGTGCTTTTTCTGGGCCGCCCGATAAAAATCCTTAAAGTTTTCGGCGTTTGGCCGGCCAGCGAAAACTTGCGACCCCACGAATTAATTCTCTACTGGGTTTATACTATTTTTATTCTAGCTACACAATGGAGTTTCCTACTATTCGAATTCATGTACATAGCGAATGTTCTGGGCGATATGGATGAATTATCAGAATCGTCTTTCTTGCTGTTCACGCAGGCCTCTCTATGTTACAAAACGACGGTTTTCTTGATAAATAAAAAGAACGTGAAAATCTTGATCGGTTTGATGGAAGAAGACGTTTTCAGGCCTAGAAACAAAGTTCATGTGGGGTAAGTAGGTAAAAGGTTTATATACCTCTATTCAAACCTGAGCGGGACCGGCGCATTACGTGGGTAGTTGGGTACGCAGTATTCTGGTTGGCACAACCTACCCATCCGGATACTGCTGTGTTTGAATAAGGCTTAAGACCTAAGAGAATCTCAGGGTGTTTGTAGAGGCTCTAACCGACAGATTTAATGAATACCTACCGACCGTCACATTTAGCTGACACTGAAAGCAAGCGCATCAATTGACTCTTCATTAATTATTGTCAGCATAACGAACCGGAAGGTAAGATCAATCTATTATTTTTCTGTCCTGTGATCATGTGGGTTACCGGGTTGCCGTTTGACCTGATAAATCCTGGAAAAGAAAAAGCTTTCTCTGTCTCTCTTCCAATGACTCGATGAACAATGGTGCCAGCCAGAAGCAAAAGCTCATAACGGAAGAGGGTCTTTAGAAACTTACATTTTCTCATCCATTTATTCTCTTTTTTTCTAACCATGTTTTTCTTACAGTCGCCTAGAATCACAAGCTAACATCATCAGACGTTTGTGCCTGTTCTTTATAATCTGCGCTAACACCACGTGCTCGCTGTGATGTGCGTTAGGACCGCGGGTGTACAAGTTAGGATTGAGCTGCTTATCTACAGGATGGTAGTACCTGCAGTGTACCTCAGTGTACCTCCAATGAAATCCAGTGTACCTCTTTAGATAAAAAGTTATTCGATGAAATATGCACACCCGCCATTCTAACGTTAGGATGGCGGGTGTACATTTTTATTTCGGTCTGTAGATACTTATTTCGCTCTTCGTTTATAGTAATTTGGTGTACCTGCAGTGTACCTGTCCATAAAATTATAAAATAATCAAAATGACGACAAATACCAGTAAAAAACGTGTAAAAACGATATAGGGGAAACTGGGGGCACTTGAGCCCTAGGGGAGACTTTGTAAACGTTATTTCCAGAAAAGCAGAAGACTTAGAGAGCTACTTTCCTACAGGATGGTGGTACTTGCAGTGTACCTCAGTGTACCTCCAATGAAATCCAGTGTACCTCTTTAGATAAAAAGTTAGAATGGCGGGTATACATATTTCATCCAATAACTTTTTATTAACTGAGGTACACTAGATTTCATTGCAGGTACACTGAGGTACATTGCAGGTACCACCATCCTATCATGAACACCTGTGGTCCTAACGCAACTTTTTCGTGTATGTTAGGACCACGGCTGTTCATGATAAGATTGAGCTACTTTTATAGAGGATGGTAGGTAGTACCCGCAGTGTACTTCAGTGTACCTGCAATGAAATCCAGTGTACCTCAGTTAATAAAAAGTTATTTGATAAAAATATTTACACTCGCCATTCTTACTCTTTATTCAAAGAAGTACACTGGATTTTAATATAACTATACAAAGGTACACTGCAGGTACCACCATCCTGTAGTAAAGTAGCTCTCTTAGTCTTCGGCTTTTCTGGAAATAACGTTCACCAAGTCTCCCCTAGTGCTCAAGTGCCCCCAGTTTCCCCTATGCGGTTTTTACACGTTTTTTACTGGTATTTGTCAACATTTTGATTATTTTATAATTTTATGGACAGGTACTCTGCAGGTACACCAAATTACTATAAACGAAGAGCGAAATAAGTATCTACAGACCGAAATAAAAATGTACACCCGCCATCCTAACGTTAGAATGGCGGGTGTGCATATTTCATCGAATAACTTTTTATCTAAAGAGGTACACTGGATTTCATTGGAGGTACACTGAGGTACACTGCAGGTACTACCATCCTGTAGATAAGCAGCTCAATCCTAACTTGTACACCCGCGGTCCTAACGCACATTCGCTGTGGGCACTAATACCACTCTTCGATAACAGTGGACCGAGGATCTTCCCTTTTAAAATATGGTAAGGAGAGATTGTGCAAAGCTTTATTCACCCAATGCTTGAGTGTACGTTGCGACTCTTTTTAACCCCCGACCAAACCGGAGGGGTTTAATTTATACCGCGTTTTAGAAACTAATAGCGCCATCTGTTGATGAACAATATAAGTCATTTGATGAAACTGTTAGCTAGATAAAAACTAGTAAAAGCTGTTTCGGAGGTTATTGTTGCAAATTAAAAGCGTCATAGCTGTTTTTTTCATAAGCTCTCCTTTAGAAGAAATAGACTGCAAGATGTTTAAAAAAATCCCGGTCTGTTTTTTTCTCAGGATGCCAGTGAACCCCGAGTACTCTCCGGACTACGAACTAGGATATTTCTACCAAATGATCGCTATTTACATCAGCGCCTGCCTTTTTTGTGGCGTGGACAGTGTCGCCCTCTGCACTATGATGTTCGGGTGCGCTCAGCTTGAGATCATTGGGGACAAGCTACTCATGGTACTCACTCATAGGTTTCCTACATGTGAATTGCTTGCTATTCGATCTAGCTTAGCTCCTGTTCTCATATGTATGGATCGCAATTACGGGGGTCAGGTAACTCAGCAAGTGACTGTACACCAAATGCCAAAAACCAAAAACTATCGCAGGACCAGCTTCGGCTTGCAGCTTTAGCTGCGTGTCTCGCCCACCCTCCATTGCTTGATGTCGACGAGCCTTCTGGCATACTTTCTTTACTTATTTCATACATTATTTTATTATTTAGTAAGTTTTCTTTTAGATAAGAAACGTGCCACTTTTATCCAAAGAGGTCAAAAGCAATGCTGAGCGCGTGAAAGAAAACACCGAGCTTCTGAAGGATTGTATCCAACATCATCAAGCTGTCATAAAGTAAAGTACTTATAATACCTATATTTTCTATTTAAATCAGAAGTGGGATGGTTATTTTTCAAAACCCATTTATTTTTCATTTTTTTGTTAATTTTTCATTATTTTACTTATTTATTATAATAACCCACTAATTTTTCATAATAAATAAAGAAAAAATAGTGGGTTTTGATTCATTTACCCTTCGAGCAACGACCGTCGTTGCTTAAAACCCATGCAGCTCTCTCCCAGCCCAAGGACCGGCTGACGCAATTTCGACTGGATTTCTATCTAAGTTAAAATATCATATTCAGTCATTTTCTCAGTTATAGCTGCCATTTTCCTATTTCCAGAAAAGATGGTTCTTGTATGTCAATGTTTGTTATTTTTATTAATGTAATCTATTGAGTTTCAGGTTTATTAAATTGATAGAGGATACATTCCACGCGAATATATTCTTCCAACTTAGTGGTACCGTGGGCATTATTTGCATCATCGGACTTCGGATCTCTGTCGTACGTAGAATATTCCTTACCTAATTTACCTTCCCTACTTACTTTGGTGTAGACTGTAGAGTTTACAAACCGCCTATTTGGTTGGCAGCAATCAGGACCGACGCAGTGGCGTAGCGTGAGTGTCGGCTGCCCGGGGCGGAAGACAATTTTGCCGCCCCTTGTATTTTAATTAAATGTAAACTATACCTACATATCTACGGAATGACGATAGTACGGAGGGGCTTCTTTATGGTAAAAATTGGTATAAGTAGTAGAAGCAATACTGAGGGAGAGCAAGTGGAACACCGAAATTCAAATCGTATTGCGAGCGAAGCGAGCCCGATTTTTCACGGTATAACTGGCATGGTCTAAGCAACACTGAAAGAGAGCGAGTGTTGCAACACCGACGCAAAACTCGTTGCGAGCGGAGCGAGCCTGACTTTTCCCGGTAAAACTGGTATGATCTAAGCAGCACTGAAGGAGAGCGAGTGGTGGAACACCAACACAACTTTTCACGTACAATCTCGTAACTACAAGCAGCACTAAGGGAAAGCGAGCAGTATTGTAGGAAGGTACTACCAATCGTACAATCTGTGGGTTATATTATTAAGGCCAGACAATATTTGAGTTTTTATAACATAAAAAATATACAATGTTGTGTATAATTCGTCACAAAATAAGTAAGTAATGAAAAAGAGAATTTGTAATTGCGATTAAAATATAAAATGGTTTAAATATGTCAAATATATTTTTATAATTTATTGTTAATTTTGCCGCCCCCTAATAAGTGCCGCCCGGGGCGGGCCGCCCCCCCTGCCCCCACTACGCTACGCCACTGGACCGACGGCTTATCGTGTACTGCGAAGCGAGAAATTTTCATTGAATGACGTGTTGCAGGTGGATCCACACAGCGTGCAGTTCTCATCGATGATCAACTACATGATGACGATGTTGTCACAGCTGTTCCTCTACTGCTGGTGTGGACAAGAGCTCACAATTCGGGTAAATTGAAAGTTAGATAATATCCCAGAATTTCTTACCCCTCAGATTTGGTCTCCCGTGGTAGGTAGGTAGAGCAAAAACGGCCGTCGGAAAAAATGTATCAGTTTGTGTTTGTTTAATTGAAACACTCCAGCTTTCCTTCAACCTCTCTTTTTTCCGTGGAAGTGGAAGAGCGGCGTATGTAAGCTTAGATTGTTGATTCGATTGTCGGAGCTCTAAAAATGTGCCTGTACCTAGATAATATCACTCGTTCATTCATTGATCTCTTTCAGAGCGAGCGCCTGCGCCAATGGTTGTACCAATGTCCGTGGTACGAACAAGACACCAAATTCCGTCGCTCGCTGTGGATCGCCATGGCGAGGATGTCCAAGCCCATTATCTTCAGAGCTGGACATTACATTCCACTGTCCCGTCCTACATTTATTCAGGTAGGTTTCATTCATTAATTTATGGAAGTGAAGTCAATATGCATACTATAGTATAGTGAAATCAAAAACCCGGTTGTTGAAATCTGCAAGTAAAATATAAGTTGCATGATAAATTGGTCAGGCTTTACCTGCCTCTTGCCTCTATGTATTTCTAAACTTGACATTTAACATTTCAGAATAAGGTACTATTCACTATCAGTACAAAATTATTATGCAGCTTTTTCTTTATTTTCAGTCTTAATCCGAGTTACATCTGGTTATAATCATAATATGTGTTTTTGCAGATACTTCGCTCTTCATACTCCTATTTCGCTGTTCTAAACCAGGCCAAGAATAAATAAAAACCACATCTAGTCACAAATTAATTGTTTATTTATAAACCGTGTATCACATAATATGCGTAGTTAGTGTACATTCAAGATTTTAGGCAAAAGTGTGCTTAGTTTACGAAAATTATGAAAAAATACATTATGTAACTTTTTGTCTGTAACATTTTTTATTTATAACCGTTTGCTCGTAAAATTCGAATGTCCTATGAAATAGTAATTGATAAAAATAATAAATAACTTAAATATTTGTTCAGAATAACCTTATTTTACTAGGACATTCAACAATTTCGAGGCTAACTTATTAAATCATTAGTCATAGTTCATAAATTCGTGCGCTTAAAAATATTTCAATAAAATCACTAAGCATAGAGGCGAATGTAAAAAAATACAACCGTGATTTAGAATTCATTTTAAAATATTAACAATGCGTTTGCATATAAACAGCATCGAAAAAGCCAAACAAGATATAAGGTTAAATTTTACAAGTGAAAAATAGGAAAAGTGCAGGACGGGGTTGCGATATGGGACAACTTTCCCCAAGCAACATAGGACGAAATATGAAGATAAAGCTTGAAATCCCATACAAAACAGTCGATCAGCTGATTTGAGTAATTATGGGAGGTCCATTTTTTTTTCACATAATATTTCGATCTTTTCCTGGGGGAAAGTTGTACCTTATCACCAGCCCGTCCTGCATTATTGCTGTCGGTCATTAGTAAAATTTGACCTCACCTATATAGGGTGAATTTTTACTAGTGACTGATAGCGAAAACTCAGAACCGGCAGGTGATAAGGAGCAACTTTCCCCAAGGAACACAGGTCGAAATATAAAAAAATAATAAAAAAAACGGGCCCCTCATACAAAATTGCTGATCTGCTGATTTCAGCTAGTATGGGAGGTCCGAATTTCTTTTTCATATTTCGACCTATGTTCCTTGGGGAAAGTTGTTTCTTATCACCAGCCGGTTTTAAGTTTTCGCTATCGGTAATTAATAAACTTTCACCCAATATAGGATTAGGGATTGAGCACGAGTTAGTTTTGTGTGTTAAAAACTTACGCTGCAATCGTCAACACATAAGCCAATAATTATTGTAACCGTGTTTAAATAGAAATCCGCCTGCCGTTTGAATTTGAAAAAAAAATTGCCGTGTGGTGCCGGCAGAGTAGAATAGCACTACCCCCTCTCTTCCCGTGGGGGTCGTAAGAGGCGACCGAGGGATAAACCCCCAGGGCCAACCGTATGGTGGCGGTTAATCCACAACAAAAGCATTCCCAAGGAGGGTTGACGTCTGTTAGGCGGCCGGTCGTAAAATTCAGCCAAATCCTTTTGCAACACGATTTTGTGTTCAACGAAACGTGTTGCGCCGACCCCAAGTAATTGGGATAAGGGCAGGAAGATGATTTTTAAATAGAAATCCCGCTTCTAGAAGTTTCATTCAAGTGAATATGGTTCACTTGCATGTTATTCAAATGAACCATATTCACTTGAATGAAACTTGTATCTTTTACAAAACGTTCGTTGAGTAACATTAGTTGTAACATTAGTATTTTTAAATTATTCGTTCATATAACAAGTTTCATCACATTATTTGATTAAAGATCAAAAATTATAAAAGGCGATTTTCACATACAGGGCTTTTTACCGGTACCAAAAGTACCGATTCTGTACCGGTATTAATAGGTTTTCACCATTAGGGTACCCTCGGCACCGATACCGGTACCGCTTCAAGGTCATATCATAAGTACCGGTTACCGAAAATTCCGGTATTGTAATAGCCCTGGTATACAATATCATTAATTTGACACTTGTGAATCGTTAAAGCAGTATTATTTAATAAATATGTTATTTATCAGTCACATCTCGTTACAATAATTAAAAGCTTGCATGAAGTATATAAGAAGTCGACTGCATTTAAAACTGCATAGAATTCATGAAATGTCTCATAGCAAGTGAGGCGATTAGGTGCAAAATCTGCAATCATTATTACCTATACTCGTAAGGCTGTTTCCCCACTACACCAATAATTGTCTGGTCCGAAAATTTACAGGAATGAGGTACTGTCCACGTAGATGGCCGGTAGAGAATGCTGCGTTGCATAAGGTCCGCCTTTTGTATAATTTGCATGCAATAAAGTATAAAAATAAAGAAAATATACTCGTATATGGCGACCTGCACATGTTCAGTCAGGTATTACTATAATAATGTTATCTCTTTATACGAACCGTTTCATCATATAAGGTATAATCAGTAGCACGAAAATCTTTAATCGCCATATAGTCGCCATCTATATTTTCTTTTTCATAATATGGCTCTGGAGAGTTCCTCATAGGGGTTGGCGAAAGTTATATCCCCAACCTACATCCTTAAAATTTCAGCCCAGACAAAACTAGATGCATTGGGTAAAAAATATTGTATAGCTCCAAGACCAATCCAACCTCACGTCAATGTTAGTCGCGCGTCGCGCGATTTTAACGAGGCCTTTTCTGACAGCCAATAAAAAGTAAGAATTAGTACTTGGTAGATGGCGCTAAATAACTTAATTATTCAGTTCATGCATGATAATCAAGTAAGTGAGTTTTACGAGCAAGGAACGACGTTTTGGTAGTTAAAAAAACCGGCCAAGAGCGTGTCAGACACGCCCACAAATAGGGTTTCGTAGTCAACGTTTAAATATCAGGTTTTTCAGCATTACAAACTTAATTTTGTTGCTGGTTTGTTAGCAGCAGTATGATGACCAACCGCAAATAGAAAAACTCAATTTTTTCTGAAACCTTTAAGACTACGATATCCGTTATAGTTTTCATTGTAACTTCAGATTGTAAGCTATATTCCATATTTATTTCAAATTTTTAGCGTTTATACTTTAGAAGTTGCAGCTGGAACAAATTATGGGTCAAAAACGCCCTTTTTAAAAGCAAATATCTCGTGACAGAAACGTTTTAGTGACTTTGTTTCAAAGAAACCTCACCTTAGTTTTAAAAGACCTATTCAACGATACCCTACTCAATATAACAGAAGAAAAAAAAATTTTTTGCCCCCCTTTCACTTGTATGGGAGGGGGTCCAAAAAACATTTAAAATATTTTTTTCTTAACACTTCTATATTTGGGTCAACACGATCTATCTTCTCACCAAATTTCATATCGATAGCTCTAAAACTGACGAAGATATGAGGGCGCGGCATACAGACAGACAGACAGACAGACAGACAGACAGACAGACAGACAGACAGACAGACAGACAGACAGACAGACATGACGAAACTATAAGGGTTTCTAGTAGACTACGAAACCCTAAAAATTGCATTTAAAAAAATCATAGAGCACACTATTATTAGAACGCTAGTTTTGTTATAGACCTGGCGAGCGTTTGCATTTGCATGCATTTGTTGCTAGCGCCATCTAGTACTAGTTTTTCTTTTTAAATAGCTGTCAAAGAGCAGGCTTCATTATATTTGCAGGAAGATGTGGTCGTGCTAGTAAGAATGGAGCCATTTAAAAGTTACGTACGATATAATGCTTATGTGTATGTATAGTTTAGGAAATATTATTTGAACCGTTTTATATTTTGACGCTAAGTCGATTAGGGCCAAATTATACTTCCTAAACTTGTAAGAAAGATACTTTATAAAAAGTGATGTAAAAGGAATAAGGCAGATGCTTTATTATCAATATCACAGCGATGCAAAGCTTTTTAAATAACGATTTCATTACTTTCTGATCTTTCATAATTCGCCGCAGTCCACAAAAGACGCATTTAAATATTATTTGTATAATTTTATTCAGCCTCTTTCCATTCAAAAAGTTCATCCTGAATCCATATTATACTTGCATTAAAATCATAAGTAATACATATTATAATTAATTTAAAAGAAATTGCTGAAACGCAATATTAATAGTTCAAACAATTTTCCTTATTAACCAACAATAATTATTATTTAGTAAAAAAAAACACAACCTAAATTTAAAAACAATACCTACAACTCGTTCAATTTTCAAATACATTTTTCTCTCGCACATTTGCGCTAAACTTTTGGCGAACAATTACAGTACCTACGCTACATACACCAACGGAAGATTGAGAGACCAGCAGCCTTCTTCAAATTGATATCAATTATGTCAACAAAATATCAGTGAACATCATTCAATCTACCAACATTCTGCCAATCAATTTTCGCATCCAAGCTGTAAATAAAGCTCCTACCAAACCAAAGCGATAATGCGCAGTAAGAATGTTGCCTCAGTTTGGTAGAGCCTTATTTTAGTTAATCAGATCTCGAGCTTACTACGCACTACTTCATAAATTCGTTAAACACGAACCATATTCATAATTTACTTATTTTCTCACACTTCTAGCTTTCTGGAATAATTTTACTTCTCTCAAATATTTCATTTCTCTGCTTAATATCTTTTACATGTAAGGCGCATTCCCTGTTAAATTGTTAACTTGCGTGCAAATGCGTACAATTGGCAATACTCGAGCGAAATTCTTATGCAATGTTGCCAACCTAAAGCTATGATATCCGGTTATAAAATGTTACGTTTCGTGGAATTATTGTTCTATCTAAAGAACGGAAATAAACAGCTATACGTCAGACTATAGTTATTCTAGGAATGGTAAGACTATCTACAGTTATATTTAAAAGTGGGCGGTTATATCTTTATGGTGAAACATTCGTAATTCAACCTGTTTTCCTTGGGGAAAGTTTTTGTACCTAATCATAAATGAGCGGAACAAAAAGAAACACGGTATAAGATATTTAGTTGCATATAAAAGGTGCAGCTACACCTTTTATAGTCCCAAAAAGATATAACCGCGCATCTTCGGGAACAACTAGAGGTTATAAATATAAGACTACGATAAAAATATAATAATAGCTACATCCGTATGCTCTAGTTATCTACGTCGCTGTTTTCATAGGAAATCTGAGATTACATCTACAATAAATTAGGTATACATTTACCTTATTGGCTTACTAGTTACGTGTTAGCTATGGTAGTTGTACGATCTAAGCTTGGCATAAAATTGGCAATTTACATTTGTTTGTTTTAGATAGGTAGTTGTATACTTAGCTATGTTTGTCTTAAAGAATATAAGACTCTTCCTAAACTGTGATTTTTACTGCGTTTTATTTTATATGAAATCACAGATAATGCCTGTGCGGATGATACTCATTATTTGCGAATATATCAGTGATTGAAAAACTTTGACACCAGGGTTCATCGGGTCGTTGGACGCAGGTATAACCCAAAACGACTACACTGCCACAATATTAATTCACGACTCCTTTTTGAATAGAAAAAAATATAATCTATATCGCATTAAAGCAATGAACCTTCATAGATCGTGCAACTGTCCAAGCTACTAAATGGCACACTATGTCGTCGACGGCATGGTCCGATACATTGATATTCCAATAACACTGAATCGAAGAAATAGACGAATTTTATAACCAACTAGATAAAGGGGTTGATTTTTGTGCAGTGTCCTCAAAAATCTAGTCAAATTCAGTTTACCTGTAAAGTATGGCCAACGAAACGAGATAATTAATGTAAACAACTTTTGTATGACTCGGTAACAGTTATTACAATCTGTCCTTATCTGTCATATGGTATAATGTCAGCTGTCTCTTTCAGATTTGTTTACACTTTTTATCACGTCTGGTTGGCCTTACTTTAAGCAGATACAACTAAATATTTTGTTACCAATGAAATGCTTACAACATTTTCAAGGATACTTCACAAAAATCAACCATAACATACGAAAATATATTTTATCTGAATTTCGCTCAAAAACTCGTGATCCATTTTTGAGCAATCAATATTTTTCCGGCTAAAATGGAAGTTGCTACCCGTTTTGAATGTCATTTATAAGTGTTACATTTAACATAAATAGATAAATACATCAACTACTCATAAGAATTGCAGCTTTGTAACATTATGTTACAGCAAGTGGGGTTAAAATATTCCTAAATCGAAATAATCAACAAAATTAGAATTATTTAAGTACATTTTATAACAACAAAAACAATAAAATGTGGTTCTAGTTTCCATAATTCACAAACAATATCAGAAATATTGGTAACACTGAAATAGGTTTAAAGCAGTGTTTCCAATATAAAACTATTTGTTTTAAATAAAATTATCATTAGAACTGAACAAAAATGAGATGTCTTCATTTATTTTCTCTTTCGAGAGAGAATAAAACCAAAATAAAATGAAATCCTTTTGGATTAATAAACTAAATTCTATAATACTAAATTTTGAAATACTTTGCGTATCTAAATTATATTCTAATCAACAACACAGGGCAGTAAATTCTAAACTTGACATAAACAAGCTGTACTCAATGACAAATAACACTAACTACCTACATAATAATTAATAACGTAAAAGATACACTACTTTAAAATCAATTTGTACAAATAGTTAATAATTTGTTCGGTTTTGTATTTTATTTGTATTACGTAAGAATTTATTGGAAAACAAATATTTTTTAATTTTTAGATTGATTATAAACAGAAAGGTATTTTTTCCATTAAATAGTTATTAGCCTTAAAACTAGAGTCCTAATCAAAAACTGCACCATTTTAAAGTTTTAGTTTTAAATGCGAATGTCAAAAGCATACTGTAATAATGTTAACCGACTGATATAATTGATTTGTTTATTTGAAGTTTTAAGGTTATTACCTGTTTTACAAAAATAGTACCAATTTTAAATTCAATGTTACCATGAATGGAGTAAAATGGTTGGATAATGAAGTCTACGGACGGGTTAGGTCAGGGCGATGTGATACGACTCAATGTAGAAGAAAGATACATAATATCTTATTTGATTTTTATGTGACAGCAACTAAAACGCAATCAGAAACCCCTTTTCATACGAGAGAAGTGAGACGCCCAGCGGTTTCACCCGCTGTTACCCATTTTCTATTGGGAATGAGGCTTTTTCTGTGTTTTTCAAGAACGTTTATTTCTAACGCTGAAAAAGATTTTACCATTGATTTAGTGGTTTTAGGAATTATAATGAATATTTGCTTTCGGTATGAGAAGTGCGACTAAATGTTGGACAACTTGTAAAATAATCCAACGTAACAGGCTGGATTGGACCTTTGCCATCTGTACTGGCGACGCCTCTACCATCTGGGCACCTCTGAGTAAACGTTTTAAAATAGCATAATCTTAAACTTGAGAATAATAAGCGGCAGAATATAACTACAATTTCAGTTGCTGTCACAAAAAATTAGAGATTATAAAGGCAAGCCAACATTCAACACTGAGCGACACTAAAAGCGTTTTTTTCTCATTGACTCGTATCACATACAAACTACACCCGTTTTGGCAAGATACTGAGGTTTTTTCGTACTTATGTAACTACAAAAACTACCATCTTTCACACATACGACAATCTGTAGTTTTGACTAGACCAGACCATTCTTTAATTTAAATTATGATTTAAAAATTCACCATGTCAAAGTCACAACTCAAAACTAAGGCAAGCTCCACAGAGTAGACGTGAGACGTAAGATATCTGTCAAACAAGTGAACGTCGGAGCCGTGAGACGTGCGACATCGCGACGCTTGAAACCGTTTCCATAGAAAATGTATGAAACAGAAGTGACAAATCGATAACGCCTGACGATCGCTTGTCAGACAGATGATATATTGCGCGTTGCGTCACGCGTCTATTCTGTTGCGCTTGCCCCTAAGGAAATAAGGGTCGACAGGAGATTCAAATATTTGAGCGATACATTCTCTCATAAGAAGAAATTAGTTTCCTCATAGGGAATATTTAGACTTATTCCTCATAGCTGATTGACTCACCGTGTCGTTCCGTCAGTTGAAATCCTTACATTATACCTGGAACAGAAAATTCTATAGAGGGGTTTGCCTAACAGTAGGTCAATTTTTAGGAAAATGGGAATCTTTCTATTGACAGTTTTGAGTCAGTGCCTTAACGTCAAACCAGAGGGCGTAGTGCTAAGTGGTAATTTAATAAATGGTAATTTGAAGTTATACCAACAAATCAGAAAAATTCAATATGGCTGGCGGAAATCATGATTTTGTTACATTTTGTTTCATGTAGTGTGTTCGTAACTAATTAATTACCTACTGTTCGAATCGATTTGTTACTAAATAAAGTCGTCTCGTTTTCTCCGCTTCAGTGCGTCTATGAAGACCTGGTACCTGATGCTTCGCACAGACAGTTCGAGACATTTTTGCGTTGACTAGTGAGAGGTCTAGGCATTTCACTTCTTCTGGGTCTAGTTTTGGTGAAATAAAGAGGCAGTGGACCAAAGCAGTCACGGAGTGGTGGCCAAGAGGAGCTAAAAGATGACATCATCAAATTAACCGGGTCTAAATGGATGAGATTAACACAGGACCGTGAGGAGAGGCGCAATAGAGAAGAGGCCTATACCCTGCAGTGGGTGGATTTGGGAAGATGATGATGAAAGATGCATACCTGTGTTGTTCAAAGTCCGAGGTCCCCATACTGCATGGACCACTTCTCGTAGGCCACGAGCGTGTGAGGTGACACTGACGGCCGGATCCGCTTCAGCGCATCCATGAAATCCTGGTACCTGATACTCCGCACTAGGGACAGGTCGAGGCATTTCACTTCTTCCGGGTCTAGTTCGATACTCGATAAACGATACGCGATACTCGATAAACGATAGTCGATAGTAGATAGTCGATAAACGATAGTCGATAGTCGATAAACGATAGTCGATAGTTGATAGTCGATAGTCGATAAACGATAGGCGATAGTCAATAGTCGATAAACGACAGTCGATAGTCGATAATTGATAGTCGATAGTCGATAGTCGATAATTGATAGTCGATACTCTTGGCCCGATCCCACCCACTTTGTACCTACTAGAGTGCCCGACACGCTCTTGGCCCGATCCCACCCACTTTGTACCTACTAGAGTGCCCGACACGCTCTTGGCCCGATCCCACCCACTTTGTACCTACTAGAGTGCCCGACACGCTCTTGCCCCCCCCCCCTGAAGCTGTATACGCCACTGGGCACATTACCTGTGTTGTTCAAAGTCCGAGGTCCCCATAATGCATGGACCACTTCTCGTACGCCACGAGGGTGTGCGGTGACACTGACGGCCGGATCCGCTTCAGCGCATCCATGAAATCCTGGTACCTGATACTCCGTACTAGGGATAGGTCGAGGCATTTCACTTCTTCTGGGTCTAGTTCTGGAAGGAATAGATTGATTGATGATATTGTATTTTACTTTACTTTACTTTATTCTATTCTATTCTTTTTTTTCTTTTTTTTTTGGGAGCTTACAGAAACTATTACAATATAATTTTAAGTATTGATACAATTACAAGCTACTACATTATAATCGTAATAAAACATTAAATAAGTAGTCGATGTAAAAATAGCAATCAAGCGCTGGTTGTAAGGAGGATATAAGAAACTTGCGAAATGTAGGATTAAAAATTTTGTAATTTCACAAATGACAAGGAAAGCCAGGTGAAACAGTTGTATTTATAACCATTCCTATATCTAAGAGCCAAAAGTTGGCTTTTGTCATTTTTTCCTTAAGCGGTGTAAGTTGAAGATGAACCGTAGCATGGCTTATCTACTAACATTTTTTAAATATAGCGTGAAATTTTACTAGTGACCGAAAGCGGAAACTCAGAACCGGCTGGTGATAAGGAACAACTTTTTCCAAGGAACATAGGTCGAAGTGAGTTTTAGCTATCGGTCACTAGTAAAATTTCACCCTATATAAATGGAGATAGTCTTTCTAAACTTACCCCTGATAGGTCCTAGCGCTGCGTCTCGACACAGCGCTGTGAGGTCACTCCCACTGTACCCCTCTGTCATGGCGGCGAGACGAGCTAACTCATCCTCTGTTATCGAAGACGCGGCTGCACCCCTGTCCAGTACTCGTTGTAGTAAGGAACAGCGTGTTCGTAGGTCTGGTAGGGACACGTATACGCGTTTGGGGAACCGTCTGAAAAAGAAAGAATAATTGCACTCTATCATGATTCTTGCTCCAGAAATCAAGTTTTCGTTTAGATTGCGCTCCCTCACTCATCAAGTTTGAATTGGTGAGGATAATACGACTAAAGGTTTAAGATAATAATATTAATCAGGTCGTAAAACTTTCTCAAACGTATCGCAGCTACGTATATTACAATCAACACAGTCCATTGCTAAAATGGGTCTCCCCTGTTTGGAGGTGTTTTAGCATACCACCATGCAAGATAGCTTTAAATATGATTCTATAAAATAATTCAATGATGACGATGATGTATTACTAAATTAATCACATCTTAATATCACCTTAATGCTGCTTCATCTAACTCCTGGGGTCTATTTGTGGCAGCCATGACAATAAGTCTGTCTGCCCCGGCGGCTGGTAAACCGTCGAATTCCAGCAGAAATTCTGTCTTCAATCTTACTATAACTTCATGGGCACTTAGTATTTTCCTCCACAGTTTCCGTGGTTCTTTACACAATTATTTTAAACTTATCTTAATCTATGGTGTCTATGAACGTGCCTCTTATAATGCAGCCTCATCCAACTCTTGAGGTTTATTATTGGCAGCTATAATAATAAACCTATGATAGGCTATGATGACAAGAAAAAGTTACTATGTTGCCCGTTTACGCTCTGCCTACGTAGCAAAGGATATTCGTATGATGTGTGTATCTTACCTTAGCGCAGCTTCGACTAGCTCCTGAGGTCTGTTGGTGGCAGCCATGACAATCAGTCTATCTGCCCCGGCGGCTGGTAAACCGTCGAATACCACCAGAAGTTGTCTTCAATCTTACTATAACTTCATGGGCACCTAGTATTTTCCTCCACAGTTTCCGTGGCTCTTTACACAATTATTCTAAACTTACCTTAATCTATGGTGTCGATGAACGTGCCTCTTATAATGCAGCCTCATCCAACTCTTGAGGTTTATTATTGGCAGCTATAAAATAAACCTATGATAGGCTATGATGACAAGATAAAGTTACTATGTTGCCCGTTTACGCTCTGCCCACTTTGCAAAGGATATTCGCGTGTTGTGTGTATCTTACCTTAGCGCAGCTTCGTCTAGCTCCTGAGGTCTGTTAGTGGCAGCCATGACAATAAGTCTGTCTGCACCGGCGGCTGGTAAACCGTCGAATTCCACCAGAAATTTGGTCTTCAATCGACTTGAAGCTTCCTACTCTCCTAGTAGCAGCTTTAATGCTATTCACTTCCTATAGCAGCTTCGAATGTTACTGCAACTTACCACAAGCTAAATACTAGTCAAACTATCTTACCTAAGCGCAGCTTCGTCTAGCTCCTGAGGTCTGTTAGTGGCAGCCATGACAATAAGTCTATCTGCCCCGGCGGCTGGTAAACCGTCGAATTCCACCAGAAATTTTGTTTTCAAACGTCTCGAAGCTTCCTACTCTCCTAATAACAGCTTTAATGCTAGTCACTTTCTATAGCAGCTTCAAATGTTAGTGCAACTTACCACAAGCTAAATCCTAGTCAAACTATCTTACCTTAGCGCTGCTTCGTCTAGCTCCTGAGGTCTGTTAGTGGCAGCCATGACAATAAGCCTGTCTGCCCCGGCGGCTGGTAGACCGTCGAATTCCACCAGAAATTCTGTCTTCAATCGTCTCGAAGCTTCGTGTTCCCCTGATGATCGCTCGCAGAGTAACGAGTCCACCTCGTCAACGAATATTATTGACGGCTGAAAGAAAAAATAATGTAATGTTAAAATATTAACAAGCAGATTTATTAAAAACAAAAACCCGACTGCGGTTATTACAAAGTTGTATTTTGCAATAAAAATCCACCATCTTGAATTTATGAATTTTTAATATAGCCAGTGTCTAACGACACCTCACATGCAAGATCCGCCCTGCCATTTGGGCTGTAGCACGTGAAAACTAATTTCTGGATACATACATCATTACTCTCGAAAAACATAACCTTCCTAAGCAGTCGACTAAATATAAAAAGAAACTATGATTGGGTCGAAATCTCGATAAGCGTTTTAGTTAAATACAGTTGGAGGGCGTTCTTCGTTTCGTATTCCGCTAAAGTTTATAGATACTGTTGTTAGTAAATGACAAAAATAAAAGAATCGAGACACTGATACGTTGTCGTTGAAAGAAAACAAATGTAAAGCAATTCTGTACCGCGTCCTTTTGTTTTAGTACTGCCAGCCAAGTAGGCTACAAATCGGTTCAATTATTGCAGGAAACATAAAACAGACATTGTCATCTAGCGAACAGCTTGGCTGGCAATCTCTGAAACTTTGTATTCGAGTACCTATCTGACTTGTGACGGCAATCGAAGCTAGACGAATTTTTTGATAGTAAGTTGCATTGGAACTTTTTCGACCAGTAAATGTTTTTAGAAAACTAGCAAAATTTTCATCTGCAGGCAAGATTTGAACCTGCGACCTTCAGCATCTGTACTGCCGATGGCACTGGGTTACCGCGGTTCTATCCTAGCCTGCGAATTAAGCAAGTATATCTTGGCCACTAACGCGTGGCAGGGCTCCATCTACCGGGATATTTTTCCAACTCCCGGTGTAAATACCTACCTGTAGTTCCCTGGCGACCTGGAAGAGTGCTCGGACCATCTTCTCCCCGTCGCCGACGTACTTGCTGGTGAGGGTGGCTGCTGATATCGAGAAAAATGTCACCGAAAATTCTGCCGCTACTGGAGAAGAAGGGAGTATGGCGGGAGACAGGAGGTAATGGCAGTTGGCAGAAGGAGGTATCCAGTCCAGGCAGGCGCGGTCACAGCCCTCAGTTTCAGGGGGGGTCATGGCGGCTGAAATACCTTAGAACCAGTTTTTTATCCTCACTTTAGATTTATAGAAAAACTTCCTACTGCGTACAAAGGCATAATGTCATAATGACGTCACACCACTCGTCACACGCTGAACACAGGCGGATGCAGATTTTTGAATTTGCGAGCAAAGCAAGCTTTTTCACTACAAACAAGCATGTGAGCTGAAAAATTGGCCGCTAGTGAAAAACAGACTAAAAGATATATAGGGTTACATTTAATTAAGTACAAATCTCTTGAGGGTGTAATCTACTCACAAAACTGAACAACTTTTGTTAGAAACTTTTCTTCGGAATATGAAAAAAGAATTGGTCCTCCCATACAAAAATGCTGAAAAAGTGTGTCACTTAGTATGGGAAGACCAATATTTTTTTTCAAATTTCGAAAAAAAGTTTCTTACAAAAGTTGTTCAGTTTTGTGAGTAGATTACACCCTCAAGAGATTTGTAAATGTAACCGTATATGTACAGCGAGCGAAGCGAACTCGACTTTTCGCGTTATAAAAAAGTGAGAGGCCTCAACACTAGCAGTAGATGTAAAACAGGTAGAAAGGTGTACGTATTGCGAGCGAAGCGAGCCCGACTTTTCACGCTACAAATAAGCAAAGAGCGTAACTACACTGCATATGTAGCTCGTTTTGAATGATCAAAAAAATAAACAAGCTCAAGCTCATTCTTGGATTTCAGGGGGGGTCATGACCCCTATGACTCCCCCCTGTGACCGCGCCTGAGTCCAGGTGGTGTCTGGAAAAGGGGAAGCTACCCGCCTGGCCGGGTGTTATGTCCAGGGGACCGACTGGTCCACCTGGATGGGTTTGGAAGTTGTATATATGCGGTATGCGGTGAACACTTCGATACCGTGTTTCAGGCCCATTTTTCTGTCACGTGGCGCCATCTTGCTGAGTGTTGAGAACTTCTGTTGCGTCTTGCCTGCTTGTAAACTACTTTGAGTGAGCTTCATGTTGTAGCACCCAGAGGTCGCTACAGGAGTTTATATCAAGTAGCGGATTACCTACCTGTAGTTCCCTGGCGACCTGGAACAGCGCTCGCACCATCTTCTCCCCGTCGCCGACGTACTTGCTGGTGAGGGTGGCTGCTGATATCGAGAAGAATGTCACCGAGCATTCTAGCAGGGTTTTACCTGGGGAAAAAGGGTACCGTCGTCGAACATTTTGCAGCTACGCATCGGGCTAGCAGGGTTTTACCTGGGGAAGAAGGTTAACGCATCGCGCTAGCAGGGTTTTACCTACGGAAGAAGGGAGTTTATATTAAGTAGCGGATTACCTACCTGTAGTTCCCTGGCGACCTGGAACAGCGCTCGCACCATCTTCTCCCCGTCGCCGACGTACTTGCTGGTGAGGGTGGCTGCTGATATCGAGAAGAATGTCGCCAAACATTCTGCAGTTACGCATCGCGCTAGCAGGGGTTTACCTGGGGAAGAGGGAGTTTGGCGGGAGATAGGAGGTGATGCCAGTTGGCAGAGGAGGTATCCAGGTGGTGTCTGGAAAAGGGTAGCTACCCGCCTGGCAGGGTGTTGTGGCTAGGGGACCGACTGGTCCTCCTGGATGGGTTTGAAAGTTGTATATATGCGGTG
Organism: Phthorimaea operculella; assembly: GCA_024500475.1. Lineage (NCBI taxonomy): Eukaryota > Metazoa > Arthropoda > Insecta > Lepidoptera > Gelechiidae > Phthorimaea > Phthorimaea operculella. Next base: position 454,462 of record JANFCV010000208.1, read on the forward strand.
CGCGGTGAACACTTCGATACCGCGTTTCAGGTCCATTTTTCTGTCCCGTGGCGCCATCTTGCGGAGTGTTGAGAACTTCTGTTGCGTGTTGCCTGCTTGTGAACCACTTTGAGTGAGCTTCACGTTGTAGCTCCCAGAGGTCACTACAGGAGTTTATCACCTGTAGTTCCCTGGCGACCTGGAACAGTGCTCGCACCATCTTCTCCCCGTCGCCGACGTACTTGCTGGTGAGGGTGGCTGCTGATATCGAGAAGAAGGTCGCTGAACATTCTAACAGGGTTTTACCTGGGGAAGAATGTCGCCGAACATTCTGCAGCTACGCACCGGGCTAGCTGGGTTTTACCTGGGGAAGAAGGTTACCGCATCGAGCTGGCAGGGTTTTACCTGGGGAAGAAGGTTACAGCATCGAGCTAGCTGGGTTTTACCTGGGGTAGAAGGCAGTTTATATGAAGTAGCGGATTACCTACCTGTAGTTCCCTGGCGACCTGGAACAGCGCTCGCACCATCTTCTCCCCGTCGCCGACGTACTTGCTGGTGAGGGTGGCTGCTGATATCGAGAAGAAGGTCGCTGAACATTCTGCTGCTACGCGTCGGGCTAGAACGGTTTCTATATCTAGTTTCTATATTCATTAACATTACCAGCCGTGAGACGTCGACTGCTAGACATGAATAGCGGGGAGGTGAGTATTCTATCTTCTTCTTCTTCTTCATCGAATCGATAATGGTAACTATAAGACCTTGGACCAATGCTTGGCCACGGCGATGGCTGTTGGGTTCGCCTCTTTTAAATCTTGGAGTGAGCATGGATTGGGACAAGTGGGGCAACACAGCAGGTGATCCATGGTTTGGACGGCGCCACAACCACACCTGTCATTGGCTGAGAACCCCCCAATTTACTCTGTTTGCGTGGCACCTTCCAACACCAGCCCGGAGTCGGTTGAGTGACTTCCAGACTGCGCAGGGAAGGTCGCCGCCAGATGGGAGTTTTTCAGCTGGCGGGATTTGGGTCACATCTCTTTTACCTGGGGAAGAAGGGGGTTTATATTAACTAGCGGATTACCTACCTGTAGTTCCCTGGCGACCTGGAAGAGTGCTCGGACCATCTTCTCCCCGTCGCCGACGTACTTGCTGGTGAGGGTGGCTGCTGATATCGAGAAGAATGTCGCCGAGCATTCTGCAGCTACGCATCGGGCTAGCAGGGTTTTACCTGGGGAAAAACATGAATCATATTTTTGTATATGGATTCCTTACATACAGTGATCACGCTTTTATCCCTGAAGTTTGTCTAAATATTTAAAGCGCGCCACACACCGTCTCTGTATGTAGGACGTATGCGTACACGTGATCACGTGCGTACCGGTTGTAATGTATGGGACTTTATGAGAGGCCGCACACTGCCTGCGTATGCGTGCGCGTAATCGTACGGTTCCGTACAATACAATGTCAGCAACGCGCGTGATGTCGTGCACGTCACGCATGCGGGGGCGCTATGTGGCGCCCTTAAAGGCCGCATGTTGTTGCCACATTGTATAAGGTTACATTAAATTAAGTACAAATCTCTTATATTCACAAAACTGAACATCTTTTGTTAGAAACTTTTCTTCGAAATATGAAAAAAGAATTTTGACCTCCCATACTAAGTGACACACTTTTTCATCATTTTAGTATGGGAGGTCCAATTTTCTTTTTCATAATTCGAAAAGTTTCTAACAAAAGTTGTTCAGTTTTGTGAATAGAACACACCCTTTATATCGCGGTATAGAATCTCGTTTAAAGCGACAGGCTGACATATGGTGTTATTTTACTGGTTCCGACATGGTTACAATGCACATCAAACGAGTCCATTCCCTTAGTCGCCTCTTAGGGTGATGCTATTCTAAACCGGCATTAAACGGCTTGTATGTTTACTGGTAAATAATTAATTATGTTTAAAGTAGTTTGCGTATCTTTTCTAATTTTACTACACATTCTGAAGAAAGATATTTTATGCTAAAATGTCTAGATAGAACAAAGGCATGGAGCGAATTTACATATTGTAAATAGGCGTGATTTCGTCCGTTGCTTCACTCATGATGACATGATACGATATGACCATTCACGACGGTAGTCAGATGGGGATGTAGCTCAGTGGTAGAGCGTTCGCTTTGCATGTGAAAGGCCCCGGGTTCGATCCCCGGCATCTCCAAAACTTTTTGCATTTACACAACGCCGGTGGTACAATAAGTAGGTAAGGTAGGTAATAGGTATACAAGAAAATGCTGAGTAAACCAGTCGGGTCGATTATAAATTACATATATTACGACTATATTGCTTGCAGGGTAGGCAGAGCGTTAACGGATGTAAAAACGGCTATTTACACCATATTTGACAATGAGAGTCATTCAGAAGACTGTGTATCACTATAGCGACAGGTTGTCAGCTTGTCGCATAAAATTGCAATACAACTCTCAAGCCTCCGCTTTTTATGACATCCACGGGAAATACACGGGGTGATGCTATTTTAAGCCTTCATCGCACGGCAAAGTAAGTACGATGGTGAAGTAGAAACCTCATAGTAAATTTGATCGATTACAAATACTGAAACAGCGAACAAATGATAACAACAAAACAAAAAATAACGAATAAAAACTTTTTAAAAACTGAAAAGCCAAAAATAATACCTAAGTATTTTTAGGATAGGTACTTACCCAAGACATAATTTTGGAAATATTACCTACAATATTGGAACTCAGTAATTCTGAGTCGGCGTCGATAAATTTTACAAATTTAGTAATTAACACGCTTCATTGGCATGACACCGACTCAAAATTACTCAGTTCCAATATTGTAGGTAATATTTCAAAATTATGTCTTGGTACTATCCTAAAAATACTTATAATTTTGGGCTTTTCAGTTTTCGGCGGTGATATTTTTTGTTAAAAAGTTTTTATTTCATAATTTTTAGTGGCTACTTTTCAAGTTAATTTACTTTCAAAATAGCAAACTGACTGCTTCTAAAGAGTTTCAAGCGGACAAAGAATCGTCAGTCGTGTAGGTAAACGAGTACATTATGCTTCAAATCATCATCATCTTCCTGCCTTTATCCCAATTACTTGGGGTCGGCGCAACACGTTTCGTTGAACACAAAATCGTGTTGCAAAAGGATTTGGCTGAATTTTATGACCGGCCGCCTACCAGACGTCAACCCTCCTTGAGAATGCTCTTGTGGTGAATTAACCGCCACCATACGGTTGGCCCTGGCTATTTGGGTCGGGTTTATCCCTCGGCCGCCTCTTACGACCCCCACGGTAAGAGAGGGGGTGGTGCTATTCTTCTCTGGCGGCACCACACAGCCATTATGCTTCAAATGTGTCGCATAATATGAAGAGTTTATTGAATTGTCATGGATTCTTCTATCAGATCCTGACCTGATGACTATGGGACCACCTGGACAGTGCACCCTTTCAAACAAAAAAAGATTTTTTCAAATCGGTCCAAGCGTCTCTGAGTAATCGGTGAACAGACATAAAAAAAAAAAAAAAGTTCGGGCTGAATTGAGAACCTCCTCCGTTTTTTTTCGTCGGTTAAAAACATCATAAAATGCAAAATGAGGCAAAAATAAAGTGCAAAAAGTTTTGGAGATGCCGGGGATCGAACCCGGGGCCTTTCACATGCAAAGCGAACGCTCTACCACTGAGCTACATCCCCGTCTGACGAACGTCGCGAAATCTAACACCACATACCTAAATCTTATCTATCATGTCTTAGCGTAATGTGTTAGCAATTTGTGACGCATTATTAGATTAGGCAATGAAATAAACACTCGTGAATAATTTACACAGCTGAATAAATATTGTAATTGTTGAAATTGGAGCATTGCAATTCAAAACTTGTTGAATATAATTATTTTTGTAGAAATTAGATTCGTGGTAAGTCTGTTTTAGTTCTAGCGAAGATAATGAATGGATCACGAGTTAGCAACATTATTGTTGACATCTTGCTCATATATCATATGATTTGATAGAGAGGCAAAAAATAATGTCGCCAATTCGGGATCCATTCTTTATTTGCGCATGTTGTTCCAAATAGTTTTTTGCAGAAGCCCGAAAGGCGATTTAAAAACACTGGATCCAGAGTTTATTGCGTGAATTTGGTGACCTATTCAAAAAAGATGAATGTACTAATTATTTGATAGCACTTACCATTCCCAGGGGGTCCAAACAGAAGTAGACCTTTAGCCGGCGACCGCAGGCCCGTGAAGAGCTCCGGCCGCAACGACGGCAACACAACCATCTCTTGTAGCGCTTGTTTTGCTGCCTGTACCAGAAAGAATAAAAACAACTGTTATTGAATAACTACTTTATTATTAAATGAACAAGAATTACACATTAGGTCATTTTTGATAGCTGTCAAACTCATACTAGAAATCATAGCAACAAAGAAAATTAAACATTATGTCATAGCATTACCATGATTTTGATAGCTGTCTAATATGGCCTATTTGAATAGCCGTACTGTAGGTTTCCGCGGCTGGTTACGAATGCCATCATCGGAGGAGGTCGACAGTTCATAAACGGCTGCTTCGCCGATCAAATATCTGACTGACTGCCAAGGCTGGCTGCAGCGTCCGAGAACGCGTCGGCGTCTATAGAAACTGATAGTTCCAAAGACATAAGGCAAACTATGAGAAAATATATCGTACCTCCTGTCCAGCTATGTCATCCCAGTGCACCTTAGGCCCTCCTACCACAATCTCATCCAGAATCAGCTGCACCAGCTTTGGATCCACTCCTCTGTCCGAGGCCGCGTAAGAGTCTATAGAAAGCGCTAGTTCCAAAGACATAAGGCAAACTATGTCTTACCTCCTGCCCAGCTATGTCATCCCAGTGCACCTTAGGCCCTCCTTCCGCAATCTCATCCAGAATCAGCTGCACCAGCTTTGGATCTACTCCTCTAGATGCCGAGGCCGGCTGCGGCATCTAAAATCTTTTAGGAGTCTCTACATATCAAGTCATAAAGAGAGGGATACCTGCAACCTGCAACGTCTACGTCCAGCCAGAACCATCTAGAAGCCTAAAGAAACCAATAGTTCCGAAGACGTAAGTTAAACTATGAGAAAATATATCGTACCTCCTGTCCAGCTATGTCATCCCAGTGAACTTTCGGTCCTCCCTCGACTATCTCATCCAGAATCAGCTGCACCAGCTTTGGATCCACTCCTCTGACTGCCAAGGCCGGCTGCGGCGTCCGAGACCGCGTCGGAGTCTATAGAAACGCTAGTTCTAAAGTTATGTGATATAATAAGAGAAGAGATGTCGTACCTCCTGCCCAGCTATGTCATCCCAGTGCACCTTAGGCCCTCCTTCCACAATCTCATCCAGAATCAGCTGCACCAGCTTTGGATCCACTCCTCTGACTGCCAACGCCGGCTGAGGCGACCAGAAACTTCTAGGAGTCTATAGAAACGCTAGTTCTAAAGACATAAGGCAAACTATGAGGAAATATATCGTACCTCCTGTCCAGCTATGTCATCCCAGTGCACCTTAGGCCCTCCTTCCAAAATCTCATCGAGAATCAGCTGCACCAGCTTTTAGTCCACTCCTCGGACAGTCAAAGTCGGCTACGGCGTCTAGAACCTTACAGGAGTCTATAGAAACCGCTAGTTCCGAGAAGGGATATCGTACTTCCTGTCCAGCTATATCATCCCAGTGAACTTTCGGTCCTCCCTCAACAATCTCATCCAGAATCAGCTGCACCAGCTTGGGATCCACTCCTCTGACAGCCAAGGCCGGCTGCGGCGTCCGTGACCGCGTCGGAGTCTATAGAAACGCTAGTTCTAAAGTTATGTGATATAATAAAAGAAGAGATATCTTACCTCCTGTCCAGCTATGTCATCCCAGTGCACCTTAGGCCCTCCTTCCACAATCTCATCCAGAATCAGCTGCACCAGCTTGGGATCCACTCCTCTGACTGCCAAGGCCGGCTGCGGCGTCCGAGACCGCGTCGGGGTCTATAGAAAACCGCTAGTTCTAAAGACATAAGTCAAAGTACGAGAAGTATTATATTACCTCCTGCCCAGCGATGTCATCCCAGTGAGCTTTCGGTCCTCCCTCCACAATCTCATCCAGAAATAGCTGCACCAGCTTCGGATCCACTCCTCTGACCGCCAGGGCCGGCTGCGGCGTCCGAGATTGCGTCGGAGTCTATAGAAACGCTAGTTCTAAAGATAAGTGATATAAATAAGAGAAGAGATATCGTACCTCCTGTCCAGCTATGTCATCCCAGTGCACCTTAGGCCCTCTTTCCACAATCTCATCCAGAAACAATTGCACCAGCTTTTAGTCCACTCCTCGGACAGTCAAAGCCGGCTACGGCGTCTAGAACCTTACAGGAGTCTATAGAAACCGCTAGTTCTAAAGACATAAGTCAAAGTACGAGAAGTATTATCTTACCTCCTGTCCAGCTATGTCATCCCAGTGAACTTTCGGTCCTCCCTCCACAATCTCATCCAAAATCAGCTGCACCAGCTTAGGGTCCACTCCTCTGACTGCCAAGGCCGGCTGCGGCGTCCGAGACCGCGTCGGGGTCCCCCGGGTGCTGTGAGGCGCCCGCCGCGCCGGAGACCCGTTCGATGGGACCTGCGTAGCGCCCTGATTGTAGAATCAGGCGGGTGGGTGGTGATTAGTGGATGATGGGTGCGAGATGGGTCTACGTGAAGGGAGTAACTTCCAGACGATTCGGTATATTTGGCTTTTGGTTGACAATTTGATTTCGTAAGTGAAAACTCTCGGCGAGGAAGTTAAGTAGTTGGAACAAGTTGTATTTTCAAGTTTCCTTGATGACCAGGATTTAATGTTTGTTACTAAAACTGTATAACATTTAAACGTAAGACCTAGCTAGGCATTTAAGGTATGCGCTACGATTCGTGACTACTTATGTGTGGAAAAATCACGAGCGTTGAGCTCGCGTGCGTAAATAAATCAAAACAATATTATCAATGGAGCATATAAAATAGTTTGCTATAAAAATAGTCTCTTTCCTTCCTTGAAATAAACTTTTCAGTTTTCTTATGACCTAGTTAGAATAGCATAACGATCATACATCGTCATAGGTAGGTATAAATAATAGCTATCCATATTCAATCAATAATGAACAATAGCACCTAGGTCTTGCTCTACATACGAGAGAATGGAGAGTGATGAATTTGCGAGCTCTCAGATAGATTAGTTCGTAAAGGCTATTCGCCTGTCTGTATAAAATCAAGTCTAAAAGTCGCGCCATGTCTATAATGTTTTATACATGTTTCACCACGCGGAATCTTTTCAGTGAGACGCGGGAATACTGAAAATACGTAATTATTTTTTCATTTTCTGCAGTAGTGTTTAATCGATGCAAAAATACAAATAGCACCACCGCCGTGTTTTTGCGAACTCTTAGCGGTATTAACTTGTAACAGACTGTACTATGCCATAACCTTCCCCGATTCCCCTACACTTCTGTCTGCTGCCTCCCGACTCAGCAGCCAGAAGCCGCTAACTAATATTGGCGCGATAGACTCTTTGAGACCATCAGCAGTTCAGATTTAAATGCACGCACAATATTAAACCTAAATCCATTGTGGGGTAGGCATAGCAGCTTAGCCGTAACTAATACATATTCCAAGTTCTGCAGTACTGTTCAATCGATAGTGAACAAAAGCACCTGGATCTTGCTCCATATACGAGAGAATAGAGTGATGATGAATTGACGAGCTCTCACAGGTATTAATACAGCACGCAATATAGAATAGTTCGAGTTTATCTGCTGTTTCAAAGGAACAAGTTTGATCGAAAATATGTATTAAATCACGCTTTTATCCCATGTAGGGTAGTTTAGCTATAAAAAATTAAAATTAAAATTAAAAATTAAAAATTCTTTATTTCCATAAATCCTATTCACAAAGTTGCTCGAGGCTTCCCTTTAAGTAGTCAAAGACACTTGTGGTGGGAATACCCCGCTCTTCCCATGTTTACATTTTGTTTAGGATGTGTGTTACAGAAGGTAGTAGTTAGGTACACTTACTTATAATAACTTAAAAATATAACAATGCAGATCATAAGTATTACAGACATCATAGGTAGCAAACTATGTGGTCGTTTAGCGTGCATAAAAACAGATCTAAAGTAGGTATTAGATAGATTTGATTGTTGAGGTGTGAGTGTGATTCTTGTTTATAAAACCCTGTGAAGTAGTGAAAGTGATAAGTTTATAATATATCGGATGCTGTCCGATACAAATTTGAGTGGAAATACTTGGATTTTCGACTGTCTGTCATAACAGACAAAGGATTTGAATCAAGATTTGAACGAGCAACGGATTATCCCCTGGGAGTATCGTTTCTTTGATAACTTTTATACGATTCACAATCAATTACCACATTAGTATCATATAATACCATAATACACGACAGCACAACTCACTTATTGTGGGAATTTACTACCTATACATAACACAGCCGCGTGAACTTGCCTCAGGTTACTTTTAACGAAGTATACTTGACGGGAAGGTCAACTGCCGCTCAGACAAGTTATTCAACAAACACTTTATACCTATAGGAACTCAAAATCTTACTTCTCCTGCTAGTTTCGTTTTAGTCTAGTCTAGTTCTTACAGTGTCTCAGATCGCTTGTCAATTTGGGAAGGGAAACTGATGACACTTGACCAGGTTATTTTACCTACATAAACATATCACATTGCTTAATTAGTTACAGTACCTACTCACTAGCTTGTGAGCAAGTGTATATTGTGTATTAAGTAGTGTTTTATATATTTCAGCTGAAGCAGCAGCATCAAAATGCCTACTGAAACACGTTCTATGGCTAAAGAACAAAAGTTACAAAGACTAATGATAGAAGTAAAGGACTATGAAGCTCAGGTTGACCGGCTGGTCGATGAAAGGAATAACTTAGAGTGTGACATGCGAATGTTAAAGTCGAGCAAGGATACGATTAACCTGAAACTCACAAATGCCTACTGTTTACTTGAGGAATCTAAGGCAGATATTGATCACAAACAAGCTCTCATTGACATCCTGCGAGCAGAGATCTCTAAGCTACAAGTTACTTCAGACCGGGTTGAACTTTTAGAACAACAGCTTCGTGAGGCACTAAGCAGCCTAAATATCTTACAAAATGAGAAGCAAAATACAGCTATAATTCAGTCACAATCACTCCACAATGAACTGTCATTTGCCCTACAAGAGGAGCTTTCTTTTGCAAATGTGACAAGTGATCAACGATTTACTCAATGGACTGCACAAACATCTACTATAAATGTACATAATCATCCAAGACCAAAGAGATCTCAGCAGATTAAGGCAAAATTACTAAGAGCTTTGAATGCAAATAGATTATTAAGGAGACAACACAAAAATAAATATAAGAAACAAAATAGTCAATTGAAACGAGTAGTATTATATCAGGAGATTGACTCACTCAAGGCAGCTTATTCAGCTTTATCTGAGCAGCATGAAGAAGCAATGACCAAGCTAAGCCAACAATCTTCTACATTTGCACCGCCAACAAATAAAAATTTAATCAAACAAAATGCAATGAAATCATGGCCTTGCTACAAGATGATACAGACAAGAAACATTTGTCATTGCTAAGTGACACAGGAGACCCGTCTGAATTTTCATCAAATGACAGCGGGTCACCCAAGACTAAAAGAAGAGAAACCGTCATTCATCAATGAAAAGAAAACAGTGAAGGAGCACCAAGCTGTTTTAATACCACAACACTGCTCTCACCAATCTGCACGGTGCCCCCCCACCCCGCAGGAGGTTGACCCTCAGTGGGGCTGTGGCACTGTGTATTGTCAGCAGTCACAGCGAGGTCAGCATGCTACGATGGATTTGGAGCCCAGTACTCCTAAATCACGAGTCGAGCAGTCTGGTAGCGCCGCGCAGGGACTACATAGCTTGGACGCGAGTGCACTCACCACGCCACCGCGCGCTCCACTGGACGTCCCGAGCGCCTCGCAGCCGTGCGCCCGCGGCCCCGCCGTGCGCATCGCAGCCATGCGCTCCGCACGCCCCGCTGTGCGCCCCTCGCCTCTCGCTGTGCGCCCCACGCCCCACCCTGTGCGCTCCGCACGCCCCGCCCCGCGCCCCGCACGCCTCGCCATGCGCCCAGCCGCCTTCGTGTGCGTGGTCAGGTCTGCTCACGCCGCGCGTCGCCGGGCAAGGAGCCCAGGGTGCGCCGCTGGCGTTGCACACTAGCACGCCTACGCCCAGTACTCGTACCCAGCACGTTCAGCAGCTGCCCAAACCCGTGGACACTAATCTCGCTAAGACGGTCATCTTTAGTGACAGAATAGGAAAAGGTTTAGGTTACTTACTGCACAATCAACTTAATCAGGTTGTTGAAAATGTTTGTTTACCCCAGGCCTCGTTTGAACAAATTACTAATAGAATGTTAAACTATAACTTCTCTGAAAACACTACAGTGGTGCTATTATTAAGTCACAGTAGCGGTGTCGACAAGCGAGCCTTGACTAATTTTATTAATTCTTGTGCCACCCTAAATGTCCGTAACTGTATTATAGGCACATTACCTTATATTAAGGGACAAGTTGAATATAATAGTAGAATATTTAATTTTAATACTATGTTATATAAATTGACATGTAGTCATAGTGACAACTTATATACAGTTGACATTAATCTATTTGATAATTTTATATTGACAAACAGTACAATGTACTTATCTCTTTATTACCGCAAACTTTTAGCTAATTTGTTAGCTATGAACATTTCTGACCCGGTTACACATTGTACACCAGATCATTCTAGACTTAGGCCTCTTGCACCCAGGAACAATAAATCTCAACATTTAAACTAAACAATGAGACAAAGGGAAAGCCGCTTAGTATTATTCATCAGAATATTCAGGGCTTTCCTGGCAAGGAGCTTGAGATTGAGTTGTTCCTGGAGTCAAGAAAATGTGATATTTTATGCGTTTCGGAACACTGGTTGAAGGACTATGAGATGCTCATAAATTACGAAAATTATGAAATAGTCAGTGCCTTCAATCGAAAGTCCACTATTCGCGGAGGCACTTTTATTCTTGTTAATAAAAATATCAAAGCTAAAGAGCGAAAAGATATTGTTGGACTTTCGGTTGAATGTGTGTGTGAACTGTCATGCATTGAGTTGGAGAAACATATTATAGTGTGCGTATACAGACCCCCTAAAAATAGTAACTATGAGAGTTTTGAACTAATTATGGAAGATGTTTTAAAGATATTATTAAAATCAAAGAATAAATTTCATATTGTGTGTGGAGATTTCAATATAAATTTATTAGAAAATGTTGCTTTTAGAAGTCGATTTATCAGTTTGTTTAAGTCATTTAACCTAAACAACATATTTAAAGAACCTACTCGAATAACTGCAACCACAGCATCTTGTTTAGACAATATCTACTGTGATTGTGACTATTCAGACCAAGAAATAGTAAATTGTTGTAAATCAGACCACAATGGACAATCTGTGCTTTTTCCATGTCGTCCTAAAGTTGAAAAGATTGTTATTAGTAAAAGAATTATAAGCTCCAACCAAGTAGACAAACTCCATACTGCACTATCAGAAAAACTACCAGTTCTAGACTATGATACTAACAATCCAAATAACTTTTATTCAAAGCTTTTTATAACGATACGTGATGAATTTGAAGACAAATTCAAGGTAAAGAAATTAACAATTAATCCTAAATTTAAATTCAGCGACTGGGCAACTGTAGGGATTCGAACAAGTAGGAATAAGTTATTTGAGCTGTATGACGAAAAGTCTTATAATCATAGTGTAACTTTTGTTGAACATGTTAAAAATATTCTAAGATATTCAAAAATGTTTGCATACAAGCTAAAGCAATTTTCACCAAAAATAAAATATACTCTGCTGAAAATGTTATTAAAACTGTTTGGAAAGTTGTCAATTCAGAGACTGGTCGAAACAAACCAATTGAAAAATCTCATTCTTTGATGACTGGTCAGGGCATTGTTACTGCAGACGCTGATGTAGCTAATGAGTTTGAAACTTTTTTCAGTAACATCCCATTCAAAACTACTGAGTCACTTAACTCTTCGCCAATCATCGCGTCAAATCTTCTTAAAAACAATGTTCAGACTTGTGTTAATATATTTGAGTTTAGGCACATTAATGCGAACGTAATATTAAAAACTTTTAAAGATATAAAAGTAAAAACTACAGAGGATTTATGGGGCATGTCAGTAAGACTATGTAGTTCTTTAATTGATACATTAGCACCATACTTAGCCTGTATATTTAATGCTTGCATTGATCATGGCGTATTTCCTGATCTCATGAAGCACAGTAAAGTAATACCTCTTTTAAAGCAGGAGATAAAACGGATCCCAGTAACTTTAGGCCAGTATCTGTACTACCAGTTTTGAGTAAAGTTTTGAGAAAATTGTACTTAATCAAATGCTCCTACATTTCAACTTAAATAAATTACTACATGATCAACAATTCGGTTTTACGAAAGGGCGCTCGACAACCGACGCTGCTATTAACCTCCTACAACTTATTTACGGTGCTTGGGAGGAGTCGCAGGATGTCATAGGGGTGTTCTGCGATTTGTCCAAGGCATTTGATTGCGTTGATCATGAGACACTGTTGCTGAAACTGGACCATTATGGTATAAGAGGAAAAGCGCTTGATTTAGTTCAATCTTATCTCGGAGATAGGACGCAGACAGTGCAGATAAATGGTGTGAAGTCGATAGGATCTGCCGTCAGAATTGGTGTACCGCAAGGATCAATTTTGGGGCCGTTTCTATTTTTAGTATACATAAACGACTTGCCGTTCATGGTACAGAATCTAGCCAAGATAGTGCTTTTGCTGATGATACTTCTTTAATATTTAAAGTGGATAGAAAAGCTGTAAATATTGACGAAGTAAATGGCGCACTTGATCAGGTTCATAAATGGTTTACGTCAAACAATTTAGTGCTGAATTCTAAAAACTAAATGTATTAAATTCTCTTTGCCTAATGTAAAAAGTATTAAACACGATGTTGTTCTAAATAATGAAAAGCTTAATTATGTAACTGAAACAGTTTTCTTAGGGATTACACTCGACGCAACCGTTCAATGGGATCCACATATACTAGCACTGGCTAGTAAACTTAGCTCAGCGGCATACGCTGTTCGAAAAATTCGACAATTGACCGATGTTGCTACAGCCAGGCTTGTGTATTTTAGTTACTTTCACAGCATAATGTCCTACGGATTATTGTTATGGGGGCAAGCCGCTAACATTGAAACTATCTTTGTGTTACAAAAAAGGGCTATAAGAGCAATATATAAACTGCGAAGTCATGAATCCCTACGAGAATTGTTTAAGGAAATTGGCATTCTTACGCTTCCTTCGCAGTACATATTCCAGTTCCTATTTAAGAAACTCTGATATTCATTGTCGTAATACAAGAAATAAAAATAAAATTGTACCGCCACAAACTAGATTAAGTAAGATCAGTAAATCATATATGGGTAACTGTGTACGCTACTATAATAAAATTCCAGAGGAAATTTTAAAGTTAAATGATAGGCAATTTAAAATTAAAATAAAGAATACTTTATGTTTGAAAGCGTATTACAAGACTGAACATTATCTGAAAGACAAAGATGTCTGGTTAGTAGCAACAGTTGCTCCAACACAATGCAAGAGATAGGCATTATTTAAAAATAAACATGACATTATATTTTAGTGGTTAAACTTTTATGATATGTAAATTGACATGTATAGTGGTTAAATTTGACATTTCATACTTATTATTCTTAAATTTTTGACATGTATTTTTTACATTTACTGTAAATTTACTTTTTTGTTATGTTATTTTATTGCTCGTATATTTAAAGTACCTTTATTTTAAAGACGAAACAGTTAGAATAATCTACTGTAATATTATTTTTATTTTGTTGAGCCGTTTTTGGCTATTACTATTATACTATTAATTTATTTTCTAGCTTAGATAGGGTAGCATAGGGCCTAAAATATTGTCAACTTTAGAATAGGTGCACTTCTGGGCAGGTTTTGGGGGGTTTTCCTGTCCAGGGGGTCCGGCTAACTATACGTATGGAACACCTTTTTAAAATATTGACAGAATGTAATTCCATTTACTTGTCAATCACTGAGGCATAAAGTTACATGCTGTGTGGTTAGCCTGGCCAGCCCCGAGGCAGTGCCTTTATTATTATTTTTATTTTTTTTATCCCGCCCGTGCCGCGTTTAGAGTAGGAACACAAATTGTTATAAAAAATAGAAAATTTTGCATTAGAAATTTTCTCTTTTTTAAGTTTGAATTAGAATGTGACTTTCTTAAAGAGAATCTTGTAAATTCCTACTAAGAAATAAATTATTGAATTTGAATTTGAATTTGAATTTGATTAGGTTAATTAAGACGTACTCGTTTGCGTGAGCGTGAGTGTGTGTGTGTAAAAGTAGTAGCGTGCAAATTAGGGTGCATGCGACCATCATGCGACAGTGGTACTAAGTAGGTAGGCATTCGACTATAGGTACTTATTTCTTATATCGACATGGTTAAATAATTCTAACGGAAGAAAATAGTGAGTTGATTGTTTGTTTGCACCGGCTAGTATATGAAAAGCAACATGGTTTGCATGAGCCATCCCACCCGCCCTACGGTTTGTGGCCTTGGGATCGTTGTTTAAAAAAAAAAAAAACGACAAGTGGACAAGACGACGTGCAAACCATGGTTAAAAATGGGTATAAATAATCCATATTTCATGTTCTGCAGTACTTACTGTCCAATCGATAGTGAACAAAAGCACCTGCGTCTTGCTCTACATACGAGAGAATTGAGTGATGAGTTTGCGAGCTCTCAGCGGTATTAAGGTAATATTGGCAGGCGCGGAACATTGGTTCGTAGAGGCTATTCTGCTGATCTGAATATCGGGGTACGATCCTATATGTACATAAAATCACGTCATGTCCATTGCCGGGTAGGCAGAGGGTTAAAAGCCCAGAAAAATATTTCATGCATATTTTACCAATTTTAGGTTAATTCAGAAAGTTGTACGAAATACTGAAAATATTATTATCCATGTTCTGTGGTACTGTTCAATCGATAGTGAACAAAAGCACCTGGATCTCGCTCCACATACGAGAGAATGGAGAGAGTGATGAGTTTGCAAGCTCTCAGCGGTATTAATATTGGCGTTCGCGATAGATTGGGTCGTGGAGTGGTCGGGGTTCGATATTAAATGCGTTTGTATGAAGGTATCGACGAGGTGAGCACAGCATAAAGTCATTTTAGGCATGTCTGACCAATGTTGAGCCTTTACAGGAAAAAAATACTGAATGAATACATATATTTCAAAGCTGAACAAAAAAATAAGTACAAAATTTCTTTTAGAATATAATAAAATAATGCTCCAGTAAAGTAAAAGATGTTCTTACAGATGCCTAGATTCACCAGTTTGAAAAAATGCCCGCTTGCTTTGCCGGTAACAAACTGTAGGTTTTAAAGCAAGAAATAGAGGTAGGTAGGTGTGGGTGGGTACTATCGTAAAATGTTTCTCTATAATTTTTTCACATACCAAGCATTCATAAAAAGGCATTAGTATAAGAATGTATACGTGACATGGTATGAAATCCTTAAGTAATGTAGGTTACGTAAGGGTAAAACACAGGCAATAAGATGTATATAAGGTGTAAAAAAATCAACTGCAAATATTTTAAGGGGTGAACCAGCCCGTGAAACTGAACAACTTTCCCCTAGGAACATAGGTCGAAATATAAAAAAATTTTTTGGACCTTCCATACAAAATGTAACAGCCGGCCGAGTCAATTTGTATGGGAGGTCCAAAAATTTTTTTTCATTTCGACCTATGTTCCTAGGGGAAAGTTGTTTAGTTTCACGGGCTGGTTCACCCCTTAAAATATTTGCAGTTGATTTTTTTACATGCTGTATTTAAACAGCTGTATGAAATGGATCGATTTTATGTTAGACATGCTATGGTAATAAAATGCACGAATGACACCTACTTTATAGTACTGTAAACTTTGCATTGCATTGCAATTTACTTTTATTATAGTAGGTAGGTAATGCAGGTACCACAATCATAAAATGTCTATCTAATCTACATCGTTACACTGCTTGAATTTTGGATCCTTTATTATAACTAACAATTTAGAGTTCGAGTCGTTCGATGACTCGGTGTACCCTTCGAAAAAAAACTTGCTTTATTTACTATTTAATATATCATCAACACTCTAATACTTCATCTAGTTACCTTTAATACATACATATATCACGCCTATATCATTTGCGGGGTAGGCAGAGCGTAAACGGCCACTTACACCACGTCTGATAATAGTTTAGTTGAGAGTCACTTAGAAGGCTGTGTATCACCACAGTGACAGGTTGTCAGCCTGTCGCCTAAAATTTTAATAGACAAGCTCTTAAATCCCCTAGTCGATTCTTACGACACCCACGGGAAAGATATGCGGTGATCCTATTCTAAGCCGGCACCACACTGCACACTATCATCAACACCCCTATATAGGGTGAAATTTTACAAAAACTTTCCCCAAGGAACATAGGTCAAAATATAAAAAAGAAAATTTGGACCTCCCATAGTAACTCCAATCAGGTGATCGGCAATTTTGTATGGGAGGTCCAAACATTTTTTTCATTTTCCGACCTATGTTCCATGAGGAAAGTTGATCCTTATCACCAGCCGGTTCTGAGTTTTCGCTATCGGTCACTAGTAAAAATTCACCTAGTATACTTCGTAAAGTTCATCTTCTACTTACAGAAAGCTGCCTCTTGACGGCTGGCGGCGTGGACGCGGGCTTCACCGGGTACCTCGTGTAGTTCCCGTTGGTGGAACTGTTGGGCTGCGAGGACGACCGGCCCATGGACCGCGGCAGCGTCTGGGACTTCATAAGCGGCCCTCCACTTCCGCTGCTCGGGATCCGCCGCCCAGCTGTGGTGAGCTTGCGGCCTGCCACTGGAGAGGGGTAAAGTTAGAAATTGGGGGTCGTGAAGGGCTTGCAAAATTGTTAGTAAAAAGCGGGCGGATATAATATAAACTTTTCAGGATTCGAACCTGCATTTTTTGCGTGCATTGGTGATGCTAGGCCTGTGAACATTCCATGTTTAATTTTGGTTGTTTCACTCAAATGTTAGCAAATGAACTGAATGAACCTAGTATAAACTGTTACAAGATTCGTCGAATCATTTGACTCAGGATATAAATTTAAAAAATGGAGGTACTTAGATACACTACATTATAATTATTACTCTACTTTTGATGACCATCTATCTAATAATCAATTATTAACAATTAACTTATGGTTATAAATTTAGAATTTTATTTATATTCAGTTAGCGTAAAATATCGGTCAGGGTCAAAGCCTTTATTGCAATAAAACAAAGAGTAAAAAGCTATGACTCATACCTACACCAAGCTATATACATACCTACTAACAATGTACTAAACAACAATATACAAGGTTTAAACTACAAACTATGTTAGTCATAGCATATTTACAAGGCAAAGCATGAACTCCTTATGAAACCTTAAAAAACTTCACCCCTAAAAATTCCAGAAGCAACGACTTTTTCATCGCCATATCAAATTGCATTAATTAGTAAACGAAGGGCTTCAAAACGAAGGCCATGGTGTAATTTTCGACATAAAACCATGCTATTGAAACCAGAGTAAAGAAAATTTTCAGGGGAAACCCAATGAAAATTTAAAATAAAGCCACGGAAAACTCGTCACAAACAGACTTGGCGCTTGCTGAAATACAATTAAATACCTTCACATAAACACGAGAGGTAAATTACGTAGGCACATAGATTGAAATGAGCAATATGCACATTGTGCACTTCATTCGCCTTACCTAGGTGGTTTGTGTTCCTGAGCAATTAGTTGCGTTTCAACGCGAGCCAAATTTGATTACGACGAGATTTTCGTGGCTTAATTTTGCTTGTTGGACTATTGTTGTATAGACACTTACATACCTCATCTCGCTGATGATCCGAAATGAAGGTGAACAAGCAGTACCGTTCGCCATCAGTACTTAGGCACTCATCGCTTCAGCTTAAACGCTGACTAAGTTATTTTGCTTAGATACTTTGTTCATTTTGTAGGTTCCCCTCTGAAAGATTCCCTTACTCCGAACGCACAACATGAACTTAGGCATAAAGTTAGTCGTGCTATTGTCGAGTTAGTCACGTATTACTCATGCGTCTACCAGTGCCAGGGGAACAAGAATTAATCGAAAGATCGCGCCGTGAAAGCTATGAGTCAACTCTTTTGCTTTGTCTTGTTTTTGATACTAAAGTTTGAATAAGTACAGTTACTATAATACTTAGACTAAGTCATTATTTAGAGTTTAACATATTAATAAGAAGCGCGAAAGTAATTGAATAGCCGAGATTTTCATGGCTTTATTTTGCTTGCTTCGTTTATTTTGTATGTTCCCCTCTGAAAGATTCCCTTACCACTAGCGTAAAACATGAACTTAGGCATAAAGTTAGGCGTGCTGTTGTGGAGTTAGTCACGTATTACTCATGCGTCTGCCGGTGCCAGGGGAACAAAATTAATCGAAAGATCGCGCCGTGAAAGCTATGAGTCAACCCTTTTGCTTTGTATTGTTTTTAAGACTAAAGTTTAACTAAGTACTGTTAGTATAATACTTAGACTAAGTAATTATTTAGAGTTTAGCATATTAATAAAATAAGAAGCGCGAAAGTAATTGAAAAGCCCAGATATTTATGGCTTTATTTTGCTTGCTTCGCTTATTTTTCAGGTTTCTCTCTGAAAGATTACCTTACCAACATGAACTTAGGCATAAAGTTAGTCGTGCTATTGTCGAGTTAGTCACGTATTACTCATGCGTCTGCCGGTGCCAAGGGAATAAACCTAGTGTTTTAACAAACAAAACTAATAAGAAACGCTAAATTAATTAAATGGCTGAGATTTTCATGACTTTATTTTGCGTGTTTCATATAATTTGTAGGTTCCCCTCTGAAAGATTCCCTTACTCCGAACGCACAACATGAACTTAGGCATAAAGTTAGTCGTGCTATTGTCGAGTTAGTCACGTATTACTCATGCGTCTGCCGGTGCCAGGGGAATAAGAATTAATCGAAAGATCGCGCCGTGAAAGCTATGAGTCAACTTTTTTGCTTTGTCTTATTTTTCAGACTAAAGTTTGAATCTATCTAGGATAGGTATAGTCCAGATGGACTATAAATGAATAAGGTTGTCGTATGGACTTTTCCATACCTGATGATCCGAAATGGTGAAACAACCTGAATCTTTCACCATATGTACTTCGGCACACATAGCTTCAGCTTAAATGCTGACTAAACCGAATCTTTCTATCTATCTATTTATTAGCCTATACTAACCCACTGCTGGACATAGGCCTCTTCTTTATTGCTTAAGTTTTAATACCTACTGTTACCAAATTACAATTTAGCCTAAGTACCTGTTTAACAAAGTTAATAAGAAGCGCTAAAGTAATTGTATGGCCAAAAATGGCCATGCTACAGATAAGAGTATGCCAAAAGACCAATTTCGTATATTGCCTGCGGGTAAAGTACGGCCCCTCGAATAAGTCCTATTTGACGGCCGTGAACCCCATACTAGAAGACATGTCAACAATGAAAAATAGACTTTATGTCACAGCATAAGATGATATTCACAGCTGTCAAATAGGATTAATTCGAGCGGCGGTACTTTAAAATAGGTCATCATTGGCGAAACCTATACTTTATCCAATCGATACACTTTTACCTATTAGAAATGTATGTTACCTACATTCGACCGCTTAGCGACAGACATCAAACAGGCCAATCATTTGTATAGGTCTCGAGTTCTCGAACCAATATCCTCTTCATTGTGTGTCTCCCTGGTACCTATTACGTATTCAGTATTCAGTTTACCGGGGCCTGTATTCCGCTGTTTGAAAAGCCTCAAAAGGCGTATTTTTGAGTCAGAAATTTGAATTCGCACGCGACAGTGTGCCACGAATTTACAAACCGTTGCTCTTTGTATTCTGGTCACAAAAAAGCCCATTCTGGTGCGTGTATATTATATTTATCAAATAGCTGGTATTGGCAGATTTGTACCGATTCCGCTGAAAGTTTGAGACCAATAGAGGCATGCTAAGGCGCAAGCTTCACAGAGGAATCGTGCGACGTGAATCGTAGGATCGCATCTGTCAGACAAGCGAGCGTCAACCGTCATCGATGCGACGCGCGTCTTACGTGTGTAGCTCTGTCTCTTCTTTTGCATACATTTTATATTAAAACGAATTCAAGCGTCGCGATGTCGCACGTTTCACGTATCCGACGATTGCTTGTCTGACAGATGTGAATATGGCTAATAGAGAGAGGCATGTCGTGACCAGCAGTAAATGTTGTGGCTATTTAGTAGTGTGTGTCGCTAGCAGTAGCGAAGGGTCCATAAGCCTACATGCCGATTCCCATCGGCTTAAATGTCTAATCCGTAAACTCGCATAATTCTACTTGCAATTAGTAAATTATTTTGCAGCGGTATATTTTTCAAAATATCACCCTTCGCCACTGGTAGCTAGAAACACAACAGCAGCTAAAAATAAGTGAATCGGGGCCCCGATTGTACCCTATTACGTGGTCGGTCGAGCAGCATGTTTGACTACGTTTTGCTCGTGTCATATCGAATGTATCAAATGCCAATACACAGGGGACCTATTTCTGTACGCGACACCAGACAGACGATTTACGTTATCGAATTTCTGTTTGATTGAACGTAGGTATCAGGTACAAATAGTTGGTTTGGTTGTGGTTTGGTGAAGATATAAACGAGACGCTGGTACCTGCATACTTTTCTGCCTTTGATACTTGTGACTTTTTTGTAAGCTTTATAGTCTAGTAACTAACGTCAATAGCTGGTTATAACTATTCGGATTGACCCATGAAGCTGAAAATCGGCATGTAGGTACTTCTTGACCTCCTGTTCAAAATTAGACATGGAGCCCAGCGGGCACCACCCCCCTTAACCTTTTACCGCCCCCCCTTCTTTACAAGGCGCAACTTTTGAAGTAATTGACTTGGAGGGTAGTTTTTATTTTATATCGTGCATGACATCTCACTTAAAGCTTATTGTGTCCTCAAAATTACCCTTTAGGCCCCCCGGGGGCCCAAAAGCCCCAAAAGTGGGGTGTCCCGTCCTTGTATGAGATTTTCTTATTTTCAAGCTATCGATCCCTAAGTGGTATCAAAAGTTGCGGAATAAGACACAGATAGCAAAAAACTTTAAATATCTTTAAATGATATTTATCTTTAGGGCTTTGCCGAATATTAAAAAACAATAATATGTTGGTTTCGTAGTCAAAACACTTTATTGATCGATAGAGCCCTAGATATAAATATTATTTAAAGATATATTAGGTTTTTTGCAATCTGTGTCTAATTACGCAACTTTTGATACCTCTTGGGTTGGGAGTCGATAGTTTGAGAATAAGAAAATCTCATTTATGAACGGGACACCCCACTTTTCGGACTTTTGGGCCATCCGGGGGACCGAAAGGGTAATTTTGCGGCCACAATAAGCTTCAAGTGAGATGTCAAGCACGATATGAAATAGAAACTACCCTCCAAGTCAATTACTTCAAAAGTTACGCCTTGTAAAGAAGGGGGGGTGGTAAAAGGTTAAGGGGGTGGGCTCCATGTCTAATTTTGATAAGGAGGTCAAGAAGTACCTATATGCCGATTTTCAGCTTCATGGGTCAATCCGAATAGCTGTGACGTTAGTTACTAGACTATTACGAGGTTTCTTATAGAGAGACCATAAAATTGAACACGATACAAACAGTCTTAAAAACACCATTTTCCCAGGACATGTAATTTGTTATCCAAGTATATTAATGGTATGGTATTGAACTGTAGGAGTCATGTGGTGTAATGAACCATGTCCAAGTGCATTTAGGCCATCGGCTAGTTACGTTATTGTGAGTGGGCGTGCGTAGGACTGTTCAGTAATCGTATGCAAGTTATACTGCTTAGTTCATTTTTAAACATATGGCAAGCAAATCAAGCAAGTAGAAAATAGAAACTAAATTGTAAAATGAGTGACTTTTTTAGAGGTAGCTTCTATCGCGTATTTTGCTATTACTTGTTCAGAAATTCTATTTCTTATCTGTTTCTCAATATTGACTATTTTTGAGCATTGGAAAAGCATTTAACTACCATAATAAGAAACATAGGTATTCGCATAATTAGCACTGGCAGAGGCAAAGTAAAAGGGCAGGTTTCTGGGAAGATCAAAGTAACTACTGAAAAAAATATCTATATTTTTGAGTATTAAGCTCGTGCGTGAATCATGGTTAGGCATAAGCAAGCACTGTGTACCCATGCAAACATTGACGAAATTAAAAACAAACCGATCCCAACATACAATCCTTTTAAAACCAACCGAAAAAGGGTTATTGTTCACCAAAAGTTGTCATGATTCCATCTTTGCATTAGGTTATGTCAAACGAAGCTAAGCAAAGTGATACTCTTAGGATCTTTACATACACTCCGCAAGTAAGTATACGGCGGCAGCGTACAGCACCGCCAAGCTTTAATTAAGATGGTGATTCTTAAAGAGAATCTTGTAAATTCCTACTAAGAAATAAATGTTTTTACTTTGACTTTGGTGCGCGCCAAATGGCGTGTGATCAATGGGAAAAGAGGGTTGATCTGGGCACCCAAAGTTTTCCGGACGGCTACGTATTTTAAAAATATTTCGGCTCCTGCGGTGACGTCGCGCCGCCGCACCGCTCGCGGCGTGTATGTAAACACCCTCATTCTACCTTCTGTCGTCGCCTTCGTTTGACCACTGTTACTTTCCGTAGCGATCAACGTAGTCTTGGACTTCTCCAGACCTCTTCTCAATTTCAGAGGGGACTCCGTTGGTTTTTTTTCGCTGTGCTCGTTTTCGTCTACACCCAGTTTGCTTAGGGCCACTAGGTTCGCTACATAGGGGGATAACGGTAAACATTACTTAAAATAAACGAAAGATAAATAAATAGTTTAAACAGTTTGCTTACACAATTAATAATGCTTTTGTCTCAGAGAGACAACAATCTTTAAAAAAAAATGGGATTTAGCGCGACTGAAGTCACACTTCGGCGAATTTTTCATTTCTATCTGCAGATTGAGTGAGATCCTTTAACAACAGACTAGGACGCTTTACATACATACTACATAACGTTATAAAACATTTTATTCACTAAAAGTTTATGAACACATTTACTCAATCTGAGGAAGTGTAACTTTCATTCTCATTTTTATAATAATAGCTGCTCACGACAAGCCGAGAGCACTCTATTTCTCGGTTATTATTACGAACAATGACTGAGATGAGTGCTAAATTTTTTGCGTCGGCGATTCTGAGAGGTATTAAAAAAAAATGCGCCAGATTTAAAAGTTTGACGAAAGTAGTGAAAACTATCACAAATTGAAGTGAATTTAAGCTAAGATTTTAAGTAAGTTAAAATAAAATAAAAACTGACTGTACAAATTCTACTCAATGCAATGACTGAGATGACTTTATTTGCTTTGATGAATGTTTTCTTATTCTTATTTGTGTAAGCAAAATGTAAAATAGTTAGAAACCTGTACCCTACAAAATTGAAATGGAGGGAAAAGAAATATAAACAAGCTATTCATGCAACATACAGCCAATCATTGTACTACATTGTACACATATAAGACGACACTAGCTTTGATAAGGAACATTTACATCCACTTAGAAATTACAAGTTTTTTTTTAAGCTGAGATGTCTGAAAATGTTTTTTGAACACAAACTACAGTGCGCGCGAGTACATAGGCATCCTGAAATATGCATCTCTCTGTCGTTAACGCCAATATCACTACGAGTGCGACAAGGAGGCATAAATTTTGAGGATGGTCATGAACTTGCGCGCGCACTAGGTATTTAATTAAAACGGCAGATTTCTTCAATACACATTTTAAAATACATAAAACAGTTTCAGTCTCCCCATTCCTATCAGCAAATAAACAAAATTGTCAATAATGTGGTGGCCACACAACAATAAACATTTTTAAAGAATCACATAAGCCAATAACTTTATACAACATTTAGTGCCAATTTTTATTCATGATTTCTTTTGTATTCCCCTAATTTTATGGATGCTGCCTAAATTATATACTGCTAGCAAATGAAATAAACGGAAATACTCATAAAAGCACATACCAAGGAA
Organism: Phthorimaea operculella; assembly: GCA_024500475.1. NCBI lineage: Eukaryota > Metazoa > Arthropoda > Insecta > Lepidoptera > Gelechiidae > Phthorimaea > Phthorimaea operculella. The sequence continues at coordinate 478,737 of JANFCV010000208.1, forward strand.
GTGGAGCCGGTCTTTGGCCATCCCGAGGTTGGTCTTCATCTTGTCGTGAAGCCGCTGGGCCCTCTGCCACGCATCTCCTCGACCTCCCCAGCAGTCAACTGCTATGCCCCGCTCTAGCTCATAGATGCCTTTCTTGTACAGTTCTATTGCTAGTTCTTTCTGGCCTGTTTGGAGATTTGTTTTTGTTTTATTTATTTCATTGTTACATTTTATACCTAGTACAAAAAGTTAATTATGGGACATAAACAGTAAGAACATTTAGCTACAATCAGCACCACCTTTTTCAGTAACAAATAGAAATTAGTAAAAATAAAGTTGATATAGTTTTCAGAAAAGCTAGCCATTGAAGCCAGGTATTCATTGGGGACAAAATCCCTGGATTTTGTATATCAACAACTTCTCACGGCATTCGCGGCAACTTCATGTGTGTCTCTGGGGACTTGTTTTTGGAACATGGAAACAAATGTTTCGGGACAAATGTTCAAAAATTTTGTGAGTGTGTACGTGTAGTTTTCATGTTGCAAGACAAATTAAAAAATGGAAACAGTGTGGAGAAGCGAGCAGACGGCGATGCTAATAGAATTGTATGAATAATAGATTGTTTTGGGATTTGAAACATCCTTTTTACAAAAACAAATTTTGGCAACAACTGACAAGTGTGGACGGTTTGTTGCCGATACTTTGTATCTGGGACTTTGTTTATGGCAATTTCGCGGCGACATTTGTTGGGAACATTGTGTCGTATACAAAATCCAGGGATTTTGTCCCCAATGAATACCTGCCTTTAAATTTTATTACAATTCATTACCTAGGTAGGCATTTTCTCCATGCTAGGTAAATAAACTCAGCACATACACTTGAAGTAATAAGACAATTTAAATATTTGAACAGCTGAGACATTCAACAAACCAGTTTCAAAAGACTAATTTTTTTTTTTAATAAAATAATTTATATTCATCATAAAATAAATTTTCATATATCAACTATATTTTATTAAACCATCTGCAATGATTAACAGAAGCACTCACCTTCATTCTCCTCATCAATCTTGAGAGCTTTTGAAATGTACTCAAAAGCTTTCCGATGATGATGTTTCTGTTTGGCCAGCAGCGGGTCCCCGGGGCCCACATTGTGCACGTACGCCATCTCCTCAGCCACCTCCGTGCTCACCACGCCGTCTTTCACAACAACCTCCAAGTTACATTCACTATTCTTCTTCTCTTTATGCATCAAACGATGCGACGCCGAGTAGATATATTTGAACACAACAAACAATTGGTAAAGAATACTACGTAGTATATTGAAGAGTATTATTATAGGGAAGGAGACAACGTAAAGGTTTCTTTTGTGCACAGAAGGTTGCGGCTCATTTCGCAACGCAGACCCCTTGGCTAGGTCTGCATCGGACTTCTTCGATCTTCTATTTGGCGACCTCGTTGTTTTCCGCGATAATCTGCCGTTGGAGTCATCGCCCGAAACCATCAAGGCTATCCTTCAGTTACTCAACACCGAATATTCATACAATGCACTCAGAAAACAAAGAAAATCACGCGATTTTATTCTAAAAACAGCAACAGAAATCGTGATTGTATTGACAGATTTATTGTTGTTTTAAAAATTCATCCATCAGGATAGGCAATGGTACTAGCCATACAGCCTAGTCTTTTATTAGTTCTTTCTGTTATCTTTTCAAAAATAAGGCATTAAATGCCAATTCTTCTATAGTTCATTTCTTATTTCCAATACAAACAAGGCAAAAATGCCATTTCTTCTATAAATTCTTGTGTAATTTTCAGGTTCATAAAATTCCATGTCCGGGTTAAATCCATGTCAAAGCTCTCCAACCGTGGAGTTAATAAAGTCAAATATTGGATTAAAAGTGGCAGGGTTCGATAGAAGTTCTTGAAGCGAAGGCGGGATACTGTCTTTGTAAATATCTTGCAGCTTGTCAATTAATAAAATTCGGTTAATATTTAAAGCAGGACAGTTGAAAAATATATGTTCCAGCGTTTGATTTTCATTTAGAGAGCAGTCTGTACATAAAGGTGAGTTAATAATTTTCATGCGGTGTAGATGGGCTTTAAATTTACAATGACCAAATCGTAACCTGCATATTTGTGTGAAGAATCTTCTTTTTATAAAGGTATTATTCTTAGCGAACCAGGGTTTCTCTCCAAGATTCTTATTGATTGCAGCATACCATGCACCTTTTTCTTGTATTATAATTTGATGTTGATTTATCCAGCTTTGTCTAATTTCCTCTTGAATCAATGGGATTAAATCTCTCCATGGAAGTGACATTCTTCTGGGTTGTCAAATTAAGCTATTGTTTATTGTTCTGGCAAGGTAGTCAGCTGTTTCATTACCTGACACACCTTTATGTGCTGGAGACCATAAAAATTCAATTGAAACATTGGCGTTGTATAGTGTTTGCCACAGCTGTTTAATTTTATAAATAATATAATTTGTACTCAGAGTGTTATTCTTTAAAGCTGATAAAACTGACATACTGTCACTAATAATAAGCCATTTAGGGAAAGAGTGATTTAAATTGTTTATGTATTCTAAAGCGGCTTGAATTGCTGCAGCTTCTGCCGTAAATATACTGCAGGTTTTTGGTAGTTTATATCCATTTCCTGTCTTCAAGGCACTGTGATAGAATGCAAGAGAGACACCAGTATCAGTTTTTGAGCCATCGGTGTAAATATGCTGGTATTGTGGCCATAATGATAGTTTCTCATATAGCTCTTCTCTAGTTCTAATGGAGTTATCTATAACTATATTTATATTGCAAAATTTGCTTTCAAAAGCTCCTTCGTAACATGCCAACTTGTCAGATTTGTGAATGTTATGCCTTTCATTATAAACTTTTATTTCAGAATAATCAAGCAGAATAAAGGGGAATTTAATTGAAGTAGATGCAGAGGCCAAAGTTTGATTTTCAGCGATTTTCTCTAATAAGGAATGGTGAGTAAAAGAAAATAATTTCAGTAGAAATCTAAATTTGAGATATTTAAATCTTAACATCAATGGAGGTATATTGCATTCAACTTGCATAGAAACAATAGGTGTTGTTTTCATTGTTTTCATTGTTATTAAACGTAAATTTTTATTCTGTAAAGTTTCTAACTTTTTAACCAAAATAGGATTGGAAGCATAACAAAGAAAACTATATTCAAAGTGGGAACGTACCACAGACTTATATAACATAAGTAAAACTTTAGGATCAGCCCCCCCATGATGTTCTAGCGAGGGATTTAAGAATATTAAAAGCTCTAGAAGCTCTATCTGACACATAACTTACATGCTTATTCCATGATAAATTTCTAGTAAAAATTACTCCAAGAAATTTTGCTTCATCTTCTACTGGCAATAAGCTACCATCATAATATATATGAGATATTAAAAGTCTAGATCTACTAAAGATCACAACTTTAGTTTTCTCTAGACTAACACTTAAATGTAAATAATCAAAGTATGTTTTTAATCTTTCTAATGCTAAATTTAATTTGATTTCTGTTGCTTGCATGTTAGACCCAATACAATATATAGCTAAATCATCAGCAAATTGTAAATTTCTTACTTCGGTACCCAGTATACTATTTAATTTATTAATATACAAGATGAACAGCAAAGGACTTAAAATTCCACCTTGACAAACACCTAAATATGACGATTGTGGTCCATATAAATTATTTTTAAACTTGACATATACTTGCCTACCATTTAAAAAGTTGAATATCCAACTAATTAATTTTCCAGGTAAACCTAACAACTGTAACTCCGCAGCAAGCACATGGTGATTAACATTATTGAAGGCTCCAACAATATCAAAGAAGACACAAACAACAAATTTATTAAATGAGAAGGAATGATGAATGTCAAGAAAGAGATTATTCAAACTTTCGATTGCAGAGTGACCACGTCTAAAACCAAACTGATTTGGAGGTAATAACTGATTAGATTCAATAAAAAATTCCAGTCTTTGTTTTAGTATTTGTTCAAAACTTTACCTATACAGGATGTTAATGCTATAGGTCGATAAGAATTACAATTATCCGCATCTTTACCAGGTTTCAAAACTGGAATTAAACAATCAACCTTCCATTCAGTGGGAATTATGTCATTAGACCAAAGAAAGTTAAATATGTCCAAAATCATTTTTTACTTGACAATGAAAGATTTTTAATAACTTATATGGAATATGATCTAAACCAAAAACAGTATCTCTTCTAGAGCTAAGTGCACTAATAAATTCATTTAAAGTAAAAGGTGTAATTAAATAATCATTACCACCAGTGACTGGAGAGTTAACAGTAGTAGTGACAATATTTGGAGAAACGGTTGTGTACTTATTTAAAAATGCTGGTATCCAATCTGTGTTAGAAGACCGTATCACATTACATTCAGAAAAGATTTATTAAACATGCGCATTGTTTTCCATATTACAGACAGAGGTGTTAGCCGGTTAAATGTTTCACACAAAGCCATCCATGAAGCTTCTCTTTCCCTTTTAATGGTAAGTTTTTAATAGCTTGTTGTTTTTAAAATAGATATAATTTTCTAATGTTGGGTCATTTTTAAATTGAATGTAAGCAGCTTTAGAATTATTTACTGCTAAAGTGCAGGCATTATTCCACCAAGGCAAACATGGTCTTTTCCTACGTGTTAAATTTGGCTGCACTGAATTATTTCTGGTTGTGGGATTAGCCTCAAATGCACAATTTAGTAGTAAAGAGCAGAGATTAGAATAGGATTCCTGGGGTCGTTCAAAGTCAAAGTTAAAAATAGTTAATTTGTCACTAACTATTTCTTGATATTTTTCCAATCAACATTTGAAAAATTTGGACGGATGTAATTTCCTTGATTTAAATTGGAATTGTTAATTCTATTTACAGAACCAAGGATACTAGTAACAGTGGGAAGATGATAACTCCCATTGGATCATCATGAACTGACCAGCTACAACGTAATGATAATGAGGAAGAAACGAGAGTAAGATCCAATGCATTTGGTTTCCACACATGTGAACCCACAGTAGTTGCTTGGCCGTCATTAAGGAGGCATAAATTATTATCATCAATCACATCTTGCAAAATTATACCACGCGCATCAGTTGACGTGCAACCCCACGAAGTACTGTGTGCATTGAAATCCCCAGCCATAATAAGAGGCCCCGGTACAGATTTAATCAAACTATCAAGACGGGAATAAGTAAAGTTGGAAGGAGAAGCCAACGTGGGACTATAGAAACTAATTATTGTAATAATTTCATTGTTGAAATGTAACTGAACTGCCAAATTTTGTAATGAGTTATCAGAATGTGTGTTTAACAAATTGTAACGCAAATTATTTTGTATTATTATAGCAACACCATTGTGTTTAGTACCTATATCTAATCTTTCGATGTTAAAACCTTTAATTTTAATTTTTTTCCCTGGTTTTAACCAGGTTTCAGAAATAAGTGCTACATGAATATTATTATTATATAAAAATAAGTAAAAGCATGTAAATTACTAGACAAACTTTGAGCATTCCATTGAACAATATTTAACTGATCCATAAATTAGAATTTACTTAGTTTTATGGTCTGTGGTTTTATTGATACTGAATGAATCAAGTAAAGCGCTTTTTATACTTTGAGTAGAGATTGGGATGGGATTTTCAGCATCTTTACTAGCGGAAATAATTTTTATAATTGAAGAAATCAGAAGATTCATGAATTGTTCCGATTTAAACAATTGTTGAACTGGGTCTACTTTACTTTTTAGTGGGGAAGTTTTGTTATTAAAAACTTCAGAATACGAGGCCCTGCGCATCTGAACTTTTATCTCCTCTGCTTTTTGAATTTTCACTGGGCATGATTTGGCAATTGCAACATGTTTTCCTTTGCAGTGAACACAGACTGCTTCTTCTGGCCGTTTTACGCAATCTTTATAATTGTGAGAATCACCGCAGATTGAGCACCTCTGGGCGTTTTTACAGAATTTACCAATGTGCCCAAAGCGCAGGCATCGCAGGCATTGGCTCACAGGAGGCGTGTATGGCCTTACTTCGAAATACCAGCTGTTAATATCCACATAATCAGGAAGTACTGCACTAGCGAAAGTTATCGATACCGCTTGTGTTGGTACCAAGCAGGAGTTACCTTCGTCGTCTTTGGAACGTCGCATGAATCGGCGTACAGATACAACATTTCTGCAACTAGAAATTCCATCATATATTTTTTTGTTGCTCATGTATGTTGGAACGTTTGTTATTACCCCTGTCACTTCCGTTAATCTTGCTGGAATAGTCGCCCTCAACTTTAGCTCTTTTTGAGACTTGAGATTATTAAGAGCTGCATTTGCTAACCCTGGTCGCTCAAATATAACCGCTATTTTGTAACGATTGATTCTTTTCAATTGCTTGATACCTTTGTTACTAAGCTTTAATGCGCTTCCCAAGCCCATCAAGTCTCTCTCACCTATCGGCGTCTTGTCGTCCGCGCTCTCGTAAATTACTATATATTCGAACTCACCGCCATCCTCCGGATACTGACGAATGTAGTTTTCAGTTTTGTATGGCTTGTATTTGTCTACATCGTCGTCGCCCGCATCATCGCTCATAGCGGGGTCTTCTCCTTCGCTTACCTCTCCGCCATCGTTTCCCTTTTTACGTTTGCCTTTGCGACCCATGGCTGGGCAGCAAAGCTGTGTTGCTTTTTTATTGCACTATTAGAATATAAGTTACTAGTAATTAAATTTACTAAGAAATTATCAATTTATTCTGCAAAAAGCAATTTTAAAATTTTCTTTGAAAAATTTTCACCCTCTTGATTGTTTTAAAAATTCATCCATCAGGATAGGCAATGGTACTAGCCATACAGCCTAGTCTTTTATTAGTTCTTTCTGTTATCTTTTCAAAAATAAGGCATTAAATGCCAATTCTTCTATAGTTCATTTCTTATTTCCAATAAAAACAAGGCAAAAATGCCATTTCTTCTATATATTCTTGTGTAATTTTCAGGTTCATAAAATTCCATGTCCGGGTTAAATCCATGTCAAAGCTCTCCAACCGTGGAGATAATAAAGTCAAATATTGGATTAAAAGTGGCAGGGTTCGATAGAAGTTCTTGAAGCGAAGGCGGGATACTGTCTTTGTAAATATCTTGCAGCTTGTCAATTAATAAAATTCGGTTAATATTTAAAGCAGGACAGTTGAAAAATATATGTTCCAGCGTTTGATTTTCATTTAGAGAGCAATCTGTACATAAAGGTGAGTTAATAATTTTCATGCGGTGTAGATGGGCTTTAAATTTACAATGACCAAATCGTAACCTGCATATTTGTGTGAAGAATCTTCTTTTATAAAGGTATTATTCTTAGCGAACCAGGGTTTCTCTCCAAGATTCTTATTGATTGCAGCATACCATGCACCTTTTCTTGTATTATAATTTGATGTTGATTTATCCAGCTTTGTCTAATTTCCTCTTGAATCAATGGGATTAAATCTCTCCATGGAAGTGACATTCTTCTGGGTTGTCCAATTAAGCTATTGTTTATTGTTCTGGCAAGGTAGTCAGCTGTTTCATTACCTGACACACCTTTATGTGCTGGAGACCATAAAAATTCAATTGAAACATTGGCGTTGTATAGTGTTTGCCACAGCTGTTTAATTTTATAAATAATATAATTTGTACTCAGAGTGTTATTCTTTAAAGCTGATAAAACTGACATACTGTCACTAATAATAAGCCATTTAGGAGAGAGTGATTTAAATTGTTTATATATTCTAAAGCGGCTTGAATTGCTGCAGCTTCTGCCGTAAATATACTGCAGGTTTTGGTAGTTTATATCCATTTCCTGTCTTCAAGGCACTGTGATAGTATGCAAGAGAGACACCAGTATCAGTTTTGAGCCATCAGTGTAAATATGCTGGTATTGTGGCCATAATGAAAGTTTCTCATATAGCTCTTCTCTAGTTCTAATGGAGTTATCTATAACTATATTCATATTGCAAAATTTGCTTTCAAAAGCTCCTTCGTAACATGCCAACTTGTCAGATTTGTGAATGTTATGCCTTTCATTATAAACTTTTATTTCAGAATAATCAAGCAGAATAAAGGGAATTTAATTGAAGTAGATGCAGAGGCCAAAGTTTGATTTTCAGCGATTTTCTCTAATAAGGAATGGTGAGTAAAAGAAAATAATTTCAGTAGAAATCTAAATTTGAGATATTTAAATCTTAACATCAATGGAGGTATATTGCATTCAACTTGCATAGAAACAATAGGTGTTGTTTTCATTGCACCTGTTATTAAACGTAAATTTTTATTCTGTAAAGTTTCTAACTTTTTAACCAAAATAGGATTGGAAGCATAACAAAGAAAACTATATTCAAAGTGGGAACGTACCACAGACTTATATAACATAAGTAAAACTTTAGGATCAGCCCCCCATGATGTTCTAGCCAGGATTTAAGAATATTAAAAGCTCTAGAAGCTCTATCTGACACATAACTTACATGCTTATTCCATGATAAATTTCTAGTAAAAATTACTCCAAGAAATTTTGCTTCATCTTCTACTGGCAATAAGCTACCATCATAATATATATGAGATATTAAAAGTCTAGATCTACTAAAGATCACAACTTTAGTTTTCTCTAGACTAACACTTAAATGTAAATAATCAAAGTATGTTTTTAATCTTTCTAATGCTAAATTTAATTTGATTTCTGTTGCTTGCATGTTAGACCCAATACAATATATAGCTAAATCATCAGCAAATTGTAAATTTCTTACTTCGGTACCCAGTATACTATTTAATTTATTAATATACAAGATGAACAGCAAAGGACTTAAAATTCCACCTTGACAAACACCTAAATATGACGATTGTGGTCCATATAAATTATTTTTAAACTTGACATATACTTGCCTACCATTTAAAAAGTTGAATATCCAACTAATTAATTTTCCAGGTAAACCTAACAACTGTAACTCCGCAGCAAGCACATGGTGATTAACATTATTGAAGGCTCCAACAATATCAAAGAAGACACAAACAACAAATTTATTAAATGAGAAGGAATGATGAATGTCAAGAAAGAGATTATTCAAACTTTCGATTGCAGAGTGACCACGTCTAAAACCAAACTGATTTGGAGGTAATAACTGATTAGATTCAATAAAAAATTCCAGTCTTTGTTTTAGTATTTGTTCAAAAACTTTACCTATACAGGATGTTAATGCTATAGGTCGATAAGAATTACAATTATCCGCATCTTTACCAGGTTTCAAAACTGGAATTAAACAATCAACCTTCCATTCAGTGGGAATTATGTCATTAGACCAAAGAAAGTTAAATATGTCCAAAATCATTTTTTACTTGACAATGAAAGATTTTTAATAACTTATATGGAATATGATCTAAACCAAAAACAGTATCTCTTCTAGAGCTAAGTGCACTAATAAATTCATTTAAAGTAAAAGGTGTAATTAAATAATCATTACCACCAGTGACTGGAGAGTTAACAGTAGTAGTGACAATATTTGGAGAAACGGTTGTGTTAGAAGACCGTATCACATTACATTCAGAAAAAGATTTATTAAACATGCGCATTGTTTTCCATATTACAGACAGAGGTGTTTGCCGGTTAAATGTTTCACACAAAGCCATCCATGAAGCTTCTCTTTCCCTTTTAATGGTAAGTTTTTAATAGCTTGTTGTTTTTAAAATAGATATAATTTTCTAATGTTGGGTCATTTTAAATTGAATGTAAGCAGCTTTAGAATTATTTACTGCTAAAGTGCAGGCATTATTCCACCAAGGCAAACATGGTCTTTTCCTACGTGTTAAATTTGGCTGCACTGAATTATTTCTGGTTGTGGGATTAGCCTCAAATGCACAATTTAGTAGTAAAGAGCAGAGATTAGAATAGGATTCCTGGGGTCGTTCAAAGTCAAAGTTAAAAGTAGTTAATTTGTCACTAACTATTTCTTGATATTTTTCCAATCGACATTTGAAAAATTTGGACGGATGTAATTTCCTTGATTTAAATTGGAATTGTTAATTCTATTTACAGAACCAAGGATACTAGTAACAGTGGGAAGATGATAACTCCCCATTGGATCATCATGAACTGACCAGCTACAACGTAATGATAATGAGGAAGAAACGAGAGTAAGATCCAATGCATTTGGTTTCCACACATGTGAACCCACAGTAGTTGCTTGGCCGTCATTAAGGAGGCATAAATTATTATCATCAATCACATCTTGCAAAATTATACCACGCGCATCAGTTGACGTGCAACCCCACGAAGTACTGTGTGCATTGAAATCCCCAGCCATAATAAGAGGCCCCGGTACAGATTTAATCAAACTATCAAGACGGGAATAAGTAAAGTTGGAAGGAGAAGCCAACGTGGGACTATAGAAACTAATTATTGTAATAATTTCATTGTTGAAATGTAACTGAACTGCCAAATTTTGTAATGAGTTATCAGAATGTGTGTTTAACAAATTGTAACGCAAATTATTTTGTATTAATATAGCAACACCATTGTGTTTAGTACCTATATCTAATCTTTCGATGTTAAAACCTTTAATTTTAATTTTTTTCCCTGGTTTTAACCAGGTTTCAGAAATAAGTGCTACATGGATATTATTATTATATAAAAAATAAGTAAAAGCATGTAAATTACTAGACAAACTTTGAGCATTCCATTGAACAATATTTAATTGATCCATAAATTAGAATTTACTTAGTTTTATGGTCTGTGGTTTTATTGATACTGAATGAATCAAGTAAAGCGCTTTTATACTTTGAGTAGAGATTGGGATGGGATTTTCAGCATCTTTACTAGCGGAAATAATTTTTATAATTGAAGAAATCAGAAGATTCATGAATTGTTCCGATTTAAACAATTGTTGAACTGGGTCTACTTTACTTTTTAGTGGGGGGAAGTTTTTGTTATTAAAAACTTCAGAATACGAGGCCCTGCGCATCTGAACTTTTATCTCCTCTGCTTTTTGAATTTTCACTGGGCATGATTTGGCAATTGCAACATGTTTTCCTTTGCAGTGAACACAGACTGCTTCTTCTGGCCGTTTTACGCAATCTTTATAATTGTGAGAATCACCGCAGATTGAGCACCTCTGGGCGTTTTTACAGAATTTACCAATGTGCCCAAAGCGCAGGCATCGCAGGCATTGGCTCACAGGAGGCGTGTATGGCCTTACTTCGAAATACCAGCTGTTAATATCCACATAATCAGGAAGTACTGCACTAGCGAAAGTTATCGATACCGCTTTAGTCCTAGCGGTAGTTCAAAACATGCTGCACCTGAGAGAAGAGTTCTGAAATTTGGTACACTTAATCTTTAGGGTAAATGAATCGATTTGACCCGTAGTACACAATTTTAAAAAAATCCTGTGAGGAGTAATGACGTCATCTTTTTTTTGTATGGGAAAAATTTTTTTTTTGTTCCAAAACCTATCGTGTGTGGTATTAAATGAAAGGCCTTGCTAAGCCGATTCTAAAAATATATAACATTATTATATTTAAGTCACTTGTATAAAATTAAATAGGAAATAATTCTCGAAACATGCCACGTTTGGGCTTCTCCAGGTATGATACGATTGAATCATTACTTATGAAATTTACGTAATATAATGTGTAATATCCTCATCTCTAACCTCAAGAAAGGTACTACGGATTTTTTGTCTTAAAGTAATTTTTTTTGAATTTTAAAGTTACCGAAATTGATGAAAGCACACTTAGTTGAAATTTGGCATCGAAAGTTCAATTTTGGACATCGAGAATGATAAAAATATAGCCAGTTGAGATTACAATCATATAATTATGTACATCACATCATATTCGTTTTGCAAAAAGAATGTTATGTGCTTCGGAGGGCACGGTTAACCCTCGGCCCCATAGCAGTCGCTCTCTATAAATAATAAGATGGCGGCGGTCCGTCAGGGTCGTCAGTTAGGGGCTGAATAGTAACCATGGTTCATCGGGTCGTTCGTAGACTCGGTGTCCCACTTTTCAGCACAAGATTTATTAATAATAGGATGATAAATACAAATGCGAGAGAAGTTTTCGATTGATGGTTAAAGTGATCATTTCTCTATACACACATTATAATATACACACCGGCAAAATTAACGGAATCTATACATAATAATAAAGTTGTAGAGGGTCGAAAGCCTGTACATAAAAGATATTGGAAAATAAATTGTCAGCGAATTCTTGAAATTGATAACAAAACACGTTTCAAAAGTTTTCACATATTTTAACTACAGGAGACACATATTATATAGTCCCAAAGCAAAAATTGTTTAGCGCGATGGGACGTGTCTGCTGGAAAATATAAATCGAAGGTTTGGAAAACTACAGCAGATACATATACGTCCCCGAAGAAAAAATAATTCAGCTTGATTGGGCCCTCCTGCTAGCAATCAAAGGTTTTGAAAACCTGATGTAGACCATCAGGAGTACCAAAAATAGCCCAGCTTAAATAGGTACATGAGATATGCATATGGCCTCAAGGAAAAGAATATTTAGCATGGCGGGACATTTCTGCTGGCAAATAGCTAATGAAGGTGATGGATACCCTGGGAATAAATGTAAGGATGCTAGTGTGGGAATAATGTGTGTATAGACAAATGAAAATTATAAAGATGAACCAAAACTCCTCTCGCATCTGTATTTATCATCTTATAATTAATAAATCTTGTTCTGTCAAGTGGGACACTGAGTCTACGAACGACCCGATGAACCATGGTTACTATTCGGCCCCTATCTATCGACCCTGACCGACCGCCGCCGTCTAATTATTCATAGAGAGCGACTGCGATGGGGCCGAGGGTTAACCGTGCCCTCCGAAGCACATAACATGTTATTTTTGCAAAACGAATATGATGTACATATAATTAAAATCTCATCTGGCTTTATTTTTATCATTCTTGGTAACCAAAATTGAACTTTCGATGCCAAATTTCAACTAAGTGTGTTTTCATAAATTTCTGTAACTTTAAAATTCAAAAAAAATTACTGAAAGACAAAAAATCCGTAGTACCTTTCTTGAGGTTAGAGATGAGGATATTACACATTACATTACGCATATTTCATAAGTAATGATTCAACCGTATCATACCTGGAGAAGCTCAAACGTGGCATGTTTCGAGAATTATTTCCTATTTAATTTTATACAAGTGACTTAAATATAATAATGTGATATATTTTTAGAATCGGCTTAGCAAGGCCTTTCATTTGATACCACACACGATAGGTTTTGGAACAAAAAAAATTTTTTCCTATACAAAAAAAAGATGACGTCATTACTCCTCACAGGATTTTTTTAAAATTGTGTACTACGGGTCAAATCGATTCATTGACCCTAAAGATTAAGTGTACCAAATTTCAGAACTCTTCTCTCAGGTGCAGCATGTTCCATACATTCGGCCAGCGAGCCGCTAAGGCTACTTGTGTTGGTACCAAGCAGGAGTTACCTTCGTCGTCTTTGGAACGTCGCATGAATCGGCGTACAGATACAACATTTCTGCAACTAGAAATTCCATCATATATTTTTTTGTTGCTCATGTATGTTGGAACGTTTGTTATTACCCCTGTCACTTCCGTTAATCTTGCTGGAATAGTCGCCCTCAACTTTAGCTCTTTTTGAGACTTGAGATTATTAAGAGCTGCATTTGCTAACCCTGGTCGCTCAAATATAACCGCTATTTTGTAACGATTGATTCTTTTCAATTGCTTGATACCTTTGTTACTAAGCTTCAATGCGCTTCCCAAGCCCATCAAGTCTCTCTCACCTATCGGCGTCTTGTCGTCCGCGCTCTCGTAAATTACTATATATTCGAACTCACCGCCATCCTCCGGATACTGACGAATGTAGTTTTCTGTTTTGTATGGCTTGTATTTGTCTACATCGTCGTCGCCCGCATCATCGCTCATAGCGGGGTCCTCTCCTTCGCTTACCTCTCCGCCATCGTTTCCCTTTTTACGTTTGCCTTTGCGACCCATGGCTGGGCAGCAAAGCTGTGTTGCTTTTTTATTGCACTATTAGAATATAAGTTACTAGTAATTAAATTTACTAAGAAATTATCAATTTATTCTGCAAAAAGCAATTTTAAAATTTTCTTTGAAAAATTTTCACCCTCTTGATTCAAATTCCCGCCAAAGAATCCTCACCCTCTTGATTCAAATTCCCGCCAAAGAATTTGACAGATTTATTGTTTGACGTTTGTGAAATTGTTGCCATATTTTATGAGACTGAATATTACTAGGTGGTAGGTTCTTTGAATTGCCGTGTTGTGCCGGCAGAGTAGATTAGCACCATCCCCTCTCTTCCCGTGGGGGTGGTAAGAGGCGACCGAGGGATAAACCCGACCCAAACAGCCAGGGCCAACCGTATGGTGGCGGTTAATCCACCACAAAAGCATTCCCAAGAAGGGTTGACGTCTGGTAGGCGGCCGGTCGTAAAATTCAGCCAAATCCTTTTGCATCACGATTTTGTGTTCAACGAAACGTGTTGCGCCGACCCCAAGTAATTGGGATAAAGGCAGGAAGATGATGAGGTCCTTTGAATATGTATCCTGCGGGGGATTGTACAATTGTGATATTGTACAATAGACCTCATTCAAAAGATAGCATCAAAGAGACAATAGTAGTACCTAGCTAGTAGCAGCAGTGAGCTGCGGTGCGGTGGTAGTGGGGTGGGGCGTCTACTTGACAGTAGGCTTTTGGTAGAAATATTGATTTTAATAATGGCAACATTAAAAATGCGTTTTGTTTATCCTATTGGGAGTCAGCACAGCAGCACAGTGGGCCACACAAAAATTTAAATTAATTAGATTCAGCTTGTCGATCCTAAAAGTAAGCTAAATTTTATTTTTATTCTCATTTTCCTGACTCTGTGAAATCAATTCTTGTGAAAATTTACGATATAATACAACTGGAAAATATGACAACAAAAATTAACCACAGTGGACTTACAGTATCAAAACGTTTTTGACAGTTTGTCGAGTTGTGAAAGTGCGGCTGATCAATGCTAGAATTTTGGCTAAAATTGCATCAGCTTTTACAATAGGAATTGTTTCAGGTAAGAACTATACACTATAAGATATTCTCTATCAATCGGGCTAACTAATTTCACCATAGTTTATAACATATGGAAGTATAACCTGAAAACGTTGCAGCGCTTTTCTTACTGTTTTCCTCAACTCCGCAACATGGAAACCCGTTATTTTTTTTTCCGGGTTAACTATAAATTTATGTTTAAGTCATTCATAACCTTCCCGCAGCTGTTTGGCTTAGATTTCCTTTAAAATTGTAACTGTTTCTTCAACTTTCTGACTTACTGTGCAGATTGCAGGATATTATCCTTTCACTGGAGTAATTTCATTATTATGTTTCCAGTGTCAATAATGACTGAAGAACAAGTAGATCAGGTCAACAACCTGTCTGTGAAGGATGATGACGAGGATGTGGTGGACCCATGGAATGTGGCAGGAAAGTCGGAAACTGGGATTGACTATGATAAACTAATCAGTAAGTATACCTGATTCCAACAGCTTTCTTATTCTAATTTGTTTGGTATTGGGAGAACATGTTAAGTACCTGATCACCAATTTATTTAATTTGGCAAGAAGTATCTACCTTTACAGCCAAAACAGTCCACTGCTGAACAGCTTATTAACTAATTAATATTTTATTAAATTGTTTATATATTATTTTTATTTCAGAAAGGTTTGGTAGCTCAAAAATAGATCAAGAACTGATAGATAGATTTGAAAAAGTCACAGGCAAGAAAGGTAAGGATCCTGTCAGTATTTTGTTAACCCAACTTGCTTTACAATCTTATGATAAAAAAAATATTTGGATTTAAATTCTACAGAAATGAAAATTATAGCTGTAATAATTACAAGGAAAAGAAAGAAAATAATGCACAGCATAAGTTGTTCTCTTAAATTTAATTTTGAATTTTAAAGAAATATTTCTTGTATAAATAAAATGACTACAAATACTTTTAAGAAAAGAATGAGACAAATTTTGATCATGCACCAGAAGAGTAGTATCCAAGGCTACTTTACACCGCGTTTCTAATGCTCACTGCACATCGCCAACACACACTCTCACACATACATAATATACATTCACACACACTCACACACACGCACACAAGTGGTAAATGGTTAACTATTATATTTATATTTGACTGTTTGCTTTCGGTTTTATTTCATTTACATATTGTAAGCTTAAATATTATTATTACTTTTGTCAGCTTCTGTCCAGTTTGTTATTTTATCATTTCACCCTCGGAATGCTTGTTTGTTATTTTTTTTGGAGATGAGAAGGTTGGGGCTGAAAATCAGTGCAGAACAGTGGCCTTTGGTAACTTGTTCTGCAATAACTGAGCTTCCCACCTTTTGCCATATGATTATAGTTTTAGTATTACCTATATTCTACCACACACATCTGATTATAGCCAAGAGGCTGATTGCAGATAGAACAAAGAAGAGAAAAAAAAAAAAAAAAAAAAAAGTATTACCTACATGTGTGCTTTATTATTTGTGTATGTGCAATAAAGAAATTTTATTATTATTATTATTATAAATATGCATAATTTGAATTGAATTGTTTTCAGCACATCCACTCCTACGGCGAGGCATATTCTTCTCTCACAGAGATTTGCACACAATATTGAATATCTTTGAGCAGGGCAAGAAGTTCTACCTGTACACAGGGAGAGGGCCGTCCTCGGATAGCATGCATGTGGGGCATATGATCCCTTTCTTGTTTACTAAGTAAGTATAAATAAAATACACCATTTTTGGGCGGAAATGCATTAAATTGTATAGGGCATTGTACTGAACAATTTGCAGTACGGGAACAATGCTGAAAAACAAGAAAAAAATATTCTCAGTCAGTTGATCGTGAATTTTGTGTGGGATGTCGAAAAAGCCACTTCATTTGTCAAATTGGCGTTTCCTTCAGAACAAGGTGTATTCTTCATGAAAAGCTTTTTGGAGTATTGATGATTTGATAACAGGACAAACAAAATTAATTGTAAACACACTAACAAAATTAGCCCAAACTAACCAAACACATACCAAATTCCTGTCAGTATTAAAACTTTATAGTGCCACTATTATCCTAAAAATGTGCTTAAATAATTAACTGACATATTATAAGGGGTGAGCTATTTGTGTAACTACAACTTTCACCAAGGAACATAGGTTGAAACATGAAAAATAAATGTAGACTTGCTTGAAGAAATTGACTTGCACAACTGGTACATTTAAAAAGAAATTGGCATATGTTCTTTGAGGAAAGTTGTTCAGTTTCATGAGCTAATTAGCAGTCAATTTAACTTGATCACTTCTTTCCAGATGGTTACAAGAAGTATTCAACGTACCACTGATCATCCAACTGACGGATGATGAGAAATGTTTGTGGAAGGACATCAAACTCGAGGACGCGAGACAAATGGCTTACAACAACGCTAAAGATATCATAGCTGTAGGGTATGATGTTAACAAAACATTCATATTCAATGATCTGGATTTTATAGGGTAAGTTGAGGTAACCAAGTAATCAGTAACTGACATGTTGATTTGTATTATTGTGGCAACAGCCAAAGATTCTTTTATTAATGATTGTGTTATTTTTAAGTATGTATTGATTATTGAAAGAAGATAACATTTTTGCTGATAGGATTGACATTGAAAACTTGTTTACAAGAATTGATAAATATTATGCATAAGATTTAAGTAAAATAATACTCTTTTCTCGGTAAAATTTTAAATGACTAGAAAAGATAAAATTAAGGCTTTGATTCTTATTCTATTAGCGATTTTTGTCTAGGAATGTAGGAATCATGTAGGTATCTGTTACGAAAACGCCGCTATTTTTCACGTCATTTGTTTCTCATTGTCGTATAAAACATTCGGGAACTTGTTTCAAAACAATGTAGCAAAACAAATGAATATGCGGTGCGACTTTACAGCACGCTACGTCGCGGTTTATAAACACTCTAAAAATTGTTGTTCTATTTATTAGAAAAAGATACAGATAGTGAAAAAAAAAACGCAGCGTGTTTAAAAGTAAAGTAACTCAGGCCGCGCACTGAGGTGACTTTTGCCGGCAACTTATCTCTCACACACGTGTAAAGGAATGAGACTTCCGTGAGTCGCTGAGTAACAAAGTCGCCTGTATAACCAGGGCTAACCTTGCATTGTACCAAGGAAGACGTGATTGAAGCTAACGGGAATGGGTTAGTTGTAGCATGAAATGGGGAATGGGTTAAATATAGGCAATACAAAATTTTATCTACTATCTTAGGACCAGTGACACGAAAAAGAAGAAGACCTGGCATTTCCGTATTCGCTTACTTCCAGGCAATGTCCAGCGTTCTACCAGAACATGCTGCGCATCCAGAAGTGCGTGACCTTCAACCAGGTGAAGGGCATCTTCGGTTTCGGGGACTCCGACGTCATCGGCAAGATCACCTTCCCCTCGATAGAGGCAGCACCGGCGTTCTCTACCAGCTTCCCTTTCATATTTGATAACAAAGTTGTAAGTATATCTAAGCTAATCTATTAGATATGCTACAAGTAGGTATCACAAATACACCCCAAAAGGAGAAGGCTCTAGCCTAGCAGGGATTGTTGTAATGTGGTTGTTGATGGTTGGTTATTCTATAGTTTAGGTATAATATCAAACTTACAGCAGCAGTACTAAGAAATATACTGCAGAGTCTATGTCTTTAAAAACATTCTTTAACTAAGCTACATACTTCAAATTGTCTTTTAATTCTTCTTTTCAGTACCCCTGCCTAATCCCCTGTGCAATCGACCAGGATCCATACTTCCGTATGACGCGCGACGTCGCAGCCAGACTGAAACTGCCAAAACCAGCTCTTATACATGCCTCATTTCTACCAGCTCTACAAGGCGCGCAGCAAAAAATGTCTGGCAGCGATCCTAATTCATCAATCTTCCTGAATGACACTCCTAAACAGATTAAGAATAAGGTATGTTATCTTAGTAATTAAACTGTTCGAACCAGCTTTGATACACGTGTCTTTCTTACCAGCAGCGTTACAAGAGGCACAGCAGAAAATGTCTGGCAGCGATCCTAACTCATCAATCTTCCTGAACGACACGCCTAAACAGATTAAGAATAAGGTATGTTATCCTAGTAACTAAGATGCCTAAAACCTTGCCTAAAACAGTTCCTCATACGTACTTTTACACTACCAGCGTTATAAGGGACACAGCAGAAAATGTCTGGTCACTACCCCAACTCTTTAAACTTCCTGAATGACACTCCCAAATAGATTAAACACAAGTTAACTGTCAGATGATAGTCATGAAAAGCGGTTGTACCCATAGACTTATTTTATGTACTTTTTTTTTTCTTGTGGGGCACCGAGTCGTTCAACGACCCGATGAACCCTGATGTCAGAGTTTTTCAACCGCCTACTGCAAGTAGCAGGCTTCTGACATGGTTGTGTAACGACCGCCATCACGGGACCGACGGCTTAACGTGCCCATCCGAAGCACGGAACCATCTTACTTGCGGACAATTAGGTGGTTCAGCCTGCAATGTCCTAACCAGACTGGGAACAAATTCACAAAGTGATAAACGCTTCACAAAGTTGATTTTATATACTAGCGTGTTGTAACTAAGGATTCAAGGCCACCATACTGTAGGTAGATCATGTTCGCAAAGATTTAGCCAAGGCATCATCACTTACCAACAGGTGCGTTAAACAAAAGAAACTCTCATTGCCTTTAACGAAACACCCTGACTGGACTAGGTACTAGGTTTGGCAATATTCTTAGCCACTATCACCCGGTTATTATATTATTCAATGCTCAAAAACGTATGTACATATTATTTCAGATCAATAAATACGCGTTTTCCGGCGGCCAAGCGACGGTGGAAGAGCACCGGGAGAAGGGTGGCAACACTGACGTCGACATCTCATACAAGTACCTAACATTCTTCCTAGACGACGACGAAAGGCTCGCACAGGTAATTAAATAAATAATAAAATAATACAAGTCCCATAGTGCCAACTTTGTAGATGATTGATAATAAAATAACTACTTGGCTCGATTCCTGCACAATCATTCACAGATGACAATGGTATCATACATCATTATCTTCCTGCCCTTATCCCAATTACTTGGAGTCGGCGCAACACGATTTGTTGAACACAAAATCGTCTTGCAAAGGATTTGGCTTCATTTTACTACCGGCCGCCTACCAGACGTCAACCCTCCTTGGGAACACTTTTGTGGTGAATTAACCGCCACCATACGGTTGGCCCTGGCTCTTTGGGTTGGGTTTATCCCTCGGTCGCCTCTTACGACCTCCACGGGAAGAGAGGGGGTGGTGCTATTCTACTCTGCCTTCACCACACGGCTATACGGCGTTGGTGTCATACATTGGCACAAAAAGAAGCTGCCTCTTGACGCATAATGTCCGATTCGCATAATGTCCGATGTCCGTTTCGCACCAAGCTGCTTATTTTTGCCGATTAGAACATACGATAAAAAAAATAAAAAGTAAAAATGATTTATTTCATTCACAAAAATAACAAACAGTGAACATATGTTGGTGCACTTCTTTTAAGTATGCAATACTTGTATTAGAAGGCCCCGCTCTTCCTCAGACTTAAATGTAAATGAAATTTAAATTGAATTACAAAAACTTATTATACTATTTTATTAAAACTAGCCAAGTTGTATGTGTGTGTGTGTGTGTGTGCGTGTGTGTGTGTGTGTGTGTGTGTGTGTATGTGTGTTTAGGAGTATGGTGTGCAAGTATAAGCATGTAAGTAATATATTATGCGTATTATATGAGTTGTAATTGTACCGCAATGCTAAAGTAGACGTCACCTCAGGTCTCCAACAATTCTTCTGTTTCGTCGTAGTTTAGACTTTTTAACCATTTCAATAGGGCTTTTTTACATTCGTAATTTGTCAAAGGATAGATATTCAATGTTTTATTTAATTTATTGTAAAGGAAAGATGGATCAGTTGTTAGACCCTCAGCACGATCGTGCAAAATTTTGACTCTACTATAATGTTATTTATTTTGCTTTTCTTTTCAGATAAAGAAAGACTACGAATCAGGTCAACTGCTAACTGGGGAACTGAAGAAGATAGCTATAGACACCATCACACCCATCATACAAGAGTATCAGGCGCGCAGAGCAAAAGTAACTGATGACGTCATGAAGGAATACTTCAAGTTACGGAAAATAGAAATCTAAGGTTTTTATAAGTTCCTCACTGCACCTACAGTCGTTATTAGGTGCGTCCACACTAAGCGAGGCTGCTCGCTGCCTCACTGCCTCGCGCGGCATACGCTCGTACGCAAGTGAGCCAAGTTCGGCTGCGGCGCGTTGATTTTGGCTCGGCCCGCGCGCGTTCGCCGGAGCATAACCGTGCGTTGCCTCGTGTGAGGCAAGTAATTTTTTGGTCGTTAGCCTCGCGAGGCAAAGAGGCAGCAAGGCTGCTCGCTTGGTGTGGACGCGCCCATTATCGATAAGCAATTTGTATAATGACGGAGAGAAGTCCATGAGTTCAAATAATTTATTTCTCTAGTTTTGCACAGTACTATTTTAGAAAAACATTTTTTGTGCGAAAAGAATATCTCTCAGTTTTTAAGGTAACGTAAATCTTGCATTTCGTTGGTGTAACTGTACCTGCCGGCAAAAGGATCACCCCTTTTCTTTACCCAACACCGAGACTTATTTTCCCAATGTAGTCTGTAACTGAGGCCTATTTCTGAGTGTGCCATTCTGCTACTTCGCCATTTTGCTCATTGCGTTATATTAATTTGACATTTTGACATACCACGACTATTTAAGCAATTAATTATACTAATATGTTGACTGATTGGGAAAATAGACGAATGGAAACACATTCATTTGTATGAAAAAATAGTTTATTATTTATTTATGTATGTACAAAGTAAATCAGTGTCTTAAAAACGCATTTCAATGTTAGCCTAGATAAGTTAAGGCTGTGCTTAAAGCATAACAGTATTTATAAAAGTAATTTATTATTTTTCTTATTTTCTATACTGAAAATAAATTGGCGTTGCAATACGTATGTCTTTTATTAAAATTCTAATACATAAATAGGCGTGTCCACACTGCGCGAGGCAATTGCCGAGACATACGCTCGGGCTCACCCAAAGGTCATGCTCGGGCGAGCGCGTGTAGGCAACTCAAACGTACGCGTCCGAATTGGGTCGAATTGGCTCGCGAGCCACACGAGCGTATGCCTCACGAGCATTTGCCTCGCGCAGTGTGGACGCGCCTAATACTAAGAATTGGACGTTATCGACGAGTATGTAAAAAATGTTCTTTACTGTTATTTTTCATGGTATAAACCCAAAACCTAAGTTCTAAATAATGAGTAAGCATAAAATAGTTTCAATAATAAGGTAGGTACGCTTCCCTAACAAAATAAGTACAAGTTACAGCTTATATTAACAGAACCACAGATGTTTGTAAATTTTTAATTATTTTACATAGCCAGCACTAGGCTACGGTCGCAGAATCGATTTCAGTTGCTTATTATCTGAAGTATAGCACAGATATTTTAATATGCTAACCGTAAAGTTAAAAGGGTGTTTTTGAAGAAACGGACGCCATTATTATTCACTTCGTCTTTTGCTTCGTCTACGGCGGTGTACAGCGCTATATTTCGCATTAGTTTCTAAGACGCTTACCTATTATCATAATATTTAAAGCTATATATCTGGTCGGTCTTTAGTATTTCTGTCTTCGGCGTCCCTCCAGCGTCTGCACTTCGAAAAACGGCGGATTGTCATCGGGAGTGCCTCCAGTCAGCATAAACTCCAAGTGGCGGATGTAGCAGATTGCTATTCTGGAATTATAGGCGTTATATCAATATTTTATCAGGAACTTATATTATATTACCAGACATTACGTATCGGAACCTCAATTTCTGAAATTGAATACTGAAGTCCGCAACGTCTGGTCATAGTCTGGTCTAGCCAGTTATATCACATTTTCTACTACACGATTAGGGTGTGTGCGAAGTGAATGAATTTATAAGTATAAGCACAAAAAAATTAGTAGCAAACTTTCCTATGCGAAAATTCAAAAATAAAGCTTCAGTTTTGTGTAAGTTTTTCATTTTACGGTGGATTATGGCCTTCTCTCTCACAGAGTTTTCTGACTGTAGAGCGACAAAAAAGTCGCCTGTATGCACGCACGAGGTCTAAGAAATGACGCAAATCAGATGTAGATACGTACGACCCTCCCATCTATGTCCGCCTTGCCTTGCTTGCTACATTCTCACCTGAGACACTCGATCTTGGAGTATTTCTTCTTGCTCGGCTTAGTGACCGGCAGTTTGGAGCGCAGCAGGTCGAACGCGTGGTTCATATTGCGCATTCGCGTTCGCTCGCGGTCACAAGCAGTCTCTCTTAACTGGTTAATCTAAAAAACTCTATGTGAAACCAGTATATTCTGGGCCATCTAATAGTCCTCTTCTCACCTGAGACACTCGATCTTGGAGTATTTCTTCTTGCTCGGCTTGGTGACTGGTAGTTTGGAGCGCAGCAGGTCGAACGTGTGGTTCATATCGCTCGCGGTCACAAGCATTATCTCTTAACTGGTTATTCCAGATAATGTGAAACCAGTTTACCTAGACCTCTCCTCACCTGAGACACTCGGTCTTGGAGTAGGTATAAGTATTTCTTCTTGCTCGGTTGGGGCTGGCAGTTTGAAGCAGCGCAGCAAACGTTCGTATTGAGCGGATGCTCGCGGTCGCACGCAGAACGTATCCGCTCGCGGTTACAAGCAGTCTCTCTTAACTGGTTATGCTAGAAACTGTATGTTAAACCAATACAACAAGACCTCTTCTCACCTGAGACATTCGATCTTGGAGTATTTCTTCTTGCTCGGCTTAGTGACTGGCAGTTTGGAGCGCAGCAAGTCGAAGGCTCGGTTCATATCCCTCATTCGTGTTCGTTCGCGGTCACACGCAGTCTTCTTGTATTCTGCAACCACGAAGAAGACAGACTTAGATACCAAGCGGAGAGAGACAAACTAAAGATGTGAAAGGAGAGAAATGGAATAGAATTGGATGGACTTGAATTGAATTGGATTTAATTAAATGGAAATGATTGGAATGGAATAGAATTGAACTGAATTGAATTGAATGGTAAGGAAAGGAAAGGTCAGCCGCCAATTTAGACCCAGAGATGCCACTAAACCGTGCAGAGTGGAAAAGAAGGATAGGGAAGTCCGACCCCAAGTAAATGGAACATGGTCCAGAAAGAAGAATATAAGGAAATGAAAGGAACGGAATGGAATGGAATGACACGGAACGGGACGGAATGGAATGGAATTGGAGGAAAGGGAAGGAAAGTATGTTCTGGACCTTTCTCCAACTGCAACGCTCTTTCCTTCCAGCTGAGCGATTCATCATCTCCATTGCTCTTGTTATCCATAGACTCCTGGGGGAAGTCCAGCGAGGACTCAGAATTGGCTGCTTCGTGTGGTGGTGCGGGAGTGTCTCTGTATTCGTGCTCGTAGTATCTGGAAACTGGCAGCGGAAGTGTTTACAACAAGCTATCTGGCAGCGGAAGTGTTTACAACAGGCTATGTACTAGGGCGAACCAGTGGCGTTTTTAGCTTCAGAGGGTTCACAATACATATTATCAAACTCCATTGGGCAAAAAAAGGGCTATACTGCCCCACTTAGGCACAATATTGTGCATTGCGAGCGAAGTGTGGGATCATCGGGTCGTTTGTCGACTCGGTGAACCACATGATAAGTAGAAGAAGAACTACTCCCACAAGTAAAGGTTGGTTGTCGCTATCCTACTCTCTACTCTACTTAATCCGGTAGCACACAGAGGCGGCGCGGCGTAATGCTTTACATTATATGCGCAAGTGCCCTTACTTTTGCGTCAGGTCGTCAGCCCACTACGCAAAGAGTACGGGCACAAATTAGCGCCCTACGTGTTCGGATTCCGGCCAGGGCTGATATTTGAATCTGTTTACGTGATGGCACCATGACGGCAATATACAGGTAAGTGGATGGCACCAAGACCCTTACCCGTAGGTACGATTGTTTTTATGTTGTGAAACAATAGACGCTCTATAATTTGAGCATGTAAAACGTACCTACCTAACATCAAATAGTAAACAAGTACCTAAGTAGTTTACCTTCGTGTGCAGGCACATCCAGTTCATGTGGTCTGAAATAAGTAACTCTTCGCGGCTCATAGTCCTCTAGTACATACGAGCGGTGATGGGCTATCGTCTTATCGTACTTCTTGTGGGAGAATGTCAGTTCTTCTTTAGGCTTGTCATCTGCTCTGCCTATCTCTAGTATCACTCTCTCTTCTGCTGTCTTTTCTTCTTGTTCAGGCTCTTTGACAACTGTGTAGGGCTGGGTGGATACTAGGAGAGGTATCGGTGCTTCGTCGTCGTATGGTTGGTTGTACATTTTAGATAAATTTTGGTATAAATAGACCAAAAATTGAAAAGTATGATGCTTTTCAGTGGCCTCCAATCTGGCAATACGTAGAGCGATATAAAACGATCTTCACAAACGTCCAGAAACTTTCACTATAACAACTTTCCTAGTATTTTCACATAATAAAGTTACTTTTTAAGTAAGAAAAAGTACTAAAACCGTCTACTCAGTAGCTATGTATAGTAAGGACTGTGTCACCCACACCTCAACCTATTGTAATGGAGATCTGATCAAAGACTCTTGTATGAACAAGTGTTTCGGAACGATTTTGAAAAACTCTTTTGTCTCACACATTCTTTGTAACGCTGTTTGTTTTCATATTTACATTAAGTGTGTCATTTTGTTGTATGCCGCGTTGTATGCCAGTTTAGTTTTAAATGTGAGTGAAATTTTTAGGTGTTTGTGGTGGGTCTATTCTGTTGTAGGTACTATCAGCAGCAACACGAGTAACTTGGATAAGGGATCAACATATGGATAAAATAGTTCTCTCCTATGCTACTCTGTACAATTAATAAAATAATACTCCCCTTTATCCCTTTAATTATATCATACGTAGGTAGGATAATTAAGTTGCTGCGGATAGTACCACTAATACCAACCTAGTCCTAACCTAACCTATCAGTCAAAACTGGAAAGAGACTTTTCAAATCTTTTGCTTTTTAGACGAACTGTACCATTGAATAACATACGAATTTTTGGCTGTTATTTTCAATTTATACACAAAAAATCACAAATACGTATATAAAATACAAAAACATCACTTACAAATATGAAACACGTTACTAGAAATACAGAAAATAAAGGACTCTACAATATATTTTCTAGTAAAAAATATAGATTTTACTAGTCGTAAATTTTAGTCCTTACTTTTATTTTTTTCTTACTGTTAAACTGACATGTCATTCCTATAATAACGCTGGTTTATAAAGACAAACATGTTAAATTGAGAGCTCTCTAATTTTCTTAATTTCAGGATTTAAATGTCAATTTATTAAGCAGATATCATATTTTCTTTTGTACGTTGAACGATATTTCCACATCTAGATCTTCTGACCTTCTGAATCATTTTGGACAATTTGTCAAAACTACAATGAAATTAACCCCTCTTCACCTTCACCCTTTCTGAGTCAGCTCTAACTGTGGCGATATGTACTAAAGTTGACTGAATTTGAAAAGCCAAGGCCCGACTTGAAAAGTGTCAGATTCGCTCCAAGGTCTATCGTCCTCTTACATCATGAATCTGACAGCACTGTTAAATCGAGATGTTAGAATAGTCTGAGTATACTTAGATGGAAAGCGAGACATAGGTGTCTATGCATTAGTTTTTCTTCTGATTCTCCTCTCTTTGGCCTCTTCAATTTCCTTTTGCATCATCGCCTTTTGATAGTCGAGGTACATACACTTGATGATCGCTGGGAATTTCACAATGCCTGAGGAAAATAATAAAGGGTGTAAAGGACAGCAGCCTTCTGAAAACTGATATGCACGTAGCCCATGTTTCTCTTTTCCTCTAGGTGGTCCAGGAAACGACAAAAAACCTCGATCACCCATCCTTAGAACAAAATAATAATAGTACCTAGGTAATACGAAATCACGATCAGCTGACTGCCTTTACTATGGGAAGTCGCTGTCAGAAGTAAAAAGATAGACGTTTCCTGAAATATAGGTATTCTTAGGGGAAAGTTGTTCAGATTCATTATCTCAATGTACCTATCAGTATTCGGAGAGCTATTCGTAACGTCCCGTTTTTACCAATCTAGGCTAGGCATCAAAGTCTCTACCTCTCTAAAATACAAATTCCATTAGTTTACCTGCAAACACGGTAGTGACTACAGCTTTGTACATATTGTAAATCGGTCCCAATAGAGTGTCTGATGTTTCTTTGGGCTGTAAAAACAAGAAATAAGATGTATCAGTACTTAAAATGTAAAAATCAATACCTACCTAAGTGAAGTGGTAAGTGTCTGTTTTCAAGCGATTTTAGTTAATTCGATTTGTTTTTAAACTAGGCAAGATAAACTTCAGAAACTCTCTGCCGAAAAGAATGGAATATGCTGAACTCTACTTGACATGCGCAAAATTTAGGAAAAGGATAGCAATAGGTAGATTGTAGACGTATACGTACGTAAACTACATACATACCTACACATCTATTTCAGATCTCTTCAATAGAGGTTTTGTCAAAGCGATTTAGGAACAAACAACGGGAATTAATGTACCTTATATATTACAAATATGTATAGTACCATTAAACGTTTAAAACGTACGAAACTTCAGGCTATTTGTTAATAGCTCTGTCAATGATATGACCCAGTTGTACCAGGGCGCTATCAGCGCGAAGGAAGTAACTTCCGCTGAACTTTCAGTGGGCGTCAGTACTGGCCGTCCTGTGTGACCTACCAACCCCCTCTGAAGCTACGGAATTGCAGAGATTTTAGAGGGGTGAAGGGTAGTTTCAGAGGTCTATCAAATTGGTTGAATAAGGTTGAGTAGTGCTATCGCATAGTGTTTAAATTACGTATTGATTGGCTGACTTTGGCCTTCTGTAGAGACCTAATTCGATAATAATGTTTTGATTTAGCTAGGATAAAATACAATCTCATACATACGTTTCTACTGCGTAATAAATAACTTCAGTGAACCTAGCTTTATTCAACTTGTACTTGTGTTTGGGAGGCGTTTATCAGGTTCCTTTCCTACGTTACTCCCTGTTTTTTAATTGAAAGTAGGTTCCTAAAATGAACTCAGTTCTATAAGTCCTGTAGATTTGTATGAGAAGTATAAGGGGGTGCTCACTTGAAATAGTAGTTCTTCTCTATGAAATTTAAGTACCCAACATCTATCTAGGTAAGTACCTACTTCGAATACAACAATAATATTTTTTAATAATGATATCGCTAAAGCTTTAATTCGCAAATATGGTAGAGCAAAGAAACAATATTCACACACAGGTGCGTGATTCTAGTCCATACACTCATTGAACGGGCTATGAATGGACTAACTGAATGAAATTTCATTGATGTGTGCAAAAGGTACAACCGCGGAACGAATGGAACGATGTGCAAGGAACGGCGTCCCTTGTATGCGGGCCACGTGCGTGTACCAGGCTCACATGACTATGAAGAAGGCCGTATACATATTTGCAACTTGAACTTGAAAGTGGCCGAGCTTTCCCGATGTCTCATCGGCTGCTCATCGAGGCACACTACACTAAGGCGCCAGCAAACGTTACAGGTATTGTATCATAGGTTCTATCAGGCTCTATCATGCATTTCAGTCACTCGCACCTAGGTTTCAGTCTGAAAAACTGCTGGAAATCATGTCTGACTGAAATAGGTGTTTCAGTTGCAAATTGGTAGAGCAATCGGCGTAGGGATCTTGCTACGGGCAGACGTTTGCCAGACCGAGCAATCTCCGATACGAACAACCCAAGGCTCTTTGAGATAGAGCCTCTGTGTACTAGGGTTGCAGACTTTCAAGGAGGCAACCAATATTTTCCCCAACATAGATTTTCCTGTCCACATTTCCGCCCTAACATTCGGCACATTTACGTAAATGGTAACAAAGCGACCGATAAATATTTGGTAACACGAGTTGGTAATATTTTTTCAGATTTTTATTTTACCTTTTACAGTAGGTAGGTATTTAAATTTTGCAAAGCGATCGACACGAGAAGAAGAAGTAGGTAGGTAAAAAGGTAAAAGGGTGAAAGGGTATGAGGAACGAGGTCTAGCCATAAATTAAAGTAAGTAATTCAAATAATTTTAAGTAAATTATTGTGGGTGCTGTTTTTTATTATCAGAAGTGAAGACTGTTTTTTTAGCAAAATATTAGAATGTAGGTTCGGGATTTCGTATCGAATTGTAGATATTAGAATTAGAACTGCTTCGAGCAACGCGATCTTCCGGATGTAGAACTGAATCTTTCACGTTTTCACCGGTAAATTCCGGTAACGTTAGAAACCGGCAACTGATGACGTAACCACAACCACCAGGATCACAGGAGCGGCAAGGAGGTACGCAGTACGCACACGAATAGGCACATGGGTTGTCCTTTCTGAAGGTGTAAGTGCGGGTAGCCCATAATACGTTGATGTAGAGTTGAATTTTATCTGTGATTTAACTTACAGCGTTGGGGAAAATTTTACATGTGTGAGCAGAATTATTGTAGCTTGTGGCGTAAAATGAATATTTCGTAGTGTAGGTATAGCCTCTCCGTAGAGGTATGGGTTGTATTGTAATAATGTAGTTACATTGCCACCACAAGGATTAGGAATGTAGCGAGCTTACATTCTTCAAAATTATTGTGCTATTTTGTGATGATGATGATGAAGAAGAAGAATCACTTACAATAACTTTCCCGCATTTGTCGAAGGTCGGCGGTCGTCTGGTGGAGAAACTCCTCATGTACTCCTTCCAGCGCCTCATGCATTCATCCACGTCCTGCTGGTGGCCCCAGATGCCCTGAGCGTACGTGAAGTAGACCACTCCTGCCATGATACCCGCCTGTAGAGGAGATGATATTTTGTACTATCGAAAATAAGAGCTCAGCTGACGCACATTCTGCTGGTCCAACTTGGGAGTAAGAGAGGCTGGCACCTCAGGGCCCTTTTCCTGTCATGCGTATTTTCGCACGCGCGCGGATCTGGTCCGCATGCGGATGATAGCACGCTCCTGGTCACACGCAGGACAGGGATTTCGTTTGCGTCAATCCGCGTTCCGCGCGCGTGCTAGCCGTATGATAGGAAAAACATGTACCCTTAGGGCCCTTTTCCTGTCATGCGTATTTTCGCACGCGCGCGGATCTGGTCCGCATGCGGGCCGCACGCATCTTATCTTTTGATACATGTTTTTTATGTTTTTCCTATCATGCGGCTAGCACGCGCGCGGAACAGGAGCGTGCTATCATCCGCATGCGGACCAGATCCGCGCGTGCGTAAATACGCATGACAGGAAAAGGGCCCTTAGAGTTTCTTACTTATCCTACTAATATTATAAAGGCGAATGTTTGTGTGTGTGTTTGTTACGACATCACGCAAAAACGGCTGATTAGATTGACATGAAACTTTGCAGAAATATAAAAGGGCATCTGGAATAACATATAGGATACTTTTTACCACGGAAAAATGTCTCATTCCCACGGGATCACGCATTTTCCAATATTTTTGAAATAGGTGGCGTGACTGAGCCGATTCGCGTTTTAAACGTTTTCGCCGAAAACTAACAGCGACATCTCTTGGCGAATAATGCTTTTATCCCGCGGAATAATAGGTTGCAGCGGGTGAAACCGCTGACGGGCAGCTAGTTACAAATATTTCTTTTGACACTGGGGTGGGATGGGATAGGTGTGTCAGGAAAATTCTGTACACTTTTGTTCATGAGCTTCGAGTGGAGGCTGTACTTTGGATAAAATAAATTAAATAATAAGATTATCTCGTCTTAACTATTACCGCCTTCACCAAATGCGTTATGGTAGAGGCTCCCGGTGGAGGATATACCAGTATTCCAATCCAATCGAAATTCTAATACATGTATTAAGAGGCGCATCTTGTTTACTTTTGAACTCGACTCTACCTATCTACATGCAGAGAACAAACAGAACCAAGTAGAACAAAACATCTGGCCAGCCAGCTAGCGTGATAATTCTTGGGAATTAGAGAGAAAACTGTGCCTTATCATAAGGCAGGGTAGAGTAGAGACAGACAGACTGATAGGAGTGTTGAAAAAAACGGCAGACTGTGCAGCGCGCCCTGTCCCCAGTCTCCCGTACGTGCAGTAAACAGCACCTACCAGGGCAGCAGCATTCAGAGGAGCGACGTCGTTACGACATGCTGTGATTTCACCTGCGATACTAATATACACGAAGTCTATAGGAGGTTAAACATTAGCTTGGTACTACACTTTGCTTTTCTTCGCGTAATATTTCTAAACTACAGTTTTTACGTAACAAACTTTGTTCGTAGCTGAAATGTAGAAACGCGAGCATTTGATTTCAAATATTTACCAGAGTAGCTTGAACCACCTCCGCGGACCACTTCAGCTCGAGTGTGAGGTCACATTTGCTGGTCTTATCTACTTTGAATGTCGTCTATCCTAACCATGAATAGGTATGCGAGGTATGGTTAGAGCTATAGCAATAGCTAGAGCCTTTTCCGCCATATTTTAGTTGTCCGCATTTATCTACTATTACACGTGTTGCGTGTTGGTAAGTGATGATGCAGACGATGTTGGAGCATGCTTGACTAGGTGAAAAGATACTAACTTTGACAGCATACATGAGCTTCCCATGTCCCACGTGCGGGTACGTTGTGACTGGCGGTTTGGGGCACGTGCATTTGATGTACTCCTCCCTGTCGCAAACTTTTATACAGATCGGGGTGACCGGCAATTCTGCAAAAAAAGATCGTACTTTAGTACTTGGCAATCTACTGTGTCTACAATATTTCTAGACTTAAGTTC
The DNA here is from genome assembly GCA_024500475.1 of Phthorimaea operculella. NCBI lineage: Eukaryota > Metazoa > Arthropoda > Insecta > Lepidoptera > Gelechiidae > Phthorimaea > Phthorimaea operculella. The sequence continues at coordinate 510,746 of JANFCV010000208.1, forward strand.
AAATCAAATCCAGAAAATATCGCGTGTGAATAATCATTGGTTTCAGCAGTTCTTACAGTCTCTCTTTCTGCCACAAATCATGCCTTCATCCCCTGCGTGGTAGGCAGAGCGTCAACGGCCGTAAAAATACGATCGTTATCTTCTTCATTATCGTTCGTTCGTCGTTATCATACTTATAATTACTTACAATTGCAATAAATGTTTTAAAAGCTTATTCAGTAACAAGTTTTCGGAATGACTCTCAATTTTTTGCCAAACGTGGTGTAAATGGCCATTTTTTACAGCCGATTACGCTCTGCCTACCCGCAAGGGATATAGGCGTGATATCTGTATGTATGTAGTAACAAAACGTTACCGTTACTTAACGTAACTTAACAAGCCAAGGAGTTACATAATCTGTAACATAATCACCAGGAACCCAAGAGCTCGAGGAGCATACATCCTGCTCACTCGTACATTAGAAATCCGCCCGCCCTACGTGCTCGTATATTAGGGCGGGCGGTGAAACGAGAGAGCATTTCGGTTGGATAGAGTCAACCAAAACTACGTAACGTAACTTGAAAAGTAGCTTCTGGTGTAGGTACTATTTACACGTAGTAGGTACTAGTGGATTTACATGTTTTAGTATTTAAATGCAGCAAACATGCAGTATTGTGGTGGATTTTTCTTCAAAACCAGACGAAAAACGTAACGATAAACCTTAATCCTCCGCATACCATGGTAATGCTAAACCTTAAAGATTTATCGTACTGCCTGTTTACTAAGGACCAAAGAATAAATTAAATGTGATATTTGCCAGGCCTGGCGCACTCCGCGGCGTAGGTATAGAGTTGCAAGTACGTGCGGCGACACCCGCGGGGAGGTTAGTCAGTTGGTTGCCGCGCGCCGCACGTTACGCGCGCGCTCCGATGCCGTTCGCATTTCTTCACGAGATTTATCAATTCTGTATTAAGTAACTCAGCTTCCTACCTTATTCGTTAATTTTGTATGATAATGCAATTTTCATATTTTTTCTAATATTTGTGCTTTGATTTTCTTTCAATATCCTACGTTTAACAAAACATTTTATTTTTGTTTTACTTGGGTCACAAAATAGAGAATTTACAGAAGGCCAGCTCGCCCCTTCTTTCGATCACTTATGCCTACTCTTTAGGGTTGCTACTTTTACTGAAGTTACCTATCGTTTGTAAGTATGAATTAGGTATATGCAATTGATAAACTCCTAAATTATCTGGCCGATATGAAATATTTTTTACCTTATGGAAGTAGGTACCTATACCTACCTGAGTAGAAAGTCATATTTCTGATAGGAAGTAAGTAGGCCCCCACCTAAATCGGTAGATAGGTGGACAATGGGTTTGGGTCACGAGACTAGGTGGTAAGCGAAGCGACCCATAGGTAGGCAGGTAGGTAAGTAGGTAGGTAGAGGACCGGCCGGTGGCGATGACCGATACGACAAAGGGTTCCTCACGTCGTTCGTCGGTGTTTCCCAAGGAAAAGAAGTGCATCTATCTAAAAGAAAGGCCTAAAAAAGTACCTATCTTGCCGTCACTATTTTTAATAGGTTATTTACCTATAGTTGGAAGGTAGGTATTTTTGAACAGGGAGTCAAGCCATCATGAAAGTCAAACGTACCGTCACTAGTCAGTCGCACACAGATTAGCTACCTACCAATGTATTGGCGGGCGGGCGATACGCGCTGGGAACGGTAGGTAGGTTGGTAATTAGGTACCTATCATGACATGAACATGACGACACGACCAACGCGGGGACCCGCCCGGAAAAAAATCGGGCATGGAAGCTGTATCTGTAGCTGTAAATTGGTAGGTAGGTAGGTACCTACCTTAGTTTCGAAGTATACCTACTTACCTACTATAGGTAGTTTCGAAGGTCACCAGCTGCCGTGAAGAAAAAAAGTATCCAGGATCGTAATAGGTACCTAGTCCATTTGGACTACCATAGGTACGTACCTACCTGATGATCGGAAATGAAGATGACATAACCTGGATCTTTTGCTATCGGTATTTCGGTACTCATCGCTTTACCTCAAATGCTGACTAGGTAGATATCTATCTACTGTGGGTAGGTACCTACCTAAACCCATTTAACCTACCAAATCAAACTAAAGCGCAACCTACCTACTTCTACGTACGTACCTAAAACGCCAAAGCACATATTACGAACGTTTAAATTGAAATCCCTCCATTTCTAGTGTTTTGAAGTAGGTATCTATTTATTTATCAAATAAAAAAGATTCCTACCTACTTTTCATTATTTCTGTGGTGTTATTTTACACCCAAACACATCACAAAAATATTTTTCTTTACTCCCCATCCCGTCCGCCCGCACCGAACGCGCCGTTCACACTCAACCAGTTCCGGTTCGACACGGTTCCACAGAGCGCGTAAACAACGCGTGTGGATGTCTGAGTGAGTTTAGCCGCGTTTGCTCGAAGCCGACTCTCTGGATTGCGCTAGCCAATACTTACTTTGTGCTTGGGTGTAGAAATGTACTCCAGTACACTTTTCGTAGGTACCTATTTTCATATAAATCTCGAAATTCGCATCCCTACAAAGCGTGCCGGCTGTGACCTTCAGAGGCGGTCTGCGGCAAATGAACTTTCGCGCGCAGCAATTCGGCTCATTTTTGCTTGCGCGCGCGATCAGTAGGCTAATATAAAAGTAGGTATTCAAAGCCGGCGCGAAGGAAATTGTACTTTATTATCGCGCATAAAGATTTATATTTGTTGAATTGCTATGGCGGAGTGCGTCTTCTGTACCTGTACTATTATGTATTCTGTGTATTTGCTGGAAATCTAGATGAGAGATGGGAATTTAGGGTGTGAGCTTCAAGGTGCGAGCAGTTGCGGATTTACCAAGTTTATCACGGAGTTACCAAAATGGGTAGCAGCGGGCTTAGACAGCGGGTGAAACAGCTAAGTATATAAGGTCCTATTAAATTCACTGCAAATATTTTAAGGGCATGCGTAAATATGTATAAAAAAAACATCTAAGGCATTTAAAAAAAAATCTACACGCTAGATTTTTTTTTTCATTTTCAAACAAACTTTTTAATTAATTATGTGAACACCCTTTGACTGACCCAACTGACGTTCCGCCATGTAAACATGATTCACTTATACGGCACGCACACTAACAACCAACCAATCACAGCACGGCGCGTTTGGCGCGTAATTTAAATTCGTCGAAGTGTGCGTTTCTAGGACAAACAGGGTGCACTTTTTGCGTTTCGTTTTTTTTTAGTTAACCTTCCTATACCCGCGCTTTGGTCTGTGAGACCGACAGAATATTTTTAGGAATTTATCTTATAACACAAAAACGATACCGAGTTGAGACTTTTGCTAGCTGCCAGATTTGTGGATAGTTTTATGTCAGTGGTCACCACGCGCTTGTGGGGAACTTATGTGTGCGCATACTAGGCGCCAATCGGTCCGTAAGACCGACGCGGGTAAAGGTGTAACTTTTTGGGTAAGTATAAACTTTTTATTTACATTGTTTACTCGTTTTTTCTTTGAGTTATTTATTGTGTATATATATATATCTTAACCTATATTATTATTTTACAGTTTATATTCTACGCCGGAATAGAAGAATTTGTTGGAAGAATACAGCTCTGAGCGCCCCCGACCCCCAGGACGTGGAAACACCATTCCAGCTACGCGAAGAGCCACCCACGGGTCCGTTGGATGTGGTCGGCACCACTTAGGGTTCACCTCACCTCAGGGAGAGAAGCCGGAGCACCAACGGGCTCCAAGACAAGAGAGCGCACGAGCAGCCGTCCTAGAAGAGGACAGAAAGGTCCTGAACAGCGCAATCAGGACCCTTACTGAGGTCCAGGTCGTGCTCCGCATGGGGGCGGACGCGACCTCAATCGTCGAAAAGAGCCTCCAGCGCCTGATCTCTTCATACGGCGGGGTCATGGCCGCCAGGGGCGAACTGGAGGCATTGGGACCCAGATAGGGTGGTGCTGCCTAGCATAGCCTGACGTAGCCAATAGTGGCCATCACCTGACCACATCTACTACTCCACGTCGAGTAGTTAGGATCGTGGGCACAATCCCAGAAACGCCCGGCTACCACCGCTTACTCGATATGACCGCTACCTCGGAACCGCCTCGCGAAGAGGATGAGGCAGCCAACTACCGGACACGACTCTCCAGATGTAACGAGCCGCCGCTGGCTGACGGACACTAGCTGGGCCTCCCCCAAAGGGGAATCACCCTCGGCTGGTTCGACCTCGCCGCAGCGTGAAGTTTTTCCTGGACTACTGAACCAGACAACCATGTCACTCACCAAGTGACCACCCATCGCCCCACCTGTTGTCGCAGGTGGCATCCGACACCACGTTAGAGAGGCCATTGCCACGTGAACGTCTCCCCGCCAGCCGCAAGCGGCCGTCGAGAACTCCACGACGACGATAAACACGGTATAACTGGGCCACTTGCAAAAAATACTTTTGTTGGGAACATGCTATTATGGTATGTCCTAAATGTTATGGTGAGACTGAAAACTGTGTCAGTCTGTGATTTTGTATTGGTACTATAAGTGTTTTATGAAATTTAGAGGTTTATTTTTCTTTTTTAGATGAAAGAAACGTTTTGGATCTGTTTTTGTAGTACATACGAAAAAACTCTGAGCATTTTGTATAAAACGGATAGTCTAATAAATAATTAAAAACAAAGTGATTATATAATATATATTTTTTCATTATATCCTTTACTTTTAATGTCCAACTTTATGTATATTGGCTTTCTTAGAAAAATCGTATGAATCGAGGTTTTAAACTTTCGGTCTGTGAGACCGTGCGCGGGTATAGGTGTCACAAATATTGGCGCGGGTATACGAAGGTTAAATGCAGTTTTCTCGAAAACTAGCGTGTAGATTTCTTTAAAAATTTGCCTAGTACATGCTTATATTTTATTTGATCTGCCCCTAAAATATTTGCAGTGAATTTAATAGGACCTTATATACTCCTAGAAGGAGACTCCTAGTATCTCCTAATGACTTTTAAAGATGGCCTTCACCAGAGCCAGGCTGATACTACTGTAGTGGCACATAGCCACTGGAAGCGTATTGCTTGTCTTAGCATTATTTAGTATTAGGCAATCGAGCGTTCGAGCTCTAGATATGAAATTATTAGAATAAAGTAGACAGTCTAAGTTCAACTACGAACTAAGTCGTATCATTTCCTAACTACTCCCTGAGGCGCTCATCCTTTTATTGGATGGCGACCCTGCCAGGATCAAACCGGAGTTCTTGGTCCAAAACCGAAGCCAAGAAAGAAATGTTATTGAACTGCGACGGGCATGCAGGGCTGCAGCATCTTGCACTACGCTCGCCAATCAGCCTACCAAGCGTGGTAAGTATGGCAATACCCTTCGATAGGGGGAAGCCTATGTCCAGCGGTGGACTGTTGTGCCTGTTATGGTGACCTAGTTAAGTAATGTTCAAATGACCTGCGACGGATATGCAGGGTTGCTGATGCACTGCACTCGCCAATCAGCCTGTCAAGCGTGGTGAGTATGGCAATACCCTCCGACAGGGGAAGGCCCATGTCCAGCGGTGGACTGTTGTGGCTGTTATGGTGACCTAGTTAAGTAATGTTCAAATCACCTGCGACGAGTATGCAGGGCTGCTGCATCCTGCACTACGCTCGCCAATCAGCCTGCCAAGCGTGGTGGGTATGGTAATATCCTTCGATAGGGGGAGGCCCATGTTCAGCGGTGGACTGTTGTGGTTGTTATGGTGACCTAGTAAAGAAATGTTATTAACCTGCGACGGGTATACTGGGCTGTTGCATCTTGCACTTGTCGTACAGCTGCATGTCAGGTTTCCTTTCCTTCGTCCGGGCCAGGTTTATAGCGCGACATAGCTATAGAAAACTGATAAAACAGCTACATATATAGGGACTCTTAGTAGCTTCTAATGATGTCTTCACCATGGTCAGCTTGATACTGCTACTAAAATCGAAGGTAAGAAAGAAATGTTTGTGACCTGCGACGGGTATACTGGGCTGTTGCACCTTGCACTTGTCGTACAGCTGCATGTCAGGTTTCCTTTCCTTCGTCCGGGCCAGGTTTATAGTGCGGCACGGCTATAGGGAAACGGGTGAAACAGGCAAGAAAGAAATGTTATGTACCTGCGACGGGTATGCAGGGCTGTTGCATCTTGCACTTGTCATACAGCTGCATGTCAGGTTTCCTTTCCTTCGTCCGGGCCAGGTTTATAGTGCGACACGGCTATAGGAAAACGGGTGAAAGGTCTATACAGGGACTCTGAGTAGCTCCTAATGATGTTGATGATGTAGGAGGAGTGATGGATGATAAGGTCAGTTGTCCGAGTGACGACGGAAGAAGGAAAAATGGTAGTTACCAGCCTGACTGGTCCAGCCGGTCACTTTTGGAAGTTGACTTCGATACCATGTTTCAGGACTGCATGGAAGTATGTGGAACATAATGCTCGCCGCTACAGGGTATATTTTTTAATGTTGCGACCTAGAAAAGAAATATTCAAATGACCTGCGACGGGTATGCAGGGCTGCTGCATTTTGCACTTGTCGTACAGCTGCATGTCAGGTTTCCGTTCCTTCGTCCGGGCCAGGTTTATAGTGCGACATGGCTATAGGGAAACGGGCGAAACAGCTGTATAGGGACTCTGAGTAGCTCCTAATAATGTCTTCACCAGGGCCACAGGATACTGCTATTAAAACCAAAGGTAAGAAAGAAATGTTATGGACCTGCTACGGGTATGCAGGGCTGCTGCATTTTGCACTTGTCGTACAGCTGCATGTCAGGTTTCCGTTCCTTCGTCTCAACCAGGTTTATAGTGCGACATGGCTATAGGGAAACTGGTGAAACAGGCAAGAAAGAAATGTTATGTACCTGCGACGGGTATGCAGGGCTGCTGCTTCTTACACTTGTCGTACAGCTGCATGTCAGGTTTCCGTTCCTTCGTCCGGGCCAGGTTTATAGTACGGTACGGCTATAGGGAAACGGTTGAAAGAGCTATACAGGGACTCTGAGTAGCTCCTAATAATGTCTTCACCATGGTCGGGTTGATACTGCTACTTAAATCGAAGGTAAAATAGAAATGTTATTGACCTGCGACGGGTATGCAGGGCTGCTGCATTTTGCACTTGTCGTACAGCTGCATGTCAGGTTTCCTTTCCTTCGTCCGGGCTAAGTTTATAGTGCGGCACGGCTCGCACGCTATGCGCTCCGGACATTTGTTTGAACACATCTTACAACAATCCCACAGTACGTAAACGACAAACAAATAATTATAGAAGGGGATTTTGTTAGGAAAACATGTACGGGAAATTTTGCTGACGATACGACGGAAAATTTACGGGATCTTTGACGGAAGTAAGATGACAGACGACATCAATGACACAGAGCAATAAAGTAAAATGACAGAAATGACAGGTTACTAGTCTTGATTTTGCAAAAAATTTAACTGACCTCACAGTGGATTAACACTTACGTATTATACTTAGCCTTTACCTTGAAAATTAATGTAACAATTGTGAGGATTTTTTAGCGACTCCTAATATATGAATTACTACATCAAATCACTGCAAAGGTATTAAGTACAGAAGATTTTGAGATAAACAATGATAAACAATACAATCACAGTTCTCTTTTGAACATGTGTTCAGAGCTCACCCTTTAGAGAACAATTTAAACGATGCGGGTCAAAATGATAACCCCTTTTTTGAAGTCGGTTAAAATAAAGATATATGTAACAGAGATTTTAGAGGATTTTCAATCCTTCTTCTTAGGTAAATAGTCTTGTCGTCTTTTTAGATTAGCCTGATTGACAGAAGAGAATAGACACAAAAAGTACCTAAACGTCAGTTTTATTTACCTACGCCCCTACGCAGCAGCAGAAAATATTTTTTATTATCAGTATCTTGTATCTTGGTTTTATCATTGCTGGAACAATAGATAATAAAGTGGATATGCTGTAAACGAGTAATGGGCAATTTGCTTTAGTGATACAATCCAATCCTGTGATCTAATGTAATGATGATAGGTGCTGGAGTGCTGGGCAATCAGGGGCGCTGAAGTCTGGAGACCGGAATAAATAAGGTACGTACTTCCTTACCTTTACCTTCATTTCTCTTCTGCTGCCCTTATCTCAAATCGGTTGGGGTCCGCGGAAAATGTTTTGTTAGAACACAAAATCATGTAACATCTGGAAATGTTTTATGACCGGCCGCGCCGCCTGCCTGACGTCACCCTCTTTGGAAATGCTATTGTAGGTGGTATCACCGCCACGATACTACGGTTGACCATAGTCGACAGATATTCAATCGAAGTCAAAAACTCTACGTCGCCTTTTACGAAACATCATAAGTGGACCATTGATACCACACGAATTCTGTCTCTATAATATACTACCGGCTACGGTAATAACAAATTGCTAAGTTTTAACTATTGTGGTGTCTGGGTATACAATAAACAAATTATAAACTGGACAATGTTGGTTTTAATTGTAGTTTAGATACAATTCGATATTTATAATATTGAGACACAGAAAAAGTAATGTCACGAGTCAACAACAAGTTGACATGTGTCGTTGCTAGGGTGCACCACAGACAGTAACCATAGAGGCTAGGTACTATCCTCTTTACACCCTCCGAACTAGGGAATGCAATCTCGAGCCGAGATTGACTACTCGAGATCTCGGTCGAGATCATAGGGTTCGAGATTAACCAACTCGAGATCTCGTCGATTTATTGGTCGAGATCTCGGAATTTCGAGATCGAGATCGAGATTTTGCTTATCTCATATAAAAATCATCAAAATTAAACTTTCTTTCCATGCCATGGTACTGTTGTAATATTAATCAGGTCGGGGGATCCATCTCATCTTCTAGGCCGAAAGTTGCGGTGTGTTACCCGGCCCGGATCCCGGCTCTCCGAGCTTTGACTGACTGCCTCACTACCCCAGTCAAGTAGTATATCCCATCACTTATAACTTTAATCTGGGCCGGAAGTCTGCTAAATAAAAATCGTTTCAGCTGGACGCCGATGGCATTGCCAGTTGGATAGTTTCGTATTTTGCTAACGTATTCATATTTGTTTAATGAGTTTTAGTATAGAAAATCATATTGGCAATAGAATGAGAGTTGAGTGTCACTTGCAATGGCAAAAAAAAATGCATAATTAAGGCCCTCTCTCTTATATCCTCTCTATTCCATTCGTTTTACCCATTATGTCTAACAACAGCAGTTTTCTCCTGCTGAATAAATAATGCACTCCGGGTAGATCGGCAGACACCGGAAACTATGCTACGCACATCAATAAACACGTCAATGCCTTCAAGCTCAATCTCGAAATCTCGTTCAAAATCTCGACGGTATCCGTCGAGATCTCGAAGGATTTTTCTGAAACGAGATTTACTTTTTCGAGATCTCGATCTCGAAAAATAGCTCGAGATCTCGGTGATTTCGAGATCTCGCGAGATCGAGATTGCATTCCCTACTCCGAACTTTTTAGAGTTTGCAGCTTGATCAAACTCTTCTTAGTCCAATTTTCTGACTCAGGTCTTGAAGTCTTGGACCGTAGAGAGGTTTCGTGAACATGTCGGCCAATTGATTTTCTGAAGGCACTTGTTTAACTTCCAGTTCACCGTCGGCTACACGTTCACGCACAAATAGGTGCTTTATCTTAATATGTTTGGTACGCTTGTGGTACTCGTATTTTGGATTTTGTGAGAGCTTCACCGCAGATTCGTTGTCCAAGTGAAGTACTGGTTTTTCTAATTTTATAAGTCTGTTCAGTAGACTATTTAGCCACATTATCTCCTGAGTGGCTTCGCTAGCCGCAATAACCTCAGCTTCAGTTGAAGATATGGAGACGATTGTTTGTCGTGCACTCTTCCAGCTGATTGCAGCTCCTGAGAGCAGGCAGACCATTCCCGATGTGGATCTACCGGTCGGTATGTCTCCGGCGAAATCGGAATCAGAATAGCATATCATATGTTGGGGCGAGGTTAGACAGTAGACTAGGCCTTTCTCCACCGTTCCTTTTAAATAACGGAAAATCCGTTTTACTGAAGCGAAGTCTTGTCTGGTTGGAGATTCCAGATTTCTGGAGGCTTTGTTCACAGCATATGATATGTCAGGCCTTGTGCCTACTGATAGATAAGTAAGGGCTCCAACGGCCTGTCTGTAATTGAAAGTTGTTTTGCTTTCACGGTTTTGTTCCTCATCATCATTGCTGGTGTTTTCCTTGATAATGGGCGTTGGCGTGGGTTTGCTGTTTTGCATGCCAAACTTTTCGAGTAACTTCTTTGTATAGGCCTGCTGGTGCAGCGTTATTTTGCCTTTTTCAGCTTTAATTTCCATACCAAGGAAGTAGCTGGCAGGTTTGGTCGTAATCTTAAACCTTCCTTTGAGTTCTTTGATGAATTCATCGGCAGCGCCAGTCGTGTTTGCTGCGACGAGTCCGTCATCGACGTAAAGGCCAATCAAGACCTTGGATCTTCCTCTAGTTCTGTAGTATAGGCATGGATCAGCTTCACTCTGTTCAAAGCCATCGTTGACTAGGAATTCAGCAATGCATGTGTTCCAGCATCGTGGAGCTTGCTTCAATCCATAGAGGCTGCGTTTCAGTCTACAGACTCTCTTTGTTCCGTCTTGATAGCCTTCAGGCTGCTTGACGTAAATTTCTTCTTCTACCGTACCATTGAGGAAGGCTGTTGCTACATCGAACTGACGTAGACTCAAGTTTTCTTTGGCGGCAATAGCAATAATTGCTCGTATGGTGCTAAGTCGGGCCACGGGACTGAACGTCTTGTCATAGTCGACGCCTTGTTGTTGGGAATACCCTTTGACAACTACTCTTGCTTTGAATTTGTCAATCGAGCCATCCGGAAGTGTTTTGACTTCGTATACCCATTTGCATGGCAGTGCTTTTCTTCCTTTGGGTAAATCCACTAAGTCCCAGGTCTCGTTTTGTCGTAGAGACTTTATTTCGCTTAGCATGGCTTCTTGCCATTTTTCTTTGTAGGGCGAGTCCAATGCCTCTTTGTAGGTCATCGGGTCCTTAGGTATGTTGTTAATTTCGGCGACAGCAGCCAATACCTGATCGTCGTACCTTTCAGGTCGTTTTATTGTTGTCCTTTCTCTTAGGTTGTACCGGTTCGGTGTACCAGGGGCGGAGAACGGACGGGACTCACTGTCACTTGCAATGTTGTTATTATTTTCGGTTTCATGTTCCGTTTGAGGTTCAGGTTCAGGTACATTCTCAGGTTCGGATTCAGTGTCAGGATATTCAGGGATATCGTCATGTTCCGTAGGATAATTCTCGACCCTTTGAGTAGAGTCTGGGGCGTTGACGATGTCTCGTTCATGTTGGGTATCGTCATCTGAATCGTCAATGTCTATTTGAACTTTCTTTTCATTTGAACCGGTTGAAACATTGTTGTTGTTAGAAGTATCATTGTATGTGAAGTCTATGTCGTTTTCAGGGCTTGAGTAAAAGTTGCTTTTGGTTACTCTTACATCTTTGGAAACATATACCTTGCGTTTGGATGGAACGTAGACCCTGTATGCTTTGCTGGTGTCTGAGTAGCCAACAAATACGCCAGGAATTGCTTTTGGTGCAAATTTCGGGCCTTTATTGGGTCCTTTTTGCAGTACGAAGGCTTTTGAGCCGAAGGGATGCAGGTGATGAACACAGGGCTTCCTTTTAACCCATTTTTCAAATGGCGTTATAAAGCCAATGGTACTGTTGATGCATCTGTTTGAAAGGTAGTTAGCAGTGTTTATTGCTTCTGCCCATAGGTGCATTGGTGCTTTGGCGTCAATAAGCATAGCTCTGGCTTTCTCAACAAGCGTCCTGTTTTTGCGTTCAGCAATGCCGTTTTGGTGTGGCGTATAAGGTGCAGATAGGCGTCGCCTAATCCCATTGTTCTTTAAATAAGCATCAAATTTGTCGTTGACATATTCTGTGCCATTATCCGTTTGCAGGTGTTTAATTTTGTCTCCCGTAAATTTTTCCATTTCTTGTTTATAAGTTTTGAAGTGTTCAAGCACTTCCGATTTCTTTTTCATAGGGTACACGCGAGAGTATCTGGTGTAATCATCAATAAAAGTGACGAAATATTTGTTTTTTCCATTCAATGGAGTGATCGGACCACATACGTCGCTGTGTACAATCTCCAGGCGTTCAGTTGTCCTTGGAGTTGTTCTTTTTGGAGGGCTTGGAACTCGAGTGATTTTCGATTGAATGCATACGTCACATTCTGGCAAAGTCTCGTTTTTGTTGAAGTCGAGTCCAATCATTATCTCGTTGTTGAGGGCAAGGTGTAGGTCTTTTTCATTCATATGACCAAGCTTCCTGTGCCAGTTTTGTATGGAGTTTTGCTTTATGGTTTGTGGTTGAGTTGCAGGAGCTATAATGTCATCTATCGCTGCGTTGCATTCTTCAGCTTTTAGCGATTTGATATAGTAAAGTCCGTTTTTCTCAGATTTTTCCGCAATCATAAGCAGTATTCCATTTTTATTGTATACTAAGCCAACGTTGTCATAGAACGTTGCTCTAGCTCCATTTTTGGTCATCCTCGATAAGGAGAGGAGGTTTTTGCATAGGTCAGGAACGTACAGCGCGTTTTCGAGGTGAATCTTTCTGTTTTCACTTGAAAGTGTGACTCTTCCTTCTCCTTCGATATCAGAAGAAAATTTTTTCGATGCAAACTGTAGTTTCCTTGACGTTTTCTTCATGTTTTGAAAGTATTCCGAGTGGAAAGTCATGTGGGACGTACATCCACTGTCGAGTACCCATCTGTCATCAACGTCGTTGTTATCTGAAGATAGGAAGCATTCCTCACTGAGTAAGTAGACATTCCTCGGTGTAGGGGGATTGTTCAGTGTTTGGTTCTTCAGCGTAAAGACATAAGAAGGCACTGTCACAAGCTTTAGGGCTTGGTTTTTTCTTGTTGTTAGTCTTCCAGCAATTGGAGCATATTTTGTGGTTCCTTTTCTGAAAGATTTTGTTTCCCGTCTTCTTGCATATTTTGCAGATAGCGAGAAGTGCATCTTCTGTCTCTGAAGGTTGACTCGAGGTCCCGACGTTCGTGTTGTGGTGGCGAGCATCGTATTCATCGATAATTTTTTGTTTGAGCTCGTCCGGTTTTGGCAGGGTGTCTCTTGTTTCAATGGCCACACGAAAGTTTTCATATTCTGACGACAAGCTGTACAACATGATTATTGTCAACAGGTCCTCATTTATGGCTACGTCCATTTCGTTGAGTTTGTCGACAATATCCATAAAGTTGCGGAGATGTTCGCGGATGTCGCTGCCTTCGTCAAGTTTTGACAGTATAAGCCTTTTCAAGAGTGCTGCCTTTTTAGCAGGGCCTTTGCTTGCATATATGGTTTTTAGTTTCTCCCATAGTGCGTTTGCCGTTGCGCATTTTTTGATGTCTTTTAGTTGGGAAGGGGCGATTATTAAGATGAGTTCGCATCTCGCTTCTCTGTCCCCTTGTTTCTCCTCTGCAGTTTCTCTCATTTGCAAGAGGGGTCTCAATATACTGCCACAGTTTGTTTTTTGTCAGCAGGGCTTCTGCCTGTATTACCCAGGTGTCATAGTTATCAGAGTTGAGTGGATCGATACTGTATTTGGGCATTTTCGTTGGTACTGGTTCGGTACGATTTTTTTGTTTTGCCACGAAAGTATTTTGTTCAAACTCTAGCGATCTTTAGATCTTATTTACATTCTGCTACCATTTTAACTATTGTGGTGTCTGGGTATACAATAAACAAATTATAAACTGGACAATGTTGGTTTTAATTGTAGTTTAGATACAATTCGATATTTATAATATTGAGACACAGAAAAAGTAATGTCACGAGTCAACAACAAGTTGACATGTGTCGTTGCTAGGGTGCACCACAGACAGTAACCATAGAGGCTAGGTACTATCCTCTTTACACTAAGTTAGTTCTAATATTTAATACCTAGGCAGATTTTGGTACCTACTTACCGACAAGTCGTGGACATCGTTGAGGATATGACTTTTTACTGGACATCTTTCACGCAATACTCATAGGAAACTGTTTTTTTATTAATTTTATTTAAATGGCACAAATCACCATTTTCACATTTTCACTTATTTGTTTACGAGCAATTAACAATTTGTATTTTTTACTAAGTATAAAAATCACATAGTCACAAGTGCCACCGATCATGGCCTATCTGATTCGTAGCTCGGCTATACCTAAGTTCAATAATAAAATTACAGGTAAAATTCGATCTCCAATACCTACGTAGAGGTAACTGGTAAGATATTTGCAGCTGGCTTCGAAATGTACTACAAATTTTATCTGTATTGGTGGTTGGTATAATATTGGGTAGGAACTTTTATTAGTTGCGAGTTAACGGGGATAAGGCTTTCAGACACAAACAGTTAAATACTAAGGTGCTACTCATCTACTCGAAAATATCTGCTATTGTATAGGAAGTTTTACGTACTCGTACACGACGCTTTGACTAATACATTGCATGTAGTTACTAGGTACTTACCTGACGCTACGCATGTATTGGGTGAACTTTTACTAGTGACCAAAAGCGAACACACAGAATCGGCTGGTGATAAGGCACAACTTTCCCCAAGGAACATAGGTCGAAGTACCTACGATAAAAAATTTTGGCCACCCATAGTAACTGAAATCAGCCGATCGGCAAGTTTGTATGGGAGGACTAAATTTTTTTTCGTATTTCGACCTATGTTCCTTGGGGAATGTTGTGCCTTATCACCAGCTGGTTCTGAGTTTTCGCTATCGGTCACTAGTAAAATTTCACCCTATAGAATTTTATCATCTTCTAAGTTTGTAAGGGTCTCCTTTGTGCGAATTTCTTTTTTTCGCTCTATCGCCAGCAAATCTACCTACCTATGGGATCTAGGTACTTATACTGGTTTTTCTTAGTATTTGTATGAAAAACAGTACGTTCAGTCACTCTGAATATAGGTAGGCAACCAAAGATATGAGTGTACCTATTATGTATAGTCCAGATGGACTATGGATGCGAATCTGCGAGGCATCGGTCTCACAAGTGTCTTGCGACAACTCTTGTGAGTTTCGTCCTCTACGATAAGCTACTTGTACACATTAAAGTGTGTTACTAAACTATAGGAGGAACCCTTATTCACTTAGTCAGCATTTAAGCTGAAGCGATGAGTGTCGAAGTACCGCTGGCGGAAGGTCCTGGTTGTTTCACCTTCATTTCGGTTCAAGATATGAGTGTGTATGTATTCCCGTTCCTGCCTATTACCAAAGTTTAGATTCATAAGTTCAGCTACAAGTACGTGAACGAGCGTTCCGTAGCCGTCCAGCGTCCACCCGGACGCTGCGTGGTGATAAGCGCCCACGCGTGGACGCTATCTGCGTTGTCGCAAGCAGAGCATCCGCGCGCCTAGCCTAGATAACGGTTGCGAAATTTGCCAAAAACACCGATCGTTCAAGGGCTCAGAGCATTGCCAGATCAGGATTAGGGGGAAGAAAAGCACGACCCAAGAATGGCCAAAAATCCAGCCACATAACATAACGGTTGCGAAATTTACCAAAAACACCGATCGTTCAAGGGCTTAGCGGAGTTGCCAGATCAGGATTAGGGGGAAGAAAAGAATAACTCGAGAATAGCAAAAAAACCAGCCACATAACGGTTGCGAAATTTGCCAAAAACGCCGATCGTTCAAGGGCTTAGTGGCGTTGCCAGATCAGGATTAGGGGCAAGAAAAGTACTACCCAAGAATGGCCAAAAATCCAGACACATAACGGCCTTGCGAAATTTGCCAAAAACACCGATCGTTTAAGGGTTTACAGCGTTGCCAGATCAGGGTTAGGGGAAAGAAAAGCAAAAAATTCAGCCACATCACAGTTGCGAAATTTGTCAAAAACACCGATCGTTCAAGGGCTTAGTGGCGTTGCCAGATCAGGATTAGGGGGAAGAAAAGTATTACCCAAGAATGACAGAAAACGCAGCCACATAACGGTTGCGAAATTTGCCAAAAACACCGATCGATCAAGGGTAAGTGGCGTTGCCAGACCGGATTAGGGGGAAGAGAAGTACTACCCAAGAATGGCCAAAAATCCAGCCACATAACGGTTGCGACATTTGCCAAAAACACCGATCGTTCAAAGGCTTAGTGGCGTTGCCAGATCAGGATTAAGGGGAAGAAAACATGACCCAAGAATGGCCAAAAATTGCAAAATTTGCCAAAAACACCCATCGTTCAAGGGCTTACGAAGCGTTGCCAGATCAGGTTTAGGGGGAAGAAAAGCACGACAAGAATGGTAAAAAATGCACCCACTATAGTATAGTCCACTGCTGGACATTGGTCTCCCAAAATCTGTAGGTATTCGCCGTACGCACTATGCATGGTCTGATGGGACGTATACAGTGCAAGGTGTTGTTTAACACAATACCAAGGGACCAATTTGTACTGGTTTATCATAATTATTTTTAAGTAACACAAGTTTATGTTGATCCCTTGTTGATTTGCTAGCGGTAGTACCTGTGCGGATGTGTATCCTTTTTAGTCCTCTTTTACGAATGATTACGACACCTAGTCATAACGCTCCGCACGCCGTCCTCCTAATTTGTGCCTAAGTACCTACGAATAGAAATGGTTAATATCATAAGGCACAAACTTAATCGAATATCTTGTCGTAAAATTTGCGAAATCCTCGGTATCTGGCAATTTGATAGTACCGTGGCAACTGTAGTAGAACTAGAGGAAACTCTATGTGGAGTTCCTCGTCCGGTCTTATCTACATATTTCGCCAAAAATAATTTATACTCATTGAAGAGGCGCTATGGATGAATTATTACCACTATGATAATAGATAACTACTTCCTTACAGAGCCACCACTTCCTTTTGAATGACCTACCTACCGTAGTAGGTATATACCTACCTACGCTAAATCCTGTAGAAGGAATCCTAGAAATCTGTCCTATATCTGTTTCTTGACAGCCAACATTTTCAAGTCGAAGTTTGGTAGAAACACCCTTACGAGTGTTTATGCCTAGGTACATAATGTCGTATCGATGACTCCTAAAGAAGAAGGACTGTATTGGGTGACATAGTACTACCGAATACCACCTACAATAGCATTCCCAAAGTGGTTTGTTGCTGTCAGGAAGATGGCCGGTCATAAAACATAGCTAAATCCTTTTGCTACATGATTTTGATTCTAATAAATCATGTTGCGATGATCCCAACCGATTTGAGATAAGGACAGGAAGATGATTCTCTCCGAAGTAGGTATGCTACCTATACCTAAGTAACACACATAGAAATGCATTTAAAAAACTAGAGACGGTTTTGGCTATGCATTTTATGAATCACTCTTATCATAAGTTTCACACGAATATGATTAATATTCCAGTGTTTCATACATAATTTCACTGAAAGACCTATTGTCCTCATATCACTCGGCCACTTCCCATCCTACTCGTGTCATTATACTGAATTTCATCACTATCAGACATGCTGCCCTATACATTGTGTCTATAACTAAACATCGTTCTGAATGTAGGACATAGAAAATAATTATGGAAAATAGTTCTCCTCATTAAACTTCACAAATGTTTAAATTGTTTGTTATAAATGATTGTAAGTTCAATATGTGGTCTTTGTTGGTAGACCACATATTGAACAAAATAGTAATTTTGTGCGACCACGACTATTAATTATATCAAAGAACTCTACAGAAATGGCTATGAATGCTATGATGAATATTGAACTAAAGCAGTGTTTTTCAAACTTTTTGAATACGCGACCCCTTTCCAGGCAAAAAATCAATGGCGACCCCCCTGTTGGGTCATCATAGAAACATAAAATTTGTTATTTAATTTACCTATTCAATGGCGGATACAGAAAAACTACAAGCATTGTGGCATTCTTAGGATATTTTATTAGGTAGGCTGAAATTTTCAGGTAAAAATAAGCCACAGCGAGTCGTTAACATCGCGAGCGAAGCGAGTGAGAATTTTTACGCTAAAAATTACGCTAAAAACGAGCGTAAAAGCGTGAAGGATAGTGAAAAACAGACTGAAAAATACACGTATCGCGAGCGAAGCGAGCTCGACTTTTCACGTTACAATCAAGTCAGGAGCATTAACACTAGCCGTTAGTGTAAAACAGACAGAAAGGTGCACGTATCGCGAGCGAAGCTCGACTTTTCACGCTACAAACGGATAAAACGTACACAATTCTGCATACCTACTGCATAAAATAGCATTTTGAAAAATAAACATGCCACTATAATTGTGTTTTACTGAATTTTATCCCACCACCCACCTGTGGTTCTGCCTTGACTCTTAGCTTTTGCCGGCGACCCCCCTAGGAAGGCTCCGCGACCCCCTTGGGGGTCGCGAACCACAGTTTGAAAAACACTGAACTAAAGTGTAAGCAAGCATGTTAGTTTTGCGGCTGCGAAAAGATCTCAAGATAGCTACAAAAGGCTGTAAAAAGTGCGTACCTACCGCGGCGTTAGTGGCTGAATGGGCTTTAAGGGCTTCACGCTAACGGAGCTAGACTCTAAGAATAGACTAGAGTCTAGTCTATTCTAATCACTAGACCCTTATCCTAAATCAGTTTTGATCGGCTGTCTGTGCACAAAATCATGTAGCAAAAGGATTTGGCTATGTTTTATAACCAGCCGCCTGCCTGACATGAAACCTCTATGGGGATGCTATTGTAGGTGATATCACCGCCACCATGAAGTTGACCAAAGTCGACAGATATTAGGCTGAGCTCAAAAACTCTACGTCGCCTTTTAAGACCCTGAGTGGACTAGGGGTATTCTTAGCCATGTAGACAAGACCATAATATTTTGGTGTAAAACCGTGAAAACCTTGTCAAAGAACTCTACGAAATGTCTTTCACTACCTCTATACTGCACAAAGTGCAAGTTTGTACAACTGCGAAAAAAGCTCTCAAAAGAAACTCTACAAAAACTTGACCATACGAAGCTTATTTGCCTGAATGGGCTGTAGTCTGGTAGTTTCATGAATGGCGCCATGGTGGGGGATGGCAGGCAGGACGCCGCGCTTTGCCCGTCCAAGGCTCGCCCGTATTCCGTACCCGGGAACCAACGCACGCGCACGCACACGCAGTCGACTCTACCGGCGCGACTGCGCGGACGCGACGCCGCGCTTTTCGAATTTCGAACTTTTTCGTGGACTGTGCCTGTTCGTTGTTCAGTGTTCGCTTTTTAAATTTTCTGATTCAAAGTGTTTTTGTGTAGCATGCTGCAGTGAACATGGGGCCTATTAGAATAAGGTAGGACTTTTTAATATGAACTTTGTGGTTCAAGTTTTTAAAAGTTTTCAAAGTTCCAACGTCTTTTTCTTTCAGATAAATTGAACACAAATAATAATAACGGGATTTTGCTTATATTTTGTGTGAAAATAATATTAATTCTGTGAAAGCTATGTTATATTTTGTATCAATCTATTTTTTCGGAATTTCTTGACTCTCTTGAGTCTGCGGATGTCTAGTCTGCGGCACGTCTACGGTATTAGAGCGATCGTAAAAAATTGCGTTATTAATTTGACTAGGCATTTGCTTGCTTGCTTATTTTCATTCAATTTTATTATTACGGCCGGAGAAAGAGACTAAGACTAAGAGGCCGGAATATTTAAGTAATTGGTTATTAATTTTGTATTGACTTGTAATAAATAGAGCATTAGTGACATATTTTGTTTATTTATACAACGTGTTACAAAACAACCCATAAAAACTCCCATACAAATTGAGTTCATTTTGTATGGGAGGACCAAATTTTTTTTTCATATTTCGGCACATGTTCCTTGGGGAAAGGTGTTCAGTTTTACGAGTACCTTGACCTCCTTTCAGCTTTATTGGTTGTTTTGTAACACCCAGTATATTGTAATTGCACCACATCATATTTCAATATTTACATAGGTATACAATATGTAAATTTCGGTAATTTTAAAATGTGGCTGATAAATTTTTCAGACTAGTACCCAATGAATTAATAATTGTACATACTCTCTCTCACTTATACCTACCCATCGTTCTTCACGGTGTCTGAAAATTCTCAAAATTACGTTTCGGCGCCGAAAGAGCACTCAAACTGTGCGCAAACGCATCTCCTGTCAGCCGCAGGGCTTAGGGCTGCCCCTTACAGTCGGTGCCACAAAAGAAGTTGTGCGAAGAATGAAAGCACTGTTAATAGCTCTAACGTAAAACGTAAGACATTTCCAAATCATTTTGCAACATGATTTTGTGCTCTAACAAAATATTTTGCGCCTTCCCGACCTGATTTGGGATAAGGGCAGGCAGATGCTGATGATGTTGAAATTCAACATCATCATCATCTGCCTGCCCTTATTTGAATAGTCCTTATGTTGTGCCGACCCCAAATAAATTAGGATAAAGACAGGCAGAATTAATAGCCCTTATTAAATTTTTATGTACCTCCCTTACGTAAACTGACTTAGATTCGTGAATGGTGTCTCCTTCTTCGACGAACGACCCGATGAACCTTCGTGTGATATGATAGATAGATACACACGATGACAGATATTGTTTGGATTCCTTTGCTGAAATTCTTTCGTGGCCCGGTCTTAAAATTGGTGTTTGGATTGAATAACCACATAAATTATAGGGCTTAAATATCTCCCTTCAAATTACAGGGCACGAATCTCTAATCCGATTTTTTTGGAAGAATAAGAACGTGCCCTTACTACGGGGTGGTCTTTGCAAGTTTTTGTTGTTTATTAGTGTAGTACCTAATACTTAGGTTTATGTTTGATTCCGAAGCTGATCTTAGCGCAGTGGAAGCAAGTTAAAGTTATCTTAAAATCTAAAACTAAATGGTCGATCGGCCTCGGAACAACATTTGACTACGATTCGTAGTGCTCTTTACTATAGCTAAATAAAATAAATTTAATGAGAGAATTTTTGTTCCGGAAAGTTTCCGGCCGAGAAATTTTTGTTTGCAAAGTTTGCGACGGCTCTCTCACAATCTCCTACTAATATTTAACTGCACCACCACAGCTCATATCTAAAATAAATATACCAAGTTCCGGTTGTACTAAAGGTCATCAGGGTGGTGACCTCCACGTAATGTTGCTAAATCACTGCAAATGAACGTACTTATACAGGACCTAGCAGCGAATTGCTTACCGTGCGGATTATGACGCCGCCGTTCCCTTGTAAGTCTAGTTTTTGACAGGAAAAAAGGTATAAGCGTTTGAGGAAGACACTTGGATATGGATTTAGATACTAGACTTACTGCACCCGGACACCAGCTCGTGTGGCACTCCGTTCCTCCAACAATTTTGGTTTCACCTTAGTTTATCACTCTATTATTCACTAGTTCACAGTTCGACATCAAATAATGTTTTAACACACACATAACAAAGATTTCTCCCGCACACTACTGGTTGCGACAGCAAAGAGTTTGCTGTACAAAACGCAAAACTAAAAGATTTCTGAGAAATCAGCCCCGTTGGCCCCCAATCAAAAATATATAGCTATCGGCAGCCGCGACGCGAGCGAACCCAAAGTGAGGTTATGTTGCCGGCGGCCGCGTGGTTCTCAATCAAAGCGCCGGAACCAAATCCACTTGGTTCACTTCCCCACCGAACAGGGAAAAACCACACGAGAAAACCGAAAGCACACTAAATTACACCACTTATAATTAAAATTCGCATCAACGATGCGAGCGCACGGCAGAGGACGTGACAAAGACGAACAGTGTTGCCAGCGCCGTCTGCTCAAAAAGAAATGGCTCGAGACGCAAATCGCACCGCGCGCCCATTTGATACGAAACTAAACATTCACCCGCCCCGGACCGACCCATCGGTCCGCTCAATGCATGGCAGGCGTGATAATGTAGCTACTGCTCGCTTAAGAACTGAATCCCCCACCTGAACTTCTGCAACTCGAGGAGTGCCATCACTACCCGGAAATAGGTTGAGAATGCGCCCCCGGCGCCAACGCAGTGGCGGTAGGTTGGCATCCTTAACCAGAACGAGATCCCCAATGCAGGAGGGTTCAGTCCTGTCCGTCCACTTAAGGCGTTGCTGCAGAATGTGCAAGTACTCAAGCGACCAACGCTTCCAAAAGTTTTGAGTCATTTGCTGCAACAACTGATAACGCGACAAACGATTGCTATTCACCTCCGTATAGGGATATTCCGGCAAGGCGTTAAGTGGGCGGCCAATTAAGAAATGCCCTGGCGTCAGGGCCTCTAAATCATTTGGGTCTGAGCTGAGCGGACACAAAGGACGCGAATTGAGTACAGCCTCAATTTTACAAAACACGGTCGCCAGCTCCTCGAAAGTCAAAATTGTTAACCCTACAACGCGCAACAAATGCGTCTTAGCGGACTTTACAACCGCTTCAAAAATACCACCCCAGTGAGGGCACGCTGGTGGATCGAACACCCAGGCAATGCCCTGACGGGAGAGGCCCGTGCTGATGGCTTCTTCGTTCTCCCGTAAGAACGTTACAATTTCTTTCATACACCGATCAGCACCCTTAAAGTTGGTACCACAATCCGACCTGATCAGCGCTGGTCGCCCTCGTCGCGACGTAAATCTCTCCAGCGCTGCCAAAAGGCCTCCGTAGAAAGGTCGGCCACGAGCTCCAAGTGGACGGCCTTGGTGGCTAGGCACACGAACACGCACAAGTACGCCTTGATAGACTTTGCGTTCCGCAGGCGTGATGCCTTCACCATGAAAGGGCCTGCGAAATCCGTTCCCACACCTGCAAACGTCCAGGCCTCCGTCACCCGGTCCGGTGGAAGATCTCCCATCTGTGGCTGCATTGTGGCTGCCTTCAAGCGGTAACAAGGCAAGCACCTAAACACAACACTACGCACCGTTCGTCGTCCCGATAAGATCCAAAACTCGCGCTGTAGGATGGCCAATAGCGCATTACAGCCCGCGTGCGAGTTTTTCTCATGACGATCCCTGACTAAGAGCTCAACTAAGGGTCCCTTTTGGAAGTAACAGTGGATGCCGAGCCGAAAAGGGCAGGCTAGCGTTCCGAAGTCTGCCTCCAACCCTGAGCATACCTTGCTCATCCAGGAATGGGTTGAGGCGCACAATTCCTCCCTTCAGCTTTCCACGTCCATCCCTGAGCAGCCTGACCTCCTCTTCGAAATGTTCCGCCTGGACGACTCTAACTAATGAGCATAGAGCCGCATTCCGTTCCGCAGGCGAGAGGACTGGTGCAAAGTTCCGTTCTGCTTGAGGCTTCCTGCAGTTGTTCACGAACCGTTTGATCCAACCTGTCACCCCAAGAAGTTTGTCGAGGGAGCTATACCGTTCCAGCAAGAAAGCTGGGTTAGGCTTCGGTACGAGTTGCCCCACGTTCACTCGCAAACCTCGATCAGGTGGCCCAAGCGGCGCCCTGCACTCGTTGAATGGCCATTCCTGCGGCGACTCAGTCAGCCATTGAGGTCCCCACCACAGTGGGTGACTCACCAAATCAGGGGCCCTGCACCCGCGCGAAGCGCAGTCCGCTGGGTTCCATTCTCCCAGTACGTGCCTCCACACTAACGGAGTTTCCGACCCCGTAATCTGTGACACCCGATTTGCCACGTAAACCTCAAGTGTATGTACCGACGTCTGCAACCAGCACAGAACTATCCGACTGTCAGTCCACGCGTACACCGTTTCATCCAAGTTGATGGTACCACGCAGATTGCAGGTTACATGATTTAGCAAGCGCGCTAGAAGAGCTGCCCCTGCCAATTCCAATTTGGGGATGGTCCATCTAGTTCTGACTGGTGCCACCTTACTTTTGGCCATAACCAGACGCACGTGCACAGTTCCCGTTGAACTTGCTGTCCGAAGGTATACAGCTGCCGCGTACCCTCGCTCCGAGGCGTCACAAAACCCATGTAGGGTAGCCTTACATCCCACCGATGGGACTAACTTGCGGGGTATCGCGATGTGCACAATCCCTGGTAAGGTGGTCACAAACTTGAGCCAATCCTTCAACAACTCTCCGGAGAGTTGGTCGTCCCATCCTAAGTTGGCTAGCCACAACCTTTGTAAAAGCACTTCGCCATGAACGTAACCGGGGCGATCCATCCGTTAGGATCGAACGTTCTAGCGATTGTCGACAGTACCGACCGCTTAGTCCAAGTTTTCTCCAAAAGGTCGGGCTCGATCTTGTACGTGAATACGTCATGCGTTGGCCTATATTGCACCCCGAGGATGCCCAACGTATTTGGATTGTCCGGGTTCTCAAAGAGGTGCGGGTCCTGATGGAACTCGCCTGGCAAACCAGCCAGGAGCTCTGGGCAACTGGACAACCATTTCCGCAACTCGTAACCTCCTGAACCCATGATCGCGATCAGCTCGTCTCGTAGAATTAGCGCCTGCTCCACGCTATCAGCACCCGTGCAGATATCGTCCACGTAGACGTCGCGATCCAGTACTGCTGCGGCTCGAGGATATCTTACCCTTTCCTGTGCGGCCAACTCTCGCAGCGTACGTACTGCCAAATACGGACTTGGCTTAAGTCCATACGTCACCGTGTTAAGTTCGTATGTGACCATCGGCTCATCTGGGCTCTCACGCCACAAAATCAGCTGATACCGACGGTCATCCGGATGTATCATGGTTTGGCGAAACATCATTTTGACGTCTGCGACGAACGCTACCTGGTGCAAACGAAAGTCTGTGAGAATGTCCACAATGTCCCGGTTCAATTTAGGACCCGCGTGCAAACATTGGTTCACAGACACACCATTCGAGGTAGGAGCAGAACCGTCAAACACCACCCGTATTTTCGCCTCAGGTGACTTCAAGACAGCCAGGTGTGGAATGTAATAATGCTCGACACACCTCCAATTCAGGCTGGACACCGACATGTGGCCCAATTGAATATATTCCCGCATGAATTCTATATACTTCTGCCGAAGTGCTGGGTCTCGCCTCATCTTCCGCTCCATTCCGAGTAGTCTCCGTTCCGCGAGCTGTCGCGAACTACCTAAAGCGGGGCGGTTTGGGAGAAAAGGTAGCCTGGTCACGAATCTGCCTGACGGGCATCTCGCAGTGTTGTATTGATAGAACAACTCGCACTCGTCATCCTCTGGCTTCCGTCTGTCCGCCGTGGGCGGCTCTTCAGACTCCCAAAACCTCTGCAGCACCTCTGACAGCACACTACCATAGAGGACCGTATCCCCTTCTGGTAGGTCCTGAGGTCTCCAAACTGGGCCGAAAACAACATACCCCCCTGTGGTATCTACGGCCACCAAACCAGCTTCCTGGAGTACCTTCTTCCTACCGCACCATAATCTCCCGAGGACGTCTGACCCGAGAAGTACGTCCACCGTACCAGGAGTATCAAAATCAGGATCAGCTAACTCCAACCCTGTGGTTAGCCCTCGTACCGTTGGTGGTAACCTAACCTGAGGGAGTTTCCCAACCACTTCATCCAGCACCACGGCTGAGACTTGATAGCTGACCCCTGTACATGTGCTACCTAATGCGAACTCAAAGTTCGTCTGACCCCGAATGTCAGGCACATTTAGGCCCCCGATGCCCACAGCTTCATCCGCACTTGGCTGTACATTTAGGCCTAGCCTACTCACCAGCTTACTCGATACAATACATCCCTGGGCCCCTGTATCCAGTAGGGCTCTTACTTGAATGGTCCGGCCACCGTATCCCCATACCCAAATCTTAGCCGTTGGCAAAAGTACCGTGATTGGACGGGGAGCCGAAGCTGATGAGTAGGCGGCGATTACCTAGCGGGAATCTAAACGCGGTGAGGCCGCGTCCCGCGGGGGTATCCCCTCGCTACCCAAGCCTGTGTATGGGTCCCACTCCTGCTGGTAGGGAGGTCTGCCCATAAAGGCCATGGTTGGAGCTCCATAGCATCCCAACGGCAAACGCGCGTACCGAGGTTGCGCCTGTAGCCGCGGGTACGCCATAGGCGGAGGCATGCGTGGGTCTTGAGGCCCAACCAGGTGGCTCAAGCCCGCAGAATACTGCATGTACCCTGGTGGCTGCCTAGTGCTCCCCTGACACCCGCCCGTTTGATCCCGTACCTGGGATGGGTGTCCTTGGCCACGTTCCTGTGCCGTTCCTCCCCAATCCGGCACCTGCTGCCGTGGTGGGGATCGTCCCCACGTCCTTGGGTAAGTGGGCTCCGTCTGTTGACGTCCCCCTGGCTGTCCCTGTGACCGATGCGGAGGTGGGCTCCTCCTTGGAGGGGGTGGGGAGCGTTGCTTCCTCCCTTGGTGGGCAGGCTCCCTTCGCTGATCCGATCCAGCGCTGCCCCCGGCGCCTCCGGAGCGATTCATGCAGAGCAGCGGATGGTGTGCACCCTGGCAGTACCTACAGTTGGTGCTTGAAGGGCACTCTCGCACCTGATGCGGCCCCAGGCACCGAAAACACCAACGCCTCTGCTGTGCCACACCCCGTCTCCTCTGAACCCGCTGCGCAGCAAACTCCTGACACGCTGTCACCCCGTGGCCTGTCTCCCTGCAGTAGGCACACCCTGATTCCAATGCGGTGTTGTACCGCCTGGGTTGCCTACTGTTGCCTCCTCGCGCCGGTGCACCCGGCCGTTCCGGGTGGCGAGGGGCAGAGGTCTCCTTGCGAGGGGCTTCACCAGCCTGGACGTCCACTCGCCTGCTTTCGGCCTCGAGGAACGACTTCAGATCCTCGTAGGTCGGGAGGTGGTCCGAGGACTTGCCCCATGGAGCTGCTCGAATCGAGCGACCATTTCGCTCGGCAGGCGGCGAAGCACTGTGTGGACCAAGATATAACCGTAGCCTGCCACTGGCAAACCCTGTCGCTCCAGTGCGCTGACCGCGACGCTGACTGGGTGAAAGATTTTCTCGCGGAGGTCCGTACCTCGCGTTATGGTTGGTATTGACAGCCACTGGTCTAACAGCCTGTCTACAATCAGGCGCTTGTTCCGATACCGGTCGGTAAGGATCTTCCACGCCACCTCATAATTGCTATCCGAGACCGCCAAATGCGTCAGCAATTCATGAGGCTCTCCTTGTAGCCTGGACATCAGCTGAGCCATCTTGTACGCTGGCATTATGTCCGTCCGTGTGTGGACCACGCTGCTATACAGGTCCTCAAACGCCGGCCAGTCGGCGTAATCGCCTGCAAAGACTGGAACCGTAACAGGCGGAAGAGGCACCTGTAATCCTTGTCCTACTTTACCACGGAATGGCTTTTCCTTTCCGTCACGTCGCCTAGATATGTCCGCAGCTGCCTGCTCAATGTCCTGTGCCAGCTCCAAGCACTGGCTTACATCGCCCTCGACCAGCTCCTTATCTTCAGGGTTAGGAGCTTCCTCAAGGAGCATGAGGCACTCTGTGAGGTGTTCCGACACAACCCGAACCCGTTCATCTGCCTGTAGTGCACCTTTCAAGAGCGCGTCCTCCCGGTCCTCGCGGCCGATCATTGCCGCTGTGGTAGTAAACCACCTTAATTCTGTCTTTATAGCAGCCTTATACCTGGCGATCGAGGAGCCATGGTACCAACTTTTACACACTCGACTTAATAAAACGAAAACCAATAAACAAATACCACAAAATAAATGTTAGTTGACTGGCCTAGACCTTACCGATAAGGTACCGTTCACTAGGCAAACAATACAGTCACAAAAAACCGAAACAATATTTTCCAAAATTAATAAAATATGTGGGTAATATAAAAACACGCTTAATACTAAATTACGGCTAACTATGTTGCAATAAAGCAACCACGCTCTGCTACCAAAAAATGTTTGATTCCGAAGCTGATCTTAGCGCAGTGGAAGCAAGTTAAAGTTATCTTAAAATCTAAAACTAAATGGTCGATCAGCCTCGGAACAACATTTGACTACGATTCGTAGTGCTCTTTACTATAGCTAAATAAAATAAATTTAATGAGAGAATTTTTGTTCCGGAAAGTTTCCGGCCGAGAAATTTTTGTTTGCAAAGTTTGCGACGGCTCTCTCACAATCTCCTACTAATATTTAACTGCACCACCACAGCTCATATCTAAAATAAATATACCAAGTTCCGGTTGTACTAAAGGTCATCAGGGTGGTGACCTCCACGTAATGTTGCTAAATCACTGCAAATGAACGTACTTATACAGGACCTAGCAGCGAATTGCTTACCGTGCGGATTATGACGCCGCCGTTCCCTTGTAAGTCTAGTTTTTGACAGGAAAAAAGGTATAAGGGTTTGAGGAAGACACTTGGATATGGATTTAGATACTAGACTTACTGCACCCGGACACCAGCTCGTGTGGCACTCCGTTCCTCCAACAATTTTGGTTTCACCTTAGTTTATCACTCTATTATTCACTAGTTCACAGTTCGACATCAAATAATGTTTTTAACACACACATAACAAAGATTTCTCCCGCACACTACTGGTTGCGACAGCAAAGAGTTTGCTGCACAAAACGCAAAACTAAAAGATTTCTGAGAAATCAGCCCCGTTGGCCCCCAATCAAAAATATATAGCTATCGGCAGCCGCGACGCGAGCGAACCCAAAGTGAGGTTATGTTGCCGGCGGCCGCGTGGTTCTCAATCAAAGCGCCGGAACCAAATCCACTTGGTTCACTTCCCCACCGAACAGGGAAAAACCACACGAGAAAACCGAAAGCACACTAAATTACACCACTTATAATTAAAATTCGCATCAACGATGCGAGCGCACGGCAGAGGACGTGACAAAGACGAACAGTGTTGCCAGCGCCGTCTGCTCAAAAAGAAATGGCTCGAGACGCAAATCGCACCGCGCGCCCATTTGATACGAAACTAAACAGTTTATGTAAATGTTATCCCACCCAAAACATAAATGTGAAAGGCTGCCAAGTTCGATAATATTGGAATGCTTCACCTATAAAAGAAGTGAGATCTAAATAAGTACCAAGTTCCATACACAGACCTCAGTTAAAAATAGTTACAGGAATGCACACTTGATTTTTCGCAGTTTGGAAATAAGAATCTACTTTCCAAACTGCGGAAAATCAAGTGTGAGTTCCTGTAACTATTTTTAACTGAGGTCTGTGTATGGAACTTGGTACTTATTTAGATCTCACTTCTTTTATAGGCGAAGCATTCCAATATTATCGAACTTGGCAGCCTTTCACATTTATGTTTTGGGTGGGATTTCATTTATTTTTGTAAGGTTTTTTTTTTCTTATCGTCGGGTAAGAATACGTTTGTGCCATACACCATATTCCATGTTTCAGATATGAGCGAAATAAACAATTTCGTTAATAGTGTAGAAGGATGTTTTCTATTGTGAACACAAACTAATTTGTCAAAAAGGTACACAAGAATACAATTGTTTTTGATATATTAGATCCAGTAAAGTTAAATGAAACATTAGTTATTTAGCTTGTTTCAATTGCTATATCCATTTTTGATGAATCATTGTTTAACGTAAAATGTATGATATGACACAAATCACGTGGATATAGTACAAAATATGAATTAATTTTAAAGAAACAGGTTCGATGACATACAAATTATTAATTATAAAAAAAGATTCCGAGGATTATATGTCTATCATTTATAATAATTACATATGAAAACACTCCATAGGTCTAGTAGGAGGTTGCCAAAAAGTTTTGACCTCCCATTGTAACACAAATCATTGATCGACAGTTTTGTATGAGAGGTCCAAATATTTTATTTCGACCTATTTATGGCCTTGGGGAAAGTTAACTCTTATCACCAGCCTATCCTAAAGTTTTGCTATCGGTCACTAGTAAAATTACACCCAATATTCACACATATCACGCTAATGTGCCTTGCAGGGATAAGCAGAGTGTCAATAGCCTAAAATGCCTAACGTCATACCGTTTCCCCCACGTCCGACAATGTCTATGGTCATAAGTTATGATAATAAATACAGTGAAAACAATCGTAAAGTATGATTTTGATGATTGATTTTTTAGTTTGTGCTTCCCAATACTTTTTCTTTGTACCTTATTTTACATGGTGAACTCTATGACTCTTCTTCACTTATTGTGACAACTTTCACTAACAAAATAAAACAAAATTCACAGCCGATAATCACAAATACACCTAAATTAGTCAGTCAATGTAAACAAAGTAGGTAGTTGAATAATAAGGATATGGCACAAAATCTCACGCGTACTGTCGCTTGGCACACTGTTTCCTGGTGTTTTACTATACGTTTGTGCTATATCCGGACATGGCACAACATAACGATTATGTTTTGTTTTACAGAGCGGATATAGCATAAAATATAATAAATTATCTTTGTATTAAAGAGGTAATTTTTAATTTCGATTTGTGGTAAATATGTATTGTAAACTGTATTGTTAAATTTACTCATAATCGACTTTTCTTAAAAATGGATATGGCACAATAGCCCGGTCAATATCGACATCAAACATTGCAAACGCGCATGTAACTACGATTTTGTTATATATTGTTAGGTCCCTTGAGAGTAGTTAACACCCAAGTTTGCAACACTGAAAACCCTGTGCTGCCAATGTCAACGTCAAATCAAAATTTGTTCAGAAGTTTTTGCGCGTGTATCTCATGAACCGTGATAGCTAGAGAGTTGAAATTTTTACAGGTGATGTATGTCTATTGCTGCTATAACAACAAATACTAAAAACCAGAATTCAATAAATATTAAGGGGGGCTCCCATACAAGAAACGTGATTTTTTTGCAAGTTTTTCTGGATAATGTTTCGAAGGCTGTTTCTCGTGAACCGTGATAGTTAGATGGTTGAAATTTTCACAGATGATGTATGTCTATTACCACTATTACAACAAATACCAAAAACTAGTCAAATGCGAGTCGGGCAACACATATGATATTTCTGTCATTTTTATAAATTATGGTACGGAATCCTTTGTGCGCGAGTACAACTCGCACTTGGCCAGTTTTTTTGTATTTGTTGTTATAGCGGCAATAAACATACATCATATGTGAAAATTTAAAAGATCTAACTGTCACGGTTCATGAGAAACAGCCTCCGAAACATTATTTACAAAAACCAACAAGAAAACACGTTTCTTGTATGGGAGCCCCCCTTACTATTGATTGTATTCTGGTTTTTAGTATTTTTTGTAATAGCGGCAACAGAAATACATCACCTGTGAAAATTTCAACTCTCTTGCTATCACGGTTCATGAGATACACGCGAAAAAACTTCTGAACGGATTTTGATATGCATCATCTGCGAAAATTTCAACTCTGTAGCTATCACGATTCATGAGATACAGCCTGGTGACAGACGGATGGACGAACAGATAGCGAAGTCTTAGTAATAGGGTCCCGTTTTTTACTAAAAACTGGCTAAGTGCAAGTCGGACAACAAAATATGATTTTTTGAAAAAAATAATGTAACAAGAGCTGTTACATCGGAAATTCTGTAATTTCACAGCTTTTTTAACACTGCGGAAGAATTGCCCATCTTTGACTTGCTGTATCTTTGCAACCAAAAGACATAGTGTGCTCAGGTTTCGCTGAAATTGTAGCAAATTTAGTTATCTTTAATAAAGTTCAATGAAACGTACTTGATAAAATCTTCGTTATGGTAGATTTTTATAAAAAACTGAAATATGGGCCAAAATTTCGCAGTTTATTGAGCACCGTGGAGGCAGCACAAGGTTTTCAGTGTTGCAAACTTGGGTATTAACTACTCTCAAGGGACCTTACAACATATAAAAAAATCGTAGTTACATGCGCGTTTGCAATGTTTATTTAATTTTATGTCGATATTGACGGGGCTACAAACGTATTCTCAGCCGACGTTATGATTAAGTAAGGTAAGGAAATATCTCATTTATATGGCTGATAAATTTTTCAGACTAGTACCCAATGAATTAATAATTGTACATACTCTCTCTCACTTATACCTACCCATCGTTCTTCACGGTGTCTGAAAATTCAAAGAGCACTCAAACTGTGCGCAAACGCATCTCCTGTCAGCCGCAGGGCTTAGGGCTGCCCCTTACAGTCGGTGCCACAAAAGAAGTTGTGCGAAGAATGAAAGCACTGTTAATAGCTCTAACGTAAAACGTAAGACATTTCCAAATCATTTTGCAACATGATTTTGTGCTCTAACAAAATATTTTGCGCCTTCCCGACCTGATTTGGGATAAGGGCAGGCAGATGCTGATGATGTTGAAATTCAACATCATCATCATCTGCCTGCCCTTATTTGAATAGTCCTTATGTTGTGCCGACCCCAAATAAATTAGGATAAAGACAGGCAGAATTAATAGCCCTTATTAAATTTTTATGTACCTCCCTTACGTAAACTGACTTAGATTCGTGAATGGTGTCTCCTTCTTCGACGAACGACCTGATGAACCTTCGTGTGATATGATAGATAGATACACACGATGACAGATATTGTTTGGATTCCTTTGCTGAAATTCTTTCGTGGCCCGGTCTTAAAATTGGTGTTTGGATTGAATAACCACATAAATTATAGGGCTTATATATCTCCTTCAAATTACAGGGCACGAATCTCTAATCCGATTTTTTGGAAGAATAAGAACGTGCCCTTACTACGGGTGGTCTTTGCAAGTTTTTGTTGTTTATTAGTGTAGTACCTAATACTTAGGTTTATGTAAATTATCCACCCAAAACATAAATGTGAAAGTTCGATAATATTGGAATGCTTCGCCTATAAAGAAGTGAGATCTAAATAAGTACCAAGTTCCATACACAGACCTCAGTTAAAAATAGTTACAGGAATGCACACTTGATTTTTCGCAGTTTGGAAATAAGAATCTACTTTCCAAACTGCGGAAAATCAAGTGTGAGTTCCTGTAACTATTTTTAACTGAGGTCTGTGTATGGAACTTGGTACTTATTTAGATCTCACTTCTTTTATAGGCGAAGCATTCCAATATTATTCAACTTGGCAGCCTTTCACATTTATGTTTTGGGTGGGATTTCATTTATTTTTGTAAGGTTTTTTTTTTCTTATGATTAAGTAAGGTAAGGAAATATCTCATTTATACTTTACTTTGACTAAATACAAACCTTCGTAACGAATTTTAGGTCGGTACGACGATTGGAAGATATAGATAAATTTTTTGTTTTTGTTCCTTAGGGGTATGAATTTACACCTTCATTATTTTTAAAACCGACTCACACTTGGCCATTTTCAGATTTTTTCCTTTACCTTGACCTCAAGACCTACCTCCATGCCAAATTTCAAGTCAATACGACCATTGGAAGTGGTCTAGGTTTTTGATGAGTGAGTCAGTGAGTGTATAGTAAAAATAGCGATTTTCTGACGTCAATATCTCAAGACCTACAATAGGTACATTAATGAAATTTTGTATTTTAGATAAGTAAGTAGATCTCGACAGATACTAGAAATTTCATATGCGTAGATAAAATAGATTTTGAGTTATAGGTGGGTCGAACTTGGCCCGAAATGGTTCGTGTAATATAAACCCACGGCCGGTGTGTCGCTTTTTTGCTCGAACTTGGCGGACACACTGCCGTGTGTCTAGATATCTACATAATTATAGTCTAAGAGGAAGGCCCAGATGCAGTAAGTAGGTTGAACTGTAGTGATTGTCGAAGTATAATTTTCTTTATCCGAAAAAGAAATAGCTCTAGAGCTCTCCAGCCAACATATTATTATCTGTCTTAGCACTCTGGTTTGAAAGACATAGATACAGGGAAAGTATCGAATATCATGTCACCCTGCATAAATCAATAAAATCTATCTAGCTGGAGTCTGGAATTAATTTATAGCTCTTGACCCTAACAAATTCTAGATCTTTATTGCTTTAGCATGTCAACTGCAGTTCCTACAATAACTGTACAGAAGGATGTAAAATAAAGCCCATAAGCTCGACCTAAGTAGCCATGTTACTCACTAAAATATTGTAGTGCATCGGTTTCAATTTCAAGTCACCCTTAGACGAGATCAACATTATACTGGTCAGTCTTTTTATCTGCATGATAAACCAGTAATAGCTGATCTTGATCTGATTTGCTAATACCGTAACATCCTGACAACCCTATCCTAAATCGAAAAGGGGAGAGGGGGCAACATCAAACCGAGTACCCACTACCCGCACACGAACAGGATTCGAACTGGCCGGAAAAAAAGTTTAAAAGGAGGCGAGATTAAAACTAAGACTATTGTTCCTTCGGGAATCTTGAGGCGGGATGCTTTGGAGAAATGCCCGGAGACAGCTCATGCATAAATTCAACGCGGATTTTTTTGGCTCAAGTGTAATTACATGCTTAGAAATGCTGCTCAAATGTTATCTTAGTAAATAATTAAAAAAAAAATGCTTTGTGGTGCCGGCTTAAAATAGCATTACTACATTAAATTGAGTTCATTTTGTATGGGAGGACCAAATTTTTTTTTCATATTTCGGCACATGTTCCTTGGGGAAAGGTGTTCAGTTTTACGAGTACCTTGACCTTCTTTCAGCTTTATTGGTTGTTTTGTAACACCCAGTATATTGTAATTGCACCACATCATATTTCAATATTTACATAGGTATACAATATGTAAATTTCGGTAATTTTAAAATGTGGCTGATAAATTTTTCAGACTAGTACCCAATGAATTAATAATTGTACATACTCTCTCTCACTTATACCTACCCATCGTTCTTCACGGTGTCTGAAAATTCTCAAAATTACGTTTCGGCGCCGAAAGAGCACTCAAACTGTGCGCAAACGCATCTCCTGTCAGCCGCAGGGCTTAGGGCTGCCCCTTACAGTCGGTGCCACAAAAGAAGTTGTGCGAAGAATGAAAGCACTGTTAATAGCTCTAACGTAAAACGTAAGACATTTCCAAATTATTTTGCAACATGATTTTGTGCTCTAACAAAATATTTTGCGCCTTCCCGACCTGATTTGGGATAAGGGCAGGCAGATGCTGATGATGTTGAAATTCAACATCATCATCATCTGCCTGCCCTATTTGAATAGTCCTTATGTTGTGCCGACCCCAAATAAATTAGGATAAAGACAGGCAGAATTAATAGCCCTTATTAAATTTTTATGTACCTCCCTTACGTAAACTGACTTAGATTCGTGAATGGTGTCTCCTTCTTCGACGAACGACCTGATGAACCTTCGTGTGATATGATAGATAGATACACACGATGACAGATATTGTTTGGATTCCTTTGCTGAAATTCTTTCGTGGCCCGGTCTTAAAATTGGTGTTTGGATTGAATAACCACATAAATTATAGGGCTTAAATATCTCCTTCAAATTACAGGGCACGAATCTCTAATCCGATTTTTTGGAAGAATAAGAACGTGCCCTTACTACGGGTGGTCTTTGCAAGTTTTTGTTGTTTATTAGTGTAGTACCTAATACTTAGGTTTATGTAAATGTTATCCCAAAACATAAATGTGAAGGCTGCCAAGTTCGATAATATTGCTTCGCCTATAAAGAAGTGAGATCTAAATAAGTACCAAGTTCCATACACAGACCTCAGTTAAAAATAGTTACAGGAATGCACACTTGATTTTTCGCAGTTTGGAAATAAGAATCTACTTTACAAACTGCGGAAAATCAAGTGTGGATTCCTGTAACTATTTTTAAATGAGGTCTGTGTATGGAAATTGGTACTTATTTAGATCTCACTTCTTTATAGGCATTCCAATATTATCGAACTTGGCAGCCTTTCATTTATGTTTTGGGTGATTTCATTTATTTTTGTAAGGTTTTTTCTTATGATTAAGTAAGGTAAGGAAATATCTCATTTATACTTTACTTTGACTAAATACAAACCTTCGTAACGAATTTTAGGTCGGTACGACGATTGGAAGATATAGATAAATTTTTGTTTTGTTCCTTAGGGTATGAATTTACACCTTCATTATTTTTAAAACCGACTCACACTTGGCCATTTTCAGATTTTTCCTTTACCTTGACCTCAAGACCTACCTCCATGCCAAATTTCAAGTCAATACGACCATTGGAAGTGGTCTAGGTTTTGATGAGTGAGTCAGTGAGTGTACAGTAAAAATAGCGATTTTCTGACGTCAATATCTCAAGACCTACAATAGGTACATTAATGAAATTTTGTATTTTAGATAAGTAAGTAGATCTCGACAGATACTAGAAATTTCATATGCGTAGATAAAATAGATTTTGAGTTATAGGTGGGTCGAACTTGGCCCGAAATGGTTCGTGTAATATAAACCCACGGCCGGTGTGTCGCTTTTTGCTCGAACTCGGACACACTGCCGTGTGTCTAGATATCTACATAATTATAGTCTAAGAGGAA
This sequence comes from Phthorimaea operculella, assembly GCA_024500475.1. Lineage (NCBI taxonomy): Eukaryota > Metazoa > Arthropoda > Insecta > Lepidoptera > Gelechiidae > Phthorimaea > Phthorimaea operculella. The sequence goes on from JANFCV010000208.1 coordinate 547,014, forward strand.
GGCCCAGATGCAGTAAGTAGGTTGAACTGTAGTGATTGTCGAAGTATAATTTTCTTTATCCGAAAAGAAATAGCTCTAGAGCTCTCCAGCCAACATATTATTATCTGTCTTAGCACTCTGGTTTGAAAGACATAGATACAGGGAAAGTATCGAATATCATGTCACCCTGCATAAATCAATAAAATCTATCTAGCTGGAGTCTGGAATTAATTTATAGCTCTTGACCCTAACAAATTCTAGATCTTTATTGCTTTAGCATGTCAACTGCAGTTCCTACAATAACTATACAGAAGGATGTAAAATAAAGCCCATAAGCTCGAGCTAAGTAGCCATGTTACTCACTAAAATATTGTAGTGCATCGGTTTCAATTTCAAGTCACCCTTAGACGAGATCAACATTATACTGGTCAGTCTTTTTATCTGCATGATAAACCAGTAATAGCTGATCTTGATCTGATTTGCTAATACCGTAACATCCTGACAACCCTATCCTAAATCGAAAAGGGGAGAGGGGGCAACATCAAACCGAGTACCCACTACCCGCACACGAACAGGATTCGAACTGGCCGGAAAAAAAGTTTAAAAGGAGGCGAGATTAAAACTAAGACTATTGTTCCTTCGGGAATCTTGAGGCGGGATGCTTTGGAGAAATGCCCGGAGACAGCTCATGCATAAATTCAACGCGGATTTTTTTGGCTCAAGTGTAATTACATGCTTAGAAATGCTGCTCAAATGTTATCTTAGTAAATAATTAAAAAAAAAAAATGCTTTGTGGTGCCGGCTTAAAATAGCATTACTACATTAAATTGAGTTCATTTTGTATGGGAGGACCAAATTTTTTTTTCATATTTCGGCACATGTTCCTTGGGGAAAGGTGTTCAGTTTTACGAGTACCTTGACCTCCTTTCAGCTTTATTGGTTGTTTTGTAACACCCAGTATATTGTAATTGCACCACATCATATTTCAATATTTACATAGGTATACAATATGTAAATTTCGGTAATTTTAAAATGTGGCTGATAAATTTTTCAGACTAGTACCCAATGAATTAATAATTGTACATACTCTCTCTCACTTATACCTACCCATCGTTCTTCACGGTGTCTGAAAATTCTCAAAATTACGTTTCGGCGCCGAAAGAGCACTCAAACTGTGCGCAAACGCAACTCCTGTCAGCCGCAGGGCTTAGGGCTGCCCCTTACAGTCGGTGCCACAAAAGAAGTTGTGCGAAGAATGAAAGCACTGTTAATAGCTCTAACGTAAAACGTAAGACATTTCCAAATCATTTTGCAACATGATTTTGTGCTCTAACAAAATATTTTGCGCCTTCCCGACCTGATTTGGGATAAGGGCAGGCAGATGATGATGATGTTGAATTTCAACATCATCAGCATCTGCCTGCCCTTATTTGAATAGTCCTTATGTTGTGCCGACCCCAAATAAATTAGGATAAAGACAGGCAGAATTAATAGCCCTTATTAAATTTTTATGTACCTCCCTTACGTAAACTGACTTAGATTCGTGAATGGTGTCTCCTTCTTCGACGAACGACCCGATGAACCTTCGTGTGATATGATAGATAGATACACACGATGACAGATATTGTTTGGATTCCTTTGCTGAAATTCTTTCGTGGCCCGGTCTTAAAATTGGTGTTTGGATTGAATAACCACATAAATTATAGGGCTTAAATATCTCCCTTCAAATTACAGGGCACGAATCTCTAATCCGATTTTTTTGGAAGAATAAGAACGTGCCCTTACTACAGGGTGGTCTTTGCAAGTTTTGTTGTTTATTAGTGTAGTACCTAATACTTAGGTTTATGTAAATGTTATCCCACCCAAAACATAAATGTGAAAGGCTGATAATATTGGAATGCTTCGCCTATAAAGAAGTGAGATCTAAATAAGTACCAAGTTCCATACACAGACCTCAGTTAAAAATAGTTACAGGAATGCACACTTGATTTTTCGCAGTTTGGAAATAAGAATCTACTTTCCAAACTGCGGAAAATCAAGTGTGAGTTCCTGTAACTATTTTTAACTGAGGTCTGTGTATGGAACTTGGTACTATTTAGATCTCACTTCTTTATAGGCGAAGCATTCCAATATTATTCAACTTGGCAGCCTTTCACATTTATGTTTTGGGTGGGATTTCATTATTTTTGTAAGGTTTTTTTCTTATGATTAAGTAAGGTAAGGAAATATCTCATTTATACTTTACTTTGACTAAATACAAACCTTCGTAACGAATTTTAGGTCGGTACGACGATTGGAAGATATAGATAAATTTTTGTTTTGTTCCTTAGGGGTATGAATTTACACCTTCATTATTTTTAAAACCGACTCACACTTGGCCATTTTCAGATTTTTCCTTTACCTTGACCTCAAGACCTACCTCCATGCCAAATTTCAAGTCAATACGACCATTGGAAGTGGTCTAGGTTTTTGATGAGTGAGTCAGTGAGTGTATAGTAAAAATAGCGATTTTCTGACGTCAATATCTCAAGACCTACAATAGGTACATTAATGAAATTTTGTATTTTAGATAAGTAAGTAGATCTCGACAGATACTAGAAATTTCATATGCGTAGATAAAATAGATTTTGAGTTATAGGTGGGTCGAACTTGGCCGAAATGGTTCGTGTAATATAAACCCACGGCCGGTGTGTCGCTTTTTTGCTCGAACTTGGCGGACACACTGCCGTGTGTCTAGATATCTACATAATTATAGTCTAAGAGGAAGGCCCAGATGCAGTAAGTAGGTTGAACTGTAGTGATTGTCGAAGTATAATTTTCTTTATCCGAAAAAGAAATAGCTCTAGAGCTCTCCAGCCAACATATTATTATCTGTCTTAGCACTCTGGTTTGAAAGACATAGATACAGGGAAAGTATCGAATATCATGTCACCCTGCATAAATCAATAAAATCTATCTAGCTGGAGTCTGGAATTAATTTATAGCTCTTGACCCTAACAAATTCTAGATCTTTATTGCTTTAGCATGTCAACTGCAGTTCCTACAATAACTATACAGAAGGATGTAAAATAAAGCCCATAAGCTCGAGCTAAGTAGCCATGTTACTCACTAAAATATTGTAGTGCATCGGTTTCAATTTCAAGTCACCCTTAGACGAGATCAACATTATACTGGTCAGTCTTTTTATCTGCATGATAAACCAGTAATAGCTGATCTTGATCTGATTTGCTAATACCGTAACATCCTGACAACCCTATCCTAAATCGAAAAGGGGAGAGGGGGCAACATCAAACCGAGTACCCACTACCCGCACACGAACAGGATTCGAACTGGCCGGAAAAAAAGTTTAAAAGGAGGCGAGATTAAAACTAAGACTATTGTTCCTTCGGGAATCTTGAGGCGGGATGCTTTGGAGAAATGCCCGGAGACAGCTCATGCATAAATTCAACGCGGATTTTTTTGGCTCAAGTGTAATTACATGCTTAGAAATGCTGCTCAAATGTTATCTTAGTAAATAATTAAAAAAAAAATGCTTTGTGGTGCCGGCTTAAAATAGCATTACTACATTAAATTGAGTTCATTTTGTATGGGAGGACCAAATTTTTTTTTCATATTTCTACACATGTTCCTTGGGGAAAGGTGTTCAGTTTACAGTACCTTGACCTCCTTTCAGCTTTATTGGTTGTTTTGTAACACCCAGTATATTGTAATTGCACCACATCATATTTCAATATTTACATAGGTATACAATATGTAAATTTCGGTAATTTTAAAATGTGGCTGATAAATTTTTCAGACTAGTACCCAATGAATTAATAATTGTACATACTCTCTCTCACTTATACCTACCCATCGTTCTTCACGGTGTCTGAAAATTCTCAAAATTACGTTTCGGCGCCGAAAGAGCACTCAAACTGTGCGCAAACGCATCTCCTGTCAGCCGCAGGGCTTAGGGCTGCCCCTTACAGTCGGTGCCACAAAAGAAGTTGTGCGAAGAATGAAAGCACTGTTAATAGCTCTAACGTAAAACGTAAGACATTTCCAAATCATTTTGCAACATGATTTTGTGCTCTAACAAAATATTTTGCGCCTTCCCGACCTGATTTGGGATAAGGGCAGGCAGATGCTGATGATGTTGAAATTCAACATCATCATCATCTGCCTGCCCTTATTTGAATAGTCCTTATGTTGTGCCGACCCCAAATAAATTAGGATAAAGACAGGCAGAATTAATAGCCCTTATTAAATTTTTATGTACCTCCCTTACGTAAACTGACTTAGATTCGTGAATGGTGTCTCCTTCTTCGACGAACGACCCGATGAACCTTCGTGTGATATGATAGATAGATACACACGATGACAGATATTGTTTGGATTCCTTTGCTGAAATTCTTTCGTGGCCCGGTCTTAAAATTGGTGTTTGGATTGAATAACCACATAAATTATAGGGCTTAAATATCTCCTTCAAATTACAGGGCACGAATCTCTAATCCGATTTTTTGGAAGAATAAGAACGTGCCCTTACTACAGGGTGGTCTTTGCAAGTTTTGTTGTTTATTAGTGTAGTACCTAATACTTAGGTTTATGTAAATGTTAAAACATAAAAGGCTTTCGATAATATTGGAATGCTTCGCCTATAAAGAAGTGAGATCTAAATAAGTACAAGTTCCATACACAGACCTCAGTTAAAAATAGTTACAGGAATGCACACTTGATTTTTCGCAGTTTGGAAATAAGAATCTACTTTCCAAACTGCGGAAAATCAAGTGTGAGTTCCTGTAACTATTTTTAACTGAGGTCTGTGTATGGAACTTGGTACTTATTTAGATCCCACTTCTTTATAGGAAGCATTCCAATATTATCGAACTTGGCAGCCTTTCACATTTATGTTTTGGGTGGGATTTCATTTATTTTTGTAAGGTTTTTTTTTTCTTATGATTAAGTAAGGTAAGGAAATATCTCATTTATACTTTACTTTGACTAAATACAAACCTGCGTAACGAATTTTAGGTCGGTACGACGATTGGAAGATATAGATAAATTTTTTGTTTTTGTTCCTTAGGGTATGAATTTACACCTTCATTATTTTTAAAACCGACTCACACTTGGCCATTTTCAGATTTTTCCTTTACCTTGACCTCAAGACCTACCTCCATGCCAAATTTCAAGTCAATACGACCATTGGAAGTGGTCTAGGTTTTTGATGAGTGAGTCAGTGAGTGTATAGTAAAAATAGCGATTTTCTGACGTCAATATCTCAAGACCTACAATAGGTACATTAATGAAATTTTGTATTTTAGATAAGTAAGTAGATCTCGACAGATACTAGAAATTTCATATGCGTAGATAAAATAGATTTTGAGTTATAGGTGGGTCGAACTTGGCCCGAAATGGTTCGTGTAATATAAACCCACGGCCGGTGTGTCGCTTTTTTGCTCGAACTTGGCGGACACACTGCCGTGTGTCTAGATATCTACATAATTATAGTCTAAGAGGAAGGCCCAGATGCAGTAAGTAGGTTGAACTGTAGTGATTGTCGAAGTATAATTTTCTTTATCCGAAAAAGAAATAGCTCTAGAGCTCTCCAGCCAACATATTATTATCTGTCTTAGCACTCTGGTTTGAAAGACATAGATACAGGGAAAGTATCGAATATCATGTCACCCTGCATAAATCAATAAAATCTATCTAGCTGGAGTCTGGAATTAATTTATAGCTCTTGACCCTAACAAATTCTAGATCTTTATTGCTTTAGCATGTCAACTGCAGTTCCTACAATAACTATACAGAAGGATGTAAAATAAAGCCCATAAGCTCGAGCTAAGTAGCCATGTTACTCACTAAAATATTGTAGTGCATCGGTTTCAATTTCAAGTCACCCTTAGACGAGATCAACATTATACTGGTCAGTCTTTTTATCTGCATGATAAACCAGTAATAGCTGATCTTGATCTGATTTGCTAATACCTATCCTAAATCGAAAAGGGGAGAGGGGGCAACATCAAACCGAGTACCCACTACCCGCACACGAACAGGATTCGAACTGGCCGGAAAAAAAGTTTAAAAGGAGGCGAGATTAAAACTAAGACTATTGTTCCTTCGGGAATCTTGAGGCGGGATGCTTTGGAGAAATGCCCGGAGACAGCTCATGCATAAATTCAACGCGGATTTTTTTGGCTCAAGTGTAATTACATGCTTAGAAATGCTGCTCAAATGTTATCTTAGTAAATAATTAAAAAAAAAATGCTTTGTGGTGCCGGCTTAAAATAGCATTACTACATTAAATTGAGTTCATTTTGTATGGGAGGACCAAATTTTTTTTTCATATTTCGGCACATGTTCCTTGGGGAAAGGTGTTCAGTTTTACGAGTACCTTGACCTCCTTTCAGCTTTATTGGTTGTTTTGTAACACCCAGTATATTGTAATTGCACCACATCATATTTCAATATTTACATAGGTATACAATATGTAAATTTCGGTAATTTTAAAATGTGGCTGATAAATTTTTCAGACTAGTACCCAATGAATTAATAATTGTACATACTCTCTCACTTATACCTACCCATCGTTCTTCACGGTGTCTGAAAATTCTCAAAATTACGTTTCGGCGCCGAAAGAGCACTCAAACTGTGCGCAAACGCATCTCCTGTCAGCCGCAGGGCTTAGGGCTGCCCCTTACAGTCGGTGCCACAAAAGAAGTTGTGCGAAGAATGAAAGCACTGTTAATAGCTCTAACGTAAAACGTAAGACATTTCCAAATCATTTTGCAACATGATTTTGTGCTCTAACAAAATATTTTGCGCCTTCCCGACCTGATTTGGGATAAGGGCAGGCAGATGCTGATGATGTTGAAATTCAACATCATCATCATCTGCCTGCCCTTATTTGAATAGTCCTTATGTTGTGCCGACCCCAAATAAATTAGGATAAAGACAGGCAGAATTAATAGCCCTTATTAAATTTTTATGTACCTCCCTTACGTAAACTGACTTAGATTCGTGAATGGTGTCTCCTTCTTCGACGAACGACCTGATGAACCTTCGTGTGATATGATAGATAGATACACACGATGACAGATATTGTTTGGATTCCTTTGCTGAAATTCTTTCGTGGCCCGGTCTTAAAATTGGTGTTTGGATTGAATAACCACATAAATTATAGGGCTTAAATATCTCCCTTCAAATTACAGGGCACGAATCTCTAATCCGATTTTTTTGGAAGAATAAGAACGTGCCCTTACTACGGGGTGGTCTTTGCAAGTTTTTGTTGTTTATTAGTGTAGTACCTAATACTTAGGTTTATGTAATATATCCACCCAAAACATAAATGTGAAAGGCTGCCAAGTTCGATAATATTGGAATGCTTCGCCTATAAAGAAGTGAGATCTAAATAAGTACCAAGTTCCATACACAGACCTCAGTTAAAAATAGTTACAGGAATGCACACTTGATTTTTCGCAGTTTGGAAATAAGAATCTACTTTCCAAACTGCGGAAAATCAAGTGGGCATTCCTGTAACTATTTTTAACTGAGGTCTGTGTACGGAACTTGGTACTTATTTAGATCTCACTTCTTTTATAGGCGAAGCATTCCAATATTATCGAACTTGGCAGCCTTTCACATTTATGTTTTGGGTGGGATTTCATTTATTTTTGTAAGGTTTTTTTTTCTTATGATTAAGTAAGGTAAGGAAATATCTCATTTATACTTTACTTTGACTAAATACAAACCTTCGTAACGAATTTTAGGTCGGTACGACGATTGGAAGATATAGATAAATTTTTGTTTTTGTTCCTTAGGGTATGAATTTACACCTTCATTATTTTTAAAACCGACTCACACTTGGCCATTTTCAGATTTTTCCTTTACCTTGACCTCAAGACCTACCTCCATGCCAAATTTCAAGTCAATACGACCATTGGAAGTGGTCTAGGTTTTTGATGAGTGAGTCAGTGAGTGTATAGTAAAAATAGCGATTTTCTGACATCAATATCTCAAGACCTACAATAGGTACATTAATGAAATTTTGTATTTTAGATAAGTAAGTAGATCTCGACAGATACTAGAAATTTCATATGCGTAGATAAAATAGATTTTGAGTTATAGGTGGGTCGAACTTGGCCCGAAATGGTTCGTGTAATATAAACCCACGGCCGGTGTGTCGCTTTTTTGCTCGAACTTGGCGGACACACTGCCGTGTGTCTAGATATCTACATAATTATAGTCTAAGAGGAAGGCCCAGATGCAGTAAGTAGGTTGAACTGTAGTGATTGTCGAAGTATAATTTTCTTTATCCGAAAAGAAATAGCTCTAGAGCTCTCCAGCCAACATATTATTATCTGTCTTAGCACTCTGGTTTGAAAGACATAGATACAGGGAAAGTATCGAATATCATGTCACCCTGCATAAATCAATAAGATCTATCTAGCTGGAGTCTGGAATTAATTTATAACTCTAGACGCTAACAAATTCTAGATCTTTATTGGTTTAGCTTGTTAGCATGTCGACTGCAGTTTGGTACAATAACTACAATCTTTATTGGTTTAGCATGTCAACTGCAGTTCAGAAGGATGTTAAATATAACCCATAATCGCGAGCTAAGTAGTCATGTTACTCACTATAAACTTTGTAGTATATCAGTTTCACCTTCAAGTCACCCTTAGACAAAATCATCATTACACTGGTCAGTCTTATCATCGGTATGATAAACCTAATAATAGTTGCTGATGATGATCCTAATACCTGATCCTGCTCGATTATACCGAAATATCCTGACAACCCTATTTAAAATCAAAAGGAGAGGGGCAACATCAAACCGAGTACCCACTACCCGCACACGAACAGGATTCGAACTGGCCGGAAAAAAGTTTAAAAGGAGGCGAGATTAAAACTAAGACTATTGTTCCTCCGGGAATCTTGAGGCGGGATGCTTTGGAGAAATGCCCGGAGACAGCTCATGCATAAATTCAACGCGGGTTTTTGGCTCAATGTAATTACGCTTAGAAATGAGATGCTCAAATGTTGTCTTAGTAAATAAATAAATAATACATTGGCGTGTGATGCCGTCTTAGAATAGCATCACCGTATTTACCGTAGGTGTCCTTTTGCGACTCAGAGAATTTTAGGCGACATGCTGATAACCTGTTTCTATGGTGATTCTGAATGACTCAACTTTTATCAGATGTGTGGCCGTTTTTACAGCCGTGTACGCTCTGACCCCTTATAAGCTGATATATGTGGTATGTATGTAAAAATGAGAACTATTTTGCGACCACATCTTTTATAGAACCAGTTAGGAAGGTATCGCGACAATATGTAAATTTCGGTAATTTTAAAATGTGGCTGATAAATTTTTCAGACTAGTACCCAATGAATTAATAATTGTACATACTCTCTCTACTTATACCTACCCATCGTTCTTCACGGTGTCTGAAAATTCTCAAAATTACGTTTCGGCGCCGAAAGAGCACTCAAACTGTGCGCAAACGCAACTCCTGTCAGCCGCAGGGCTTAGGGCTGCCCTTACAGTCGGTGCCACAAAAGAAGTTGTGGGAATGAAAGCACTGTTAATAGCTCTAACGTAAAACGTAAGACATTTCCAAATCATTTTGCAACATGATTTTGTGCTCTAACAAAATATTTTGCGCCTTCCCGACCTGATTTGGGATAAGGGCAGGCAGATGATGATGATGTTGAATTTCAACATCATCAGCATCTGCCTGCCCTTATTTGAATAGTCCTTATGTTGTGCCGACCCCAAATAAATTAGGATAAAGACAGGCAGAATTAATAGCCCTTATTAAATTTTTATGTACCTCCCTTACGTAAACTGACTTAGATTCGTGAATGGTGTCTCCTTCTTCGACGAACGACCCGATGAACCTTCGTGTGATATGATAGATAGATACACACGATGACAGATATTGTTTGGATTCCTTTGCTGAAATTCTTTCGTGGCCCGGTCTTAAAATTGGTGTTTGGATTGAATAACCACATAAATTATAGGGCTTAAATATCTCCCTTCAAATTACAGGGCACGAATCTCTAATCCGATTTTTTTGGAAGAATAAGAACGTGCCCTTACTACGGGGTGGTCTTTGCAAGTTTTTGTTGTTTATTAGTGTAGTACCTAATACTTAGGTTTATGTAAATGTTATCCCACCCAAAACATAAATGTGAAAGGCTGCCAAGTTCGATAATATTGGAATGCTTCGCCTATAAAAGAAGTGAGATCTAAATAAGTACCAAGTTCCATACACAGACCTCAGTTAAAAATAGTTACAGGAATGCACACTTGATTTTTCGCAGTTTGGAAATAAGAATCTACTTTCCAAACTGCGGAAAATCAAGTGTGAGTTCCTGTAACTATTTTTAACTGAGGTCTGTGTAACTTGCTTATTTAGATCTCACTTCTTTATAGGCGAAGCATTCCAATATTATTCAACTTGGCAGCCTTTCACATTTATGTTTTACTGATTTCATTATTTTGTAAGGTTTTTTTCTTATGATTAAGTAAGGTAAGGAAATATCTCATTTATACTTTACTTTGACTAAATACAAACCTTCGTAACGAATTTTAGGTCGGTACGACGATTGGAAGATATAGATAAATTTTTGTTTTTGTTCCTTAGGGTATGAATTTACACCTTCATTATTTTAAAACCGACTCACACTTGGCCATTTTCAGATTTTTCCTTTACCTTGACCTCAAGACCTACCTCCATGCCAAATTTCAAGTCAATACGACCATTGGAAGTGGTCTAGGTTTTGATGAGTGAGTCAGTGAGTGTATAGTAAAAATAGCGATTTTCTGACGTCAATATCTCAAGACCTACAATAGGTACATTAATGAAATTTTGTATTTTAGATAAGTAAGTAGATCTCGACAGATACTAGAAATTTCATATGCGTAGATAAAATAGATTTTGAGTTATAGGTGGGTCGAACTTGGCCCGAAATGGTTCGTGTAATATAAACCCACGGCCGGTGTGTCGCTTTTTTGCTCGAACTTGGCGGACACACTGCCGTGTGTCTAGATATCTACATAATTATAGTCTAAGAGGAAGGCCCAGATGCAGTAAGTAGGTTGAACTGTAGTGATTGTCGAAGTATAATTTTCTTTATCCGAAAAAGAAATAGCTCTAGAGCTCTCCAGCCAACATATTATTATCTGTCTTAGCACTCTGGTTTGAAAGACATAGATACAGGGAAAGTATCGAATATCATGTCACCCTGCATAAATCAATAAAATCTATCTAGCTGGAGTCTGGAATTAATTTATAGCTCTTGACCCTAACAAATTCTAGATCTTTATTGCTTTAGCATGTCAACTGCAGTTCCTACAATAACTATACAGAAGGATGTAAAATAAAGCCCATAAGCTCGAGCTAAGTAGCCATGTTACTCACTAAAATATTGTAGTGCATCGGTTTCAATTTCAAGTCACCCTTAGACGAGATCAACATTATACTGGTCAGTCTTTTTATCTGCATGATAAACCAGTAATAGCTGATCTTGATCTGATTTGCTAATACCGTAACATCCTGACAACCCTATCCTAAATCGAAAAGGGGAGAGGGGGCAACATCAAACCGAGTACCCACTACCCGCACACGAACAGGATTCGAACTGGCCGGAAAAAAAGTTTAAAAGGAGGCGAGATTAAAACTAAGACTATTGTTCCTTCGGGAATCTTGAGGCGGGATGCTTTGGAGAAATGCCCGGAGACAGCTCATGCATAAATTCAACGCGGATTTTTTTGGCTCAAGTGTAATTACATGCTTAGAAATGCTGCTCAAATGTTATCTTAGTAAATAATTAAAAAAATGCTTTGTGGTGCCGGCTTAAAATAGCATTACTACATTAAATTGAGTTCATTTTGTATGGGAGGACCAAATTTTTTTTTCATATTTCTACACATGTTCCTTGGGGAAAGGTGTTCAGTTTTACGAGTACCTTGACCTCCTTTCAGCTTTATTGGTTGTTTTGTAACACCCAGTATATTGTAATTGCACCACATCATATTTCAATATTTACATAGGTATACAATATGTAAATTTCGGTAATTTTAAAATGTGGCTGATAAATTTTTCAGACTAGTACCCAATGAATTAATAATTGTACATACTCTCTCACTTATACCTACCCATCGTTCTTCACGGTGTCTGAAAATTCTCAAAATTACGTTTCGGCGCCGAAAGAGCACTCAAACTGTGCGCAAACGCATCTCCTGTCAGCCGCAGGGCTTAGGGCTGCCCCTTACAGTCGGTGCCACAAAAGAAGTTGTGCGAAGAATGAAAGCACTGTTAATAGCTCTAACGTAAAACGTAAGACATTTCCAAATCATTTTGCAACATGATTTTGTGCTCTAACAAAATATTTTGCGCCTTCCCGACCTGATTTGGGATAAGGGCAGGCAGATGCTGATGATGTTGAAATTCAACATCATCATCATCTGCCTGCCCTATTTGAATAGTCCTTATGTTGTGCCGACCCCAAATAAATTAGGATAAAGACAGGCAGAATTAATAGCCCTTATTAAATTTTTATGTACCTCCCTTACGTAAACTGACTTAGATTCGTGAATGGTGTCTCCTTCTTCGACGAACGACCTGATGAACCTTCGTGTGATATGATAGATAGATACACACGATGACAGATATTGTTTGGATTCCTTTGCTGAAATTCTTTCGTGGCCCGGTCTTAAAATTGGTGTTTGGATTGAATAACCACATAAATTATAGGGCTTAAATATCTCCCTTCAAATTACAGGGCACGAATCTCTAATCCGATTTTTTTGGAAGAATAAGAACGTGCCCTTACTACGGGTGGTCTTTGCAAGTTTTTGTTGTTTATTAGTGTAGTACCTAATACTTAGGTTTATGTAAATGTTAAGAAAACATAAATGTGAAAGGCTGCCAAGTTCGATAATATTGGAATGCTTCGCCTATAAAAGAAGTGAGATCTAAATAAGTACCAAGTTCCATACACAGACCTCAGTTAAAAATAGTTACAGGAATGCACACTTGATTTTTCGCAGTTTGGAAATAAGAATCTACTTTCCAAACTGCGGAAAATCAAGTGTGAGTTCCTGTAACTATTTTTAACTGAGGTCTGTGTATGGAACTTGGTACTTATTTAGATCTCACTTCTTTTATAGGCGAAGCATTCCAATATTATCGAACTTGGCAGCCTTTCACATTTATGTTTTGGGTGGATTTCATTTATTTTGTAAGGTTTTTTTTCTTATGATTAAGTAAGGTAAGGAAATATCTCATTTATACTTTACTTTGACTAAATACAAACCTGCGTAACGAATTTTAGGTCGGTACGACGATTGGAAGATATAGATAAATTTTTTGTTTTTGTTCCTTAGGGGTATGAATTTACACCTTCATTATTTTTAAAACCGACTCACACTTGGCCATTTTCAGATTTTTCCTTTACCTTGACCTCAAGACCTACCTCCATGCCAAATTTCAAGTCAATACGACCATTGGAAGTGGTCTAGGTTTTGATGAGTGAGTCAGTGAGTGTATAGTAAAAATAGCGATTTTCTGACGTCAATATCTCAAGACCTACAATAGGTACATTAATGAAATTTTGTATTTTAGATAAGTAAGTAGATCTCGACAGATACTAGAAATTTCATATGCGTAGATAAAATAGATTTTGAGTTATAGGTGGGTCGAACTTGGCCCGAAATGGTTCGTGTAATATAAACCCACGGCCGGTGTGTCGCTTTTTTGCTCGAACTTGGCGGACACACTGCCGTGTGTCTAGATATCTACATAATTATAGTCTAAGAGGAAGGCCCAGATGCAGTAAGTAGGTTGAACTGTAGTGATTGTCGAAGTATAATTTTCTTTATCCGAAAAAGAAATAGCTCTAGAGCTCTCCAGCCAACATATTATTATCTGTCTTAGCACTCTGGTTTGAAAGACATAGATACAGGGAAAGTATCGAATATCATGTCACCCTGCATAAATCAATAAAATCTATCTAGCTGGAGTCTGGAATTAATTTATAGCTCTTGACCCTAACAAATTCTAGATCTTTATTGCTTTAGCATGTCAACTGCAGTTCCTACAATAACTATACAGAAGGATGTAAAATAAAGCCCATAAGCTCGAGCTAAGTAGCCATGTTACTCACTAAAATATTGTAGTGCATCGGTTTCAATTTCAAGTCACCCTTAGACGAGATCAACATTATACTGGTCAGTCTTTTTATCTGCATGATAAACCAGTAATAGCTGATCTTGATCTGATTTGCTAATACCTATCCTAAATCGAAAAGGGAGAGGGGCAACATCAAACCAGTACCCACTACCCGCACACGAACAGGATTCGAACTGGCCGGAAAAAAGTTTAAAAGGAGGCGAGATTAAAACTAAGACTATTGTTCCTTCGGGAATCTTGAGGCGGGATGCTTTGGAGAAATGCCCGGAGACAGCTCATGCATAAATTCAACGCGGATTTTTTTGGCTCAAGTGTAATTACATGCTTAGAAATGCTGCTCAAATGTTATCTTAGTAAATAATTAAAAAAATGCTTTGTGGTGCCGGCTTAAAATAGCATTACTACATTAAATTGAGTTCATTTTGTATGGGAGGACCAAATTTTTTTCATATTTCGGCACATGTTCCTTGGGGAAAGGTGTTCAGTTTACGAGTACCTTGACCTCCTTTCAGCTTTATTGGTTGTTTTGTAACACCCAGTATATTGTAATTGCACCACATCATATTTCAATATTTACATAGGTATACAATATGTAAATTTCGGTAATTTTAAAATGTGGCTGATAAATTTTTCAGACTAGTACCCAATGAATTAATAATTGTACATACTCTCTCACTTATACCTACCCATCGTTCTTCACGGTGTCTGAAAATTCTCAAAATTACGTTTCGGCGCCGAAAGAGCACTCAAACTGTGCGCAAACGCATCTCCTGTCAGCCGCAGGGCTTAGGGCTGCCCTTACAGTCGGTGCCACAAAAGAAGTTGTGCGAAGAATGAAAGCACTGTTAATAGCTCTAACGTAAAACGTAAGACATTTCCAAATCATTTTGCAACATGATTTTGTGCTCTAACAAAATATTTTGCGCCTTCCCGACCTGATTTGGGATAAGGGCAGGCAGATGCTGATGATGTTGAAATTCAACATCATCATCATCTGCCTGCCCTTATTTGAATAGTCCTTATGTTGTGCCGACCCCAAATAAATTAGGATAAAGACAGGCAGAATTAATAGCCCTTATTAAATTTTTATGTACCTCCCTTACGTAAACTGACTTAGATTCGTGAATGGTGTCTCCTTCTTCGACGAACGACCCGATGAACCTTCGTGTGATATGATAGATAGATACACACGATGACAGATATTGTTTGGATTCCTTTGCTGAAATTCTTTCGTGGCCCGGTCTTAAAATTGGTGTTTGGATTGAATAACCACATAAATTATAGGGCTTAAATATCTCCTTCAAATTACAGGGCACGAATCTCTAATCCGATTTTTTGGAAGAATAAGAACGTGCCCTTACTACGGTGGTCTTTGCAAGTTTTGTTGTTTATTAGTGTAGTACCTAATACTTAGGTTTATGTAAATGTTATCCACCCAAAACATAAATGAAAGGCTGCCAAGTTCGATAATATTGGAATGCTTCGCCTATAAAGAAGAGATAAGTACCAAGTCCCATACACAGACCTCAGTTAAAAATAGTTACAGGAATGCACACTTGATTTTTCGCAGTTTGGAAATAAGAATCTACTTTCCAAACTGCGGAAAATCAAGTGTGAGTTCCTGTAACTATTTTTAACTGAGGTCTGTGTATGGAACTTGGTACTTATTTAGATCTCACTTCTTTATAGGCAAGCATTCCAATATTATCGAACTTGGCAGCCTTTCACATTTATGTTTTGGGTGATTTCATTTATTTTTGTAAGGTTTTTTTTTTCTTATGATTAAGTAAGGTAAGGAAATATCTCATTTATACTTTACTTTGACTAAATACAAACCTTCGTAACGAATTTTAGGTCGGTACGACGATTGGAAGATATAGATAAATTTTTTGTTTTTGTTCCTTAGGGGTATGAATTTACACCTTCATTATTTTAAAACCGACTCACACTTGGCCATTTTCAGATTTTTCCTTTACCTTGACCTCAAGACCTACCTCCATGCCAAATTTCAAGTCAATACGACCATTGGAAGTGGTCTAGGTTTTTGATGAGTGAGTCAGTGAGTGTATAGTAAAAATAGCGATTTTCTGACATCAATATCTCAAGACCTACAATAGGTACATTAATGAAATTTTGTATTTTAGATAAGTAAGTAGATCTCGACAGATACTAGAAATTTCATATGCGTAGATAAAATAGATTTTGAGTTATAGGTGGGTCGAACTTGGCCCGAAATGGTTCGTGTAATATAAACCCACGGCCGGTGTGTCGCTTTTTTGCTCGAACTTGGCGGACACACTGCCGTGTGTCTAGATATCTACATAATTATAGTCTAAGAGGAAGGCCCAGATGCAGTAAGTAGGTTGAACTGTAGTGATTGTCGAAGTATAATTTTCTTTATCCGAAAAAGAAATAGCTCTAGAGCTCTCCAGCCAACATATTATTATCTGTCTTAGCACTCTGGTTTGAAAGACATAGATACAGGGAAAGTATCGAATATCATGTCACCCTGCATAAATCAATAAGATCTATCTAGCTGGAGTCTGGAATTAATTTATAACTCTAGACGCTAACAAATTCTAGATCTTTATTGGTTTAGCTTGTTAGCATGTCGACTGCAGTTTGGTACAATAACTACAATCTTTATTGGTTTAGCATGTCAACTGCAGTTCGCTACAATAACTACACAGAAGGATGTTAAATATAACCCATAATCGCGAGCTAAGTAGTCATGTTAAGCTTACTATAAACTTTGTAGTATATCAGTTTCACCTTCAAGTCACCCTTAGACAAAATCATCATTACACTGGTCAGTCTTATCATCGGTATGATAAACCTAATAATAGTTGCTGATGATGATAAATATACCTAATACCTGATCCTGCTCGATTATGTGAACCCGAAATATCCTGACAACCCTATTTAAAATCAAAAAGGGGAGAGGGGGCAACATCAAACCGAGTACCCACTACCCGCACACGAACAGGATTCGAACTGGCCGGAAAAAAGAGCCGGGAAAAAAAAGTTTAAAAGGAGGCGAGATTAAAACTAAGACTATTGTTCCTCCGGGAATCTTGAGGCGGGATGCTTTGGAGAAATGCCCGGAGACAGCTCATGCATAAATTCAACGCGGGTTTTTTGGCTCGAATGTAATTACGTGCTTAGAAATGAGATGCTCAAATGTTGTCTTAGTAAATAAATAAATAATACATTGGCGTGTGATGCCGTCTTAGAATAGCATCACCGTATTTACCGTAGGTGTCCTAAGAAGCGACTCAGAGAATTTTAGGCGACATGCTGATAACCTGTTTCTATGGTGATTCTGAATGACTCAACTTTTATCAGATGTGGTGTAAGTGGCCGTTTTTTACAGCCGTGTACGCTCTGCCTACCCCGCAAGGGATATAAGAGTGATATATGTATGTATGTATGTAAAAATGAGAACTATTTTGCGAATCCTACATCTTTTATAGAACCAGTTAGGAAGGTATCGCGAGGCGACTTTTAGCGCAATTACTTATAACTGATTTTAGTATGTTAATAATTGCAGGTTTAAGTAATTGCATCAGATAAGTAATAAATAATTAGCAGTTTATTGCATATTAATGAATATTAGCATACCTACTACATTATCTGATCTAGCCATCAGGATTACACTGCTGGGCAGTTGCCTCCTTCTCCTTCTTCCACTTTTCGCGATCCTATGCCTCCGCATGCCAATCTTTGTTCGCTAGGCCTGCCGAGACCTTACCTTCTTTTACCTACCTTCACTGCTGAACATGGGCCTCCCCTTATCAAATATCAGGGATTGACGAGCGACGAACGGGGATATCTGGGATTGGCGAGCGCAGTGCAATATGTTTCATCCTCAGGGAACGCTGCTGCCCATTCTCTGGATAATTAAAGCTTACTCGCTTTTTACGACACCCACGGGTACAAATGGGGTGATGTTTTTCTAAACCGGCATCATACGGCAGCCCACCGCGACGGCAACGCATCAGATACGCGAAAGTGCTTTCATCTAAACTTGGGTGGTTTATCTTCTACAAAAAGTTGCAGCGGTATAGTTCTTTTTCTTTGGATTCAAGTTCAATGCCCGCTTAGTTTTTGGATTTTGATTGGCAAACTTAACAATCACTTGCTTCTAAATTCGGGATTTCTTTAGATTTACCGCTGCAATCTTAAATGACATCTAATTGTTGGCAACAAAGTGCAATTTTCAATGAAAGCGCAATTTTTTGCCCCGACTTAGCGCACTTCTTAAAATTCGTTTTCAATCTGAGCCGCCCTGGTCGGCGTTTGTTTTTTGTTTGTGCAGTCCCGTTGGGTCCTTTAGCAGAAGCTGTTTGTTGTTAGCATTTTTTTAACATCAGCTGTTTAATAGCATGTTCTTCGTCACCACTATTATTCGTGCTTTTGATCTCTATCGGTGAAACAAGCGGTAGGTAATCAGTAATCAAATCAGTTTTTATTTGCATTGCCACATGGTTACATGAGATCTTAAAAAATATTACCGAGTTCAACATAGGTTTTATGGCGGTTTCTTTATGATCGTGTCAATATGTGGCTTTAGCCCCGCGCGCTGTTTCCCTAATTTGTGCTTTAGCTTTAGGTTAAGTATAAAATAAGGAATAAATTGAAAAATTCACCTTTTCATGACATTTTAGTATTTTTTTTTGTATTTTATGCTTATGTTAACGATACTAAAATGGTCTACACTGCAGTTTGCAGAGTGCCCCTGAGTGCTATTTGAGACATTTTAACAAAACTCATACCATAATCAATCATTCATACATAGCAAAAACGTAGCAACGTGTAAAATAGATGCACTAGTAAATAAGACATGCTAATAAAGCTAATGAAATCACATCACCATAATAACTAGTTCCCATATTTGAATCCCACAGTAATCATTGATGCAAATAATTCAATTATGCTGATTCTAAACTGTCCAATGATCATAAAGAAGTCAATTTACTGTCCATATTCCATTACTTTGCTATATTATCTTTAAACAATGTTCAGATTTTCACAATACTAGTTGGGCATCTATAGGTTGCTATCCTATCTATTCTATTGCAGTAAAACTATTGAAGAAATAAATACTATGTATGTAGGATTGTATGTGTGAACGCAATATTCTGTTGTTATATATTATCATAGGTCGAAATATGAAAAATAAAACATAATTTTTCCTCCCATAATAAATCAATCAACTGATCGGCTATTTTGTATGGGGGTCCAATTTCTTTTTGCCATTTCGGCTCATGTTCCATGGGGAACGTTGTTCAGTTTCATGAGTAGGAAGTAGGGATATATCTGTCCTTCTTTCGGCTTGTTACCTATACCTTTTTTTGTTACTCCCTGTATAAATAAATAAAAGTAACTTTTAAGTAAATCAAAACTGATATACAAAACGAAATGCTGATATACCTAATTAAAACTTTTAATTAAGCAATAAAATAACATCAAATTAAAGGTCTTTGCCCAGCAGTAGGTCGTTGAACAGGCCGCTTAAAAAGTCATAAAAATAATCATTAGAATAAAAAAGGTTTTACGGACAATAAAAAGCCTAGTGCACTATTTCGTCGTAGCCTTTGATTGTAATATCACGTAGACACGCATAGAGATGGGCGGTGGGTATATACCCATTCTACCCATTTGGGTATTTACCTGGGTAATTGGGTATTTACCGGGTAAATACCCGTACGTACCCAATTCGGTGGGTAGTTTGAAAAATTAACTTTCTTTGTATAAAATTGTCGTTATTTTTTATTTTAACCATCACGATTGGTTACAAAAGATACCTTCTATGAAAGATAATTTATAGATAAGCCTTGTAAAGGCGGACAGAATTAATTTATAAGGGAGCAAGGAGTCAACTTTTAGTGTTTGTTGAATCGTTAGTGTTTGATGGGTGGGTTTTTAGTGTCTGTTGGGTGGCAAAGATTTTCTGGGTGAGTCTTTGGGGATTTTTGCGTCTGAATGGTTTGTAGGGTGGGTCGCTAGTGTCTGTAGGGTCTTCAGGGTTTGTAGTGTGGTTTGTAAGTGTCTGTTGGGTCGTACTTTAGTGTTTGTAGGGTAGTGAGGCTTATTTGAATGGGTCGTCAGTGTTCGTTAACTCGTAAGGGTTTGTTGTGTGGGTCGTTCGTGTTTGTTGGGTTGCAAGTGTTTGTTGGGTCGTAAGGGTTTGTTGAGTGGGTCGTCAGTGTTTGTTGGGTCGTAAGGGTTTGTTGAGTGGGTCGTCAGTGTTTGTTGGGTCGTAAGGGTTTGTTGGGTGGTTTGTTAGTGTTTGTTGGGTCTTAAGGGTTTGTTGGGTGGTTTGTTAGTGATTGTTGCTTCTTAAGGGTTTGTTGGGTGGGTCGTTGGTGTTTGTTGAGTCGTAAGGGTTTGTTGGGTGGGTCGTTATTGTTTGTTGGGTTATAAGGGTCTGTTAGGTCGTAAGGGTTTGTTGGAAGGCTAGTTAGTGTTTTTTGGGTCGTAAGGGTTTGTTGGAAGGCTAGTTAGTGTTTGTTGGGTCGTAAGGCTTTGTTGGGTGGGCCGTTAGTGTTTGTTGGGTCGTAAGAGTTTGTTGGATAGGTCATTCGTGTATGTTCGGTCGTAAATGTCAGTTGGTTGGGTCGTTAGTGTTTGTTGGGTGGGTCGTTAGTGTTTGTTGGGTAGGTCGTAAGCATTTGTTGAGTGGGTCGTTGAGTTTGATGGGTCGTAAGGGTTTGTTGGGTGGGTCGTTAGTGTTTTTTGGGTCGTAAGGGTTTGTTGGGTGGGTCGTCAGTGTTTGTTGGATCGTAATGGTTTGTTGGGTGGGTCGTTAGTGTTTGTTGGGTCGTAAGGGTTTGTTGGGTGGGTCGTCAGTGTTTGTTGGGTCGTAAGGGTTTGCTGGGTGGTTTGTTAGTGTTTGTTGGGTCGTAAGGGTTTGTTGGGTGGTTTGTTAGTGATTGTTGGGTCGTAAGGGTTTGTAGGGTGGGTCGTTGGTGTTTGTTGAGTCGTAAGGGTTTGTTGGGTGGGTCGTTATTGTTTGTTGGGTTATAAGGGTCTGTTAGTTCGTAAGGGCTAGTTAGTGTTTTTTGGGTCGTAAGGGTTTGTTGGAAGGCTAGTTAGTGTTTGTTGGGTCGTAAGGCTTTGTTGGGTGGGCCGTTAGTGTTTGTTGGGTCGTAAGGGTTTGTTGGATAGGTCATTCGTGTATGTTCGGTCGTAAATGTCAGTTGGGTGGGTCGTTAGTGTTTGTTGGGTGGGTCGTTAGTGTTTGTTGGGTAGGTCGTAAGCATTTGTTGAGTGGGTCGTTGAGTTTGATGGGTCGTAAGGGTTTGTTGGGTGGGTCGTTAGTGTTTTTTGGGTCGTAAGGGTTTGTTGGGTGGGTCGTCAGTGTTTGTTGGATCGTAATGGTTTGTTGGGTGGGTCGTTAGTGTTTGTTGGGTCGTAAGGGTTTGTTAGGTGGGTCGTTAGTGGTTGTTGGGTCGTAAGCGTTTGTTAAGGGGGCTGTTAGTGTTTGTAGGGTCGTAAGAGTTTATTGGGTAGGTTTTAGTGTCAGATGAGTCGTAATAGTTTGTTGGGTCGTCGTTTGTGTTTGTTCGTTTGCAAGGATTTGTTAGGTGGGTCTTTAGAGTTTGGTCGGTCTGTAGACACTAGCGAACCACTAAACAAACCCTTACGATCCAACAAATACTAATGACCCATCCAACAAACCCTTACGATCCAACAAACACTAACGACCCATCCCACAAACCCTTAGGGGTCGTCCATTAATCATGTGATGTTTTTTTTGCCATTTTTCGACCCCCCCTCCCCCTTGGTGATACATGGTGATGTTTTGAACTACCCCCTCCCCTACCGAATCACGTATATTTTTTAAGTACTTTAAACTAGTTTAATAAAAAAAACATAATTGAATAAAATTACAAGTATAAAGTATTATTTAATTTATTTATGAAAATTAATTACTAGTAGAAAAATGTCTAGAAGTAGACATAGAGATTGCAGGTTGATTATTCCTACTGCAGACATGAAAATATCAAAAGAAGTGTGAACATACAAAAATGAAAAATAAGGTTAGATATTTATTGTGTAACGTCCTCGCACCACGGATTAAAAAGGCTTTCTTCGACTCCAATAACTGGATACAAAGAATCTTCATGCCAGTCGGTTGTTGGCACGTTGGCTTCCTCACGCGATGATGGAACACTAGGTCTATCCACTTCCGTTTCCTCAAGCCACTCTGCGTCATCATTTTCTCGCACTACGCAAAGAACTTCTCTTGACCTAGCGTTCGATCGTCGCGTGATGATGCGGGCGGGACGAACATTGTCTAGAGATGCAAGACTGTTACTTGGTTGCTTAAGACATGAAACAGCATGTTCTTTAACTTTCTTCTTTGTACAGAAGTACAAGCCACACCGCTTGCATGTCCTTTCTACAAGAATCTATACGGTTTGTGTCAAACGGCATCGCACAACGCTGCGTTGTCTGTCAAATCGTTTGACATAAACCGTATTCGTATAAAAATAAGGTGGAAAATCGAACAAACGACGCACAAACCGACGTTGCGTGTGTTCCTCGCCTAACAACGACATCTATTGGTGATTAAGATAGCAAAAACCGTTTTTGTAAGTTGTTTTGTAAGTAAAAAACAAAAACCGATCGAGCTCGGTCCACCAGCTGGTTACTAAATTAAAAGACATCGATATCCAGACAGTTTATCACGGTACACCCCAGGTGTAGAATAATGGTTTCACAATGAAAATAAATCTTCACAAATTATCAATAGTCATCAACTTTCAGTTTGTACGTTAGACTACGTTGTGTGTGTTAAAGCCAATGATTCTTGGTGCCAGTTTTCGGTGATCAGACTCTATTCTATCTAAAATTCGCGCAAATATGAATAAATTTTGAATTTGAAATATAATAATTTTATTAAAATATGTTATTAAAAATTGTAACAGACTGTCTAAAAACTCGCAAAAGTATTTCTTTTCAAAAATTAATACACGTGATATGATAGCTACACCCCCCCTCCCCCCTCGTGATGTTTCGTGATTTTTGACGGACCCCTCCCCCTCCCTTTTGAACCTCACGTGATTAATGGACGACCCCTTACGCCCCAACAAACACTAACGACTCATCCAACAAACCCTAACGATCCAACAAAAACTAACGACCCACCCAATAAACCCTTACGAACCAACAAACACGACCCACCCAACAAACCCTTACAACCCAACAAACACTAACGACCCACCCAACAAACGCTTACGAACCAACAAACACTTACGACCCACCCAACAAACCCTTACAACCCAACAAACACTAACGACCCACCCAATAAACCATTACGACCCAACAAACACGACCCACCCAACAAACGCTTACGACCCAACAAACACTAACGACCAACCCAACAAACGCTTACGACCCAACAAACACTAACGACCCACCCAACAAACCCTTAATACCCAACAAACACTAACTACCTACCCAACAAACCCTAATGACCCAACAAACACTAACTACCCACCCAATAAACCCTTAAGACGCAACAAACAACAAACCCACCCTCCAAACCCTTACGACCCAACGAACACTAACGACCCACCCAATAAACCATTACGACCCAACAAACACTAACAAACCACCCAACAAACGCTTACGACCCAACAAACACTATCGACCCACCCAATAAACCCTTAATACCCAACAAACACTAACTACCCACCCAACAAACCCTAATGACCCAACAAACACTAACTACCCACCCAATAAACCCTTAAGACGCAACAAACACTAACTACCCACCCATTAAACCCTTACGACCCAACAAACACTAACGACTCACCCACAAAATCCTTTCGACCCAACAAACACCAACGACCCACCCAACAAACCCTTACAACCCAACAAACACTAACAAACCACCCAACAAACCCTTACGACCCAACAAACACTGACGACCCACCCAACAAACCCTTACGACCCAAAAAACACTAACGACCCACCCAACAAACCCTTACGACCCATCAAACTCAACGACCCACTCAACAAATGCTTACGACCTACCCAACAAACACTAACGACCCACCCAACTGACATTTACGACCGAACATACACGAATGACCTATCCAAGAAACCCTTACGACCCACCCAACCAACCCAAACTACCCACTTAACAAGCCCCGCGAGCCAACAGGCACTAAAATTGCCTCGAAACTTTGCAGGCATGCTCGGATCATAGAACTGGTAAATTTTTTGTATGGAGGTTACGTTGGAAAACGAAAAAGAAATCAACTTCCCCATACATTTTATCTACCCACCAATTTGGGTGCATACGGGTATTTACCGGGTACGTATGGGTATTTACCGGGTAGTTGGGTAAATACCTGGGTACGTGCCCATCTCTCACGCAACGCGCGCGACGCAGCACTTGCGTCTTTAGCCGGTATTTTTCTATTTGTTTTGTGGAATTAGGTATAGTTTCATATTTTTTGTCATTTATTGCCAATTTTGTGTCCTGTACTTACATGAACTTTCTTCACATAACTTTAGGAAAGTTTCCAAACTATCAATCGTACTGCCGACTCTACAACGTCGACTCCTAGTCGCGCCTCGTCCTTTCCCGCGCTCAAGTCGCATGGCCGGCAAGCCCGCGCAATTGTTAGGTACCGAGCAAAAGTCTAGTACTTACACCTCCTGGTGGTGTCTGCGAACCTGGTACATGTAGGTACAAGCGGAGCGCCGTTTAGACTGAGTCTGGAACCCAGACAGACTCGCGCGGGTCTTGTCTGGCGGGATTTCTGCGAGGTGGCGACCGGTTTTGCGCAAGGCGGGAAAGAGTACGCCGATTTCCGATAAAAGGTCTATTTACATTTTGTCGGACCGTGTTGTCCCTTGAAAATATTATAAATATTCAGATTTATCATCCATACCATTTCTATCTCTTTCAGCGTCACACACAAACATGCCATTCATAGTAAACAATGCACTTTTTGGCTTCACTGAAATGCTCTATTGCCAGAGATCTAGGCGATTCTTATATTTTCAAAGAAACTGGAATTATTTTGATTAGTCTGCTCTCATAAATTCCTAGAATCAATTTACTCCTCTTTAACTTGATTTTGGCAGTGTTTATTTACAAGATGCTAACATATTCTCGGTAAAGCAAAATTCTTCCATCATCTGTTGCTTTGGTAACTTTTGTGAGCGGTTTTCCTGTCAGACATCTTCTTAAAACTAAATGAAAAACTGAAATACACGAAAATACTTTGAAATATGTAAGTATCGCTGTAGTGCGCAGTTTTTACTCCAACGACTAAAACAAACTAAAACCACACAAAACAAACTAGTGAATCCTACCAAACTAGTATGACACTATCTATATCCGTCCAGTAAGTCCAATGAAACCAGTTACTCAGTGGCAACTCGGTCAAGGTTGAGGTTACCCGCAGGGACCTTACGAGCCCCTTTGGGGAAAGTGGGATTCCACTTTTATGGTGTAGAGTCGTTTTATTCCCATAGCGGGTGGGCTGAGGAGCTCTGGGTGGGCAGGTCAGTTTTATGGGAAAGTTGGAAAGATAGTGTGCGATTCTTTGAAGTCTGGACATGTTCTAACTATTTTGATGCCTGCTTTTATGGCGCATAGGGGTTACATTTTATTTCTCAGGTAGGGATGATCATTTTGAAGCAGAGTAAGTATATTAGGTACCTCTGTGCATACCACGCCATTTTTGTAAGATATTAGGACCTGACATCACTAGTCCTCTCTCTCGTCGTGTGGGGCATCGAGTCGTCCAACGACCCGTTGAACCCTGGTGTCTGAGTTTTTCAACCGCCTACTGCAAATAGCAGGCCTCTGACTAATTCTCTAACTAAAATTACGTACCCCTCTCTTAGCGTGGTTAAATGAGGAAATAGAAACAAAATGTACAGTCGAGGTTAATCAATAATCAGTGGTTGTATTATTTCTGGATACGTATCTCGATAACTTTTGCAGATCACATAGACCTGTACCGGGGACACATCTTTCACATCTCCGCCTACATTTATGTCCCCTATGCCATGAACTTCAAAACGTCTCCAAGTCGTCCATGACGGAAGTGGCAGCCATTCGTTTACGAGCCTCACCCCCTTCACGCGGTCACGGCGCGTCGCAAGCGCGTAAAACACTTGCTTTAGGAGTTTTAGTGCGCGTTGCTTGTATAGCGCTAACTTCTCTATTTTCCGCACGGAAATATGCGCACTTCTGTTCGAAATGTCAAATGTCTGGGGACTATAAAAGGGATATGCGTTCCCAGCGAAAGAGAAAAGATTTCTACATGAAAATGCGGAATTTTGGATTGTTTAAAGTTGAAATTACAGATTTTGGCACTTTGTTTCCGGCCAACCAAAAACAGAATGCAATCCCGAGTTGCATAGACTTGCAGCGGAATAATGCCTTATTTTATTTGTAAATGTGCGCTAGCCAATACTTTGTGTAAGTGTGCAGCCAAAAAGTGTCTAAATGGTTGTGCTTGCCACGCCGTGCTAATACCTATCTAAAGCTGACAAAATCGAAAGTTAGTTATACTGACTAAATTGGAGGGGCGAATGGTTTTCATTAAAGTTTATTTTACAGATTAGAAGAAGTTAAAATGAGCACTTCTTGCTTGATGCCTATCTACTGCAACTAATTAGAAGAAGTTAAAAGGAACATTTAGTTCCTTACTTGATGCCTACCTACCACGTAGATAATTTATTTCTGAATGGTCCAGATTTTTATCTCCGATCGTAAAAGGATGGTGCGTGGGATATTTTTAGTGCGGCGTCATGTTCGCTTCAATATTAAAATCCCATTAACCAATGATGAATAAGACATTAAAACGACTCTACACTATACAAGAAGACCAAAGTTAGATTTAAATAGTTTTCCTAATGCCTAAAGTCATTCAGTCAGTCAAGAGTCATTTGGCTAAAATAAGTAAGTAACTAAGTATATTTAGTAGATTTTTGCAGTGTTTGGATATCGCTGAATCTGAAAATTTCTACCAGCATTTCGTAAAGTTTAAAGAATCTTGCTAGAAAGTTAAAGTGATCATCAACTTTAGGGCTCGTCTAAGTTTGACTACGGACATCTGAAAATTTTCAACAGTCAACGTCTAGTACTATGGGAATTTTCACAGCTTTCCTCTCTGTGACCTAACCAACGACCTAACATAACAAATTCGCTGTCTTGATTTTACTTTTCTGCATGGCCCTAACTAAATCTTGCCTAAACTTCCCTGAACCACTGAACTATTGGGATAGGTTCTAGCCTGTTCTAGCGAATGTTGAGGCAGGTTATGGCTATGGCACGAACAAGGACCATTAGGGTCGTCTTACACGCGTGCCCGGGCAGAATGCAGACGCCTAGTTTACGACTGTTTGGACGCATATCCGCGTGTACGCGTAAATATTGACGCAACGCGCATATTGTCATCGTCATGCGACTCGTGTTGGCATTGAACACGGTTCAAAGTCAAGTTAATGTAAACGATACGTTGCGTTGGCATTATGAACTACGAACCATTTTCAGCGTTGTAGATTATGTAGAGTAGATTTTTAAATATGAAGGAACAATGTGTGAAAACCATTTTCAGCGATGTAGAGCCGATTAATTTCAATCTTAAGTCCTTTAAATAGGGAGGTTCTTATAACCCCTTCGCTCTTTTACCAGGGGATCATGAGCGCGCGGCGTTCTCTAGTTGAAAACTTTGTGCAACTAGCCGGTGACGGCTAGACATGGGAACTTGTTCTATTTGCCGCTATGCGCATGCGTGCCACAGCCGGGGCGCACATGTCGCACCCGCGGGGGTGGACTAGCATTCTCGTTAGGGTTGACAGAGACGAAGAGACAAAAAAGAACGTAGGTAGGTATGGTTGATTGACTTAACAGTTTTTAGTTTAGTGGTAATTTCAGAACAGGCAAGTTCCCATACCGATTATGTTATGTTATGAGCAGTGTTATTGAAGCATAAAGGCCTTTTTTGCCCGTTACGTAATGTACACATCTTTAATAGATATTCGTCTTTTATAGAAACCGAACTCAATATATTCACTTTCTATAACTAGTCTGGTTTGATCTAAACTTAAGTAAAGAAAAAAAAATTAAAAATGCAAGTAAATTTTCAGTTGGTAAACTTATTGGGCTAAACTTGCAACTTGCAACCCTAGCAGCAAAGCGCGCCAAATCACCCGCAAAGCATCGACGCATGCGTAAAGCTGGTTTTCTTGGCTCCTCCTACACACCTCGCCCCTGGCAGGCACCCCCTAGCCTCCGCCGTGAGCAAGAGAACTCTGTGTGCTCCTGTGAGCCTGGTACCCGCGTGGCGCAGTAGAGGAGGTTGAGGAGAAAAGAAAGGGGCCCATTGCAGGTTGCTGACGCCCTATAGGAGCGTCAGGCACTTCGTGGAAAAATAAAAAAAGATCGTGTACCTCACATTGCTATAGTGCTTCGAGCCTTGTACCTAATTTAGTTTACCGTTAATAAAACTTGGCTGTTGATTGGCTGGGCACAAAGGTTAAAATGGTTTCTATAACTTTCCTTATCGTTTTGGTAAAAGCGATGGGCAGCGTTGGCAAATATGAAATGTTAGCTTGATCGTAACCTGAAAATTCTCAGCTACTTACTACGTAAAAATCTAAAAGTATGATTTGCAGCTAAATATTTTAACATTTTTGGAGATTGATTTGCGTTGATGTCTTTTATATGACCGGCGTCATTTAAAAAATTCTTCGCAATGCGCGGACTCGCGAGAAGTTCACTCACTTTATCTGCACCGCTTGGAGTAAAGTGAACTTCGCTTACGGATCGTCGCGTCGTCGTCTGCATGGACAGACGCCCTAAGGGCTGGATATCACCTGCTGTCTATTGTTTAGTAGCGTTTTAGACATTAGCTGTTGAAAATTATTTGAAGTTGTAGGTATTGAACAATTCCTGCCGCGTGGTGCCGGCTTAGAATAGCATCATCCCATTTCTACCCGTGGGTGTCGTAAAAGGCAACTAAGGGATTGATCCAAGGAATTGGCAGCAGCGTTCCCTGTGAATAACTTCAACACCTTCACCTGCCAGCTTGGTGAGTATGTCAATGTGCAATAGTGGAATGTTGTGGCTGTAATAGCAGTAGTAGGTAGTAGAACAAATCCTAATTTTCGCAAAGCAATAGCGTATACACCACCGGCGTATTTCTACACAATACGGGGTGTTAGGGACGGTGTAACGAAAACTTTGCAGGCGTGCTCAGACCATAAAACTGAACAACTTTTACTATGGAGCCAATGGTGGGAAACGAAAAAAAATTTCTGACCTCCCATACAAAGTCAGTCAGCTGATCGTGAATTTTGTATGGGAGGTCGGTAAATTTTTTTCGTTTCCCACCATTGGCTCAATAGTAAAAGTTGTTCAGTTTGATGGTCTGATCATGCCTGCAAAGTTTTCGTTACACACCGTCCCTAACACCCTGTATACAGAAAGACACTTGTTATTGAACACGTGGTAAACAATGAAAGCGAAACCGCTCGCTGAACACAAGCTGAATGCCTTCCCGCTATGCCCCCAACAAGAATGGGCAATAATTTACATCATAACCAATACCTTTGTAATAGACACGATTCTGCAGTAGTTATCTTGTGTTTAATATAAGTTCTGCAAAAAAACTCTAATACCGATTTTACACGAGCGAACTTAAGGCTTTTGGCATACCGTTTAACTACTAGCAATAGCGTACCGTTTTCTATCACTGAAAATCTTTTCTTGAAACAACTTTATTTGCCAGTTCAGTAAAGTGTCTCCCTGAAATGGTTCCTTGAATAAGGCAAAGCGTGTTTGCGTCTGGCACTTTATGAATGTGTGCTGTTTTTGGAAAACTCGCAATTTTTTTCCGCCGCTAATCTTCTTCTTTCTTCTTTTCGTGTGGGACACCGAGTCGGTCAACGCTAATTTGAACCCGCGACTGCTGCGGTAGCCGGCCCAATCTTAGCAGGCTAAAAAAATATGTTTTGCAAGTTTTCCAAAAGTTGTAGGTACACGGAAAGTGTTTTAAGATTTGGTAATCAATGGGTGCTGCGACGCACGTACAGTTTTACAACAGTGACAATAAGTAGATGGAAGGAGAAAAGGCCGCCTTTGCCTAGCAGTATTAGGATTACGCAGGCTAGTTAACTAACACAATAATTATCTAAGGAAATGACCAATAGAATCAAAGCCAATACTTGCGTAATGCTAGCACTAAACTGAAAGTTTCTACGTATTTCTTGGATTTACTTACGACTTACGAGACAAGCGATGTCCATAAAGTATGAAAACAAACGTACGTTTCGTGAAAGAGAAAATAGGCGGTCTTACTGCCTGTATAATAGAAAGAGGAAGAGGCACAAAATTACCGATAGTCCGCGCGCGATCTGATGGCGGCCGCTGTTAAACAAAATGTACTGTAAACACTTAGCTACCTCAATACTGGTTGTATCGTAACTAATCAAAAATTACTGCTGAATTTACAGAAAAAAAATAGCATGTAACTTAAAAACCGTTTCACCAAGTCGCATGTAGCTATATGTAGCTTAGTTCAGTTTTTACGCTGAACTAGTGAAAGAGAACGAAAGACGAAAAGTATATTTGCAAAATAAGTAGGCAACTGTTTCGATTTCAGTTCATTTACGACAGTTGGAATTTGAAACTGTGTCCATACGGACTCGCATGCAGCTTATTGTAACCCCAAAGTAAAACGTTTTCTAACTAAACCAATAATTTAAATTGCTTTATCAAGTTTTGCACACTTGCTCATTAGCCTTCAGACTCACCACATTAAAATAATAATTATGGAAGTATTTTAGATTTGTGTTTTCAACCTAGGTTCATCTTTAAGCACGAGCGAGGTACGAGTCGAAAGTTGATAACCTCCTCTTTCAAAATCGGTTATATATAGGCGATCTGACTACCTGTTTACGACTCGTTTATCAAAAGAAGCACCTATAAAACAACAACCACAAAACACTTCTTGCTATCCGCAGCTACCCGTAAATTTTCCCGCCAACGCTACATTTCACCTCTACATATAATACATTGGCACGAGCTAGGTAGGTACGAGTCAAAACTGTGATAGATATAACTTCTTCTTTCAAAATCGGTAGAACTAGGCGATCTGACTACCTGTTTACGACTCGTTTATCAAAAGAAGCGGCTATAAAACAACAACCACAAAACACTTCTTGCTATCCGCAGCTACCCGTAAATTTTCCCGCCAACGCTATATTTCACCCCGCTCGCTGTGCTCGTTTCGCATCGCCTGTCCATTCTTCCTTCATACGTAATAATAGGACGCTGAAGCGCGCGAAATTACGGAAATTCAACATTTTCAACTACCTTCATGAAAATTAATCTTTTTATGCGAAATAATCTGAGATTTTCCGTTGGTTCTCATAAGAACTAGGATAGAAAGCCGACAATGAATTTATATTTAGGTTCATTTAACATGGGACAAATCTAAACATCCTACGTTACAATGCTTTCTGCCTATTTGTGTATGATTTTCTTCAAATCAATGCCAAAGCCCGTCCATATTCTGACGGGTTTTTCGGACACTCAATTCATAATGTCAATGTAACCTCAACCTACCCGTTTAAGGGATCAACATTATGCTGGTCATTCTTACAACAAGTATGAGGAACCAAAATAAGTTGATCTCTAAAATGGGTAGCCAATAGTACATCTTACAAGCTCATAGATTTAATTTTAGCAGGAAATGTTCGCGTCTTGTTCTGCTCAGAGCTGGAAGCTGTTTGCTTTTGTTGTGAAGCTATTTCAGATGCTAGGAAAGTGAAGCTAGGTACTTTAGTATCTCTGTTAGAAAGTTTGACAAATAAGGACTCTCATGATTCTAATGCGGAAAAGGGTATCTTAAGATATCTAGCCTATCGATATCGATACTACACACACCATGTTTTTCTGAAATTAGGCTATTTTATGCATTTCTCTGTCTTTCTGTCATGGACACCGCTAACATTTAAACCATGCAACGGATTTTGCGTTTTTTATAGATAGAGTGATTCAAGAGAAAGGTTTAAACTTCGAAACGACTAGCAGCAGCTAGGCAGGTCACTAGTTAGAGATAAAACTAGTACCTACCCATTGCTAATTTTATAAATGTTTTATGTAGGTACCTACTTACTTTACGTAATGTAGTTTTAATTAGTGAGTTTTATTTTTATGGATTTTATCTTTATACTCCAGTAATATGCAGTATAAATAAATTACTTACCTTACCTTTACCTTGCAAAATAAAAGACATGGTAAAATTGGCCACAATCAAACCTCTTACGATATCGTTCTTGGTGCCTTAAGTGCCTCATCAGTCTCTAGTACTTAAGGTTTTATTTTCAAAATAAGTAATGTACCTACAGGATGTTAAAAATGCTTATAAAATATTGTACTTACTTATAATGTGTTTAGGAAGATGATTTGACCCGTTTTTTATTTGACACGTTATGCTGAGCTGACTCGGGTCAAATTTTATTTCCTAAACTACATACACATTTATACGTATTTATTTCATAGTCAAAATATCTCAAAATGACGATCCCGACACAGACCAGCCCATTCTTTCAAGGTCCTGAACAATATATCCCAAAGCAAAGAGAGACGAGACATAGTGGTTCTTTGATAGCAATTGTGATGGATGATGACTTGTGAGTAAAGATACCTAATGAATGTATCAAATGATATGACTCAATCGGATACCCTACGTTTTTCTTAAACGTGGTTTCTTGTCATAGTAGGCTGATTCACGCCTATTTTGAACTTTACACCCTGTATATTCAGGGTCGTGTCATGGTCGAGGGATAAATTTTGCTCACGCAAAGAGGCGAATGCGTTGAAAAAGTTTACTTTTATTTTATCTGATCGCCTGTTGGTAAATCAACAATTTTTTAGTTTTATAAAAAAGCAACACAACTTCGTCTATAACTATTTTCCACTCTTTTGATAGGACTTAGGCACTGTAAATCTGTAGGGCTGTAAATCTAGTTTAGTTTAAATATAGAGGTATGGGATGTAGTCTTTGAATACCTCTCCGGAAAAGAGGCGTGATTTTATGTAAGTATGTATGGAGGTATTGGAGGTACATATAACATGAAGTACGAGAACTCGCGACTAACAAAACTTCATATGAGCACTTTAGAGGTAGTTTGTGATCAGTCGGAGAAAGGATAGATACTCTCATATGATCTTGAATCCTTTATTTTTATTATCTGTGGTAACTTAACCACCTTTACAAAAGTAACAGGTGCAAAAATTCCAATTCCCTCGCACACGTCTGCAGAGGGCGTGGCAGACGGAGTAAAAATAAACAATCCTGATTATGGAATACGCATTCCACATCAACCTACCATTTAAGAGACCAGCTTATGTTGGTTATTAATACAAATACTAAGAAAAACCAGTATAAGTTGATCCTCTGAAAGTGAAGGTTCAGTTCATGTGCTTTATATGTCTCCTGTCAGACACAGATCACCATAATTATGTAAAATACTTTTCCCGGTACATCAAAAGCTTTTGGAATCTTAAATCACTTTAGCCGGCTTTTCCTCTCATATCATAAAAGTCTGATAAAAAAATCTTAGGAAATCGTATGACAGAATCTGCTCTGGTTTACCTGTGAAGGCCTACCCGCCTCAGCAATTATTCCTTATCCGCGGATGTGCACACATCTTACGCTTTCGTGCTACCCTGGTAATTTTTACACGGTATTTACAAGGTCCCGAGGGATACTTGCCATATATGGATGGCCACGGCAATGAGAAATCTATATCTACACAGACAATCAAGAATATGTAATAATATGTAATAATAAATAATAATAAAACAACCAATTTCAAAAAATCTTTCGTCATTGTAGAAAACTACAATATCCCTGGTAATAGGCTACTTTTTATCACGAGAATATTCCTTATAATAGTCCTTATTATCACGGGGAAACGGAAAGTAGCGGGTGAAACCGGTGGGCTAGTCTGGTAGTTATTTTATAAAGAGACTTATGAAACAACTAGAGGCCTAATGCTTCCATCTTCCTAATTTATGGTGTACTAGAAAACCCTTATCATTTTACCAATTCAGTAGCTGTAATTAATAAAAAAATGCCATGGCCAGTATGGCCACATGACACATTTTTTTTCTCTTCGGGAACAAAATGTTGAATTCTCATAATTCAACATTTTGAGAATTTAACATTTTGTTCCGGAAGAATTATTTGTTACATAGTAGGAAGAACCTGAGGACATGTTGCGCAAATGACTGCAAGACATTTGTAGAGATTCGTAATCGACTGTCTTTCATAGCAAATCAACACAAAAAATATCTCTTTAGTTATTTTCATTAGAGAAGTATAAATGATTTTGATGATCACGTGACCCTATACTGTGAAGACTCTATCCCCGACTCGCGCTTGGCTGGTTTTTGGATTAGGAGGTCAGCTGCTGGATCCTATAACAGGTTACAGTTCTTTTATATTTAAATAGGTCAAGCGACAAAGAAACTTGATATTAAAAAGTGTTTCCATAAAAAAATAACAGGCAAGGTAGCAGTGCCCTGATATTTAAATAGAAAATGTTTTAACCGTATATATAGCTCTAAAATGTTCGAACTTACAAAAGGTGCCTATAATTTTTTAACCGACGACGTCGTATGCCTTAACAACAAATACAAGTTTGTGGTTTCAGTTTTATCGCGTCAGGTGCCCATAAAAAGTAGACAAAGCCGCAGACCAAAAATAAACTTCTTAGTTTAGGTCTTATTTACGTACCGAAAAGTTTTCTACGTAGCAAAGAATTCTACAAAAAAGTTTTTAGAACTTTTCACCCCTCCTCCCCCACTTCAACCGCACACACACTCACCCACACACCTAACGACGCCACAAACCTCCATATTGACTTCTTACACCTCCTTACGAGTGCTGCTCGCCTGGTAGTTGCCGGGCGTTAGAGCACCGCACGCCCGCACCGCGCACACATGCGCACTGAAGCGCATAGATACGCCAATCGTGGGTGTCTGTCTTGCACACATGTCATTTTATCCATGCGCATTGTCTGTGAGCTAATAATGTAAAATCATCAACAAAGCCACAGCAGGCAGGACAGTGCATAGGCTTTATCTACAACTCTAACAGAACTTAGTGATTTTGCAATCATACACAGCGTGCGTTTATGCTTCATTATTTTATTGGTTTCCACCCACAGGTGACATGTGATGATTGACTGATGAAAATGATGTTTTTCTGATCCAGTGCAGATGTAAAGTACATCATTTGTGAAACAATTGCGAAAGCAAAATTCTAAATCTGTCTTTCAATTGTAGCAAGGCAACACAATCTTGTAATTTAAACTAAATGAATCGTATCCTTTTATCGACTACCACAAACTGTTTTAGGACCACAAAAAGACACATCAAGCTTGCACATAAATCATTCAAATGCTCATTTGGGCATGACATCGAAAAAGCAGAATGTCACTTGATATGTTTAGAACAAAACTGCTCCCGTTAGCCGAGGGACCGTTTTGTGGTTTTTGTTCCTCTACGGTGCATAATATTGCCTTAAACCAGTTACCATACCACACGTTATAAACGGTATAAATCCTCAAGATTTTCATTTTATCATAATTTTATTTATTATAGCGACAGTTTTCTTTTCCGTGCGAAAATAGGTAGAGTCAATGAAACTAATAAATATAGCAGCAAAATACATAGGTAACATCACAGGATTTTCTAGTTTTTGGGCATTTAGGTACGTAATAATTTATTACTGGTGCATTAATAATAAACATGATAATCTGTAATTTTTCAGTGTAATGAATAGAACACGTTTGAAGATGCACTTTTGCACAAAGTAGAGTTTGCGCTACGAAAAAAGTACGGCTTGGTCCTTTTAAGCCAATAGTTTTGTCATCACATGAATAAAATTACACTACTCAATGCTCTTTTTCACATAAAATAAGGCAACATTTAAGGACTATTTTTGTCGATTACTTCTCCTCGGGACTCTTTTCGTGTCGAGGTGCGGGCTAGAGCGCACGGCGCATGGCAAAGAGACATTTTATGTCACTGGCTCGAACTCTCTGCGTTCTATGCTCCCCTGGTAGCGTTGGTGACAGTTTTCGTTAGGTGGTGGGAAAACTGGTAGGAATTTTAATTAAAACAAAAGAGTAATTAAAAGGCGAATGAAAGCATTGGAGTAGGGGAGGAAACCGCCCCTATAGAATTTTTCGTCATTTTTCTTTTACCTCAGTCACGCACACACACGCACTTTCAATTCATATCAGTCACACTTTTACAACACTGACGGCCTAACTGACTGACTCATGAGTGACTTCCTGAAAGGCAGACGTACGTACAGACAGCGAAGTATACTTTTGTGGACAAACGGAGTGCATTGTTCTATCTATGTGCGCTTCCGTTAACAAAAACTGACACACTTTACATTTGAATACTAAGTTGATGTAGCCTATGTAGGTAGATGTTTGTTTGATTGATTTATGAGATTGCGTGCGCCCTATGAATAGCCTATAGTAAAAGTTGTTTAAATTCATGAGTAGAAAGAATCACTTGCAGTTCTTACTGGTTAAAAATAACTATTTATTTGGTGAACTGTATATAATACTGTCTATGTCTAATAAGTACTTCAGATTAGAAGATGGCTAACTGCGGCGGGCCCCAAGCCCCATAATTTATTTGCATTTAATTTCTAGTAACTTAGCTCTCCGACAACCGTGTTAAACATGAGCTAAACAACAATTTTATAAAAAAAAAATTATGTGAAATGTAAATTTGTCGCAAAAGTGATTATAGTAAAAAAATATTAAGTATTTTCTCCACAAAAAAATTAAACGTGTTTATTGCAGCAGTAGCTCCATCTATGTTCATAAAGTGGCGAAACGGTTTTTACAGAGAAATTTGATGGTTAAAAAATTATTTGTTTTATTGTGCGAAAATGTTATAGAAGCACGGGACTTCCCATCAAGGTTTTTAATCATATTTTTGTCTCATTTAGAGACGTAACTTCATTTAAGTTTTGTATGGAAAACGATCCACCTTAAGGGAAATGGTCAGACGATGTGCATGCCTTTCTGAGCATCTGTCAAAACAACTCATAGTTACGCAAACCGCCATAAGAAACATGCATACACTCGTCTTATTTACGACCGTTCGCGGATGCCTCGTAAAATCCATAATAGGACTCCCCATAGCACACTTCGCAGGAATCAAACCATGTTATTCAAATAATAAATTATTATGGGAAATGAAATTAATATTAGAGAAACAAACACAGCCCTTCTGCAGTAAAATACGCCGTTGCAAAACTTTTTACCCACGACGGAACGGAGACGGTATATGCGTTTGGGGTGAGAGAATGTGTGTTTGTGCGTTTGTGTGTTTGTGCAAACCTTTGTTACCAAATATCTCCCAAACCACTGGTCCGATTTTGATGCGGTTTTCAGTAATAGATTCGGATTTGTTTGGTGCATGTTCTTAGGTAGGTATTACGTGAAAAACTTACCAGGGGGCGCTGCAATAAACATTTGTTTGTGCTAATCAATGTTCCCAATTATCTCCAAAACCACTAGTCCGATTGTAATGCGGTTTTCAGTAATGGGTATCATTTTGATTGGTGAATGTTCTTAGATAGGTTTTATGCTTTTAAATCACCAGGGGGCGCTGCAGTAAGCATTTGTTTGTGCAAATCAGAAGAAACCGTAAATAAATCTCCTTAACCAAAACTTTTTGGTAATATCATGATCTAATCACGATCTAATAAAATCTAGTGAAGTAATTTATGACATTGATTGAGTTGACGTTTTGCAAAATCAAAATATTTAGGTTAGTTTTGACTAAATTAAATTGATTTTCGATTCAATAATAAGTATTAATAAATTGTATCATAACATCATGAATAATAATCAAATGGAGATATTTTGTGCAAAGTGGTCAATGTGGTCATTATAAAGTTTAAATCCGCAAGCTTTGCCAATGCAAAACATGTCATACTTAATAATCACATGCAGGTAATTTGTTATTATTATATTTCATTACTGATCAGACAAAACAAACTATTACTTACACAATGTATACCTAAAGCTAACAGATATCTCAGCTCCCTGGTTCACCCACGAAACCGAGTCACTGAAGGTTTTTCTTTGCATGGCTTCATTATTTGATAGAAGATTACCTAGTAAAAATATTGACCAAACAATAACATACTTACTTGATGATTGTATATTGCAGTGCAGCTGTCTTCGGGAGACCTGGTTAAGCGGAGTGTTTTGATCTTCATACGATTTTTTAAGGCCCTGCAGACCCTGGTTTTCGGGCATAAACTTGAGTGTAAATTAAAATTAACCCATCGTTATCTGTATGAAATATCATAAATTGCTGAAAGTGCTGTTAATATTCTTCATTTAGGCTAAACTCTTATATTAATCATATAAATATAAACCATTTTACCTAATCTGTTTTAATTTATCTTATCTAAGATCTTAAACAGTTTTTGACTGTTCGATTATGAAGAACCAACATAGGGTTTGAGGGAAACTTCGTGTCCTTCTCATAGAAAGAGAGTAGAAGCGCAGGTACAGATTTCTACAAGACGACTAGAATTTAAGGACCAAAATCAGGGGGTTGAGAAGTGTTTTCCTCCACATAGAAAGACAATAGAATGTACAGATTTTTACAGAGCGACTAGTATGAATGAACAACCAACAGCAGGAGGCTGAAGGGGACTTGCCCTTTGGCAAATGTTTTTGAGTTTCAACTGTCGTGCCCTGCAATTTATGGACAGTGACTGCTCAATGTAGAATGAGTGGAATCATTACATTTTCTATTTTACTAAAACTCTTATTCCATTGAAAAGATGTGGCGCAGTGCATCGACAGCCTATGTGGCGCAGTGGTTAGTATGACGGCCTACCACGCAGAAGGTTCCGGGTTCAATTCCCGGTGAGGTCACTCACAAAGTTGATATTTATCACTTTGTAAATGTATTCCCAGTCTGGTTAGGACATTGCAGGCTGAACCACCTGATTGTCCGAAAAGTAAGATGGTTCCGTGCTTCGGATGGGCACGTTAAGCCGTCGGTCCCGGTTGCTGTCTATGATAGCGGTCGTTACACAATCATGCCAGAGGCCTGCTACTTGTAGTAGGCGGTTGAAAAACTCTGACACCAGGGTTCATGGGGTCGTTGAACGACTCGGTGTCCCACACGAAGAGAGAGAGATTGAAAAGATGCAGTCGCTGGTGCAATGTCTACCCATTTTCATCTTTTCGACTTCTGCCATTAAACCGGTCATCAAATTGCACTAGGACTTTTTTTGGACAGCTCTCCGTCTTCCAACTGGTCTCTTCTTAAACCTTCCCACTCAACCACTAAATCCTAAACCATTTTCTTGCTGCCATTGACTAATCCTTATTTTATAAGGTCCTATTAAATTCAATGCAAATATTTTCAGGATATGTTCTACTAGTGAAACTGAACAACTGTTCTTAGGAAAAAAAAATTGAGATGAAAAACTATTTTTGGACTTGCCATCCAAAAATAGCCTAAACATACAGTTTGTATGGAACAAATGTTTTTTTATTTCAAATTTTGAATAAAAAAAAATAATAAAAAGTTTGTTCTGTTTCACGACTAGAACACATCCTGCAGATATTTCCATTGATTTTAATAGGAATACAGAGCTTAAATTATTTTAACTGCGTACGCACACATATTTTATCGGTAGATATTTTCTACTCACAAAACAAAACAACTCTTCATCGAAATGAGAAAAAAAAACTTGATTTTCCGTAACGACCTTTTTCAACATGTTTGTATGAGAAGTCATTTTTTTTCATATTTTCAATATTTTGATGAAAAAGTGTTCACCTTTGTGAGTAAAATACGCCTTTAAAATTTTTGTACCTAATTAAACTTTACCAAATATAGATTTTATATCATTTTAAACCTATTCTCTTTAAAAAGAGTAAAATAAAAACAAAATTAAAAATTTTGAAAGTACCCACGACAGTATAATGATATTGAAAAAGGATAAAATAATTTTGAAACCCCCGACCTTAATAATCTATGTGATAAATAAGAGACAATTCACATTATGTAAAAGCTTTTATACAAGTGAGTTAATTTAATTGCTCACTGAGTCAGACATAATATGAACAACAAAGTATTCGCTTTTTTAGCACTTTCTTACGTATGTATTTGGTTCTCAAAGATGTAGGTGTAGCAATTGCATTAGGTAATTGACTCCTTAAATTAATAAATAACACTAGAAAATACGTCGGGGGCTGCTCTATCAATATTTAAAACTTCAACACAGCCCCCAACGTATTTTCTAGTGTTATTTATTAATTTAAGGAGTTAATTACCTATGCGATTGCTACACCTACATCTTTGAGAACCAAATACATACGTAAGAAAGTGCTAAAAAAGCGAATACTTTGTTGTTCATATTATGTCTGACTCAGTGAGCAATTAAATTAACTCACTTGTATAAAAGCTTTTACATAATGTGAATTGTCTCTTATTTATCACATAGATTATTAAGGTCGGGGGTTTCAAAATTATTTTATCCTTTTTCAATATCATTATACTGTCGTGGGTACTTTCAAAATTTTTAATTTTGTTTTTTTTATTTTAAACATTGTACTAGAAACGACCACCTACAACTACATGTGCGGAAAAAGTAAAAGTGGATGAGCTTTAGCTTTCTTTGGATGACAGCGCTGAGCTCTGCGGGTTCATTTTCGTAGCGTAGACTATTCATTCTGGTAATTTTCGTACCCTTTTTTTAACAGTGCAGTACTGTC
This sequence comes from Phthorimaea operculella, assembly GCA_024500475.1. Lineage (NCBI taxonomy): Eukaryota > Metazoa > Arthropoda > Insecta > Lepidoptera > Gelechiidae > Phthorimaea > Phthorimaea operculella. The sequence continues at coordinate 588,011 of JANFCV010000208.1, forward strand.
AACAAAAGAAAATGAACTTTCTGCTGCACCATTACAATTATTAGCATAGATTTGACGGCAGCCAGATCAGAATGTGATTTTAAAAGGGCCCGGTGCTCCAAATTTCCGCCTTTTCCGTACACTCACGCTAAGAGATGTAATTTTGTAAACAAACAGTCGGGAAAGGGGCCGAATTAGTAGTGTTAGTGGAATTTGCCTCTAATTGTTATTTGGGAACCGTTTTCGTCTCAGCTCCACGTTCTTTTGTAGATACTTGGTCAAAGAACACCTGTGTAGTTGCGGAATTCTGTATTGTTCCAATTTCCCATCAAGTTTTCATATCCTAAGCTGAAAAAATGCTTTGTAGTGCCAGCTTAAAATAGCATCAACCCATATCTTTCCCTTGGGTGTCGTAAGAAACGACTAAGGGATTTTGAGAGTTGATGTAAGTATATTGCAATTTTAGGCGACAACGAAAGTTGCTTCTTATTACCAGCCGGTTCTGAGTTTTCGCTATCGGTCACTAGTAAAATTTCAACTCTTACTTGACTATGCATGCATGTTGCACGCGGAAGGAGGCGAAAGGGTTCTATTTCAGAACCAAGGATTGTTTCAGCTTTTATGATCCACTCGTAAAACGAAAGACGATTATTGTGATCTATTTGGCTATATTCGGACATTGATTTATGTATTTTTCTGTTTGTTTTCAGGTAATAAATAAAAAGCACTTCTCTTCGTAGCCTCATTTCAAGGCATCTTGCATTGCAGCTGTAGTATAAGTAAGTAAAAGTCAGTTAAAAGTTTTCTTGAAATGGGTTAAAAATCATTGTAATTCCAACAAATAATGTGAGCTGTGAGGTATATCAGGGACTTATAAATTTAGTTATAAGTATATAGGTAACAACTTGCGCGTAAAATTATCAAAACGCAAAAAAATATCTCAATCTGCGATGAATTCAAGCAAAAGACATAATTCCTGTTTCTCGACTGAAATGCACAATCTCTCTCGCTCACAAGGTTGCGTTTTTTTCAGACTGTAACATTTTAGAGCAATAATTATTAATTTTCTAGATGCAGCAACATTTGTTGAATCGTACAACATACTTTTGTCCGATTTGTCGGTATCAATCACAAGAAAGTCGAAACCTTAATAAAAATAGAATTGTTCATGAGTTAGCGTGAGAGACTGTACCAAACTATGTGTTTCGCTTTTCTGCTGCATCCAATACTACCCAGTATTTAGAATCCAGAGTCTGACGTTCTAAGGAAGCGTATTGCAGGATTTATTAGTCATGGCGACTAGATTAATGAGTCGGCCGCGGGACTGACTTTCCCTCGCGATGCGCGGTGACCCTAGAATACAGATGCTATAGGTTGCTATATGTTATAGTTATAGGACCTCGAATTATAGGTTGCTATTTAGTATGTAGTTTGGTTGTTATATACCGGGACATGGGTCGAAATATGAAAAAAAAATTTGACCCTCCCATAGTTAGTCAATTAGCTGATCGGCGATTTTGTATGGGAGGTCCAAATTTTTTCTTCATATTTCGACCCATGTTCCATGGGGAAAATTGTTCAGTTTCATAAGTACCTTGACCTCCTTTCGGCTTTCTATACCCTTTTTGTTACTCCCTGTACAGCAAAAACGCTCTTGCGTATAAGTTCAGTGGCAAAATTTTAATAGGCAGTTGTAGTTTTTCTCCAAACTTTCTTCTCTCTTCAGATCTTTACCTCAAAAAGTTAGACGTTCAACGCGCGTTTAACTTTTTGTGGTAAGGCTTTTCATCTCCAAAGTGCATTCAATTTAAATTCTTGCGTGAAAAAATTAAGAAGCATTTATTCATCAGCCTGTATCTACAAACTGCCCAATCCCAAACATATGGAAACATATGTGAGCATCTCAACGAAATAGACTTTTGTTTATTTGTTTCTTTTTGTTACCAACCGGGTTGTTAATGTTTTTTATGAACTGGATGGCGCCACTTGCCTTTTAAAGGATCCCAATGAAAGGCGAGAAGATATTGGTAACAGGAGAACATAGATTATCAGAAGCAGTATTATGTTGTCTCTTGTTTTAAAGATTTAAACCGATTGTCTATTCTTTGTGTTAGCAGCTTTCGTTCTCCGAATGATTGATCTCTACCAGGGGAGTGACAGGAGGGTTGATTGCTATTTTTCAAGATAAATGATTATACAGCTTCTAATCATCATCATATGAGCCTTTCATGAGCCTTTATTCACCTACTGCTGGGTATACTTCTCTTTCTTACTCTTGTGCTATAGATCCTTTATTCTCTGTCAGCCTTATCCTAGTTCTTCCGACAAATTTTACTATGTCGTCAACGTATCTATGCTTGGCAAGCTATAACTTAGCTTCACCCGCCTGCCATCACCTCACATAACTATATTAACTACCTATATGATCTTTAAATTTATTATCAGTACATGGTTGACCGAGTTTCCTCGGTTAATCAATTTATGTCGTTCAATTCTCGAAAATCCAGTAAAAAACAATTTTGGAGAATGAAACCTAGCTATATCGATTTATCGCCCCCGAAAACGCCTAGCTACGAAATTTCTAAATATATTAGGCTAGATAGGTGAATGCAAATTAACACTTTACTTACGTTGCTGAAATATGCACGAACATACCAAAAAGACATTTACTGAACCGAGAATATGAAATATTTGTCTATTTTTAGAACAACCGGGAAATGTAACGGGAGCATAGAACATAACGACATATGGACATAATATGGTGCAACGCAATTGCAGAAGATGGCATGAAATTGAATGTGAGAACTACTGAGAACCCAATAGATTCCCGTCCTAGTTTTTGTTGAGACATGTGATGCGACAAATATGATGTGCTCAAACGGTGGGCTGAACATTTTAACGATCTGCTTAACGTAGATCGATCAGCTAACCTGCATCACATCAGTTTATTACCTCAACTCCCCCTAACCACCGAGCTGGACGAGCCCCTGTCGTGTGATGAGGTTGTTACTGCCATCAGACAGCAGCATAATAAACGGGCGGTTGGCATTGACCTTATACCAGGCGAAATACTTAAATATGGCGGTGCGGAGCTGCACTCGATGGTATGGAAACTTTTTGTTCGAATGTGGGAGGAGCGAGTCCCGGACGATTTTAAAGTGTCTCGCATTAATGCCCTCTACAAGAACAAAGGTGACCGTTCTGACTGCAGCTCGTACCGCGGTATTTCGTTATTATCGGTCCCCGGAAAGGCCTTTGCAAGAGTCCTATTAAACCGCTTGAAGGACTTAACTAGGCCAACCTGACCGAGGCACATGTGAAGCTATTTTCTCGGTACGTCAACTGCAGGAAAAAAGCAGAGAACAAGGTCGTCAGTTGTACCTCTGCTTTGTTGACCTGGAGAAAGCGTTCGACAGTGTGCCTCGTGAGGCTCTCTGGATGGTGCTAGGAAAACTGGGGTGCACGGAGAAGTTTGTGCGCCTCCTGAGACTCCTGCATGACAATATGCAGTGCTGCGTCTCTGTAGACGGTGAACAGTCTGATTTTTTCCCCGTCACCTGTGGGGTGAAACAAGGGTGCGTTCTAGCGCCCACACTGTTCGCCTTATACTTTGCGGTAGTAGTCAAGGAGGTCCTAAATACTGTCTCCGAAGGAGTCCGCATCCGCTTTCGCACTGATGGCAGTCTTTTCAATTTGGCTAGACTTAAGGCGCGCACCAAAGTCTCGCATGCACTTATTACTGAAATTATGTATGCCGATGACTTGTGCTTTCTTGCAGAATCCCCAGAAGGCCTACAACAACTGATGACCGTTTTTCACCAAGCATGCTGCAAATTCGGCCTTAAGATTAGTGTCAAAAAGACGGAAGTGATGTCCTTGGATACACAAGGTCGTGAGACACTGACAATTAAGCTTGGAAAAGATATGTTGAAACAGGTTGACAAGTTCTGATATCTGGGGAACACTATTACAGCTAAGTGTGACCTTGATGCTGAGATCAATAGCAGAATCAGTGCTGCAGCTGCAGCATTTGGGAAGCTGCGTTCCAAGGTTTTCTGCTCGCACGACCTTAAACTAGCCACAAAAATATCTGTATATATGGCGATTGTGCTGCCAAACCTTCTGTACTCTTCCGAGACCTGGTGTGTGTATCGTCACCACATACGCACTTTGGATCGATTCCACCTCAAATGCCTTCGCACCATCATGAAGATCAGATGGTCCGACCAAGTGCGAAACACCGAAGTTCTAAGACGAGCCAATGTTAGTGGCATTGAAGCCTACTTAATGCGTCGACAGCTTCGGTGGTGCGGTCACGTATCCCGGATGGCGGATGAGCGAGTGGCAAAGCGCATCTTCTATTCTGAGCTAGAGGAGGGCAAGCGAAAGCATGGCGGTCAACTCCTCCGATTTAAAGATGTTCAGAAGAGACACATGAAAAGATGCAATATCGAACCCTCTCAATTTGAGGTTTTGGCAGCACAACGGCCAGAATGGCGCGGTCTTGTAAAGAGGCGAATCCGCGACTTCGAGGAGCAGCGTAAAGCAGACCTTGACGCTAAACGCGATGAACTGAAGGCCCGTCCTCCCGCTGCCATTAACTACAATTATATCAATGGCAAACTCACGTGCCCACACTGTGCACGGGAGTTTACTGCCAAAATAGGCTACAATAGCCACCTACGAGCGCATCAGCGCCGTCTTGATTAGGAGTAGAAGTGGTCGCCATGGTCGAAACCGGCCGGAAAGATCATCATTTGTCAACTACGAAATATCTATCTACAACGAAACCAAAATAATATATTGTAAGCTACCTGTAAAACGTTTTACAAACCTAAAAAAAAGCCGAAAGAAGGTCAAGGAATTCATGAACTGAGTAAGTTTCCCCATGGAACATGGGTTGAAATATAGAAAGAAAATTGGACCTCACATACAAATTGACTCTGTCGGCTGGTACATTTTGTATGAGAGGACCAAAATGTTATTACCTCCTTTCGGCTTTATTTGTTTTTTTTTTTGTATCACCCAGTATTTTAGGCTCGGAGAAAAAATTAAAAAACATGTTCAAAATTGGGTTTAGGGTGGATCGAAACAAATTTTCGTATGGCTCAATCTCAAAATTTTACATCATTTGAAATACGCAGGGGTAGGCCCATGTCCAGCAGTGGACTCTTGTGGCTGTTAACAGCACAGCACAGAAGCAGGTAGGTATTTAAACAATCCAAAATTCCTTGATCTAACTAGAGCAGGTGTTTTCTCACAATCAATCAATCAATCAAATATGTTTATTATGGTACACAGGTAATATAAAGGTTACAATAATTTTCAGAAAGTTCTCTGTGACCCACCAATAATGGGCATATAATAGTTAAATAAGAAATCAGCCTTTAAATACAATTAAAATAACAAAATCAGGGTCAATAAAATCAAATTACAAATGTCACAAAAATAAAAACAATAATAATAAATCACATTCAAACATAAAATAAATCATTATACAAACAAAAACTAAAACTATGCAGGATAAAAAAAAAATTCGTCAAAATTACATTAAAATATAAGTAAAACATGAGATCATAAATTAATTAATTGCAAATACATCATTCTGTGATAAAAATTAATAGCAGGTAAAAGAAGAAATTTGAGATAATAAACAAAAATAGCCTTATCAGTAAATAGAAATCACTAAATAGCTTTTCATTAAAATATTCATTCACCGAGTAAAAACATTTGTCGATTAAAAATTTTGTCAATGCATTTCTAAATTTATTAACGTCAAGGCATTTAAAGTTTTCAGGTAAATTATTAAATATTTTTGGAGCCATCTCTATTACACTTTTTCTCATGAGCGCAGTTTTACACATTTTAGTCTGTATTTTGTAATTATGTTTTCTAAAATTGAAGCCCACAGGTTGAGATTTTTCTTTAAAAAGGTTTGGGTTACATTTAACAAACATGGCACATTCTAAGATGTACAGACATGGAAATGTGAGCAATCTTAGAGCTTTAAATTGGGGACGGCAACTGTCTGTAGGTTTCATGCCGCAGATAGCCCTTACGCAGCGTTTTTGTGCTCTGAATATAACCTCCCTGTAAGCAGAGTTTCCCCAAAATATGACACCAAACCTCAAAACAGAACCTACAAAGCCATGATATGCCGATAACACTGTGTCGCGATCTACTGTCTTAGCTAATTTGTACAGTAAATAGGAATGTCTGTAAAGTTTGTTACAAACTTCTTTGGAGTGTGCTTCCCAGGATAAGCCCTTATCAATGTTTATTCCTATTCCTTTTTGTTTTCTATTATTAATGTTGAGTCATCTGCAAAGAGCACCATTGGATAACGACTATGTTTTGGCATGTCATTTATATACATTAAGAACAGCAAAGGCCCCAAAACGCTGCCCTGAGGCACTCCGTACTTTACTGTTCTTGAAGCCGACCTGTATTTAGTTTCTTCCGCTGTGTTTATACATATTTGGGTGATTTCTGTGAACTGTTCTCTATTGCCAAGGTAGGATTTTATTAAATTATATGCGTTACCTCTGATTCCATATGCCTCAAGTTTTTCCAGTAATACTTTGTGATCCACATAGTCAAAAGCTTTACTTAAGTGTCAAAACACACAGTTGCAAATCAAACAAAACTATGACTATAAAGTGACTTAATGAAACATAATGGCCATATCTTTATTTATAATCATCCCATCACTAACACGTTAACACTAACTGCTAAACTGTTAACACATTGTCCTGTGACTAATTGGTCTAAACCGCACAGATCTGACACATTTGGCCTAAAGTAAACTTTGAACAGTTACGCACGAAAATTAGGTCATATCCAAACTGTGTATAAAAATCTGGATATCACATTGTTTACTCATATGTTGCCTGGAATTCATCATCATTTGTGTGGGATTCAGAGTAGCCGAACCTAACTAATATACAGCAACTTGGACAGATGACTTAAATCTTCTTTACGTCTTAGACCACTGAAGCACGGAATTCCGTGCATTCAAGTGATTTCGCCAGCAATATGTAGGTAGTTACAATGGCTTTATAACCTACTTTATTTAAGGCATCAATAACCAGTTAGCAGAAACTTACCGTCTTATCCAAACTGGGAACAATCTTAATAAGTGAGTGAATTGTACGCAGGTGGATCCCTATGGAGCTTAACGTTATAAACAAACAAATAAAACTACTAAACCGCCACACCTGTAAACAAAACTAAATATACTTAATTAACCTATTTTTACTACGGAAATCTAAAAGGAGAAGCAAGATGAATAAAGATAAACCCCCGCTTGATGTAAGAAGCGCTAGATAATGTTATAAAGCTTTCTTATTTATTCTTAGAACTTAAATTAATCGAGGTTATCTCAACGACCTTCCTTTAAACACGTAAGTAGTTTAGGAATGAATAGAAAGTATAACCTATAAAAAGGATAAGCTACAGTCATAATCTCTCTGTCTAATGTTTTACTCATCATCACCAGGTAATTATACGCCTATTGCTATTCATCATTATTCTTCTACAATCCTCACGGTCCTTTGTCAATCTCATCCAATAGTGATCCTGTCGACTTGGTGATGTCTTCACACCATGTTTTACTTACCTATGTAATTAAAATGTATCTACAGTCTTCTTCTTCTTCGAGTGGGACACCAAGTCGTCCAACGACCTGATGAACCCTGGTGTCAGAGTTTTCAGTGAGTGTAGGAAACTCTTTGCTTGTGTCCTAATCATAAACCCATAGCTAGGTACCTAGGTATAGTATAGCACAATGTTTTGATATGAAATCAGCATCTATCGGATGAAAAATATCATCATACACATATCGTGAGAAAAAAGTACCTATCGATGAATATGTTCCTAATTTATATACGAACTGTAAGATTAATAGATGCCCTGATTGGGTACGATTAATCAACGAATTTTCATCAGATGCTTACTTGACTTACCTATGTATGACTTACCCGGTTCTGATGTGAATAATATGACGAAATCTCTACCTTTCATTACCATGTTGACTTACCGGGATGGCGACTGGTAGCGACTAGATGGCAAATATGGGAGATCGTGTCTTGTGGCTGGGGGATGTGACAATGAATCTAAAAACTCCATGTTGCTATACCTAGTTTTTTTCTTGTATTTTCACCATTTGCTCATCTTTTACAATTCTAAGGGATTTCAGTTGTGTTTACCTATTTAGAGGTAGATTTCCAAATCAATGATCATGGTGTCATTCCGTGACCACAGGCTCTAAAAACGCTCGAAATGTTAGATTTGTTAGTCCAATTATAATAATTATAATTACTTATACCGGTAAATTAGTGTTATTGCGATTTGTGATGGATAAGCCTTTGTATTGTCTTAATTGGGTATTTTGTGGAGTTACAGGTAATAAAATGGCGGATTAGGGCCTAGCAGTTTTCTGATTTCTCACTCACTAGTATCAGCAGTTAAAAACTAATCAAGACCTAACGGCGGCTACCCGTTTGTTCAGCAGTTGTTTAGCCCTTCATCACAGGTCCCACCATTTTGTAATTATTGGGAGGGTCCCGTAAGCTCACTTCGGGACTGCACTACACACGGCGCCAGATTTTCGGTATCTTTTTGTCATAAATTATGGTACAATTCGTGCCTTATGGCGCTCCCTGGGGGAGGCCCTACGTCCAGCAGTGGACTGCAATAGGCTGAAATAGAAATAGAAGGGAACATTTTATAAGTTCTCGGGCACTCGTCCAAAGGCCCAAGTAAAAGCCCTGCTTATGCGATTTCTGTGTGATTCTAGCGTGCTAGTCAATTAGGTATGTAGGTACAACAGGATGTAAAACACTTACTCCATTTTGTCCATCGATGAATTAATAAGCCCATGAAACTTTAAAAGAACTACCTGTAATGTAAATTAAATAAAAATTCGAACTTATATACAGCTATAGGTACACCAATTTTCTTTCATATTTTGACACCTGTTTCCTCACAAAAGTTGTTCAGTTTCATGGGCTGATATTTTTAGAGTTTTCAAACTTTTCTCCGTGTGTAGTGCAGTGCCGTGGGAGTGTGAGTGTATTAGTGAGATTAACATGCGTTCAAAAGTGCATCAAGCGTTGCGCGCGCGGCTGCATCACAGATCCATGGATCATTAACACGAGGCAGCTACGTACGGGATGAATGAGATTGTTGGATATTTTTCCTTGTTTTTATTTCAAGGAATGAGATTACTCCTTCTTCACTTAGTAAAGTTCGTTTAAGGAATTTTCCTTGAACCTTGGTGTGAATGCTCAATGTAGGTAAGATAGGTACCTATCTGGAAATAAGAGTCAGCGCAAATCGACTTGCTTATTAAAGTTCCATACAATATCAACTTTGTGATAGAGTTCAGGATATTCCTCTCCTGGTCATCCAACGACCTGATGAGCCCTGGTGTCAGAGTTTTACAATCGCCTACTACAAGTAGCAGGCCTTTGACATGGTGAAAACTTTGTGATAGAGTTCAGAATATTATTGATTCTCGTCAAATGTACCAGCCAGGTTACCTATACCTACATACTTCACTGCCCTGTATTGAACAAGTCAAGTTCAAAGCGCTAAGGTTACATCATATAGTGTGATGGAATGGATGTGGTAAAATAAACTGTAACACTCAGGCTATAGTCACTCCTCAAGTTACTATCTAAGAGACCAACTTATATTGTTTTTTTTTTACCATTATAAGGTGATCCCTTAAAAGTGTTAACTCAAAGTGTAGTTATGGTTATCGCCAACACATCAACTTACGTTCTCAAGGGATCAACTAACACTAGTTTTTCTCAGTATTTGTATAAAAAACCAATATAAGTAGAAACCTTAAAAGGGTTTAACTCAGAATTCAGTTTACAGTACTGGGGGTATCGATTTCCTCCTACCGTTAGCCGGACCACCGCGTAGTTTCCAAGCTAGTGGCTATCCAGGTGCAGCCATGCTTCCCTGGTATTGCCAATACATGATTTGAATACTAGGGCTGTATAAAATGTAGAGTGGATTTTAAAATGTCCACCTAGGCGACCGAATCGAACGTCCGTTATCAAAATCATGTTAATGCTATGCCTATGACATAAGGTTCTCGTCTGGGTTTGACAGCTGTCAAATGTGGCCTATTCGAACGGCCGTACTTTTAGGAACTGTTTCAACTTAAGTATTTTCAGTCGCGGAATATTTTTTTTGTATCATATTAGGCAAATTGTGCAGTAAAACAAAATATTTTTCGAAAAAATATATCCCACCCAAAACATAAATGTGAAAGGCTGCCAAGTTCGACAATATTGGAATGCTTCGCCTATAAAAGAAGTGAGATCTAAATAAGTACCAAGTTCCATACACAGACCTCAGTTAAAAATAGTTACAGGAATGCACACTTGATTTTCCGCAGTTTGGAAAGTAGATTCTGAATAAATATCATATTAATACCTAAAATTCTAATACTTACAAAAACGCAAACCTGTTTTTTCAGCAGTTTCCTTTCCTACTTTTTAATGATGTAACTTGGCAAGTTTTCACACACTTTGTTATTTATAAACCTACAAAACGCAATGATTCAAGTATATAATTTTCTATTAAAACTTGCCAAGTTATATCATTAAAAGTAGGAAAGGAAACTGCTGAAAAACAGGTTTGCGTTTTTGTAAGTATTAGAATTTTAGGTATTAATATGATATTTATTCAGAATCTACTTTCCAAACTGCGGAAAATCAAGTGTGCATTCCTGTAACTATTTTTAACTGAGGTCTGTGTATGGAACTTGGTACTTATTTAGATCTCACTTCTTTTATAGGCGAAGCATTCCAATATTGTCGAACTTGGCAGCCTTTCACATTTATGTTTTGGGTGGGATTTCATTTATTTTTGTAAGGTTTTCGGTCGGTTGCAATTTTAGGTCGGTACGACCATTGGAAGATATAGATAATTTTTTTGTATTAGTTCCTTAGGGGTATGAATTTACACCTTCATTATTTTTAAAACCGACTCACACTTGGCCATTTTCAGATTTTTTCCTTTACCTTGACCTAAAGACCTACCCCTATGCCAAATTTCAAGTCAATACGACCACTGGAAGTGGTCTAGGTTTTTGATGAGTGAGTGAGTCAGTCAGTCAGTGAGTGTATAGTAAAAATAGCGATTTTCTGACGTCAATATCTCAAGACCTACAATAGGTACATTAATGAAATTTTGTATTTTAGATGAGTAAGTAGATCTCAACAGATACTAGAAATTTCATATGCGTAGATAAAATAGATTTTGAGTTATAGGTGAGTCGAACTTGGCCCGAAATGGTTCGTGTAATATAACCCACGGCCGGTGTGTCGCTCGAACTTGGCGGACACACTGCCGTGTGTCTATATCTCAAATATAACTCTGAAAGAATTAATTCCCGATGCTCGAACTATAAAAGTGTCATGAAGTAGTTTTAGTTTTAAAAATTAAAATTTCAAGCTACAAAACTAAATAGTTTAAAAAAATACCAAGAGCTCATAACTTGAAAGGAGGCGAAAGTTAGTCGAAACTTCGTTTCTTCTTAAATCTAGCTAATCTCCCGCCGGTCGGGGACTTAAAGGACTCAGCCAGATGTTTCTGAGAAAAAAAGCGGCAACCAAATTAGGTTTTATCTTTAGCGATAACGACAAGCGACTCGATTCTGTTTAGTCCATTCGCTTAGATAGTGCCGCGGATATCTCATTCTTTTTCACATGCGTGAAAGGAACTTCCGATAAGTCGCTGGCCAAAGTCACCTCTGTGTGAACGTGCGGAGGTGTCTCCAAAGTGAGTAGCACCAGTTTAAAACATAGGTACCGACCGAATATCATAAACAGACCTCACTGGCCAAGGAAATGGCTGCTACAATCTTCATGTGCCTGCCCTTATCCCAAGTTATTTGGCATCGGCGCAACATGTCTTTCTCTTCCATTCATCTCTATCAGCCATGGCTCCTGGAATCGAGGTGCCTAAAACTGCCAAAATGCCGCCGCCAG